>JAWWQZ010000303.1:2429167-3643751 GCA_033815515.1 Cryptocheilus praepositus | reverse complement strand
TTTAGACGCATCCGGCAGAATACGTGAAGCATATATAATATTAATGATGCTTTTTTATTTGTTATTCAAAACAAAAATATTCTATTAAGAGGATAAGTTGTCAAGTGGCTACAATATGAATTCTTGTACGATACTAGTCTATTATTTTTTCTTTTAATCATTTTTCCTTATTGCACATCGTGAAAAGTTTTGAACGCGAAACATTTCAAGATTTGTCTTTATGAAAAATAAGAAATATTGAAACGCAGGGTTAGAGAATACGCGTCGGTGACGATTTAGACGCATCCGGCAGAATACGTGAAGCAATATATATTCAAAACAAAAATATTAATGATGCTTTTTTTGTACGCTATTTTATATATTTTTTTTTAATCATTTTTCCTTATTCAAAACAAAAATATTCTATTAAGAGAAACGCAGGGTAGAGAATACGCGTCGGTTTTAGTCCGGCAGAATACTGCATATATAATATTAATGAATTTTTTATTTATTATTAAAAAAAAAATATTCTTGTACGCTACTAGTCTATTATATATTTTTTTTTAATCATTTTTCCTTATTGCGCATCGTGAAAAGTTTTGAACGCGAAACATTTCAAGATTTGTCTTTATGAAAAATAAGAAATATTGAAACGCAGGGTTAGAGAATACGCGTCGCTGACGATTTAGACGCATCCGGCAGAATACGCGTTCGAACACAAAGATACGCGAAGTCGTCGCTTTCGCCGTTAAAGTTTCCGCTTTCGCGATCCACCGGAAACGATCCGGCGAGCGCGCATTGTGCACAACTTCCCGCCGGCTGTCCGAGCCTCTTCTCCTGTTTCTGCGACTCGTTAGTCGTTAGCTGGCACGTCTTTGACGCGCGAGAAGAATGGTGCTCGCGGACAGAGAGGGGCCGAAAACGTCGAGAAGGTCGAGAGACGCTGAGGGAGTCGAGAGAAAATCAGGAACAGACGTTAATCAGCTCGGGAAATAAGAGTACCGACCAGTTTCGACGACTTACTGTCGAAGACGCGTACTGGAATCGGTTCTATCGTACTCCTGTTATCGCGCGCAACCCGTGTCCCGATACTCCGAAGTTACCTTGTGCCATTTCGAAAACGTGACTTCAACAGACCCACTTCCCGTCCGTCCGTAATAATTTGATGACGCGCGTGAAAGTTAGTTTTCCTTGCCCGCGACGGAGCCGAACGAATATCCAGAACGCGCGCGGGCAAACGGTGAATTTCGTATGGAAATGCGATTTCTCTCGCGCATTTCGATAAAATGTTTTTAAAATATTGACGCCGTCGACGTTGATTTCGCACGGCGAGGGAAATATGAGTTTAATTTAAATTCCCCAGTAGGCGCTTTGAAGTTTCGACGCGATTCATTCGCTTTTTTCGTTGATGTAGTGATATATAATTTTCAGTAATTTGCAGATAATATGTAGCCCCGGCAACGTTGCGAACGTTAGGAATGAATTCGTCGACGGTAAAACTAAGTACGGTATTTGTGGAATTTAGGCGGAAGCAGAACAATGAGCGAAACTGCATTTATATATATTGTATAGGTGCTGACGTGCGAAATGTTTCAGTGCGTCTGTAAGTTCCATTCGATACTCATGGCGTTCAGGCAATTTATCAATTTACGCAAATCCGCGATGATAGGCGATGTAAGTAATTTTATTTCAATCGCAAATAAGTTGACGCCTACGGACGTAGCTGGATGTACGACTATTTCTGGTTACGACAGAAAAGTGGAACCCTCAAAAGCAATATCGGCAAGACGTATTACGAGCGGATTTGACGTAGAATCCACTCACATCTTTACTCTCTCAAATCTCTGGCTTACAGCGCCATCGCTTATCAATTGATCAATTTACACCGATTGTTCTCCAATCCTTTTACCACGTTTTGTACAGCTTACTTAGGATTTTCGAACTCTTGTGTAGAACCTGCTGTAGAGATGAACTGGACGGTGATTTATGAACTTTGTCGCAGGTTATTCGAGTAATTCGAAAGTATTCTGTAGAGAATTAATTAACGCTACCCAACTGTAGGGTCATTAATTGTAAACCAGTAAAGAAAGGCAAGATGCAAGTAGTATAACTCGGTGACTCCTCCCACTCGTTATCGGAATTAAATCATCGTGCACACAATAATATTTGATTTTTTAATCGATTTAATGTAACTGCGCGTAATTGAAGAACTTTGAATGAATAATTAAAATATTTGTCTTGCCGTCTTCACATCAACCGTTTCTCCCATGGACTACGAAATCAGTAACTCGCAGTCGATTCAATCAGAAGTTTCTACATTTCGCTTAAGCAGATTTCGTCTCGTCTCTCAGGAGCCTGACCTCTTTATACAAAAGTTGTACAAACGGATAGCAGGAACGTTATTTTGTGATGCTCTCTGGGGCGCATATGGCAAAGTGGATAGTCGTTTCAATTGTCGCATCGCAGTAAGAGCTACTACATCTCAGAATGCTAATGTTTCGTATCCCATTCTAACGAGGCACGTCATAAAGATAAACTGTCTTATGTGCCGAGCGAACGTGCACTCGCGCAGTGCAGTCGATGAACCTGACGTACCCTTTCCGTAAAGCTCTTACAAAGACGGCGGGAAAATTAATCGAGTCTGTGAAAATTCCATCATTGGCAATATTCGCTCAAGACTGGCCGAGATTAATTTTTTTTTGTTCTGGAAGAAGATTAACTTTTTTAATTGCGTCGATGCTGCGGGGGTATGTTGTGTGTTAAAGAAGATATAGTCTTTCAGTTTTTCGCAGGGTTCGTATCATGATTTCTGTTTCAGCGATTTGAAGCTTTATGTCATATCAGATGCTATTAGTGTCATTTTAGAATTATCATCTGTTGATGAATCATCCTATTGACATTTATTGCAGTTGACGAAACGAAAGAAATATAAAGGGATTGGTGGGGTCAATCGTAGTTTAACTATGTTATTTGAGTATGTCTTCTTTTAGTTAACAGGTTTACTGAGTATATAGTCGAAATTTAATGCTGATTTTCTGAAACTTCTATTAATGTAACAATATAGTCCACTTAGATAGTTAAACTACGGGTGTCTCCATCAACAATTTCCGAAGAGATTGAACGGTAAACAATAAGACCTGTCAACCAAAGAAAGCATACTCCACTTACATAGTGAAACAGTCTGAGTTCGATTCAGGGCGATTCGTCTAAAACTAAAGCTATTAACCAACTTGCTGGCAAATGTGTTCGTACATGAGCACGTCATGAAAGAACTTTTCTAATCCATCCCGTTTCATGCTCGACATTTAACACGTTCAACGTTATGTCAGTTTCTGATGGCCGACCCTAAACTTCCGTTTAGCAGACAGGGTCAACTTCGAAAGACGGTACTTTATAAACCATGCAATACCATCAGAATTTCCCTGCGCTTTCCTTAATGGTTTCTCTTATACATTTCAAGCCAAACTACCTTTCCCCGCTCACACTCTACCTTTTACCCACAAACGTTTCCCCGCGTCATCTAAAGCTGGTACTTTATAAACGACACGATATCAACAAATTTCCCCTGCACTTCCCTTAACAGTTTCCCTTGATCAATTTAACCAAATTTGCCTTTCTCGACTCACACTCTCTCCTTCATCCCCGAGCGTCTCGCCCGTATTTACGCACCGACTAAACGGCAAGTCAACTAAAATCGTCTCTGCACTGAACGTCTTACGTAATCCTCCACCAGAGCCGCACCGCCATTATCTCGTTCGCCCAATTCACGATTATGCCAGCGCTTTCTCTCACAACGCAGTTCCCACGTACCCCATCCTGCCCAGTTCATCAGTCCGCAGCCGCCGCGTCGCAGCACTTAGCCCACATTTTCCGTCCACCCCCGTCGCGTGTCCAACGACCGTAGCCATCCGCGCAATCGAACGGCCGCACAAATATTGAGACCAACCGTCTCACCGCCGAATCTCGCCGGTCCGCGTGCCGCCGCATAAACATCCAGTTTACCTTCCGCCTCGCCGGACCCGCCATCCTGTCCCCTTTCAACCCCCTCGATTAGCCGACGTCGACGGTGCAGCCAGCAGCGTCCGCAAATCTTAAAAATTCCAATAACGACCCATCTCCCAGTTCTCCGCCGCATAGCCGTGCGAATATTGAAATGCTCAGGGGGCCACTGCGAGACGCGGGGTGGAGCCGGGGGACGCGGGGAGTGAAATATCGCCGCGTGATCAGAAATTTAATTAATAGACCATGAAGCGGCAGCTATTAGCGATATTTCCTCTTCCTCTTCCTCCGCCGCGCCGGCTCTCGGTCCGTTTCTCTCTCGGTCCGTTTCTCTCTCTGTCCCGCCAGAGCCGTCCTCCCACCGCTTGGCCTGCGCTGATCGATGTTGTGGCGGTGGAGGCTGCCTGGGCCAGTGACGTAACTGGCAACCTCCGCCCCCAAGCTTTGACGTCACTGATGCCCTCAAATGCGCGTGGCCAGGTGCGTATCAGCGGATCTCTGAGACACCCCTCACCGCACCCTGCACCGCACCCCGCATTCGCGCCCTGCCCTTCGACGAAAGAGGCTCTTTCACTCGGCGCCCAACCTCGCCTGCGCCCTGTCTCACGACTCTTCGCGTCGCCCTCTCGTCTAATTCTGACGCGCGCGAGGTCTGCGGATCCTTGTATCCGTTTAGAAAAATGGAACGTCGCGGCGTTAACTGCTTAGCGGTGCCTTCGGCTGACCTAATAACGCCGCGTCTCTTTTCGGTGGGGACCGCTGAGACGTTAATTTCGTCCTATTGTTCTACGTAGTATTATTGCTATTGAAGTGAACTATTCATTCACTGATAGCACTCTAATGCAAAAATGCGCTTGTGTATGTTATTTGTCTTTGCAACGGTCATTGACAGTTGATTTTGTTATGTAGGACATTTGGCGATAAATTACCGAATGTTCGGGTCTTGCCATTTGGGGGTTAGGGCGTATTGTTTGCCCACTGTTGATGCTATTGAAGTGGGAGTTCAGCCACTGGTGGAGGTACAATGCAAGGGAACGCGGTCACTTTCGTTATTTGTTTACGCGACAGTAATTAACTGTTCGTTTCGTTATGTACGGCATTTGGCGATAAGTTACGGAATTTTCGAATATTGCCATTTAGCGTTTGACAAGTTATTTAGGGATTGGGGAGTATTGTCTACGTAGTGTTGACGCTATTGAAGTTGGAGTTCAGTCACTGGTAGCGTTGCAATGCAAAAAATCGCGCTCTCATTCGTCATTTGCCCGCTGATACACGAGCACGTTACCACCGATTTCCAATAGTGCTTTCATACAGGAAAAAAGGTTTTCATTTGTATAAAAAAGTACTGTTACGTTGTAAGATAAGTAGTTGCGCAGCATTTCTAGTTTCTCAACGTCATAATAGATTTTCTTTATTGCGCATCGTGCAAAATACTGTTCAACATTTTTTTTCCTTAAAAATACCGAATCATGAAATTACCGGCGAAGCCAGTGAGTACGAGTCAACGACGATTTATCGACTCCCAGCAGATTACGCGTTCGAATACAACGATACGGGAAATTCGTTTATCGCCATTTCGACAAATTCCATTTTCGGCCGGGTAAACATTCCGGCGGCTACTGCGCGCAGGATTCGGCCGCGAAAAGCGAAACATACCGACGATACGGCGGAACGCACGTGGACTAAAAATGTATTGATGGAAATCCGATCATTAATTACAGCGCTCGCGTCCGCGGAATTAAACTCGAAACCGCGAATGCCGCTGCGCGCTATTTTTAGGCGCAGAAAAGCGGAAGTCTGGGGTGAATTGACAGTGCGTGGATGTGGCGTCGTCCGCATAGACTTATATCGACGCATTTCATGCGTATTTAGTTGGGCGGGTATAAAAGCACGTCATTCGTCAAAACGACACCCTTGCGAACGAAGACTTTCGCGTGTTCGCGGACTCACACTACGGTCAGTGTTTATTTTTAAGCCTCGCCCGGGCGCGGGTGCTGATGGAGAAGAAATATCGAATGCGCCTTGAACCAAACGGCCTCGCGCCGTAATTAATTTACCTCCCTGCACCGTGCGTCCTGCTCCCGGCATTACTTTTTTTCATTACTCTCCAGCGTTCGCGCGCGAGTTCGCGGAACCGAAGGGAAATAACGGTAGAGTCCGAACAATGGGTGCCCTTCATTGACGCGCAACGTATTGTCCAGCTCGCGATACAGAAAATCCCGTTTCCATACAGAAATTCCGAAATAATACGATATTTTGCTAAATAAATTTGTCGGAGGAAAGATGTAAGCGAAATTTATGGGGATGCCTGGCTCGTCGAATCGGAGTTGACACGGTTTCCGGGCGGGAAATATCCTACCTCGGATGTATCGTGCTCGGAACAATTGTATTAGTCCCGGGCCCTGCGTTTCGCCGATACGCCCCTCAAGACGGCCCTGCTTTTGTACTTGGAGGAAGTTGGCGATGGTCCATTGTTTCGTTAGAGGGCGATTTCGCGACTCAAGAACTTCCATCTACTCCCATCGCTTTGCCTGCCTTCGTTTTTTCCCGTGCCCTCCGGCCCATACGATATTAAAGGACACCGCGATTTCGCCCGCTACGGCGCGATGAACTTTTACTCGAATAATTAGTTTTATGCACGAAAGTTACGACCTGGATGTGTGTCGTGTGTGTTATCGCGGCTCGGAAAATGTGTTCTTGCGTTGTAGGACCATAATAGAACGTAAAGTGATGGCATGAAGGAGGGAGGGTACGTCGTTTGTGTAAGTGTGTTAATAAATTTCCGGTAGACGTGAAGGGCTCTCTTATTATTGAGCGCAGTACTGATCGTCAGTAGTTACGGTCAATGATATGGGCAGCAGACGCAGACGTGCAAGTCGCCATCGAACGGAACGACGCTGGAAACAGCTGTTTGAATTTATTCGCTACACAGCATCGCTGGCAGTCAATAGTACAGAAATCTTCTTTATCCGACTCCTGAATCTGTCTGCCTTACCGTCGCGAGGTGATTCATGAAAATAACTTACCGCGTGAGGTAGGGCCGCGCTGTTTATTAAGATGACTCCTCGTCTGACCAGTTACTCTAGCTGTTTCACTGCGGAATTTACGTACGAGTTTTATAGCGAACGCTCATGTATGTGAAGGCCCTTAGAAAGTTATTGAGGCAATGCATTGTTTGATGACTCGTCGAATCTTGGATATGATGGTTAAAGGGGTGACATATAAAAAAAATATGAAAATGATATAATAGGGTTATAATAGTCTAAATACGGTACATCTATAAGGGATTGCAGTTTATCCACATATGTACAAAACATTGCATCGATATTTTTCTATTGGATTATTTTTTTTAGTGTTAATGAAATTATAACACTTCCGTGATTAAATCTGATGCATGTCAAAGTATAATTTCTTATTTGCCGCCATATATAATTGTTTATTTCGATATTCATTTATTTCTGAAGCAGTCAAACGATTACCGCCTAACCCCGTATTATATCAGCCCCACAAACCCTGTATCACCGCGTATACTCGCCTTGATCAAGGTGGCAATAGCTCACGCTAAATACGCATCACGCCGGCAACCTGTCCGCAAACACGTATTAGTTCACTGTCGCCAAATAAAAACACTCCGGAAGCCACCGCGTCTCTGACCGAATCTAATAAGAAGCAAAATAACAGCCTTCCGCCGTCGCCACCGAGGGGACGTTTCGGCCGGGATAGATTTTCCTTTCCTTTCGCCCACGAGAAAATCTCTTGGCTCAGCGGCACAAATCCGCGGCATCGCATTGTCCGCATCCTGCTCGGCGTCGAGCGTGAGACGGCAGTTTCGACGTCCCTTTATGCCGCAGCGACGGAGGACGCGCGATTTATCGTTCGGCGCGCGCTCAATATGGCTCGTACAAACAGCGAGGCGCGCGCGATTTTCCATGCAGCGCCGGGCCATTCTGCTCGCGAGCCTTTGATACTCCTGATAACCCTGGGAGATCGGAGCAAGCGGCGGAGCCCGCCGCCCCCGCGTTCCGCGCCGTGACGTCATCGGCGCGCGAGAACATCGCGCCTCATAATATTTGAATAAGATAGCACGCGAATTGAAAGGCGCCTATTCAGGGAGAAGCGCCGGGTGCTTTCTGGACCGAGGCGCTCGTCGTTACTTCCGTGTGCTCGCTTGTCGCACGTCGGGGAAGCGATTAGACGCGGCGGGTGTCGGGGAGGACAGCTTGCGAGACGTAGGCGCCGCGGCGGTACGTTGCCAGGCGTCTGAGGTACGATAGAGGAAGGTACTTTTCATAAGTAGCGTCGCGCGGACAAACTTTTCGTGTTGGCGGATTTTGTCGCGGCAATGTAAAGGGCGGTGTATGCGTTGGGAAATTGGTTTTACGAGACGCAGGTAAGATGCTTGTACGGTTGCCGGTACGATGCCAGTTCTGCTCGTATATGGTCCAACAAGAAAAGGTAGTTTTAATCATTTGTATCGTATAGACGAGTTTTTCGTATATGAAAATTTTATTGCGTAAATGTAAAAAGTAATGTGCGTTGCTGCTCAATTCGTAAGGAACTGTTCGGATAGTCTTGAAAATATTATCACTTAACACTAAACGTACCGGTATTTTACACTTACCATGAGGGATTGTTTGATATTCCTTATAAAATAAACGTTGATTTTCAGAAAGAAATCCTTAATTTATTAAAGCGGGAAATTGAATAATTAGATGAAATGAGAATTTACAGAAAGTCAAATGAGCGGAAGGAACAATAATGAATGTACGATTTTAAAGTAAATTTTGAAAGGGGTCATTTGACCCCGCTTGGTACGTTTAGTGTTAAGTACCGTCCCTTTTCCAGCAAGACAATTTGCCGGAGGTGCCTACGTTATTCACTTGCGCCGGAAAGACGTGCCATGCACGTCGTAATGCTTTTGTGACAGAATCGCCAACGATGTAGTATATATATACGTCGTCATGCGATTGTCACAGAAACAAAAATGATGTGCATGTATTTTATAATCAATCAATGCTCTATATTCCCTTAACCCCTTAACGACGAATGAGGATAATTCGCGACATACTGCTTCGCATGTCGCATATGGGTTTAAAATTGAGAATTTCATAAAAGTGTCGGTTGTAGCGAATAGGATACATTCCTACTATATACTCACAAGCACAGTACACAAATAAAAATTGTTGACGGATTTAAATGTGCATAATAACAGGATATATACTATGTAATTATTTTTTCATCAGAAAAAAATTCAGGCGTTAAGGGGTTAAAAAGCTATCAAAAGACCTAAGTCGAAAGTAAATTAGCTTTGAAAATATAAATCTTTGCCCGATTTCTCTGAGGCATCGAACACTGTGTGACGCCCCCCAGGCAAGTTCCACTGGACTGTTTTGGTACACGCGTCGGTGAATTTTTTGCCAGCGCAAGTGATTAAACAGCAAACAAAAGTTTGGCTGCGTTAACGTAATCATCACCTTCAACAAATATTTTAATTACAGACGTACTATATTGTGCAATTTTCTTGATTCGTATCCGGTAAAATGGAATGATGTGAGTTCTGCAAAGGTATCGAACAGTGTACCTTTGAAACGGCACAGCGAGATGCTGCGCATCGAAACGTGAAACTCAGAAAATATTGTAAATGCATGCAGACGCATACGCTTGCTCGTCATTCTTGTTGTTAACACTTTGAATTCTTCGCGCTCAACTTTTTATTGTATGCATGCAACGCCCTGCGCACAGACGTTATTGGAATTTCTATCAGAAATTTCCGCGCGCGACCTCAGTTTTCTTTCCATTCGAAGATACTATTTCCCGGTCGCATTGCACATTCAAATGCTATCTCGCGGACATGCGTTATTCATGCGACGAATTTTACATATCGAAGTTTGCGTTGAGATTTCCTTTGAGCACTGGTCGCAGGACGTTTAAGCTGGCTTTCGAAAAGTCCGGGAGGGATGATGGAAAAAAATCCCGCCGTCTTGTATGGACGCACGCAGGGGTAAGGACGTACGTAACAATAAAAATGACCCTTCCAAGATTTTATCGGCGTATGCCGCACGATGCAACGCGTACGCGAACATCTGCCGCTTATCAATGTCATCGACCCAGCGCGTATGTCCGCGCGCGCATTCTTTCCCAGTGTCGCCAGGCCAACGGCAAAATGATAATCCAACGATAATTCCTGACGTAAAACTTATCTAATGAATGTACGAAAAAACGACAACGATTATTGCGGACCCTCTCCTTTCGACGACAAGCTCGTTAAGTTAATTTATTGGTGTTTTCTGACTTACGATTAACACTAGATTTACGCACGAAATGCACGAGCGTTCTGTTAACTAAAGTAAATCACCTAATGCAAAGCCTGTTTTACAATAAAGCACTGAACCAGTAGTGTAGCGCATGTCGTGCGTTGCATGAAGGTCAAACCTCAACGTCCAAAGATAGTTTTTATCGACCGTCTAAAAATTTAACACTGACGTAACGACGAAAAATCGTTTACCCTCTCCTCTTATGACGTCACTGTCGTAAGTTTGCCTCGCAAGCGCACCTCATCGTGTGTTCATGTCCTCACACATATGTTTCACCGTCTTAAGCGCGCGAAGCTTTGGCTAACAAACTTTAACGAATCTCTTTTTCTCTTTGTTGCAGGTAAGTCTTCCTGTCTGAAGTCTGGAAATTCCGATCGTGTCGCAAGGTCGCAAGGCGCTTTAAGTTTACGTAAGTTAGGCGCATATGTTACGATAGACGGAGGAAGTTGTCGAGAAAGAAACGAGTCAGATTGGCGAGTAACGTGCTCGTACTAGAGACACACGGGCTCGCCTTTGTACGCATTCGTGATTACTCATTTCGTCTTATGCATATGCATTGACATTAACATATCCTTACGTAACGAGGAACATTGCGCGTTTAACGTGAACGCGTTAACGTTCAATGCGTTTCACTAATTTACGCCCGCGCGACGTATGTAGTACGATTTTACGTCGTGAGCTATTTGGCGATGAGGAAGTCTGTTGTCGCCGCTGAAATTTAACGGTCTGAGTTCTCCAAGTTGATTTAGTGGCTGTAATTTCAGCGCATCGGTATTTAATCGGTTAGCTGGTTTTGACGAGTATACTCGTCATGAAGATATCGCAATATTTTGTGTTATAATGAGAATGCTTGTCACGGAAAAAATAAACGCGAACTCGCGGAAAAAGTAAACACGTAAGGTGAATAAATAAAAGAATATAAATAATTATTATACAGAAACTGTATGTAGTGTGGCGATTGAATTAGGTTTATCGGTTAGGATAATTATTCCGCGTACGTCTTCAGTGCAGCAGTTTATTATAATAAGACTTTTTAACAAACTTTTACAAATTGATCTCACTTTCACGTATTGATAACCTCGCAATTGTTACCAAAAAAAACCTTGTCGGTAATAGAGTTAAAAAACCTAACAATCATTTCATTATAATTTAATTCTATATTATAACAGCTACACATACTTTATTGTCTTAGTATATTCGTCGTCGCGCACTTCTTGCAATGCATTTTATACATACACTTTTCATAGACTGCCGCAACCCGGTTAACGAATTGACCGAACCACGCAAAAGTTGGTAATGCTAATTTTGTACACGTTAATAAGCAGAATCGTGCTAGTTGCGTCGGTATTTATCAAATTGAACAAGCCGCGCGGAAGTTCGCAACGCTGATTTTGAACATGTTAATAAGCAGAATCGTGTTAGTTGTGGTGTTTAATAATTCACTCCTGGTTTATTTCGTGATATAGCGCATAACGGTATAAAGTTCCGACGAGAGTAATATTGCGAAACAACTTGCATAAGCGCGACTCATTGGATATTCCTGTAATACGCATATTGTAGATGTAACACCTGGAAACATAATGGGACCACGAGATTGAATAGCAGGCCTTTCTAAAGCAAACTTTCTTATTACGGTTCAGTGCCACTTCGCACGTATGCCAACGGATCTCCGAAGTAGTTAGTGGCGCACGGTTAAAGTACCTTTTAAGTGCTTACGTCCGCAGCATCTTCTTTCTTCGATAGAGCCCTCGTCAACATTTTACACAACGTACGAGATCAACGTACGCTCGAGATCAGCGAGATATCATTTGCATACTTACGTTAGAAGTGAAATTTCAAAGATACAGGAATAGAAAATTTGTAGGGTAAAAGAATATTTAAAACACATACAATTATATGTTAAAAAATGTTTTATTTGCTACAGCCCGTGTTTTCTAAATATCTACAATTTGCCTTAGTCCAAATATCCATAAAATAGTGTCGATAATTGCTCCACATCTCGTAGTGCGTATTGTTATATAATTATTCATCTTCAACTTTAATTTAAGAAGTCAAACTGCCTCCGTAAATTTTAACCGTGCCGCGTAGCTCGTTCGAAATTCTCGCCAGAAATCAAAATGCAGCGAAAATCGTTGGATCGCGACGAATATTGTGGCTTATTGAATAGCGAGAAAGCAATATCTCGAAAGAATTCGCGAGCACACGTGACCTGACCGCAATTTTCCGGTTCTGCCGGTGTGTAACTACGTTCGGTCTGCCAGAGTTTGTCGATTGACGGGAGAATTCGTATATGGGATAAAAAGTCCGACGGTTCGAATTTCGCGCAACGCCACCCTCTTATGTCTACTCCGAACGCAATAAAAGTCCGATCTGTTGACGTGGGTGCACGGATGTTTGCCGAACTATCGTCGAGCGTGACCAAATTTGATCTGTGCACATGCGCTCGTAGGTGCACTTTGAATCACATACTGATTTATGGGCGAAGGAAATAGAAGGTATCGTGACGGAGGTTAGTTAGTAAAAGGGAGGTAGCAGTCACTGTTGATTCCGAACACGAGCGAAACATAGGTAGATGTGTCCATGGCAATTGACGGCACGTAGTTGCGAGTTGATTCTTTATCTTCGCTAAAAGTAAGTTGTTTGTAGACTGAAGGGTACGCGGAAAAAATCATGGCGCAATTGGAAATGTGTTTATGGCATTAACAAAAATAAATTCAAGGTATTAAGTCTGCCGGAAAATTTTCCGATTTCGATTTCGAGACAAATACACATAATTTTTCCATATAAAATTTTCTTGGAACTGTGCGCGTGTTGTATATACTCTGCAAAAGATGCATAAGTAGGACCGTGCATATAACATGATGAATATAAGAAAGAAGTAAAAAGTATATTTCCTTAGCAAAAGTAAGTTCAAAGTATTTGGTCTACCGGAAACTTCTGTTTGTTTTCGATTTCAAACGAAAATAATACATTTTCAATGTGTAATGCTGAGCATATATGCAGAAATACAATCGTAAACAGAGACGGCCATACATGTTTCGAACGAACGCGTCCATACGCGTTGAAGCTTGAGATGACATTATCTATATATTTTCCATACAAAACTTTATTGGTATTGCATATGTATTGTACATACAATACAAACAGTACGTAACTAAAATCGTGCACCTTTAATACACATAGGTCTAAAGTGTTAGGTTCACTGAAAAGTTCTGTGCACTTTCGGTTTAAAAGAAATAATACTTTTTCAGTACATAATACCGAAATGATTTAACTACTGTTTCATTACGTTTAGAAGAGCACATACGTAAACATACGACGGTAAACAGACACGGCTGTATGTTTTTTTTCGTAATAAACACGTTCATACGTGGCAAAGCTTCACACGACATTATCAAACAAGACTTTCCGGTAGACCCAATACGTAAATTCTTTCTATTTAAAACATATCAGTTCTCCATACGAAACTTTGTCAGCATTGCACACATACTCTACATGGTGCACAAACGGTGCGTAACTAGGACCTTGCATATAACACGATAAACATGAAGAAAATGTATAAGTCGCACTATTTGTAAGTGACACGGCACTCATCCGGAAACTACGTGAAAGCGACGAGCGAGAACGAAATAGGGACACTTTGCTTTAGCGGGGCGATTCGCGGTAAGTCTGTTAATGCAACAATTTTGCGTTGAATTAGTGCAACGACTGCCCACGGTAGACGCAGAAGACGCGACTCTGCGCCGGCAACTTTTGACGGAAGTTTAATTACGCCTTAGCAACGAGCCTTAGGCCGGCTCGAGTTTCGACGACGTAGCAAAAAGCGACCCTTAAAAGCCAGCGACTCGTGCAAATGTTTGCAGAGGGAGGAGCGAGTGCGCGCGCGCTCGCTACGAACGTGCAGCGAAACGGAAAGTTTCCCTTTCCGCGTCCTTCGATCCGCGGTTTCCACTTGCAGTGCACGGATAACGGTCGAACGTTTCGGGACATAGCTTGCGCATTCATAATTTTCGCGCTGGGAGCTCGTACACAGGTCGAAGTCTGCCTTTGACGCGGTGTAGGTTGTTTTAGTGTCAAAAGCATGAGATAAAATATATAGACGATCGCTCATAATTATACGAAGGCTAGCGTTTTTTTTTTCATTTGCTGCGATAAGGGTTGTACGGGGAATGTAAATATGCTTGCACCTGCGATAAGGGTTTTACGAGCAATACTAATAATTATGCGATCTTAGCGTCGGGTGATGTTGCTGTATACTTCAATCTAATTGATATATTTCACACTCTATGTGTTGTTCATGCGTCTTGTGTTTGCAAATTATGCGCTTAACTAAGCACGCTGCCGCATATGCAGAAAATGCAGTGTTTCCGATGACCATCATTTTCGCGCTGGGAACTCGTGCGCAGGTCGAATTCCGCCTTTGATGCGGCTTCAGTTGTTTTCGCACCAAAGGCATAGTATGTAATCTACAGACGGCCACTCATAATTATTCGAACGTTAGCATTTTTTTTTATTTGCTGCGTATTCGCGTTAACGGTTCCTCCGATAAATATTAGTAATTATTAAATCTCCGCGCAGGGAGGAATATCGCCATATACTTCAATTCAATAAGCATATTTCACACTTGCACGCTCTTCTCGTATTTCGGAATCAAGTGCGTAATTAAGCGCGTTGTCGTACATCCAGAAAATGCAGTATTTCCTATGACCACGCAGTCAGTAGACAAACATGTAGCCGTCCATTACGCAACCCAAACAACTCACTCCGCCTAAGCACACACCCACCGTATTCATATATTCAACACTCGGCATACCTCTAATTACCACAGCACTTCAAACTCTCCCGACCTGTCTTCTTCAATACGTTCCACCTCTTCCACAAAAAGGCATTTTCTCCCATTCTGCGCCGACAAGTCTTCCCATTCGCGCTAGTCTTCCCGGCATCGTGCTACCCAAAGTAAACAACGCTCCGATCTCATACTTCAACGTTCCCCGCGGTAGACACGTAATCGTTCTCAGTCGCAGGTCTCCTCACGTGACATCGCCATTCCGAAGTGAAAGTAGCTCGGCACCAGGCAGCCGCAGTAGCGTACGTTAATCAGTTTTGCGCCTGTTTTAGTTCACACTGACAGATTTTGAGGTTCCGGTATTATACCTACATTTGTCTTAAGATCTTTGTATGAACCGCTATTTTACTGAAGATCCAAAATATTCGCAATGGGTAGCAATAATTATTTTATAAATGCAGTTATTGTTAGAATAGTGACGTGATCCTTTGGTCTGGGTTAGGTAGAAATAATTATTTTATAAACGCAGTTATTGTTAGAATAGCGATGCGATCCTTTGGTCTCCAATACTTGCACATTATTTACATTTTGCATAATTCAGTCAAACGCTCTAGTATTTCATAGCATCGCCGTTGTAATATTGTAAAATACGCGCAGCAGTCAACGTGTTAATACCGGTTTTAGCAATCTCCAACACTCCATTTTCGTGAACGCACGTTATGAATTTCCTAATTTTATTGGCCTATTTTTACTGGAATTCCACTTCATCCAACTCATGGCTTCTTTTTCCAGAATATTTGCCAATTTTATACAGGTGTTGTAACGAAATACGGCTGTACCTGTATTCTCAGAATTCGGTTTCTTTTCGGATAACACAATAACCAGCCAAAAATAGCAACACCTCCATTACCCTTTGCTTAGTACCCAAAACATGCAGACCCCTTCACGCCAAAATAAGGCCAAAACACCCTGAATTCGGAATGAACCAGTAACGTGCCATCAGCACGCACGGCCACAGCGTCGACGAATCGCGTCGGCGCCGGGGCGAAGTGATAAACCAAGAGTGGCACGTCGTGTGCGCGTGTGGCTCGAAACGCAGATCCCTGAGGGAACAAACGAGTGCGCGCGAGAACAGGCGAGCACGAGGGAGACTTCGGGTGCGAGGGTGGAGCGGTCGCTTTGAGGTGGGGTTGGGCGACGCTAGAAGGGGAACACGAGAGTGTCGGGCGCCACACGCCAAGGCTACGGTCATGACGGCAGATTGAACGTGTGCCGAGCTATCGTAAGACAATCGATTCGCTTCCTCCTCGCTCCTGGCAGCCGATGTTCGACAGTCACGCCGGCGACCGTCGCTCTCTGCGCTCGTCCTCGTGTCGACAAGGCAAAAGGCGCGAGTCGTGCAAATACGCGCTGTCGCACGCTGGTACCGGACCTGCTCAGTGCGGAATTCCGCGAAAATACAACGACGGGGGAGTCGCGTGCACGTTTCGCGGAAGATGCACCGGCTGGGTGCATGGCGCGTAGGTGGTGATGGCTGGGTGTTCGATGAAGAGTGCGGTGATTGTTTCGCGGTAAACACGATATTGGCTGTTTTGCTGATAGCAGAAGTGAGGGCAGTCGATTGGTGGTGAACTTCACGAAAGGATGAAGGGAGGCATTTGTTTGGTGGTGTGATACTTTTCGGAGTGTTTTACGTTCTGATCTTCGTGCTTTTGTTCGAATCGGTGACGTGCCACGTGCTTGCAAGTACGAACATGTGACGAGTGCACGTGCTGGCTTTTGAATCTTCAGTCTTTATGTTAGTCGTCCTGGACGACCAGCGGTTCTGCGTTGAATTTATTGGTTATTCGCGTGGCTCGATGTCGTCAAACCGGTGAACGGGTTACTTTTCGCTCGTCGAGTCGCAGTGAGTTTATGAGTTTCATTTCGCACGTCGAGTCGCCGAGCGAAGAATCGCTTTTTACTCGTCGAACCGGTAAATGACAGTGACCGTGAATGTCGTCGATTAACGGTAGTCAAGTTTGCGCGAGCCAGGCTTTTACGTAAATCGAGACAGGCTAGCCACGTGATCGATGATTAATCGGTCATTATACAATGGTGAGTATACAGTTTATCAGCCCGCATTCAAGAAAGCGCCCAGTGGTCTTAGGTTATGCGTCATTCGAGTTTACCGTGGCCACACTCCGAAGAACTGGCAGAGGCGACACGTAAACAATCATTTCTCGGCGCGTTAATCACATACGCATCATAACGAAACAGTTAGAATTTCCCTCTTCGCTTAATAAAAGAAAAAGTATCACTGCAACGTACCGATCCATTGACAACTGAAAACGACAATATTTTTAGTAATATTCTAGTACACTTCGGCGTTCTTAACACTTTAGTACACTTTGGTATACGCCGAATAAGTGCGTGTCACATATTTTTCTATCTAACGGCGAACAGATAAGTGGATCGATTCGATTGTATCTCCTGCGAATATTCAGGATTTTCGTTCCGGCACCGCGTGATTCGTATCTTCATTCTGTTTGCACGAAGTCGAATTACGTCGCGAACGCCTCTCGCCGTTCGAACTTCCTTCCACAAAGACTTGTTTGTGTATTGGGTTACCCGGATTTCGACGTTTATAAAGGGGAAACGGAGTTTCGGAGTATAATACGGCGGCACCGTAATTACTGTGTGTATTTCTCTGCTTGTCAGCTCTTGTCAATTCTGGCAGGGTCTTCATACAGAGAATGAATCAGACAATGCTTGAATGCGTAGGTCTCTCTGCGTATTGTCTCGGTACATTCATAGATTAATGAAATCGTGCAGCATTCAGTCGTACGTCGGTTGTTAGTTTTCTGTGTACGAGGCACTTCTGATTTTGGAGTAGTAAGTCGTCCGTTGATATATGACATTAAATTACTTGCTGTTGTTAGTAATATTTTTTTGTCTTCCGGACATCAGAGTCGAAACACTGATTTCGCAAGTTCTTTGTGGGTATAACGTTGTTTTAATTTGTTTACCAAATGAAAGAGTTAAGACACTGATTTTTTGTGTTACTTAATATTGCGTTACGTTGTGAGGATTAAAAGTAATCGGCAGCACCGTCACAGACTCCACTTGTGTTTATAGCGCGATTATGTGGAAAGAACAATGTGTCATTATGAAGATGCGAGCGGAACGTGGCAGTGAGGAAAACTGCAAAAGTCTGAATTTACATACGTTCATATACATAAATACTACGAAAACTAGGACTTGACGTGTGTACCTCTGACATTTAAATGGTCAGCAAGGATTAAGTGGTCGGGTGTGAATCAGTTAATCGATATGATAAAAATAACATTTCGCCTTGCAAATAACACTTCCACGCTACCGGAGCTTGTCTTAGGATAGGTGACTGCTTTCTTTGTTCACGCTAAAGCGGACGAAACTGAAACAAAGTTCCTATATTCACTCATACACAGGTATTGATATGTATGACTATAGGCTCATTTACAATTTTTCTTTCTCTTACGTATCTTTTACTGGAAAACATATATGCTTATCTTGTATGTTAACGACTATAGCGCACGTGATATGTTAATTGTCAGAAAATAGTCACCTGACCTTAAAGCTACAGTTATAGCAATTATGCAGCCACAGATCAAACGACATTTTTGTCAATCATACCACAGGCAGTTCTTATGAAATATGCTTCTACTTCAGCATCTTCCTGCATTCCACTCGTCATGATTATCGAAAATCCTTGCTTCGAACGGAAAATCAAACTTTACCTAGACAATTCTTCTTAAACCCGCATCCACCCTACAGAATTATCTCTCCCTACATTTACACGTTCACATCACCACCGTCGTGCACTCCCCTTTCTACGATTATCCAAACCCTCGCACACAATAACCACGCAATTCTTCTTAAATCCGCGCCCATATACGTATTATCTCTTCCCACTTTCAACTCTTCACACAAGGAAAACACCAAACTTTAACCACTCTTGGAAATTTCCACGCATCAACGGCATCTTTTACGAACGTCGCGTTATCCTCAATTCACTTGATGCGTCCGCACCCGCGTGTGATCGTTCGCGTAGATGGACGTGCACACGTCGAGCGCATGTACGTATCATCCGATGCCTTGAACGCGATATAACGCGTATAATGCACATTATGCATATAACGCGTCTGCTGCATAGAATGCGGAGCAACGAGCAGCGCGCCAACGATCGAGTGCATGCCGCGAGTATGCGCGCGGAGTTGCATCGCGTGGCCGAAAGTGCAGCGTTCACGTTAGTCAACGTCGATTCACGTGGCCGGACTGTTGTCCCCCGCCGACGCGCGTCACACACGGTTCCGTTCGTTTTATCCCCCGCCGCCCCGATCGTGACGCGTCGATAATCAAACAGCGATTTCGGCGGACGCGGCACGTGGGCGTTAAGTGACTGAGACGAGTGCGTAGTTGAAATGTTTAACGGTGGAAATTAGGACGCGAGATCGTAGGATGGTGATAATGTTTTGGCGACGTCTGCGAGACGCTTTCAACCAGTTAGCTGTTTTTCACGAGTGCACGCGGCAGGAGAGACGGCAGTATTTTGTAGTGTGACGAGTATCGACGTTATGTCGATTCAACGAATTCATCGAAATGTCGAATATATTGGTAAAATTAGGAAATTTTGGGTATTTGGAAGGGAAGACGAAATGTAACGGATATATGAAATAATCGAAATAATTATTATGGAAAAACTTTATATAGTGTAGGGAATGATTATTATGAAGGAGTTATACAATACTGTAAGATTTGTCATTTAGTATAATGAAGCACTTTAACAAACTTTTACAAATTTGACCTCAAACAAATCTGTCTATTATGCATTAATCATCTCAAGACAGTTGCCAAATTGCCCCGCGAGTGGTAAAATTAATAAATAAAACAGTGGCTTCATTATAATTCAATTCGATATTATGACACAGCCACACATGCTCTGTGTTTGACGAGTGTACTCGTCATCGTTTACATCTTGCGACACATTTTAGATAGACCATTTTTGACAGAGGCCGCAACAGCTAACTGGTTCAACAAACACCTGAATTATTCACAGATTGCGAACAGTTGCTACCTAAATAATTCACAATTTATGAACGAGTCTATGCAGACACCATTTTCAAAATAGACGTAGTATAAGCACTAGTATAATTTTGTAGTAGTTGGCTGTGCCTGGTACCAAATATTTAAATGTTTTAGAATTAGTCGTTTTGATACATTTAATTTGCTTGATCTTGCGGAATTAGTTGACATTTAGCTGGTAGCTTGGGAATCAGATATTGTCATACGACGTTACCGAATTCGGGATTTTTTTTATGCGAAACGTGGTACAACGTCATCGGTTCACTGTAGCAGGTATCGGAATTATTTAATAAGCGTCAGTTAGGTAATGATAAAGATACGGGACATATATAAAGCACGAAAACGGAAAGATGTGTTGATACTAACGAAACTCAGAGTTATCTATCTGCATGTGCCAACCCGGAAAGCAACGCAATGCTTTAAAGTAGGTTTCGCAAAACTGTCACAACTCAGTACGCGTGTATGATTCAAACCTGTTTTCGTAGCTACGTACATGTATGCATATATAAATAGTAACACAGCACTAGCGATAAAACGTACTATACGCGCACCAGTTGCAGCGCTCGAAATAGATCTTTGTTGTTATTAAATTGACTTTAGGTCGATGTCGAGGATTGAGGTCTCCTATTTTACGATAATCTCGCAATTTGACGTTTTCCTCTTTTTGTTTTTGCGTACGCAGTCCTTGTTTGTTTGACGTTACAATCGTGCCTCCGATGATTATGAAACTATTAGGACAATAATGACACGAATGTTCAGTATGACGAAAAAAAGAGAAAAGATGTCAGATAAGTGCGCGCGACCCACTTTGCATTTTGATTATGGAAATTTCGCCTAACATTGGGGGGAGAATTGGGTGAGTTTTGCATTTTCATCAAATTTCATCTTTTCGATAAAGCCCCCTCGTGACGATCGTGTTCTATACTGCTCCATCGTTATCGAGTTTTTCAACATCGAATTCTCGTCACCGAAATTACATTTCGTTTCATCCCCAGACGTTAGACACTCCCGTAACTCGCCTGCGTCGGCTCGTAAAATCGCATCATTCCGTACGTGCGTTCTGTTTGTTAGAATGGATAAGGAAGTTTTTTGTTTCATTACGTGTCCCAAAACTAAAACGAATGAGTTCGTGACCCCACGTTATAAAGCATTTTCTAATTACGCTTTTTACACATGGTCCGTTACACATTCAATGTTCGGGTCACGTGGATTGCGATTGGTCGATTTATTTATCCACGTCAATAAAATCTTGTCTCCTTAAATAAGAGATGAGGAAAATGGGGTTGTGTAATATTTTGAAAATATGTACAAAATTAGCAACTGACACATCACTGTCGATATAAATATTACTACATACTTTATTGTTTATCAATATATTAAAGGATCAGTCTCCAACGCGCAAGTTATTGCTTTTAGACGAATTATGTTATTATCCATTTCTTCGATAAACCATTTAATAAAAACACATTATTTTGCGACTTCGAGAAAGGTATGAGTTACATTTATCATTGCTTGAAAACCAGTGTGTTCATAGAGCTGTCTATACAGGTTTGACGTGACATATTAATCCCCGTTCAACCAATCAAACACGGAGAAACAGACACGGGAATCGTCAATATTACATTACCACCAAATTCACGTGAGCCCTCAATTTGACGGATTTCAAATAACGCGAGTTAAACTACGAAAACTATTATTGTTATTTGCTAACGATTTTCGCTGACTTTTGTTAATGGAATTATACGGATGTATATCCGAATTTGTTTCCTCTGCTGGTTTCCTCTGCTCTGATTTTCAAATTCCGTATACCGTATATTATGTTTCTTGAGATAATGTCGAATTCCTTCACATTTCTCCATGAATCTGGTATTAAATGCAGGTATCACCTTACGTCGAAACATCTGTTACGCTAACGGAAAAATACCAATATGCATCCAAATTCATTTCTTCGTGAAACCTCAAATTTTCAAATTGTATACGCTATACAGAAGGAATTCTAGAAATTCCCAAATATGCATCCAATCTCGTTTCTTCCACAGGGCTCTAATTTTCAAATTCCACACACCGCATACCATATCTCCCCGGTTAATCTCATATTCCCACACATTTCCTCATAAATTCTGTCTTAAATGTAACATCACATTTCGTCAAATCGTCAAACATTGAACGTAGATCTCTGTACTTCAACGATTCTTCGCATCGTCGAGTTTGTCGAACTCTCACCGAACATTTCGCCGGCAAATGACTTGATCGACGTTGACATGAGTCATGCGTGCAGGAGGGAAGGTCCCGCGACGTCTTTCGCACGCATGAACTAATCGTTTTATCAGAGAAGGTCGTTCGGGCCCATTGAAAATTCAGTGTTGTTATCAAAGCGCTTACTTCATTGACCGTGGACGAGTGACGCGGATAAATTCATGGCGTCGCGAGCGTAATCAGGTCGAACGGGGGACGAGCTCTTTAACCCCTTATCTGTGACGCATATCGCGCGTACATTTCCTCTTCAAATAAGTTTTCGGGCTTACGTCAATTTATCGTCGAATATTCACAGTTGACAACCATGGATACCTGCAGCTCATTGTTTGCTTCCGTGCCGTTTTACTTCTTTTCTTATCGTTCAATTTAACTTTATATTTATCTCGATAATTAAATTTGATGGCGTGCTACTGCACGTGCGTAATGGCAAATTTTGTAGATTTGTAATAGAATCGTTCGTGGCACGTGAGTCGATTTTTTTTTTAAAGATTGTATGTCGTTTTTGGCTTGTCGCATCATGTATATGGTGTTTCCAAAAATGTTGGCATAACTTTAGGGATAGATTTAGTTCGCTAAAATAATACAACAGCTGAAATGAATATGCGCTTGATATGATCTTGTTACCGAATTTTAGGAGTTTTTGGCTTTCAGTAATTCTTAAGACTCTGTTGACTGCTTAAATATTTGCAAGTAATACTTGTTGTCTTGTACACGACCTTGTCGTCTGCCATGTAAATACTATTGGACATAGTTCCAGCAAACAAAAATTACTTTTTTTTTTCAACTAAGACACGACGCAGGTCGGCGTCGAGAGCGTAGCCTACGTCAGTCAGTTCAATACATACTCTTGGCGATAATAGCACGTATAGAAATGAACGAGTGAGAAGGTCTATGGATCCACGTTTGTAAGCCTCTATTGAAGCCGACGGTGTCCACGTCGGACAGTTTCTATGAACAAGGCTAAATAACAGATATCACATAAAAATGGCTATAAGTCGGAAACAAGTTCATATCGAGCACATGTTGTTATTAATTTTTTCCCTTATTTTAGCATGCTGAATTTATCCCTGAAGTTATGCCCATATTTTCGGAAACACCCTGTATAACGTATATTATCGTGGTTGCTAGGTGAATCCAAATTTAGTATATATTCATTCAGTATTGCGTGATAAGAAGTAGAATGTATATGCGTAAAGAAATAATGTAAATTAACAATTTTACGGGTACTGGTGTATTCGTTGATGTATAGATCTCGATAATTTCCATTGAAATCTATTTTCCACGTGGTTGCGTTATTACGGACAAAAGAGAATATTAGGTAGCACCCAGTACACGTTGAGAAGAGCATTCAGTAGTATAAGTCTATTATTGGTCCAGCTTTCTTGCTTCAATTTTCTTTCGCCGCGTATTCTCGTCGTACACAAAATCGTTTCGCGAAACACCGGAATTGTCATCGTTTAAAAACACAGATAGGATGACGACACGTCGTCGCATGTCCGTTTGCAATTCTGCAGCGACGCAAAGGAAAAATACCGTGCAGCGAAGGAGGCATGTGCTCATGTCGTAAAAGCGTTTTAAGGAAGCTTTTATTGGTTCAGGAAATGAGCACTTGGCCGCAGTTTCATCCGTACGTACGCACACACCAGCGCAGGAAGTCGGTACCAAACATTTACTGCATCGCCGGTAACGGCACGTATGCCAGGTCAATTACGATGCACGGCCGATCCGTGATGAAACATTCGGTCGAAATTAATTTCGCTGGAAGTAACGGGCAACGACGTCTAAATTAAACCCGGCGAGCCGGGCAATCATGAGCGCATTACCTGGGCAGATTTAATATCCAAATATATCTAACTTTTAATCGCGCAGATGCTTCTATTTAACAGTGGAAATAGCAAATGTTTGCTGCGCAAACTTTTATACTCGCTCGGAATACTGAAACTCAATGAATTTCGAGCCGACACCGGTAATTTTAAGCCGAATTGACCGGAACACGCCGCAACGAGCAGCAAGCATTATCGAAACATGATACCGCAAACGTAGAATTCAACGGCTGAGTTAATTTGCACGGCATTGGATTTATTATTGTATAACGGTAACGGGTCGGAGATCATACTCATTACATCAAAATAATCTTTAAAATCGTACACGCCTGTCAATGCTGCTACGTGTGATTAGTTTGAATTGCGTTTGCGTTCACAAGCATTTCATTTTTGCACAATCGAAGCGTGTTAACCCATTCGAGACGACGATGTTTTTCGAACACGGTCTCCACGAGCGAAATTTTTTTTTCTTTATATTGTTCATTTTTAATTTTTGGTACACAGTAAAACCAATGTCAAATTTTGTTTTCCTGTACTTTACAGATTTCATTAGTTCAAGAAAAATCTTATTTTGACGGCTAGTTTACTCAGAATAACTGATAATTGCACATTACTGTTATTGCACACACGGTGTGCAATCGGTCTCGAATGGATTAATCTGCTAGCTCTTTTTAACGAGGATGACCAATCGCTCTACTTGTTTCACTGCGGAATTTATGCAGTCGTTTCATATTCGATACCCCTGTGCGTGAAATCTCTTGGGAAATTATTAAGACATCACGTTATTTGGTGAATAAAACAATTTTTTTTCATTACATCTTAATTCCATATTGCAACAGTAACGTATACTCTGTGCTTGCACATTTTATACGCACACTTTTCACAGAGGTCGCAACAGCTAGCTGGTTAAAAAATCAGACTCATCCTTCAATAGTGTCAGTATCGCTTCGGTTCAGGCGTCGAGAAGGGTTTGAACGAATGGATGCCATTAAAACGCACGTTTCCCGCGCAACACGTCGGACGATAAACGATTAAGGCTAATCCGCACTCTCGATCGAATGTCCAAACGCGAATGACGATTAGATAATGAACGGTGACACCCAGGCGGGGTTCGCGAATTGCACCTGTTCGAACTCGAGTTAATTGGCGGAGGAATTTGCGGAATCCGCCGCGAGTGCCAATTTCAAGCCTTGTAACGTACATAATTGAAATACTTTGCGGCATTGACGTCCGCGCGTCTCGTTAAATTATCGACCGACCGCATGCATTCGTAATTTACGCTGTGACCATCTGCCGAATTAGAGAGGCGTCGTTATCAGCAGATCGGAATCTGATACTGACGTCTATTCAAGTTTTTGTATTCAAATATTGTTATTGCATCCATGAGTCGCCAATATTCAGATCTCAGTCTTTTGAACGTATAAGGTAGTCTTCGGTCTCTATGAATGTATAAAAATGCCTTTTCGCATTGCCCACTTCAGAATAGACTATTTGAGAATCGGCGGACAGCAAACAGTATTTTGAAAATTAATTTCGCAAATTTTGCGCTATGCCGAGTACCGGGGATGCGTACTATCGAAGCATGTGATTCAATAATTAAATTGTATAATTAATGTATTAATCAAAATCCACATTTATAAGCACGTACATTTTCAGAACAAAACGCGCGGGACGCGTTAGTGGAAAATCCGTTTCATTTTTTAGTTTTTACGGTAAATCGCACGACTTAGTAAATGCTTGTTGCGGTATTTTTCGAAATTTTGCAAGGTCTCAAACGTTTACGCCGAATTATTGACGCATGTTTATCGACACGCATTGGGTTGAAGAAGGTGTTAGAAGTTTAAAGGTTCGAGTTACCTCATCTGGGGAAATTACGTTAAATCGCATCGTTTTATCGCTTCCACAAGATTACGCGCGACGAACTTCACGATGTGCCGAGAAACTTGAGATATTAATGTTCAACGGAGTACGACGAAGGATTGATCACGGATTCAAGACGATTGGCCGTGTTTACGTATTTTTGTAATCCTTACCCATAACTCACAATTTAATGTTCCTTCCCGAGCTAAAAGTACTTCCCGCGAATTGCTTCGATATTTCTTCGGCGATATAAAGTTTGGAAACAGTTATCTTCGTCATTGAAACAAACAAAATCCCAGAAGAACGTATATGCCGAAGAACAAATTTTACAGAAGTTTAATTAATCCCGTTGGTTAAAGGATTATTTCGTGATGTAGTACACTCGACGTTATACGAGAATAATGGATGTCCGGTAATTAGCAGTTTGCGTTCGACAATGCTTCATAGCGTAAAGCTTTAATTAGCCACTGTACTCTATTACACGATTATCCGATTAAAAACATTTGCAGTTTATCGCAGAGTACCGTGCGATTAATTCACATCGACGAAAGTCGCGACATTAATTATTTTTCATTTGTGTACTAATGCGCCCAACCGTATAACACGTGAATGAATAAATGGGTACAAAAGCATTGTTGGTGCGGTCAATTGTGGTTTCATTATGTAAGCAGAGTGCCTTTTTAGTGTTGATTTGAAACTAATTAATCTAACAAAATATCTATTATGACGAGATCCAGGTATGGAGAGATATTTCAGAAATAATCTGTCATCCAAAATAAAACATACTCCACTTACATATGTACCAAGATACACAATTTAACCACTGTAGTAAACCGTATCTATTATATAATATATAATTTCTCGCTATACCTAAATGCATTAAGATGGTATATATAATATCTATTATCAAGAATGATGTGCTTATGTTCGAAGATCATATTCTACCTCAACCGGCATGGATCTTAGTAATCAAGTTTGACATGAAACTAATTAATCCAACAACACCTGTACTATAACCACAGTTCCACGTATGGAGAGAAATTGTAAAAATAAAGTCTGCCAACCGAACGGAAGCGCACTCCACTAACGTATTTGCAACCACACGCAAATCACCAAAAATGCGACTTAATCACCGACGTAAACCTATCCGTACCCGTCACTAATTAATTGTTACAGAGCAGTCAGAAAGCCGCTTAACACATTGCGTACGGATCACGAGATATCTCGTTTCAATGTTGATCGGTACGTTGCTAAAGTAATGAAGCCTTGCGGCAATTTTTGACAGTATAATTGCGACGTAAGTAAATGTTTGAGTGTCGAAAAAGTGTGAACGTATCAGTCCGTATTAAAAAAAGGTTGTATATTTTGTTATTTAGGACGTTGTATAGGACGTTTAAAAATTTGCGAGGTCTGTGTGAGCAAGAACGCCGTATGCAGTGTGTTACCACTTTGACTGCCTGGATGGTCACCGGTGACCGGTGTAAGAGATTTTGCTGAAGATCCAAAATATTCGAAATGGATAGAAATAATTATTTTATAAATGCATTTATTGTTAGAACAGTGATGCGATCCTTTGGTCTCCAATACCTGCATATTATTTACATTTTGCATAATTCAATCAAACGCTGTAGTATTTTATAGCATCTATTTATTTTATAGCATTAGTTATTGTTAGAATAGTGATGTGATCCTTTGGTCTGGGTTAGGTCTGGGTTAGGTAGAAATAATTATTTTATAAACGCAGTTATTGTTAGAATAGTGATGCGATCCTTTGGTCTCCAATACCTGCATATTATTTACATTTTGCATAATTCAATCAAACGCTGTAGTATTTTATAGCATCTATTTATTTTATAGCATTAGTTATTGTTAGAATAGTGATGTGATCCTTTGGTCTGGGTTAGGTCTGGGTTAGGTAGAAATAATTATTTTATAAACGGAGTTATTTTTAGAATAGTGATGCGATCCTTTGATCCTTTGGTCTGGGTTAGGTCTGGGTTAGGTAGAAATAATTATTTTATAAATGCAATTATTGTTAGAACAGTGATGCGATCCTTTGGTCTCCAATACCTGCACATTATTTACATTTTGCATGATTCAGTCACACGCTGCAGTATTTTATAGCATCGCCGTTCTAATACAGCAAAATACGCGTGGCAGTGAACGTGTTAACAGCGCGCATTGTTTTAGCAGGCCACCGTCGCGCGCGTAATTCGTTTTCGCCGTCGGCGCGCTCCTTTATTCGGCAAAACTTTAAGAGCCACCTCGCATTTCATTTCCCGTCGCCTCTCTACGTCGCTCAGGCTCATCAGCTTATTCGCGAGCTCTTCTCGCGTTAATAATAGCGGCGCGCGAGAAATGTCAACGTCGATGGCACACACCATTATGAAGGCACGTGTGTGCGCCCATTATGTCTGCCAATATGCCGGAACGTACGCGTACGGAGTGCAGTCGCTGAGTGGTGTGCGCACTGCAGACGAATTGAATGCATCGACGATCAAACGTCGACATTCCGCGACAAGTGGAACTATAGCGGACGAGCGTGCGCGAAAAATTGTTATTGAATAAACCCTGCCGGACAAAGGACGATTGAAGAGCGCTCTTTGCTTTATAAATGCTGCGAAGCAAACGGCGAGCGCGGCTATTTCGACGAAATAGCCGATGAAAGCCGGCCGGGGCTTATACGGGCGGGAGTTCGTCGCGAAGGGATATTTTTCGGGCGGCGACTCTGGGGGCGGTCATGGGTGAAATTTCGAAACAATGGGCCTCCGTTTTGGGTTCGCTCAGAGTCGTGCGGAAAGTTTGTGTTTTTTGCTTCGCTCGGTTGTTGGTTTTGACCGCTTGAATGGTTGAAAATTATTTATTTTATTCATGGAAACCACTTGACCGGAATAAAAGTTATTAATGTCCTCAAAAAGCTCTAATTTGCAGGCAAGTTGGATCTAATTATTTACTTCACGTGGAGTCATAGGAATTTGTACCATCATTTATATGTGGTATTGGTATATACGGGCGGGAGTTCGTCGCGGAGGGATATTTTTCGGGCGGCGACTCTGGGGGCGGTCATGGATGAAATTTCGAAACAATGGGCCTGGCCGTTTTGGATTCAGGGAGAAGAGTCGTGCGGAAAGTTTGTGTTTTTTGCTTCGCTCGGTTGTTGGTTTTGACCGCTTGAATGGTTGAAAATTATTTATTTTATTCATGAAAACTGTTTGACCGGAATAAAAATTATTAATGTCATGACAAAGTTCGAATTTGCAGGCAAGTTGAATGTAATTATTTCACGTGGAGTCGTAGAAATGAGGTCTTATACGGGCGGGAGTTCGTCGCGAAGGGATATTTTTCGGGCGGCGACTCTGGGGGCGGTCATGGGTGAAATTTCGAAACAATGGGCCTGGCCGTTTTGGGTTTAGAGAGGAGAGTCGTGCGGAAAGTTTGTGTTTTTTGCTTCGCTCGGTTGTTGGTTTTGACCGCTTGAATGGTTGAAAATGATTTATTTTATTCATGAAAACCACTTGACCGGAATAAAAATTATTAATGTCATGACAAAGTTCGAATTTGCAGGCAAGTTGGATGTAATTACTTCACGTGGAGTCGTAGAAATCAGGTCTTATACGGGCGGGAGTTCGTCGCGAAGGGATATTTTTCGGGCGGCGACTCTGGGGGCGGTCATGGGTGAAATTTCGAAACAATGGGCCTGGCCGTTTTGGGTTCAGGGAGGAGAGTCGTGCGGAAAGTTTGTGTTTTTTGCTTCGCTCGGTTGTTGGTTTTGACCGCTTGAATGGTTGAAAATTATTTATTTTATTCATGAAAACCACTTGACCGGAATAAAAATTATTAATGTCATGACAAAGTTCGAATTTGCAGGCAAGTTGGATGTAATTACTTCACGTGGAGTCGTAGAAATTAGGTCTTATACGGGCGGGAGTTCGTCACGAAGGGATATTTTTTGGGCGGCGGTTCTGGGGGCGGTCATGGGTGAAATTTCGAAACAATGGGCCTGGCCGTTTTGGGTTTAGGGAGGAGAGTCGTGTGGAAAGTTTGTGTTTTTTGCTTCGCTCGGTTGTTGGTTTTGACCGCTTGAATGGTTGAAAATGATTTATTTTATTCATGAAATCCACTTGACCGGAATAAAAGTAATTAAAGTCATGACAAAGCTCGAATTTGCAGGCAAGTTGGCTCTAATTATTTACTGCAGGAGGAGTCGTAGGAATTTGTACCATAATTGATATGTAGTATTGGCATATACGGGGCGATAAATGACTTGAAACAACTTTCTTTCTACATTTGATGTGAATGTTTGATGATTGGTCGCTATGACATTCGCACGCATTTAGATTATATTGTATGACGAAGCAGAAAAATACTTGGGTGAAAGTGTGGGAATTCTTTAAATAAGCAATTAGATATAGGCATTAGGTACACGTATGACGTATACAATATAAGTGGTCCTAATATATAGTGGTTTCGTAATATTGTTTCGTAATGTTTTTTTTTTTTTTTGCAAATTTCATAGATGATAATCGGTCGACGGAATTTATTGGGCGTCGGCCCCATGTTCCGGTTTCATTCTTTTCTAATCATCTGCTCAGTCGATTATGCGAACTTCCGACACTTTGACGATCGTACAAAAATATGTCTGACAACTATTACTCAAATTCTCGTGGACAAAAATAAATGATCAGACGATGACGTTAATTCATGCGTTTACCTTGAACTTGTTCGAGATGTAAAGAGAGACAGAGAGAGAGTATGATAAAACGACACAGACCTGATTTGTATTCCATCCTTTTACCAGGTGTGATGTATACACAGCTCATCATTTTCAAGCTATAAGTCCATCCCTAAAGATAAACTGTACATTATAAAACATTTTGCGCATGATACATGATAGAAACGGGGGTTTGAAATCTGTGGTTAAAAATTGATATTACTGAAACTTTCTATTCCAATTGAAACTATTTCTTTAATAAAATGGACTTAAAGCCTGTGTAGTTGTGCCGCGAATTACACATGGCACTCAATTTTGATTTAAATTACTTTCACCCCAGAAAGCATTTCGAACAGTACACATACTTCTTCACAAGTTTAACTTTAATACACAAGCAATACCAAATCATTGATTATATCCAATATCCGCATGCTGTCTCCAGCAGATTAGCTTTTCGGTTAACGTTCTCAGATTATTCAAATTTAGAAATTAATCTGTCTCCTTCCGATGACATGCAACATCGATGGAAATGTCGAATTTTGTGACACCTATAATATTATTTAAGTATAAAAGAACTTTGACCGGTATATTGCCAGAAAGTACATATTTTGTCGTATTAACTTTGTTGACAATTTTTATGACGTTCTCTTGAATGATTTCTAGGTGATCGTTCAAACATAAAAGGAACTTTTATCGCTATATGGCCAGAAAGTATATATTTTGTCATAATTTTTCCCCTTCCTCGTCGCCATACGCGTACTTTATCAGGTACTTTCTAAATTATCGTCCTTTTACTGGCGGCGAAAGTTCACCAGTCAGATTGAAAGTCATTAAAATACGTGGAACCTCATCAAAGCGTCCGGCGAATCCCCGTAAAATCGTCCGCCGTCTTTTCAAAGTCTTCGACGACCCTCGTCCCGACGCAAAGACGTCGGACGGGCTGATTTTTATGTGGTTTTAACTTTTTATCGGGAGACGGGCGAGAGCTTCACCCCTCAGTCGATCGGTGACGTTTCTCGTAAAAAGCCCGCTCGAGAAGCCATTTTTCGCTTTTGCCGAGAAAAAACGAGGTCGCAGCACAAAGCGCGGGGGCGTACGATTTTTCGTGACGCACGCCGTTTTCTGTATTTCGTCGTGGATCCTGGCTCACGGTTTTTTCGGTTTCATACCAGAATGTGCCTGCCGCAAACGCTTTCGCAGTACACCGGGTCCGCTTAACAGAAGGGACAATGAATAGCGGTGCATGTAGAATTCTGATGAAATTGTTACATTTTAGTATGAAACGCTTGGGTGCAGTGCAAGAAAACAAAGAAACGTAATAAATTTATGAAAATATAATGAGCGTAGGGTAATACTGTAGACTTCAGTACAATTCGAACAATACTAGTTTTCTACAGCAAAATTGTAGAAATACTTGCCGATATTTTCTGGCATCTACTGCGCATAGTACGGCTAACACTAGTTTTCACGAGCAAAATTATAGAAAACCTTACTGTTAATTTTTAGCTTTTGCTGTGCATAACGCGGTTAACACTAGATTTCACGAGCAAGATTATAGAAACTGTTACTGTTATTTTATAGCAACTGTTTATTAATATAATGACACGAATATCCAAATTCGTTTACCTACACATTTATCCGTAAATCGAATGTTAATATGTTACGCGTGCTATGTAGTCGCGTCATAGAAAATTGCGAAACAGAAGAAATCGTTTGCGATGGACATAAACTATACGCTGTTTGACTAGAGTATACGGTAAAATGTCTAATTTTATTATAGCTCGTTGTACGTCAATCGCGTTATATACAAAAATTCGCCACAGTATCTTTAGCACGTGATAAAAATTCGCGTTACAGGAACACATGTTACACAAGCGTAATTACGAAGGGTGCAAAGGATATGGCAAGGCTGAAAATGTAAATGGCCGCTGGTAAATATGTATGTTTCAGCATTGTACAGAGAGTAAACAATTTTCGCGCTTTAAATGGGGTTAAGTAGTCGATCTGCAGCGCACATAACGATTCATCAGTAGAGACGTGACGACATCGATCTGGCGTGTCGTTTGCACTTTGCAGTTCTTCCTTAATGATTATTTAAAAGCTGACCCTGATCTTACTTGGCTCGGGTTCGCAGGTTAACGAGCTTCATGATCGAATTAACCGTGCTAATAATACTTGCAGACAATTTATGCCGTTTTTGGCCTTCAATCGATCCGCCGTTCTTAAGATACGTTTGACTACAGTCACACGAATCTTCTATGACGTTTCTACCTGTGCGATGTCATAAACCTTCCGTTTTTAAAAATATCAATAGAATTTAGTATATTTCCCGTACTATTCGTGTGCACAGATTAATTAAGGAGTCAGAAATTGAGAAGCAAATTTTATACAATTCGACGTTAATATATAGGAATGTACATTAATACACAAATCGATTGTATATATTAGCAAAAAATTACTGACGCATCCGACACCACGTCAATCGAGCTCATATCGAATTACAGCGCATTGACTTATGTCGCGCTGTTTTAAATTCTGCCCAGCCCCAAGCATTTTCGTAACTCTTCGCACACGTCAAAATAACCCGATTAGCCCCGGCTTGTCAAATTCGTCGTTCCACCAAATGAAGTTTTCTCGTTACCTATCAGTTTCGCCTGTACCTCCGTGACCGACATTAAAGTTAATTAGCTCCGGACTTCCGGTGATTTCGTTTCGACGCGGCAACGAGCGAAGGAGGCGGCGACGGACGAGAAAAGTTTCATTTGCAGAAGGAACACGGACCCGATACCCCGAGGAAATCCGAAAGTTCGCCGACGTGTTAAAGTCGTACGTGTCACGTACGAGCCGCGATGTATCGACGAAGCAGACGCGACGATTGATTCTCGTGACAAAATTGTGTGAAGGCGGCGAACAATTATGAACGAGCCTGGGGTGGATTTCACGGGCGGTTAGACTGAACGGATGAAGCAAAGTGATGAATGCCATTCGTGTGTCACCGACGTTGGCCATAGAGAAATTAATGATGCGTTCTGTCTTTTATACGGGGTGTTTCAAAAACTTGGACGTAACTTCGGCGGTAGATTCAATACACGAAAATGTGGAAAAACGTACGTATGAACATATGCCAGTTATGATGTGATGCTTTTTTCTGAAGTATAAATATGATGTATATATGTGAATGAATATAATCTATATCGAAGTGTTACTTGCAAAGAATTAAAGAAAATAGTCTATCGAGTCGTAAGAATTACTGGAAGATACACACGACTTCTTTCATTATTTGGGTCTGATGAATCTATCCCCGAAGTTATGCTTATATTTTCAGGAAAACCGTGTATGGCGTATATTATCGTCGTTGCTAGATCGAATCGAATAGAATAGAAAGAATCGAAATCTCTACTGTGATATTAAAACAAATAGATATAATTGTGGCAGTTGCATTTAGGAATCGTCATTAACAGGATATGTTAAGAAAAACGTCTTAATGTATGCTTCGGTTATATACTCTTCAATATTGTGTGATAAGAAGTAGAATCCACACATGTGAATAAATAATGCGAGTTAACAATTTCACAGGTGATTTTATGTTCGTTGTTGCACGCATCATAATCGTTCCGGTTGAAATCTATTGTTCACGCAGTTAATATGAATACGAAAGAATATTGTCAGGTTTATATACTCGTGATTTTCGCCGCGCAAATGGAACGTAATTCCGCAAACTTGCTGCGTACGTCTCAATGTTCTCGTTTCCAACAAATGCGTGTTTATTGCCTTCGCACTTCTGGCGCATAGCGGCAGAACCGGTTGCGTAGAATATTTAACGCTCGCCATAAGATTCGCACTGCGTGACGCCTTTGTGCTTCCCGACCCACGCAAGGCAGAAAACCAGAGGGAAGTTCATTTTGCGCAGCGTCAAACGAGAGAACACGCGACATCAACGGATACGAGCGCTCGAGAAAGAGAAATTTTGCGCGCGCGTGCGCTGCTCCAATTTATTCCTCCCCCTGTTTCCAACCCGTCGCTCGAAAGTGGCCGCGCGCGAGTGAGTTTTCGAAATTGTCGCTTCGCCGGATTCGATTTTATGCGCCATTAATTTTTTTCCCCGCCCCCTCCTGAAGCTTCGCGAAATTCTTCCTCCTTTACGGCCAACGAACGTTTCGTCAGTGCGCGATCGTCATTTTTCGCGACCCGCGGGAATGCGGCCTTTCAAAAGATCACGTCGCAGGCAAACGGTTATTGCGAATTGCGGCCGGGCACACGCGTGCGCTGCAAGTTTTATGATCTTTCGATCTACGTTTGAAGAATTCGGACGCAAGTTCGCTCCATCGAAAAACAATGCGACCGACAGACGCTTGGTGCAATTAAAGGGTTATGCTTACTTGGGTTGGTGAAAAAAATCGATTTTTTTTATTACATTTTCTTAATGTATATCATTTTAAGAATATTTCCTCAAAAGTACATAAGAATCGGAGCACACGTTCAAAAATTATAAGCGTTTATCTGGAGCGCTACTATGTATGATTAGTAAAGAGCTTGAAATTTTAAACGCGATTATCTCGAAACTGTGTTTTTAAAAACATACGGTTGCGGTGACCACGATTTCTCAAAAACTACTTCACCGGTCGGACTCTAATTTTATATACTCATTTTTATTTTTTATTTCGGTAATAAAAAAAAAGTTACAACATAAAAACGACAGTTAGACCACCTCAAAAGACGGATTTTTTTCGTAAAATTGCTGCCATTCTTGTAAAAATTAAAATGTTTCAAAATCCTTCGTTCAGGCCCTGCCTATTGTAATGACAAATAAGTATATAAAATTAGAGTCCGATCGGTGAAGTAGTTTTTGAGAAATCGTGGTCACCGCAAGTGATGAAAATAAACGGATCCTCTAGGAGAAGGGCTATATTTCCTCCATTTTTGAATATTTTCTTATAAAAAAATGTATACAAATACCACTAAATACGTACTTGTTGGCAGTATTTCGCGAATTTTAATTAGTACTCACTAAAACGGCAAAAAAAATTTTGAAAATCATGTCATTTCGCCGATCCCAAGTAGGCATAACCCCTTAAGGTAAATCGCGGAGGCGCGGTAATGTTTTGCGATGATAAGCGTAGGTGTAGGCGTACTGTGCAAACGTGTAATCTCGACTAAACGATCTGACCAAACTCGGCGGACACTGGGTTGTCGGTAAGTTCGGTAATGTCTCATAAATCCCCGTTCTTGTTACAATATTGTCGTTGAGACACTTCGACCAACAAGCAGGCGACACGCCCGTGCGTGCAAATATAATGACAAGTATGGAGTGTGGCATATAATACGTAATGTTTTTTGTCACAATGGGCAAGTGTTTGCGCGCGATAACTGTTTCTCCGGAGGCTCGCGATAATTTGAATAATATCCACCACGGTACTGCCGTGCCGTTGACGCTTCGGTCCGATACTCCTCGCTCAATGGACAAGAAACGACGTAAAATATAACGGGCAACGATGTGTCTGAGAGTTTCTTGTCGGTTTACGGGACGCCATAAAGAGTAATGGAAAATTTACTCCGCCATTAGTTCGCCGAGCTTTCGATGCAATGGGTTTTAACGGGGTCGCGATAGTGCGAGCGTAAAAGCTTTAATAGTGGACTGGCAGATGAACTGGGCTTGAAAGGCTTTCGCGAATTAGACGTGGTATTCCGCGCGCTGCAAGCCGATGTCAAAGAAGCCAGACTCATTTTATCATTAGTGCAATTTCTCATTTATGATCTGTTATGGATTGTAATTTGAGGCAGGTTTAGACTCACGGTGTTGTTCATTGATCATTCACTGTGCTTTGCAGAATTGGGGAAAGTCAACATAAAAATTCTGATTGACGAATTAAACGTAGTTCCGTTATTGATATAATTTGTTATTGTTAGAATTTAGGCAATTGCGGTATTTATCATTTGTAATTTATCATAATTTGAATTTGAAGCAAGTTTAGATTTATAGGGTCATTGGTCAGTCATTCACTGTGCTTCGCACAATTCCAAACAGTCAGATTGAATATTGTGATTGATGAATTAGTATTGCGTATTGCTGCTCGCAAGATGTCGAAGTGACAAAATTGATTTTATCATTGATAATTTGGTATTGTTTATCATTTAAAGTAAATTTTGATTCACAGTGATATTCGCCAGATATTCACTGTGCTTCGCAGAATTTCGAAAAAGTCGGATAAAAAATTATGATTGAGCACAAACGATGTAGGAACGGTTTTGCAGTCAGACTCGCTCTGACGTTGCAGACCATTGAGTGGAGTAATTTTTTTTAATTTTGGCGTAACTGGGTCACGCGATAAGCGAGTCTCACGATAGCTCCGGACACAATTTCACACAAAGTGTAATTCTTTTAGCTACGTGTAACTGGTATCGTTTTACCGCTGTTATTATCATAAGATCCACTGTGCGTTTTCTTATTGAATGCTATTCGGTCAATTAATCTGTTTAAAATTATACGGTTAAAAGATCCGAACGTTTCGACACTGGCTGTCTTTATCGAAGGATGAACATTTTCTCACAATGCAAGTTCGTAATTTTTAAATTAGTGCAAAAAGTGTCATCTTTTGATATATACTTTATTACTTTATTTTTGATACTGCTTAGTACTTACAATATTAATCTTTAAGTTAGTACAGAATGTTTCATCTTTTGGTATTGGTATTAGATGTGTGTACTTACCAGAAGGTGAACATCATTTCGCACATTTATCAACATTTTCAACGGTATACACATCTCAACAAAATTCTTAATTTTTAAATTAATACAAATTTTTCATCCTTTGGTAAGCGCACACATCCATTACCGAAGCGTTGCAATCTCTTAACATAGAATTTTAAAACAGTTCAATTGCCATGATGCGCGTACTTACAATATCATGAATAACAACGATTCCAATAAGATAGTACATCACTCACTAAATGTTGCGCTACGCAACAAATACACACAATCATCCTACATCCCACAGTGCACTTGCCTCGATCACAGTGATTTGACAACAAACGCAGAATCGCATGCAATTGCTGAACGCAAAAATGTGACCAGACGGTGAAAATTGGTGCTCGGCGTTTTTCCACGAAACCGGAGGTTCGCGCGTGTTGCTAGAAAAAGAGCGTCGATGACGACGATCAAGAGGATCAGAACGTATCCATGCGAAATTCTACTCGCGGCGCGTGCAAACGAACTCGATCTCGAACTCGAACGTCATCGAGTGTGCGCGAGGACAATGATTACGCTGTCGTTCTTTATCTGGGCGATGATGAAGCTAGCGGAGTGTCCGGAAATCGATCAGGAGAGTCGGCGGAACTCTCGAAGGGATTCCGTCATTAAGGACGTCAAGGATCGTGAGGATTCGCGTCGAAACTCAAAGGACACGATCGGCTTCCCGAATGTCGACGGACGAAGACGACATCGGCTGAGAAGACATTCGCGGCGATATTACGTTGATCGGGCGAAGAGGTGAGTGGTTTAAGTCAATGCGGTAGGTTCGCCGACACAAGCTGCGGAAGGTAAACGAAAGTTTATGCGTGTGTGTTTCGCCAATTAAAATCCCAGGCGTCCGTTACGGCACACTGATGGTCGGGCGTAAAGCGGGATGACGTGTTTACGTTTGGTAGTGTTACGGCTAAGCACAATTCACGTATGATGTGGCTTTCGGGTTACGATGGTTTTGCACTGCGAGAGATGCTGTGAAAGTTGGAAACGTGAGTTGGAAATGCATTTAATGGGTATGTGCATTTAATGTGTAATGCATAATGATCAAGTTAATGTGTGGGTGCGTATAGTTGCAGACGTCGTGAGTTGGAAATGCATTTAATGTGTAATGCATAAGTGAGAATTTAATGGATATGTACGTAGGTTATGAACGGCCACAGCTGAAAATGCATTTAATGTGTAATGCACAATCAAGAATTTATTCTATATGAATATTTAATACTAGATTTGTCGAATCTACAATTTTGACGAGTCTCAGATGTTATAAACAAAATTACGAGAACTGTTACTATTATTTTACAGTGACTTTTGCGGATTTTTAATAATGGAATGACACGAATTTATATCCAAATCCATTTATACATTAGGCTTCTGATTTTCAAATTCTATATGCCGTATACCTACATACTTCTTCGCATGCTTTCCCGTACCTACACATTCTTCCGTAACTCTAATGTTAAATTATCGACGTCTATCGAAATTCATATCGCTCTCCCACTGCCATAAAGAAGAAATTCCGTAAATTGGGCATGGGGCGTAGAAAAATTCGTGTCTCCGTTTAACTTTATTCGACTTATGTATTTCGTTGAGTGCACAAAAAGCGATGCCTCCGTGTCACTTTATTCGAACGTCTAATGGCTTATTTACGGTACAACATACTGTTACATCGACGTAGCCGAAATAAGTGCACGGAACGTCCAGACGAATTTTATAATGCATAAAGCCTCCTCGACACAGTACTATTCCCAGTGCGCTATATTCAAAAGCCAATACGCGAGATATAGTCGCCGGCGTTCGGCATATTTATAGAATTTCAATTCATTCGGCGGGCGAGTCGGCAGGACCACGTGGCCACCGTAGCCCATCAGAATATTTTCGATGGCTGTCTGACGTGATGCTTGAAATAATCGCCGGTCGATCAGTTTGCCGCAAGCACTGGTGTTCAAGCGGAAACCAATCGCAGTACATCGTACCGCGTGTACGTGTGATCGCGGGTCTGATTGAAATCGAGCTCCGCGGGGGGACGCAAAAATTGCAATTTCGCGGATGGGCACGAAAATAGCAGCCGATGAAATGTCGTTCAAGGCTGCGCCGTAAAAGCTGTCATCACGCATGTGATACGGACGCCGTCGTCGCGGGCGACACGTCTTCTAAGATTTTTGATTAACTGGCAGCCGACCAGCCTCACTATTTCTGGACAAACTGCGTAGTGCATATTAGACAGACGATGCGCATATTCGCGGGATGTAACCTGTCAACACTGGCAGCAGTAGTTTAACCACGCCGTTGCTCCGGCAACATTTTTTGTAAATATTTATTGCGCCGCGCGCGGTCGAACAATATTTCCTGAAGGAGCCGCGAACCAAGCTGAACAGTTTCGTATACGACGTCGGAAGCGCAAATTTGTGGCTGCGCCGATGAAACGGATAAAATGTTCGTTTACGGTAGCCTTCCGGAAAATCAAAGCAAGAACTTAAGGAACGCTAACAGTGGCGATGCGTGGAATCTTTTCCAAATACACCTAGCCGACGATTTACGCGAAAGGTCGGTTCGACAAAATACCGCCTAAATTGAAAGCATGGCTTTTTGTATGAGAAACAGTGTGAGTCGAGAAAAATATACAAAACTCGCATCATTTAGTCAGTTCTTTAGTTTAATTAATTTATGTCAACGTAAGATAAAATTAAAATCTAATTGAAAAACAAAAATATTTGTCCATTCGCGAAATGATAAATATATAAATCTATACATGATTTATTTTATAGAAACTGAAAGTATCAAGTTCATAAAAAGTTAGTCTAAAGTTTAATTACTATCATCGCGACCATAGATTAATAATCTTATCTTTCTGGTTGGGTAGATTTCATTTTCATCACTCGATAGTATTTGAGGCGATGCTGGTTCCATGGTTTGATAAATTGATGACAGTTTCAGATAGGGGACTTGATAATGAAATCCATAATTAACAGTTGCGTTTGGTTTCTGGTTAGACCTTCGTACTCCTCCTATTGAGCGAAATATTAATTAATGTCAATAGAGAAATTCCCTCATTTAGATTTAATGCCAATGTTAACAATCGGACATTACTAAAAAATTACTGCGTCAATATGTGCGTAACATTTTTATTTTGGAAATCCATTATATTGAAAACCGTGTAATGTGAAATCGTGTAAAAAAGTATCGTGTAAATCAGAGGATAAGTGTACTTTATATTACAATTCTGTAACATACATCCTGCATTCATTCTAAAAAAAATATTCAATCTACATTTAAATATAATACCCTGTCAGGCGATCGTTTTCTATGTCTGTAGGCTTGTTTATCTCGCAAAGTTCGGTGTAACGGAATACGTGGATCATTAATTAACTCTGGTAAGAGCTGCATAATACCTCCATCATCGAAATGTAACGGCATGGATAGAATTCTCGAAGATAAGCCGGTAGCTCTTAATACCCCCCTTAAGATTATATCCACCGAACTTTATTAAATCTGATCCCTTTCTGCCCTAATGCTAATGTAATCGATGTAGCCGTCGCCCTGCTACCACTTACCAGCTACACGTCGAAGATCCATTAGCGGCAGCTGCTCCAGTAGTATACGATGAAGAATCAATTACGATCTTTCATTCGTGTCTCCTACTTTAGCAAGCCAATTTCATCGAGACATTCTAACGCTTGTGTTATATTCAAATTTACCGTAATAAATGTGTATGAGTGCTCTCGAATTTTATGAGATAAAATATATGCATGCGGTTATATATCGGTATAAATTTTAATCGGTGTATAAACGCAGACATTTTGTCATCATATTTTATCATTCAGATTTACCATACATATTATTCTTGCGATAAGTAATTTTTAGGGGGCTAAAAGTTGTACTGAATCGATAGGGAATAATCAATATATTTATGAGACATAGAAAAATCATTACACTTTATACGGTTTCGTAGGATTCAGTCCAGAACATTTAGGTAGAAATACGTTGACACCCTGATAGTATTTTATAGATAACATCACTGGCGGTGCAGTACTTTTCCGTAGAAGGCACATAAATATATTTTAACAGCCGCAGCTAAATATTTCGAAACTAATTTCATGTCACAATTGTTGTTTCGCCTATAATCGTCTTGAAAACATTAGCCCAGTATCACGTTAAACATTTCACTTTTGCTCTCACGCATTGCGGCGCGTTGATCGTAAATCTGCACCACCCCTTAATTTCCGCCGTTATCCTGTTCCTCGCACCTGCAGCACATACCTGTTGTGCGAGCCGCGCAGGGAGTTCTTGACACAAATCCGGCGACCCTGAAAGCTAAGGTGATAAAGGCCCTTAATAACGGCGTCGCACGCCAACTCCCACGCGATCGATAAGCTGCGCTGCACTCCTGCACTCCTCTGCCACGAGCGAAAACAATAAATAAGAATCGCCGCGAGCACGCGCGAAATATTTACCGAAAGTCTCGCGCTCGCATTGAAAATATCGGCTCGCGTGTTTACGCAGGCGCTCGAGAAAATATACCTCAGCTGAGCTCGGTGTGCGCGGAATTCCGCCGGCTGCGCGAATCGACGCAGGGCAAATCGATTTCCAGAGTTCCATCGGTGAAAAATGATATTATTCGTTCGAGGACCGATCGGCGATTTAGATAGCGCGCGTAGCCGGCGGGCCGATCTTCGACGATAGGGAAAAGAAAGTAATGCTACCGAACGCTGGTTAAGGTACCGGTTGTGCTTGCGTTCTATACATATTAGCTCCACAGCGGTTGTAACGGGCTTGATTTATGACGGATGTTTATCGGGTGATACAATTTGTTTTGTGCGGAACAAGACAGATGATAAGATTCGGAAGTATAGACGTGTGCGTTGAATCACTGCTGGCGTGTTTAAGAACATTGTTGCATGTGTATACATTCGGTTCTTGTTAATTATAATAATTCTTATGACACATGTTTATCGGGTGATATAATTTGTTTTATGCGACACAATAGTGCTGTTACGATTCGAAAGTATAGACGTGTGCGTTGAATCACTGCTGGCGTGTTTAAGCATATTGTTGCATGTGTATACATTCGGTTCTTGTTAATTATAATAATTCTTATGACACATGTTTATCGAGTGATATAATTTGTTTTATGCGAGACAAGACAGGTCTTAAGATCCGGAAGTATACATGTGTGCGTTGAATCACTGCTGGCGTGTTTAAGCATATTGTTACATGTATATACATTCGGTTCTTGTTAATTATAATAATTCTTATAACAGATGTTTATCGAGTGATATAATTTGTTTTATGCAAGACAAGACAGATGATAAGATCCGGAAGTATAGACGTGTGCGTTGAATCACTGCTGGCGTGTTTAAGCATATTGTTGCATGTGTATACATTCGGTTCTTGTTAATTATAATAATTCTTATGACACATATTTATCGGGTGATATAATTTTTTTAATGCAAGACAAGACAGATGATAAGATCCGGAAGTATAAACGTGTGCGTTGAATCACTGCTGGCGTGTTTAAGCATATTGTTGCATGTGTATACATTCGGTTCTTGTTAATTATAATAATTCTTATGACACATATTTATCGGGTGATATAATTTTTTTTATGCAAGACAAGACAGATGATAAGATCCGGAAGTATAGACGTGTGCGTTGAATCACTGCTGGCGTGTTTAAGCACATTGTTGCATCTGTATATATTTGGTCCTGTTAATTATAATAATTCTTCTGACACATGTTTATCGAGTGATATAATTTGTTTTATGCGAGACAAGACAGATCTTAAGATCCGGAAGTATAAACACGTGCGGTGAATCACTGCTGGCGTGTTCAAGCACATTGTTGCAGGTGTGTACATCCGGCTTCTGCTAATTATAATAATTCTTGTGACACATGTTTATCGGGTGATATAATTTGTTTTATGCGAGACAATAGTGATGTTACGATCCGAAAGTATAAACGAGTGGGTTGAATGACTTGAGGCATCTTTAAGAACATTGCTGCATGTGTGTACATTTGCTTTCTGTGCATTATAATCATTTTTATGGTAGATGTTTATCAGGTGACCCAATTTGTTTTATGAGAGGCAAGAGAGATTTTAAGATCCGGAAATATAAACGTGTACCTTGAATCATTGCTTAGCATCTTCAAGCACACAGCCACGCATGTGTACGTTTGGTTTCTTTAAATTATAATTATTTTCATTAATGGAAAAAGAAAAGTTCGATAATATATTATTCACGCCAGAATTCTTTAACAACAAAAGTAAATATTTTATCGCGTCGCTGCACTGATAATATTTCGCTCGCTCATACGGTTGAAAATATGAAAGTATCTACGAAGAAATTACGTTTGCAGAGGTTAGCACTGCTCGCTTTTCAATCCTTTACGCGCCATTCGCTACCTTTCATTCGTTCCGCATAAAATATTACACGCGTTCTATACATTCAAGCTGTAGCCCAAGCCACGCATCGCACTGCGCGTACGAATGTTTCCCGCATAGGAAACCTTGTAATCGTTCGTGCGCCAGAACTTACTTATTGTCCATAATCCACCGTCGCACTCCCTTGCAACTCGTGCATAAAATATTGCATACAAATGTCGCAAAACGCGAAATCAGTAGAGTGAGCCACGAAGCATGATCAGCTTAGATTATCCTGCTGTCAGATTTTTTCTCCTAAAATAACATTGTCCTAGGAGAGCTCTACGATGACTTTACAAAACTTGCTCTCAACCCCTTTTCTAAAGTTATCAAGGCCGATCGAACAGCAGAATAATCTAAGCTGATCGCGCTTCGTCATCCACCCTGTACAGCAACCTAGAGTTTACGACTGACTCCCATTAGACGCAAGTGCAACAACATTATAGCCTGCGGTCAAACGAACGCAGCCCGTTTCGCAAGTACATGATTGCCCGACAACTCGTTACCCGCGATGACGCGAAATTTCTAACGTCCGCGGCTCGTGCCTCATACGTGTCAATCGTCGAATAACGAGTGTAGAAAAGCGTTGAGCCACGTCGCACGGATGCTCATTTACAGCCGCCCACGCTTCATTCCGCAGAGCAGCTAAGTGACGTCTTAACTAAGCTCATTTAACGGAAAACACCAGTGGTGCGGGCGCGCGCGCACAATGCGAATATATTAGGCCTTGATTTCGTTCAGTAAGCATCGTGACGGGAATCGATAGTCGTCCGGCTTACAGTAAGCTCGCGCGGACCTGTTTTTCATTATGCCGGTATTACGTCGTTATCCCTCTCCGTCAGTTGCCTGCAATGCTTTGTTATCGAATGCGACGACACGCTGAGAAATTTCTTGCGGATCGCTGTCTGCTGCGGATGATAGAGTTACGCGGGTGATCTTATATTATTGGCGACGGTTGGGTAGAGCAGCAATGTGGGATTCCGAATATTGGCGTGTGACACCAGTCAAAGTACTAGATTCCGCGGAAATTGCGAAACGCTACAAAAGCGAATTTCACGTTTTCGTGCCGTGTTCCGTCAATTAGAAGATTCGGTTGTCGGGCAAATTTCCGTGGAAATCAGCCCCGCACGGAATGTATAATGTGAAATATCGGAGCTAGATCTGATTATTGGCGAATACCGATCGCTGATACTCGAAAGGAAATTCAATTATTTGAGAGGTGGAAAGTAGGGAAAAAATTAAGCACACATTCCACTGCTATATATGTATACTTTCAAGGAAACAAATTATTTTTAAATTAATTTTATTAATTTCTTGACATTTTTGAGTTATATGTAGGCAATTATTCACACATTAGTTAAAGTCCGTCAATTCCTCAGAAGATTCCATGCATATACTGCCAAAACGTCGAATTACCTTTTTCTTAACGACCTTCTTCTTAACGATATTCGCCAACAACGCTTTCTTCAACTAAATTCTCCGTACGAGTCCAAAATTCCATATTCCTCCTTTCTATCAGCTCCTCATTACTGTCACAAAATATATATTCCCCAATTAGAAATATTTGGCTCCTCCCTTATCGCTTTCACACGACCGAAAGGTCGATACGCGATGAAATTCTCGCGAACATGAAACGTCTTACGTAGTGCCATTGCGGCGGCTTTCCCCGATCGTTTATTTTCCTCCGAACGCGTCGCACCGGCGTATTAATTAATGCGAGACAAAGTGTAGTCCAACGTACGTGCGCCGACGAAAGTGCCGGCAGAAGCGTTTCACGCAGATGAAACACGACACCTAATTGCATCGCGGTTTCCTCGAGGGAAATGAAACGGCTCGCGACACTTATCCATTCGCGACGGCAATTTCGTTCGGCGCGTACAACTGCGACGGCCGTTAAATCGTCTCGCCGCGTTCGTCAATTAGCCGCGAACACGCGGGGCGCGTATTTAAATGCGGACGGGAAAGGTCCGCGTGCGCTACGCGATGAATAACTTCTTCGCAGACGCCCACGCAGTCTTTCAAAGGCTTCGCTTCTAACGCGTTATTTGCCACGAACGCCGTGCAGCGTCTACCTTACATTTTTCATTACGGAACTTGTCAGAGTGATTTATTTGCGACGCGTCTCTTATTGAAACGTCTGCCCGTGGACGTGTTATCGTTTGTTATCGTCGTGAATAAGTAGATCAATCCGCCCGCGCGGTGCAGCGGATGAATGCAAATAGTGTAGGTAACCGCGCGTAATTTGTGCGAACGTTTATTGAAACTTGAGGAGCGCTGCTGATTTCTTTACGAAAGAATTACTCTATTCAAATTGTTTTACATAGAACGTTATGGGTATACATGTTATGAAATAAAATTGAAATTTTCTAGCTTATATTTTTCTAATATTCTATTTCTAATATTCTCTTCTATTCAAATTGTTTTACATAGAACGTTATCGGTATACGTGTTGTGAAATAAAATTGAAATTTTCTAGCTTATATTTTTCTAAGGTGTAATAGCATTCAAGGTAGTTACCAACTTTCATTACGGGTTTGATTGAACAAGTACCGTAATAAAAAGTTGTTCGTCGTCTTTCACTTGACGTTTTTCTCTCCAAACACACAATCCAATCTCGTTTATTTCCTCGCGCTCGAATAATATGGAATTTGTCATTCAGTCTACTATCTGAATGCGACGTAAAACGATGTTCTCGCTGTTGCTGAAATTCACCACTCAGTTAATTGACCAAGGACTTCATAAATTTGAATGGGTTAAACGTCTGTCATTTTTTTCATCGTCTTTACTTGCAATGGATCGAAAATATTTTAAGTAAACTCATATGCCAACAAATTTTCTATTCGCATACATGTTTCTGAGTCATGACATCGAATCTCTTCGTGCACAAATGGATAACAACTATGTTTTTTAGCGTATGTATTTTTTCGCGTATTGTATAACGTTGCGAATAATTTTGTGCGACGTTCATATGTACCATCATATCATATGTACATCATATACGTCACAACGCGCAAGTCCGCAGCGCTAGTTTTCATTTAAACGTTTTACCACTTCGTAAATCAATAACGTAGAAAACAGCTCTATTACAGGCACTGCACGCCATATTCATCGAAACCGTAAATCGGACGTAATTGCAACGTGAGATAATACGTCGGAGCTTTGCATAAATCGTTATACTATGCATGAGCGTAGAAATTTCGCGTATGCGAAACTGTTGTCGATCGGCCGTCAAGGGCGTCGTGCTTAATCAAGTCCGATCCGATGGACATTATTGACGACGAAATTTATGGACGATCCAGTACCGCGCCTTCGTCGTTGCAATTAGAATACATCGAGGTCCGCTCCCACTCCCTGGCCTCGTCTTTTTTCGTAACCGTCATTAATGAGGATCGATTGGCGGAAGCGTTCATTAGACGATCCTCTCGTCCCCGCGTGTCCTTTCTATTCTAATCCTCTGTACCATCAATTGCACGAATGATTGTGCACTGATGATCGTTCCCGTTACACTTTCTGAAAGTAACTTATTTTTTTAACGAAGGTGTGGTGAATGTTAAATATGAAGCCAGAAAGGAACCAAGTTGTGTCACGTGTTCATGAACGTTATTCAGCGATCTGCTTCAATTGATAGCTTTATTTTATCTTCAATTTCTTCAACCAATACTTTTATTTTGTATTCATCAGCTTCAACTATTCTTCCAGAAAATGGTGAGATCTTTAACATAAAATATGATTGCGCTCAATTATTACGTTAGTACACTTCGCATCACTTCTCTTCTCGTAGTAATAAAAACAACTTCTTCAGTAATACAGAAGTCGAATATGCCAGTATTTTCATTTTCCACTGTTTACACCGAGAAACAAGTGACAGCGTCAAACAATTTTTTTGAGAACCAAAACGGTATCACTCTCTGAACAACCCCATATTTTTTTAACCGTGTAACAGTCACAACTCTACGATAGTACGCGATATCCGTAAACATTTGAAAAATGTATCCACGTCAGCAGTAGGGTAGTCTGAAAGTTCGTGTGACGTAGAAGGAGAGTTCGTTCATGCGTCTGAATTCCGGAAAATTATGCTTCCAACAGCACCCTCCACCTTGAAACCGGGCAAACAAAGCTGACGTAAAAGGTCGTCGGCGAGTTTTCGCGCGAAACGTCGACGTTCGGCAAGTTTTCGGGACCGGAGGTTTACAAAGCTTAGTGTAACGCACGCGGAAAGATTCGCGTTTCGGCTTTGAACGCACGCGTGCAACGGCGGGTTGGAAATTTATGAGTCATAACCTCCGTGGCGCACGCTTGCTTTTCGTTATTTTCGTAGACTCGTACGTGCACGCACGCACCCGCGTTTGCCAGTCGCCGGTGGCAAGCGAAATTCCGCGTAACACACTTTCAGAATATCGTCGGCAATGAGGCGAACTTCTCGGACGGCGCATTTTTGTCGATGCTTGCGCGTACGCGATTAATCTTACGCATAGTTTTCTTTGGCTCTGATAAAAGGGATTTTCCGAAGTTATTACAACTTTGTTTTCGATCACTCGCATTCTCAGATATTTTGATCTTTACGGTAGAAAGATTAGCGCTGGCTTAACCTTTTAGGTACGGCCGAATTCTGCGTGTGGCTATTTCCCTGGACGGTAGAGTCTATCGTGAACTAAGTTTAAAAAATTTTTTTTTTTTTTAAACGATACAGCACTGCAATTTCTGACGGATAATGCCGTTCTTTACACGAGTACATTGGAAAGAAGTATTTGATGATTAAATGATTATTTTTGTTAAAAATATATTGCACGTACTCTAATTTTAACAATTCGCTTTAATAATTAATAATACAATTGGGTATTATGTATTTTAAAACATAGTACGACACATAGACCCACGTCACAATCTTCACACCCATAGCTTGATCTTCGTCTTATATCGTTTTTTGAACATACGGTACAATTTCGTAACGCTATTTTAGATTTTTTGGATTTACAATACGATTGAAAATGTTTTGTTGTTAGTCTGAACGGCTGATCAACGATATATTTGCTGCAGCTAATGTGAAAGATGACATCCGCGAAAACCGCTATAGTGGCGCATCGTCCTGAAAGATGATATCCGCGAAATCCACTATAGTGGCGCGTCGTCCTAAAAGATGATATTCGTGAAAGCCACTATAGTGGCGCGTCGTCCTAAAAGATGATATTCGTGAAAGCCACTATAGTGGCTCGTCGTATCTAAAAGGTTAAAGTTCGGTTGTCTGCGCAACGTGTGCTTCAAGTAATTCCTTATAAGTGTGAGCAGAAAAATCAATGTATGTTGTACATATAACCACCGTTACGCGCGTCTCTTTAAACTACAACTATTCGCCTCCGCAAAAGACATAGTAAACAGAACTTTTATTTTCTCAGCGCGGTCGGCTCGCGTCCTCGAGCAGGCATCTTTTTCGATCGGCGGATTTTTATTTTATCGACACGCCTTCACTCGGCGTCATTATGTGAGCGCCTGAAAAAATGTCGAATATTTGTTTACGCGTGGCGTTATTTGTCCCGTGCCTTTATCGCGTTTGTCTTTCTGCTTCGTCAGTTAGCGGGCCTCGACGGACTCGTGCCCGGGTTTGGATCGAGTCGAAGTGCCGGCCGCGGATTTTACGAGAATGCCGTTGCCGTTAGCTCAGCGTGACGGAATTTACGCGAACCGCGTGCGAGTGTCTATTCTGCCAAATGCTATTATTGTTATGCTCATCGGCGATAAATAATGCTCGCGGACGACAAGCGGCGGTCGCCGTGAGGTGGCCTGTGTCTTTACATCGTGCTTTACATCGTGCCAAGACGTAGAGGCTGCGATTCGCAAGGACGCTTGCACGATTCCACTTGTTGATCTGACAACGAGATTGTTGGGCAATGGCTAGTTGGCGATGTAAATAATCGTATAATGTTAATGGGTGCTATAGTAAATAATCTGAATGATTGGTCAGGCAATGGTAATAGCGTAAATGATCGTACGTGTTATTGTATAGATGGTATTGTGATAGGCGCATTTCTTGACGTGGATAGAAATGTTCTGACAAATGAAGGTAGATCATATAATGTTGTATAATGTGATTTGACCCTTTGTGAGTTGACTTTTTGAAGACAATTGTTTGCAATTGTTAAAAATAATATTCGTAAATTACATTACCAATATAAAAATTACAATTACTTAGAAACTGATCGACGTCGATCTGTGTGTGAATGAAAAAGACACGTTTGATGTCAAGACGTCAGGGTTTTATTTAATTTTCTAAAAGTCCCGAATATTCTATAATCGGCTGTATACATTACGCGAACATGCAGAAGAAGAGTTCCTTTTCTTATGCCTTGCAGCTCATAGCAAGTAATACGGCAGTAATACCAAGAAAATTAATTTAATTCATCTGCATGTGAAAACAATTTAAACTCATTTTCTCGACATTACTGCCAAATATCAGTGGCGAACATTAGACGCTAGTGAGCAAAATCGCGTCAGCGTTTCGCCACACCCAAATTACCCCAAAATTAGCTGTCGTTACACTGGCAGTTGGTCAAAACTTTCCGCTACAAATTTTTCGCCCCATGCCCCGCGCTCATTATCTAAACTAACGGCGAGTAGCAATTTCCTATCGGCCAATTTTATGAATCACCGTCGTCGCCATTACCGGAATTGACGCGAAAATCCCGTAGGTGCGCACCTATTGATTTTACGTCATTTCGAGTCATAGAGGCGTCCGTTACAATCTCCGTGCCTCCCGTCCTACATAACGACCGCAGCCGATGCGTAAGCTTTTCTGCACCGTGATTCGATGCAATCTTCTCTCATTCTCCTTTATTTCGGCGCGACGCTAAAAGCGCTGAAGGCTTCGCCTGAGCGTGTAACAGTGGATTGTGCGAATATTCTTCTTCTCACGTCACGTGTAATAAGCCGTTCGAGAGCGAGCACTTAGCGGAAAATGAGTGACGATTGATTGATCGATTTACACAGGTCGATCGAGTATGCAGTCTTCCACGTCGCCATGTTCTCAGGATCGTCGTAGCATAGACGAACTATACGGATACATCGCATGTGTATTTCAAATATGTGTCTCAATTCGCAGTCATTTCGGAGATTCCGGAAAAAAAACATGAAAATGGTGAAAAATAAATGTCAAATAGGGTAAAAAATAGGCGAAAAATGTCAAATTTTTTAACAACCACCATCTGAAAGTAAGTAGTTTGACTTGCTCACCTATATGAAATGAAAGAGGGTCGACAGAGACTCAAAAAAATTCAAACCGCGCCTCAAAATTCGCAATAGTTCACGAGTTATAAGTAAAAATACCGAGAAAAATAAGAAAAATAAGTTGAAAATCGGCCAAAATAGGCGAAAAATGTCAAATTTTTTTTTTTGTTTCGGGCCGATACCATTCGATACAGGGTAATTTGCCCTGAAGATAGACCACTTTCCGCGCGCTGAACTCTTCATAGTTTCCGAGATACGACGATTTTAAGAAAACGAAAAAAAAATTTTTTTCAAAATTGCTGATCGCGATTAGTCCCACGCGAAAGTGCGTCCAAAGAGCTTTAAGAAAACCTATATTAGTTATATGTTTCGATCACTTGTTCACACGGGACAGGGCCTTGAAGAAATCGAGAAAATCTTAATTTCCCTTGCCATTTTTGCGAAAAAATGATGGGTCACCGATTTTGTTGCCCTTCTAGTACATCAAAGGGGGTCCAAAATGACTCGGAAAAATGCAAGGTGCACCCCGAAATTCGCAATAGTTCCGGAGATATCGGCAAAAATGTGTGGAAAAATCGTGAAAAACGAGCCTGAAAATGGGGTCAAAAATTAAAACTCTACCGATCGACTTGTAATTGTACCAGATGAAAAGGGGCGCAAAGAGACTTGGAAAAATTGCAACCGCGTTGAAAAATTCGAAATAGTTCCCGAGATATGACAAAAAATAGATTGAAAAAAGGAGAGAAACATAAGAAAATGACGGGTTTTTTAACAACCATCATCTGAAAGTAAATAATTTGACTTGCTCACCTATATGAGATGAAAGAGAGTTGACAGAGACTCAAAAAAATTTAAATCGCGTTCCAAAATTTACAGTAGTTTTGGGAATATGTAAAAAATAGGCGGAAATTTAAGGGAATTGAATAAAAAGTGACATCTAAAAATGGGATAAGATTAATTTAGTCTTTTGGACAATTAAGGCGAGTGTAAGGAAATCACCAAATTGTATTTTTACAAATGTGAAAGTGTAAGTGAAGTCTGCGAATGATTATATTATTATAATTGCACACATTACAGACTTCTTTCTAACCGATGTATTGGTCACGGAATTGTCAGACAATCATCGTTGACAATAATAATATTGACACGAGTACGTATCGTGGTGACGTAAAGATAAATTATTCTTATGTTCATTGGTAACAGTTGGCTTTGGTGAATAAACGTTCTCTTCGTTCCCGTAACAAGCTTCAATGCAATAAAAATCGCACGTTACCCTCTGCCGTTCCGAACGAAATAAAAATTTCGATCGACGTTTCGCTCTCCGTGTAACTTCGTTGTCGCCGTCGACACACGTCAGACATAATAACGTGTTGCTTGCCGTCTTGTTACCGTATCATCGCTTCAGTAACAGCCAACGCTTCTGGTACAATGCAAGTTCTGCGACCTCTATGCTGCTGAGTGACCTGTTATCGAAACCATTGACCAGTCTATCTTATTTATTATTTCACACATTTTGCTGCACCCACTTCTGTACACTCGAAAGCACACCACATGTTAACACTTTGACTGCCATGGTGGTCATACGTGACTGGTGCAAAAGTTTTTACTAAAAATGCAAAAAATTTGCAGTGAAGCCTATTTGCCATCTTGTAAAAGCAGTTGATATTGTAACGGTCCTTCAATTCTTTGGCTTCTTACAATTCAGCGTTATCTTCATTTTGCGTGATTTAATTATATTCTGCAGTATTTCATCGCATCGCGGTTCTAACATAGCAAAATACGCTTGGCAGTCAACGTGTTAAAAGAATGGTCCATCGTATGCCAATTTTTTACGCCATTCCAAGACTATCTGTATTCTATACGTTAACTATTACTACCGATAACTATACCTTCAAAATGGTCTCCTTTGTTTTGTCATAACTTTCTAACTTCCGTCTTACTTCTTGACACCGTAATCCATGCATTTACGTGGATTCACTTTGACGCGGTTGAGCTACCAGATGCCCACATGCGCGAGAGTGATTTTGAATATGTAACACGGCGTTATTACATCGAAAAGTGTATTTTTTGCCAATAAGTTTTTAAAAAGTCTGCAGTTAAAACGTTTCTATCCTACTAACGGCTAAATGCGTATTTGAGAAGGTGGAACATCGTCGTTTTAATTGGCCTTTCGTGGTTACATTTACGTGGTTTCCATTCACGCGCTGTTTTCGCAGAACCAGTTACCCGCATAAATGGAGAGATTATTGTACTCAGTATCAAGAACGCGTCTGCATAGAAAATCCTCATACAACGTGCACTCATGTTCCTTAATGTTCTCTGTTACTACCGTTATACATTCAATTTAATTATATTACACATTAATTATATAATTTCCTATGCATACATTCATTTGTTATTAACGTATACACAGAATATTCTTATATAACGTGCGTTTATGTTTCTAAATTGTCTTTATTATTAACCTTATGTAACACGAATATCCTTGTACGTCAGTAGACATTTCGTTTTCGCATAACTAAAAAGACATTCTCAGCTATCGGGTAATTAGTATCCAAAGTAAACTCAAGGTTCCACACTGGGACGCGTCCCATAACAAATCGTAGGCGGATGTGTTTTCCATGACACGTAATTAAACAGTCGGTGACGTGGTTTTTGAACGATTTTTTCCTCAACTCTCCATTACCACTCCTTTCTGCTGACACGATCTGCCTTCCGTCCCGTGTCAGTCGGTCTTTGTCTCTTCGATTCAATCAGCTCGATTTCTCCATTTGAACCAATAAAATATAAATCGAGTCTCGCTTCGGCATGACGACGAGCTTATCAGATTCAATTACTCCGTTTCGTCCGGTTCTCATTCTTATCCCTTTCCTGCGGCTGCCTCTTGGTCTGTCCGTGTTTATCTTCGTCGTTCATTTTGATTTATCTGTCAATTGCTTTATCTATCAATTTACTATTGCGTTCGGCGTTCTGCCTGTTTTATATTCATCTATCTGCTCGGTCGTTTGCAAATGAAATCCGATTTCAGTAGACTGTAGACTCGTGGAGTCGGCTGAAGGGTAGTTAACAGACAATTTTGAAGATGCTGCAACAGATCACAGCAATAGTCCCGATAAATATGGTGGAGTTAGATTTTGCATTTGTGTAATTGTTGAGTGTGAATGTATGCCTAAGATTGCCTGCGATCTTCAATTATTAACAGCGCGATAGCATAGATAGTTTTGTTATGGCAGAGTGTAGCTATTGTGTGATTGCGAGGGTACAAGTTTTGCGGGCACTCAGTAAAATCTCAAGTCGGACCGCAGAGAATAGAAATCGAATTCAGAGCAGATAGAATACAAAAAAATGCATTTCATATTAATATACTGTTTATTCTCTTAACTTTGCCAATAAATGTTGTCTTACAATGTCATTTATTGTAAACTATAAATTAGACATGAAAACAGTATTTCATATTAATATTTTCATTCCATTGCTATCGTTTCATCAATCAATTTTATCCAACAATATCATTAATCGGAATGCAAATAGTCAGAGTGAGTGACGGGAAGCAAGTAGAGATAAAAAAAAGCATTTGATCTTAATATTTTCTATTTTAGTTTTCTTTATTATTTTATCTTATTTTGTTACTTTTCTTTCTTCGTATTTACTTTATTTTTTATTTGACTGCTATCACTTTGTCAATCAATTTTATCCTACACTATCATTAATTGGAAACTAGGGATTTAACGTGTAAATCACATGTACGCGGAGAGACAAAGCAGAATAGTCAGGCTCTTTGTTCTCTTTCGTGTCTTACTTCGAGAGTGCACATTTCCCGGCGGAGTGATCAGTGCTTGTAATTTAGCCGTGTCTTTGTCCGTTAATGAGCAGCCGCGCGCGTGTAATTGCGTTTTTTCCGTCCGGGAGATAGCGTTCGACGTTGCGACGTAAGCTAAAGGCATTGACGATCGGACTTTAATCACTGTTCTTCACTTTTGCGCTAGCCGCAAAGCGCAAATTTGATTTGCAATTTTTCGATTTATAATATCAGCTCGTAAAATCGCGCGTTAACGATCGACCGATCGGCTTCATAGCGAAACCCCGAGTGCCTCTTCCGGATTTTATTTTTTCTTGCCACTTGAGTCAACGCTATCGCGAAATTCGCTCTTTCCATGAAATGGACGCGCACGTGTGGGGGTGTAATTGATTTTGCAAACGTGTAAGTAACCCGCTCCCTTTCTCTTTTAATTCAATTAATTCGGCTCCCTGAATCTAATCAAGCCAATTGTTCCTCCGAGCGAAAGACAAACCTAAAATCGCGAGAACTGAATACAATGTACTTTCGTCGTTGTCGCTCATACATGAAACGTTTAGGCTCATTTAATCCGAAGCTAATCTACGTGATTGTTCGCGGTCAGATTTATGAACGTGCTTTTCACTGATATTCTATATATCAGCGAGATTGCCCAAAGTATTCCGTTAATTTACGGTTACTGATCAAATAACTAACGCTGTTCAGAAATTTATGCTAATCATTTTTGTGGCCATTTTGGATGAACGGTTTAATTTAATCATGCAGGAGCTTCTAATGTTTTATTCTCTTCAAGAACAAATTGTACAGACAAGTCGGCTTTAATACTATTGTTCGTGCGTTCCGTTTAACTTTAAATCCTTCATATTAAATATATATGTATACTGTAATATTAAAAATCATACTTTATCAGGAAAATTAAGATTTGCAATATAAACAGCCGCCACGTTTGAATCAATGCGTTTTAACAGATTCTTGTCTACACTTTAATTTAGCCATGCTCATCCGTATTGTGCACACGCGTTGCTCTAATGTTACACAGCTCGCAGCGTAACGCAGCCCCATTTGTGAAAACGTAATTCTTCGCGGAATCGCTGTTTCATTCGATCCGATCCATCTCATCCGACAGATTCAATCCAATCGTCTCAATCTCCTTCGCGATGTAAAATATCGCTCGCGCGACATCTATTTCGTTCTCCTCCGGCAATCGTTCACGCGCGATAAGTTCGCGTACTCGCGACTTCTTAAGACATTGAAAATCATGTAACCCAAATATGGGTGACGACGAAGCTACTACTATAATGTTTGGATGAATTCTTATTTGCACAGCTGCAGTTGCATCGTAAAAGAGAGAAACCGTTGTGTGTAGTTTATCTGGTAGCTCGCTGACGATTTATAAAAAAAACATCTGGCTAGTGAGTCATATAATACTTGGATTTTTTTATTTTTTATAGCTGATGTTTATATAAAAGAGAGAAACCGTTGTGTGTAGTTTATCTGCGTTTTAGACATCATTTAACCCAAATATGGGTGACGATTTAAAGTTTGGATGAAAAACATGTCATCGTAGATAAGAGAGAAATCGTTGTGTGTAGTTTATCTGGTAGCTCGCTGACGATTTAGACCTCGCGGACAACGTACCGATCATGTAACCCAAATATGGGTGACGAAGTTTGGATGAATTCAACGCATTGGTTGCATCGTAAAAAGAGAAATGTTGTGTGTATTTATCTGGTAAAGATTTGTACAACGTTCATGTAACCCAAATATGGGTGACGAAAGATACTATAATGTTTGGATGAATTCTTATTTGCACAGCTGCAGTTGCATCGTAAAAGAGAGAAATCGTTGTGTGTAGTTTATCTGGTACGACGATCCAAGATCGATAATGATGTTAACGTTACGATCCATGTTGGAAAATAATGTACATTTAACAAGTCGTCCGCAGTTACACAGTACCAATGCAGAGAAATATATAGTTATATATAGTTGGCATTCATCGTAAAAGAGAGAAAACACATTAAGTGTTTATCTGGTAGATTACGATATTAAACACATACTTTTATTAAATTAATTCAAATATTTTCTTTAAAATATTTACAGAACTTTCCGCAACCCAATATAATGTTTGTTATATAGTTATATATAGCACAGCAGTTGCATCGTAAAAGAGAGAAATCGTTGTTGTAAGTAGTTTATCTGGTAGCTCGCTGACGATTTAGGCCTCGCGGACAACGTACCGAATTTACTGGACGATTAACGTGTTAAGAAGTACACTTAACATTGTCGTTGTCTTCTGTTTCCCGTCGTTACACTCTCATTTACGGATGTTCGAACAGCCTCGTACGTCCGCAGTTACACAGTACCAACGCAGAATTATATTATATAGTTATATATAGTATAGCACACGTAAAAGAGAGAATTACGTAGTTTACAGGCACGATTTACACGCGACAACGCGAAATTTACTGGACGATTAACGTGTTAAGAAGTACACTTAACATTGTCGTTGATGTCCGTCGTTACTCGAGAGAACGGAAAACTTCCGCAGTTACACAGTCCAATGCAGAATTATAGTTATATAGTTATATATAGTACAGCAGTTTCATCGTAAAAGAGAGAAATCGTGCGCTTTTTCTCGCGCGGCTCGATTTAGGCTGTTGAAATCATACGAATTTATCGAACGATTAACGTATTAAGAAGTACATTTGACATTGTCGGTGTCTTCTGTTTCCCGTCGTTACACTCTCATTTACGGATGTTCGAACAGCCTCGTACGTCCGCAGTTACACAGTACCAACGCAGAATTATAGTTATATAGTTATATATAGTATAGCAGTTTCATCGTAAAAGAGAGAAATCGTTGTAAGTAGTTTATCTGGTAGCTCGCTGACGATTTAGGCCTCGTGGACAACGTACCGAATTTACTGGACGATTAACGTGTTAAGAAGTACACTTAACATTGTCGTTGTCTTCTGTTTCCCGTCGTTAGACTCTCATTTTGTTCTCGTACGTCCACAGTTACATAGTTATAGTGAGTTGTATATAGTTAGCAGTTTCATCGTAAAAGAGAGAAATCGTTGTGTGTAGTTTATCTGGTAGCTCGCTGACGATTTAAAACAACGTCCGAATTTACGGACGATTAACGTGTTAAAAAAAAACATTGTCGTTGTTTTCTGTTCAATTTACACTCTCATTTACAGATGTTCGAAAAAAATGGAGTCCGATTACACAGTGCCAACGCAAAAATATGGTTATATATAGATTATTCATCGTAAAAGAGAGAAATCGTTGTAAATAGTTTATCTAGTAGCTCGGTGACGATTTAGCTACGATTATTCGATTAATGTGTTAAAAAGGTTCATTGTCGTTGTCTTCTGTTTCCCGTCGTTACACTTCATTTACAGATGTTCGAAAGGAATGCCGGATCGCAGAATTATAGTGATATATAGTCATCGTAAAAGAGAGAAATGTTGTATTTTATCTGCAGCTCGATGATTTAGGCCTCCGGACAACGCATTCATTAACGTGTTATATGTACACTTAACATTGTCGTTGTCTTCTGTTTCGCCGTTTAGTCTCATTTACGGATGTTCGACTGCGTCCGAACAAGTACAACGCAGAATTATAGTTATATAGTTATATATAGTATAGCAGTTTCATCGTAAAAGAGAGAAATCGTTGTAAGTAGTTTATCTGGTAGCTCGCTGACGATTTAGGCCTCGCGGACAACGTACCGAATTTACTGGACGATTAACGTGTTAAGAAGTACACTTAACATTGTCGTTGTCTTCTGTTTCCCGTCGTTAGACTCTCATTTACGGATGTTCGAACAGCCTCGTACGTCCGCAGTTACACAGTACCAACGCAGAATTATAGTTATATAGTTATATATAGTATTCAGTTATCGTAAAAGAGAGCGCAAAGTACGGTAGCTCGCACGATTTAACCTCGCGGACAACGTACAATTTACTGGACGATTAACGTCAAATAAATACGCGCCCAAACATTTACGGATGTTCGAACAGCCTCGTACGTCCGCAGTTACACAGTACCAACGCAGAATTATATTTCCTTTTGTGCGACACGTACGCGATTACGTGCACACATGGCACACGAACACGCGACAGCGTTGAATTAGTTTCCTGTCGAGATGTCGGACCGAGAGAACGGAAAACTTCGTTTCACGTATGTTCTCGCGAGAATTTTCCGCCCGTACAACTCGTGCGCTTTTTTCTCGCGCGGTCGATTCTGTTGAATTATCATACGAAGCGAACGGACATGGTAAATAGTACAGCTTTACGTGACGTCATGATTATGGAAGTCTCTAGTAAAGTACGACGGATTGCATGCAATATTGTCAACAAGTCATCTACGCATTTGCAAGTGTATCTGCGAAGCATGCGGTTTTACGTTTTTTTGCTGCGTTTGAACGTGCGTGGAATCTGCCGGAAGCTCTTTTTTCTCCGTCGAATAGTTTGATTACCGTTAGGGGAAAAATTGAAGCTCGATTCTTCTTAGTACAAAAATCCGGGGTTCGATTGTTCTTGAAAAAAAAAAAATTGGCGTTCAATTATCCTTGGGAAAAAAATGGAGTTCGATTATACGCAGCAAAAAACTTGGAGTTCGATTATTCTCAGGGAAAGGAAGACAATTGGAGCTCGATTATTCGTTGGAAAAAGGTTCGGGTTTTATTATTCGTAGGAAAGGAATGCGGATCGCGTGCTGAAAGTCAAAAGCGAAAATGCATTACGCACGATATCCTCCGTCGCATTCATATTTATATGCCTCCGTTCTCGCCGTTGGTTGCGAGACTGCGGAAAATAGAACGTGTTCGTGCTTCAAGGGCCGCAAAGCATTCGCTCTCGCGGTTCGAGGCTCCTGACTTTATGTCAGCGTCGTTAAGAGGAAAATTATGCTGCCGATAAGTCCGACTTGTCCGTGAAAATTTCCTGGTAATGTCGCAATATTTACGTGACGTTACGGAGGACTTATCAATTTGACTCGGCAGCTTTTAACTCAAGGCGTACTCTTATGAATCTTCAAATATCCGAACGCGCAAATATGCGCTCCACAGTTAACCGCATTGACAGTCAATGACCGCAATCAAATAAATACGCGCCCAAACAACGGCTTCGTTATCAACGGAATAGTACGTGTGCATACAGATCGCGATTTGTTCGCTGTCCCAAACAGCACTGGGTATTGGACACTGGTCGCGATTCAACATAGCTTCGTTTTTGGGTGACAGAAAAGGTTTCAAACAACTATTAATTATGTCAAAAATTTTTTATTTCGCTTTCGTTTTAAATATTTACAAAAAGGCTGATTGTAACGGTTTCTTCATTACACCTAACAATGTTAACACGTTGACTGCCGAGCGTATTTTGCTATATTAGAACGGCGATGCTATGAAATACTACAGCGTTTGATTAAATTATGCAAAATGTAAATTATATGCAGGTATTGGAGACCAAAGAATCGCTTCACTATTCTACCAGTAACTGCATTTATAAAATAATTATTGATACCCATTGCGAGTATTTTGAATCTTCAGTCAAATCTCTTGCGCCGGTCATCGGTGACCATCACGGCAGTCAAAGTGTTAAAGCGGCGAGAAATATTTATGTTAACCGCATTGACAGTCAATGACCGCAATCAAATAAATACGCGCCCAAACAACGGCTTCGTTATCAACAGAATAGTACGTGTGCATACAGATCGCGATTTGTTCGCTGTCCCAAACAGCACTGGGTATTGGACACTGGTCGCGATTCAGCATAGCTTCGTTTTTGGGTGACAGAAAAGGTTTCAAACGACTATAGCAAACTATTAATTATGTCAAAAATTGTTTATTTGGCTATTGTTTTAGTTATTTACAGAAAACGCTGAGTGTAACGGTTTCTTCATTACACCTAACAATGTTAACACGTTGACTGCCGAGCGTATTTTGCTATATTAGAACGGCGCTGCTATGAAATACTACAGCGTTTGACTGAATTATGCAAAATGTAAATTATATGCAGGTATTGGATACGAAAGAATCGCTTCACTATTTTACCAGTAACTGCATTTATAAAATAGTTATTGCTACCCATTGCGAGTATTTTGAATCTTCAGTAAAATCTCTTGCGCCGGTCACCATCACGGCAGTCAAAGTGTTAATACGTTGACTGCCAAGCGTATTTTACTATATTAGAACGGCGATACTATGAAATACTACAGCGTTCGACTGAATTATGCAAAATGTCAATAATCTGCAGGTATTGGAGACCAAAGGATCGTATCAATATTCTAATAACAATTGCATTTATAAAATAATAATCGCTACCTATTGTAAATATTTTCGATCTTCAGTAAAATTTCTTGCATCGGTCACCGGTGACCATCACGGCAGTCAAAGTGTTAAAGGGGCGAGAAATATTGTATACACATACACACTTCCTATTCAGAGGCTGGGGAACTTGTACTTTTGTCATAATTTCATATCATACATTTGACTGTAACCAGTACATTGAAATTCATAGAGACATTTGTGTTGCCAGTGTTTTTTCCTGGGATAGCTCGTATTTTTTCGCTTGAACTCGCGAATTTCCGCTCGCGACTTTGGCGGCCCGCGACGCTTCCGTCGCCAGCGAGCAGCGCGGCGTCGCGTGGCAGCAGGCAAAGGTATACGGTTACGTACCTATAAGCAACAGACGTCGGCATGGCAGCAGTCAGTCCTCAGCCGGCACGCGCCCGATCAAGACCTGCGCTTCTCGCGTCAGAAACGTCAAGACGCTCGTCGCGTTTCCGAACCAGTAAAGCCCCACGTTCTGCTCCGCCCAGAACTCGCGCCCGCCGGTTCGGCTGCGTTTCGCGGGTCAAAAATCGCCCGACCAAAGTGCTACGCGTGGCATCTTCGACGCTACGCCGCTTTTCGCACGCAATTTTACGCGCCGATTCCTTCCGTTTTGCGAAAAGTGCATCATTGTGAGTTTGTCGAAGTTCGCGCGGCTGTGTCGTTGCTGAATGCGTAATTGAGATTCCGAAAGTCGGTTGATCGATGAGTGCGCGAGTGCGGCGGACTGTGGATTAACGCGGTGCGTTTGTGGATCGGCGATTTTCTGTGGATTTGTACATGTGCCGTCCTGACGGCGTGTGGGTAGTGAGTGCGGTTGGTGCGGTCTGATTGCTAAGAGGCGCGGTTCTACGTTTCGATATTCGCGGAATGTGGACAGTTGCGGGCTCTCGGGGCTCGGAGAAATTGTGCTGCCGCGTTTTGTTTGGTCGATCGATGGCCCGATGTCGGGATTTCGTTTAGTGCACGGCGGTCTCGCGTGATTTTGGTTTGTCGCGCGGTCACTTCGAGGCACCGGCGATACGTGGTAATTTCGAATGTGGAGTAGCGGCTGTAAAATAAAGGCGGGAGTGTCGTTGGGCGTAAAGCGGAAAATGATTGATGAAGTTTTTAACGGGGAAGCGTATTAATGAAGCGGCGTATCGTATGGTCGGCTCACTGATAGTACGCGGTAGTTTGGAATATGGAGTAGGGTGAAGGGAGAATTATTAATGAAATTTTTTACGAAAAGAAGTATCGCATGGCGTTAAATTATTAACTAAATTCTTAACGAAAAATCGTATCGAATATTCGAGTCGCTGATAATGCGTGGTAATTCGAAATATGGAATAGGGGCTGTGAAATAACTGCGGAAATGTTTTAAGGGATGAAGCGAAAAGTTATTAACAAAATTTTTAACGGAGAAAAGTATCCTAAGGCCGAGTCGATGATAATTCGTGCTAAATTGAAATATGGAGTAGCAGCTGCAAAATGGATGTAGAAGTTTCTTACGGGTAAAGCGGAAAACGATTAATGAAGAAACCTAAAATTACTTTGGACGGTGAAATTAGTATTAGAAAATCAGCATTGCACCGCGGACCAGTAAAAATAATAATAATTAAGAATTAATAACGTCTATTAAAAATTTCAGTAAAGCGCAATGAAACAAATCTAATTTGTATAATGTGAAATCGGAAAATCCCACCGGACGTAATTTGAATCGTTCACCGCAAATTGTTTTATCGTGCGCCGACTTCGAGTAGCTGATAATACGCGGTAAGTTAAAATATGAAGTAGCAGCTGTAAAATAGAAGCAGAAGTGTCTCTACGGGTGAAGCTAAAAACGGTTAATAAAGAAACATAAATCTACTGGCGACGGTGAAATTATTATTAGAAAGTCAGTATTGCACCGCGGATCAGTAAAAACTTCCTATCGCTATTAAAATCGTGCGTGCATAAAATCAACAATTAACGTCTATTAAAAACCTCAGTGAGGCGCAATTAAACAAATCCAATTCGCGTGATGTGAAATCAGAAAACCCCGCGGGACGCAATTTGAAGCGTTCACTACCAATTCCAACGATAAAATAATTTTCGGAAAATAATCTTCAACCTGCGTCAACGTCATTACAGCAAAACAATTCCATTCGAAATTGATCCCTGCAACTTCGATAACACCGGATATTTTTATTTTCATCGGACTTCCCGTCAGTAACGATATTCAATCGTGAATTATTCGAACGTCCACACAAAACTTCATTAATCGCAACATTAATCGTCGAAAAATAATATTCGACCTGCGTCAACCTCAATGCAGCAAAATAATTATATTCAAAATTAACCTCTGTAAAATTCGATAATGCCTGATATTTTCGTTTCCACCGCGCATCACTTCGGTAGCGATATTCAACCATAAATTATTCGAACGTCCACATAAAACTTCATTAATCGCAACATTAATCTTCCAAAAATTATCTTCGACCTGCGTCAACGTCATTGCAGCAAAACAATTCCATTCCGTTCGTTTTCATCGCGCTTCACTTCAGTAGCGATATTCAATCGTGAACTACTCGAACGTCCACGCAAAATGAATAACCGAATCGTCAACGCGTCGTGGCAGATATCAGCGGTCAGTTATCGATCATATCGCTACATACTTTCTCGTCGCAAAAGTCTACAAATAATTGAAACGGTCGCCAACGATAACCGCTCACTTTTGCTACTGCCAGATGTTACGCGAAACCGAAGATGTACGGATACCTGACACTCGTTTGCGCAGGGGGCTTGTCAGTTTGACAGATGCACGTGAAATTTTTAACGTGAAACAATCGGCCGCTTCGTTGTTAAAGTCATGTAACCATTGTCGAACATTTTTCAAAATCGTAGCTCAGTGGTAAATGAAAAACGTAATTGGATCTGGCGAACTATTTTACATGGATGTGTTAGGAGGACACTTGCAATATATTTTGTACGTCGCTGTTTTAAAGAATTTCCGTACGGTCTATCCTACTTTCAGAATTGTTGGCCGGGGCAAAAATCAGCAAGTTTATTTTTTAAATCTTTACGTGTTTTGCGTTCTAAGAACAATAATGTGTATGAGAGGATGTTACAATATGATACAAAGTTTGGAAATTAGCGTTAAAATTAACGTAATAATCAGCGATGCGGTAAAATCTTAGTTATGAGTAAGTATTGTTGTAGGTAACATTTAGATGTAGGTTGCAATGCGATGAGATCTTACTTACAAGTAAATTCTGTTGCAAGCAACATTTAATTATAGATTACGATGCGAGGAAATCTTCCGTACAAATAAATATTTGTCGTACGTAAGATTTATTTATAGATAGTGATGCGATAGAATTTTACATACAACTAAGTATTGATATAACTAAAATTTTCTTACTAATAAGATTCCACCGCATCTGTGATTATTAGTCTAATTTCAATGCTAGTTTCCAAAAATGAAATTATGTTGCAACATCCTTTTATCAGATCCCTGAAGATGCCAGACATGTAGAGAATTTGGAAAATAAACTTATGAACCGAAAACAGGCACACTGGCCGTACATTCTATTCTCGCTACTGTGTGAAATCATTATGATACGTTTGCCTGTTTGCCAGCTATAGCTTGGGAAAAAAACCTATGTTGCCACAACTGTTGCACATCGTTTCGTCACAGCTCGTCGCGTAATTATTCTACACCCGAAATAAAAGTAACTCTTCACATCCGGTCTCCTCACACACCAAAGAATATAAAGTGCCCAAGAGAAACATAAACGCGTTGTCGCCGACGTACTTAATTCGAAATCACTGTGACATGTTCATTTTTCACGTCCAGCTAAATGTACTCGACTGCAGCTGCAATAACGTCTAAATGAAATGTCTCAAACGACCACGCTGCAGCCAATTAACACTAGGTTTATGAGAACTTCACAGGCAACATATCAGAAACTGTTACTATTACTTTCGACCGACTTAAATTGTGGAACTTACGCTGATTTTGTGTTGTAAAAGATGTGTTGGAAATTACAAACGTCGTCAGATGAAAATGCATTTAATGCATAATGCATAATTAAGAATTTAATATGTATGCCTATTTAACACTAAATTTAATTTCGGATAAATTTCATCATAGAATTTCTCGAGTAAAATTATAAAAAATATTGCTACTATTTCCTGGCAACTTTTGCTATTGCTATTATTTTCTAGTATCCAACTTAATTTAATACTCAAATTTCTAATTTTCAAATTCTGCATATCGTTAATGTAAATATTTGTCCGGATTATGTTGTACGCCTACACATTTCTCCGCAAACTTAGTGTTAATGTGCAGTCTTACCGATTATCCCAACACTTAAACGATACGCACTCGCACTTTTCCGCACGCAAATCTGCCGGGATGCAAATTCATCGTTCCGGAACGATGGCGCATTTTTATTGGCGCCTAAATTTAGTCCGCGAACGTGTTCCGCGTGTCGGCCGACACCATTTGTCCGTCACGAGTCCGAGCTGTTAATCTTTCGCGGTCTCCCTAATGCTATTCCAAATTTACTTCACTGCGTGACGCCCTATTCGGAGTCGAGCGGGCATCGACTTTTTATTGAACGGAATGTTTATTCGCACGAGCGGCCCTCTGCCTCCGGATAGTCGTTAAGTTTTACTTTTCTCGTTACTCAGGTGCTCCGTTATTTCTGTTTTACCGCAGACGCTCGTCGCATTTCGAAATCATCGCGCGTGAAGTCGCCAAGTCGAAGAAAGTTGCGGCTCGTTTTAATGCGGGCGCGGTGGATCACCTGACGTTGATTAGACTCCTTGCAGCGCAAAAGGGATTTATTCGTACTTTTTTTGATGCGCAAGCTTCCGACAATGTTCCATGCATTTTCTAGTAGCCGCGATCGCGTAAATTGCACAGGTCGTTTAATGCGCACTTGTTGCATTTTCCAATCATTTTTCTCGGTATCTGAAAAATGTCTATTGACACATTGACAAGCGTGAATTCGCCAAGTCGAAGAAAGTTGCGGCTCGTTTTAATGCGGGCGCGGTGGATCACCTGACGTTGATTAGACTCCTTGCAGCGCAAAAGGGATTTATTCGTACTTTTTTTGATGCGCAAGCTTTCGACAATGTTCCATGCATTTACTAGTAGCCGCGATCGCGTAAATTGCACAAGTCGTTTAATGCGCACTTGTTGCATTTTCCAATAATTTTTCCTGGTATCTGAAAAGTATCTATTGACACATTGACAAGCGTGAATTCGCCAAGTCGAAGAAAGTTGCGGCTCGTTTTAATACGGGCGCGGTGGATCACCTGACGTTGATTAGACTCCTTGCAGCGCAAAAGGGATTTATTCGTACTTTTTTTGATGCGCAAGCTTTCGACAATGTTCCATGCATTTTCTAGTAGCCGCGATCGCGTAAATTGCACAGGTCGTTTAATGCGCACTTGTTGCATTTTCCAATCATTTTTCTTGGTATCTGAAAAATGTCTATTGACACATTGACAAGCGTGAATTCGCCAAGTCGAAGAAAGTTGCGGATCGTTTTAATGCGGGCGCGGTGGATCACCTGACGTTGATTAGACTCCTTGCAGCGCAAAAGGGATTTATTCGTACTTTTTTTGATGCGCAAGCTTCCGACAATGTTCCATGCATTTTCTAGTAGCCGCGATCGCGTAAATTGCACAGGTCGTTTAATGCGCACTTGTTGCATTTTCCAATCATTTTTCCTGGTATCTGAAAAGTATCTATTGACACATTGACAAGCGTGAATGCGCCAAGTCGAAGAAAGTTGCGAATCGTTTTAATACGGGCGCGGTGGATCACCTGACGTTGATTAGACTCCTTGCAGCGCAAAAGGGATTTATTCGTACTTTTTTGATGCGCAAGCTTTCGACAATGTTCCATGCATTTTCTAGTAGCCGCGATCGCGTAAATTGCACAGGTCGTTTAATGCGCACTTGTTGCATTTTCCAATCATTTTTCTTGGTATCTGAAAAATGTCTATTGACACATTGACAAGCGTGAATTCGCCAAGTCGAAGAAAGTTGCGGCTCGTTTTAATACGGGCGCGGTGGATCACCTGACGTTGATTAGACTCCTTGCAGCGCAAAAGGGATTTATTCGAACTTTTTTTGATGCGCAAACTTCCGACAATGTTCCATGCATTTTCTAGTAGCCGCGATCGCGTAAATTGCACAGGTCGTTTAATGCGCACTTGTTGCATTTTCCAATCATTTTTCCTGGTATCTGAAAAGTTTCTATTGACACATTGACAAGCGTGAATTCGCCAAGTCCAAGAAAGTTGCGGCTCGTTTTAATGCGGGCGCGGTGGATCACCTGACGTTGATTAGACTCCTTGCAGCGCAAAAGGGATTTATTCGTACTTTTTTTGATGCGCAAGCTTCCGACAATGTTCCATGCATTTTCTAGTAGTCGCGATCGCGGAAATTGCACAGGTCGTTTAATGCGCACTTGTTGCATTTTCCAATCATTTTTCCTGGTATCTGAAAAGTATCTATTGACACATTGACAAGCGTGAATTCGCCAAGTCGAAGAAAGTTGCGGATCGTTTTAATACGGGCGCGGTGGATCACCTGACGTTGATTAGACTCCTTGCAGCGCAAAAGGGATTTATTCGTACTTTTTTTGATGCGCAAGCTTTCGACAATGTTCCATGCATTTTTATTAGCCCCGATCGCGTAAATTGCCCAAGTCGTTTAATGCGCACTTGTTGCATTTTCCAATCATTTTTCTCGGTATCTGAAAAGTATCTATTCAGACGTTGACAAGCGTGACCGAAGTCGCGTCCACCCACTAACTTCGCGCAATATAAATAACTGGACAATATTATGAAATAAGGAAAGGTTGCATGGCTGTCACGCACGTCTGAAGTGAAACTTCAAAGATACGGGAATAGGAAATTTGTAGAGCAAAAGAATATTAACATTTTGACTGCCACGGTGGTCACCGGTGACCGGTGCAAAAGATTTTACTAAAAATGCAAAAAATTCGCAATGACGCCTATTTACAATCTTGTAAGAGCAATTGACATTGTAATGGTGCTTCAATACTTTGGCTTCTAACAACTCTGCGTTACCTTTATTTTGCACGATTTAATAAAAGTCTCAATTATTTCATCCAAACACGGTTCTAGAAATGCAAAATTCGCTTGGCAGTCAACGTGTTAACAACGTATTGTATGTTTTGAACATTTGCAATTGTTGTTGTATAATTATTTATTTATTTTATTTCATCGGAATCACATCAGAAAGCCTACTCAACAATTAAACGCTTGGATAAAATATACTATTTTCCACAAAATAAATAGTACGTGACACTCATGAAATTCTATCAAAACATGCAAAACTTGCGCGACAAGCAACGTGTAAAGATCCTCCCAATGCACATGCAATGACATTTCAACTGTCCCTAAGTTGCAGCTCTGCCATAATCCCTCGACAATTATCAAGCCACAAGTGACGCTAACGTCGATAAGAACGTCTCGACCGAATTCTCTTCCGTGTTCAACAGTGTACCCATAAAGCCGAACCCATAGTGACGTCGGCGACGATTAATGAATCGTCGTGTCATTATATTTCGGCTCGTCTTAGCGCGCACAGTAGCGATGGGTACTAATGAGAACGATCGTCTTACGCGAACTGGATATCTGATCCAACAGACAGCGTTCGGAGTGAGAAATTCCGCCGTGGATAGCGACGAGCAATTTCGTGCGGCGTCTCGCGCCGAAGTTTAAGCCCAGTTGATAAGATCCCATTAATAAAACGAGCCCGGAGAAGCTGTCCCGTGTTATCCGCATCTGCATCGAATTAACAGTTCGTCCTCTTCGCCTCTCTCACTTTTTTCGCTGCGCCCTCATTTTTTCCTCTTCGTGCCTTGCCCCCCGCAGCGCACTTCTTAAACTTTCCCATAAAATTGCGTCCGCTCCTACTTAGTTCTATCGCGGGAACCTGCTCTAATGGCTTGTCGAAGGCACGCGAACGAGAGTATTACGGGGCGCCGGATTAAATATTGCATTTCATTAAGTTACTTGGGTTAAGCCGTCGGACGAGCGAACGACGTGTTCGGGGCGTCTGAATTTTCATCGGAGAGTTTCGAGGGGGTTGAGGGTGGCAGAGGTGAATTAAGTCGTGAGAACGCGAACGTATTGTGTACAGCGTCTTATTGTGTACAGTGCGCTTCATCCAGCGGTCCATTAATATGACGCTTCAAGACAGACGCGGTTCATTATCTGTACTTCCGGCAACTACGTAATGAATGTTGCCAGTCGTTGGATTGTGCTAAGTTTCTTTTGTACACTCTCGAGTGGCAGTTAGAATGAATCGTGGGGAGACGAGGAAATCGTATCCTATCTAATTCGCGACACGTACTTTGCTTGACACGAAGAATAAATCGTGGACACCCGTCCGTTTCGGGTTAGGAAACGGAAAAATTCCCAATTTTTTTAAACAAAAGATCTCAACGTTGCACATATTTTTATAAGCACTCACACGTCACATGTACAAAAAAGAAATCGTAATTATACCACGATACGAGTAAAACATAAACCGCCGTGTTCTGCGAGGTCGAGCCTTTTAATTGACCCAGCCAACAATTTCATAAACAGCACTTATCGCGGAACGTTCCGATTGAAAGCTTTCACTCAGAAAAACTCGTCAATTTCATTAGTAGATCGACGAATTAATTATTCTTCGACCTAATTTTTTTTTTTTAATAAACGACATGTGTCGAGTTTAACGCCACTCGCTCATCAGTATTTTGTCACGCCGATCGGCGGGAAAGATCCGGAATTTGTTCGGTGAACAGTGAGTAGAAATAGATTCGACCGAGAGAAAATGATTCCGCGTAATTTATCGTATGATGACGTTTCGCATCCGACTTGACATTCGGTGTCGGCTGCGTTTCAATTTATCGCATTCGAAACGTCAACTTTTTCGCGCCTGTCAACGGTATGTGTCGAAAAATTGTCCGGCCCGTGGCTAAGTATACGCTCCGAGACGCGAGAACGTCATGAGTCATGCATGCGCACGCGTTTATACGTATGCTTCGATCGTGGTCGATCGCTTTTTCGTAGGCCGCGATAAAAACAGTTATCGTTACGTTTCCGCAGTGGGTTTTTCCTTATTTCATAATATTTGTGTCCTCGTAACACATGCTCCTGTGTGTCGACCTTTGTGTGCTCAGTCCAATGGAACGGTCGGTGTTCGTGACAATCAACTGGAAAGCAGTTCGACAAATGATCGACAGTATTGTTTGGATATCGAACAGCAGATAAATATGCGGGAACGTAATTGATCGTTATGGTTCTGCGCGAGTGATCGGCTCATCTTGCTACCGAAAACATGATGAAGAAAAACTGGTGGGCATCACATGTGATCAGGAAATGATATTCGAACATTACAGCAGATTTTATTATTGTTGTTTCTCATTTTTGTGACTGTTTCTGGTTGAATGTGTTTGATTTTATTCTGTACGAAATCTACATGTTTCACGCTGTTCAGGTGCCAAGACTAGAAATAGGTTTAGCTTAATTCTGCTGTTTGCGTGCTTTTATGTTGCATGGTATTTAATATTGTGCTTAAAATCTACTTGCACTATGCATTTTTCACAAGTTTGCAACGTGAGATATTCATGCACCGCTTTATTTTGTCTCCTTGAGTATCTACTTGAGTTGACAAAATAAGCTGGAGGATAAGTATCTTCCGGAGGAAACTTATGAAAAACCCACAGCGTAAGTAAATTCCAAGCACAATTTTTAATACTGCTCCGGCCGGAAACAGTATATGAAATGAATCAGAGGAAGTTTTCTCCGATAAAAACTTGTGAAAAAATCATCATATAAGTAAACTCTAAGCACAGTTTTAAATGTAATACAAAAATACGCGAACAATAAAATTAAGATAGACTTATTTGTATAGTAGACACTTCAAGGGTACGAAACATGTAGAAGTCTTGGGGCTAAAATGAAACCAATTCAATCGGAAACAGACATAAAAATGATTAACAATACGATAAATAGCAATGATAACCCGTCAATTTTCGCATTTTGGTCATGCCAGTGCTTCATGCAGTTTTCTGTGCAATTGCGCCGCAAACGAACGACGTGAATTTTGATTAAAGTTATGCGCGAGAAAAATTCAAAAAATTCCGGAAAACGCACAGGTACGCGAGCCTAAGTTGCCCCATGTGGAATCCAATGCATTTTGTAATTACGCGACAGAGAGAAACGTGGGCGTATAGGGAGAAATGTCAGTATCGACGATGCTGATTAATCGACGCACGTAACGATCTGTAATTACCTTATGACGTGTCTCAAAAATGGTCGGAGTCGACGCTGCACAAGTAATTTATCGCGAAATTGTTTACGACGTTTCTTGAAATTTCCTGGTAGTACGAAATTTTGAATACGTATGCATCCGATATTAGACATGCTCATTTTACATATCTTAAGCATGTATAATATTTACAATATCACAGTATTTTTCTAATATTTGAAAAAGATGTTTATTCAATATTTTTGTGGAACTTAGATTTTTTTAACGAATTTACCTATGCAATTGTCTACAAATTAATCGAGTGACTGAACGGTATAAAAATCAAGGATTAGTTAACAAGTTCATATTGAATGGACTTATCAAATTTGGTGACATCAAATGTGATACGGTACCAATGTCGTCGAACCAATATCAAAAAAGGCATTTCCTAACGTCTCGTAATTCAGTAGCATAAAAATTCAACCCCTATTTTCTTTCTGCAAACCTTCTCAACACGCCTCGTAATTCAGTAGCATAAAAATTCAACCGCTGTTTTCTTCTGGATACCACCCCAAACCGTCGTAATTCAGTAGCATAAAAATCGAACCGATGCGTTTGTGACCGCAACCATTTCAAAACGCGTCGTAATTCAGTCGCATAAAAATTCAACCGATAGTATTTCAATGAATACCGTTTCAACAACTCTCGTAATTCAGTAATTCAGATAGTATTTCAATAGAAACATAAAAATCAGAACCGCTGTTTTTTCTGAAAACCACCTCAACGCGTCTCTTAATTCAGTAGTATAAGAATCGAACCGATGCGTTTGTGACCGCAACCATTTCAAAACGCGTCGTAATTCAGTCGCATAAAAATTCAACCGATAGTATTTCAATGAATACCGTTTCAACAACTCTCGTAATTCAGTAGCATAAAAATCGAACCGCTGTTTTTTCTGAAAACCACCTCAACGCGTCTCTTAATTCAGTAGTATAAGAATCGAAGCAATGCGTTTGTGACGGCAACCTTTTCAAAACGCCTCGTAGTTAAGTCGCATAAAAATTCCACCGATAGTTTTTCAATGGAAACCATTTCAATAGCTCCCGTAATTCAGTAGCATAAAAATCGAACCGCTGTTTTTTCTGAAAACCACCTCAACGCGTCTCGTAATTCAGTAGCATAAAAATCGAAGCAATGCGTTTGTGACGGCAACCTTTTCAAAACGCTTCGTAATTCAGTGACATAAAAATTGAACCGATAGTATTTCAATGGAAACCATTTCAATAGCTCTCGTAATTCAGTAGCATAAAAATCGAACCGCTGTTTTTTCTGAAAACCACCTCAACGGGTCTCATAATTCAATAGCATAAAAATCGAACCGGTGCGTGTGTGACGGCAACCTTTTCAAAACGCCTCGTAATTAAGTCGCATAAAAATTCCACCGATGGTTTTTCAATGGAAACCATTTCAATAGCTCCCGTAATTCAGTAGCATAAAAATCGAACCGCTGTTTTTTCTGAAAACCACCTCAACGCGTCTCGTAATTCAGTAGCATAAAAATCGAAGCAATGCGTTTGTGACGGCAACCTTTTCAAAACGCTTCGTAATTCAGTGACATAAAAATTCAACCGATAGTATTTCAATGGAAACCATTTCAATAGCTCTCGTAATTCAGTAGCATAAAAATTCAACCGCTATTTTTTCTGAAAACCACCTCAACGGGTCTCATAATTCAATAGCATAAAAATCGAACCGGTGCGTTTGTGACGGCAACCTTTTCAAAACGCCTCGTAATTCACTGGCATAAAAATTCAACCGATGGTTTTTCAATGAATACCGTTTCAACAGCTCTCGTAATTCAGTAGCATAAAAATTCAACCGCTATTTTTTCTGAAAACCACCTCAACGCGTCCCGTAATTCAGATGCATTTTTGACGGAGACTCTTTCGACTACATCTACCAATTCAGTAGCATCGGGATCATGACTTGGCCGACGTGCGCTGCCGCGTAAAGCCTCAGGCCCGAAGTCTCGCCGATGGATTGTCGATCTTGAAGTTTCAAGATGAGCGAGTACGCGATTTTCGTACCGCACGAAGTTTCGTCGAGACTCGCGCGCAGGGACTCAGGCACGATGCGAGTGACTCTTCCACTGACCTCGCTGCGAAGGCACAGCGGCTGTGTGTCCACCCTGTCCCGGACGAAGCCTCACCCGAAATTATTCTACGTCGCCGTCCCGTAAGTGTGATTGATGGTCTGCGAAAGTGAAAATTCCGCGGCGTTCTATGACGCCGAGCGATTTTCGGCGAAGAAAGGCTGATCGCGCGCGGCCGACAATGCGTCGAAATTTCATACACCATTTCGATAATCGGCAAGGTACACTCAGTCGAGGGTAGTGCGCAGTGGCGAGCGAGTGGACGCGCTGAGTAGAGCCGGCAAATAGCGGTATTTTGCTATTGTCCACATCGTTCCGCCGCTCCATCGAGTGGCCGATGGGTTAATAGATTATCTGCGGGCTGCCAAACATGCTGCGCTGACGGTTCGCTGGCTTGCTCGCGGAATTAAATGATATGTATGCACACCGGTGAAAAGGTATTGTGAGTATCGGTGAAATTACGGTGTTGGGAGGGGAGAGGGGGTGGCATTATTGTATTACGTCGAAAGCCACCGAATTTTGATAGTAATGGTATGAATAATGCGTGCATGTGTTTTTGTTCTTCAAAATGAGACATCAACTAATTTTACGCAAAATGCCGGTATTTTTGGGGTATTATTGGATAATGTTGAAAGATACCGAATTTTGATAGTATGAATAAATGCGTCCATATATTTTTGTTCTTCAAAATGAGACATCAACTAATTTTACGCAAAATGCCGGTATTTTTGGGGTTTTTTTGTATATTGTTGAAAGATACCGAATTTTGATAGTAATGGTATGAATAATGCGTCCATATATTTTTGTTCGTCAAAATGAGACATCAACTAATTTTACGCAAAATGCCGGTATTTTTGGGGTGTTGTTATATAGTGTTGAACGATACCGAATTTTGATAGTAATGGTATGAATAATGCGTCCATATATTTTTGTTCGTCAAAATGAGACATATATTTTGCCGGTATTTTTGTTCGATACCGAATTTTGATAGTAATGGTATGAATAATGCGTCCATATATTTTTGTTCGTCAAAATGAGACATCAACTAATTTTACGCAAAATGCCGGTATTTTTGGGGTGTTATTGGATAACATTGAAAGATACCGAATTTTGATAGTAATGGTATGAATAATACGTCCATGTATTTTTGTTCTTCAAAATGAGACATCAACTAATTTTACGCAAAATGCCGGTATTTTTGCGGTGTTATTGTATAATGTTGAAAGATACCGAATTCTGATAGTCATGCTATGAATAACGTGACCACGAACTTTCTTCACTGTCATTTATTTATTAATGAAAGAAACGAGAACGAACTAAAAATACATAATTTATCTGGCCTTATATTTTTCTAAAGGACAAATCCCCTTTAGTATATTTGATGTCGATTTCAAATAAGAGTGGATAGTAAACAATAATGCAACGTGGACCCATTTTATTCTCTTTATCATTTCTGGAAGTTCTCCTACAAATGATACATATTGTAAATTCAAGTATGTCAATATTGCCAGATATCTCGACCTCATTTGTCGATCTCTATCAGCTAGTAAATATAAATAAACTACGGGTTACGGACATGTTGACATTGTTCGAGAACTCAGTATTTATCAGGATTTAGGAGCGAATAGATCTCTCAGACACCCAGGTTATTTGCAAGTTAATATTTTTCTAATATTTTATTCGCTTCTTATATTCTATTTTTTTTAATTTTATGCTAATATATCCTTTATCCGAATTGTTTAAAATATCTAATATTATATACTTTACCCCAAATTTTTTGGTTTACGTATGAAACAAATGTCGGGATAATATCGAAGCCTTCGAACATATTGGTATTCGTTCTCTCATATAAACAAGCATACACCTAGATATAAAATGTCGCAGTGTGGAACTTGGCGCCGACAGATCAGACGATTGACTTATTTAACACGAATTGATTTGCCGCGACGAATGAAAGCTCGTGACGTTTAGCTTCAGCGAAGCTGTACATGGAAAGAAATCTACCGTGGACGAACACCGGCACGGTCGAACGGGTAATTTTTTCAATTTAAACGACGCTTCAAACTGCGCGCACGACGTAACGATGACAATGGCGACTTTTTTTATTGACACTGAACACGGCACGTTACGATATTGTTGTTTACTGAGGATACTTTGCATAGATGCACTCTTACATGACTGTCACGCGAAGATGCGACAACGGTTAATTAAAAATCTTATGCCGACTTACTGCATCACAAATGCTAGACGCATCTGCGCGCGTTTTTTTTACAGTAACGTAATTCTTCGCAATTGTTCTTCTGTACTTGGTATTAAAGGTATCAATTTTAAATAAAAGCGTTTGTCTAAGTCAGCGGTAAAAAAAAATAATGAGGTGCCATTCTGCTTCATACAAAGAATAATTAGCTTACGTATGTAGCGAATACTAATTCTCAAATGTACAACCATTTGCACTGGTAACTATCGGAACAATTAACATCGATCATCAACGTAAAATGGTAATGCCTCAGTATTTCAAATTTGTTCACGTATTCATGCGATTATTTCTGGTTTGACTCAATAATTTAATACCCTTCAGTTTTTCCTTTTCTTGCACTGATTGCCTTTGAAAATGACATACAGTTGACGTCATAACGTCAGACTTTTGATTTGTTCTTAATTTGTAATTTTTACTATTTTCTAATGTACTTCATATCATATTTACTGTTTACATATCGATTGCGTTACGTTGTAATATACTCAAACGTTAAATTGCACATTCATTAGTCACGACACACAATTAATCAGTTACTTCCGCGCATTAGCGAACGTGTATCTTATTACAGCTTGGCTATACATCCGCGTACAATAGTACAATCTCTTCAGAACAGATGCATCAGCTTACAAGTGACAGGAGACCGCGGTTATGTCGTACTCGAGAACTTATCGCTTGCCAGAAATGCGGGCTTTGTCGACAACCGTCTAATTTCTGTTTGCGCCAGTGGAAACTGTTTCCATAGTTTGAACATTACACTTTGGCGCAGTGAGAGGCAAACGTTTGTACGGACAACGGGTCAAAGCCAAGAACAACGAATCCAGTTTCCTAATAAAATCACACATAACGATGGCGAATAAATTTTGCAATGTATAAAAAGCTACGCGGCATCCGCAGTATGTGCGTTGATGTTCTGTATCGGAAAAAAGTGGTGGAGTGTACGGATTAACGTAATTATTGATTTATCGTAATTCATGCGTGTTATGTATGCGCACATCAGAAAATGCTAAGCTTTAATGTTGACTACCGCGGTAGATGAGTAATGCATTCAAATGTTCACTGTGAAATTCCAGTAAAACCCTAGTAGCAGGAAAACATTCGTTTAATTCCTTTTCACAGAATTGGTAAAGTATTAAGGAAGTATATATTTTTTCCCGAAATACCGGTGCGTTAAATATTAAAATTTTCGCGACAATCAACTGCCGTAAAAGTCATAGATGTTTATTTGAATTCATATTTTTCACATATTGATTTCACACTCTTTTAATATTTAACTTACATCTCTTAAACATATATTCTATGTTGTCCGAGTATCTATCCCATATTAAAAAAATCTGGTTTAAAAAATAATTTTAAGTTTTGAATATTTATGATCCATGAATATTCAGTTTTTAAAACATTCATTAATTCAATTATTCATAAATTCATGAAGTAAACGATATTTCCCAAACATTCATCTAACGTTTCTTGCACATATGTAGAATATCTAGACTCGATGTTTATTTCATGTTAACACTTTACCGACCGCTATTTATGAAGCTTTATAACTGAAAAATACTGAACGTGTTGTTGAAAATCCTTTGGTTTCAAAGCAGTGTAATTTTATTGTAATTTAGAATTGTCATAATATCATCTGATATTTATTTTATCTAATATAACCGCTGACCACTGAAAAGCCGATTAATCGGTTACCGGTAAATAGCAGTTGGATCCGAAAAATCGATTAATCGGCTAGCGGTCGTTAAAGTGTTAAAAACTACGGTCCGCGCATATTCACTCGTCCCAACACTCATCAATTAAATCATTCATAAATTCACGAAGTATATTATTGGGTTGGAGGGAAAGTTCTGTCGTATTTTAAAGAAAATATTTGAATTAATTTATAAAAATATGTATTTAATATTAATCATAATACATTTAATGTGTTGTATGACGAATGCCAAACGCTACTGCAATTTCTCGACTTGTTAAATGTGGATTATTTTCCAAGATGGATCGTAAAACATCATTATCCATCTTGGATAGTCGTCCAAATCGATCACTTTCTTGGAGGCTCAGATCCCCGGAACGAAATTTGCTAAACCACTTTGACAAGTACGAACATTTACAATATCTTTTCCAAATACCGCACATCAATTTTTACATGCAACCGATGCGTTGCTTCCTTTTTGGAATTCATACAAAATGCAGTGTCGTAAATGCACTTTATCTACTGACATGTTTTTCACTTTAAATATCACAAGTAAATGATAAACGGTAAAAAAGGACTCCTTTTATATTATACAGCAGCTATAAAAAACAAAACAAAAAATCCGAATGACTCACTAGCCAGATGTTTTTTTTATTTACAAGAAAAATGACCTGCCTATTAAAAATACGACAGAACTTTTCCTCCAACCTAATATATTTTCCATTCCTTAATTTTCCATTTCTTGCACATGCAGATCCAACTGAACTGCGCAATTCGAGACATATTTTCCCATATTCGAAAATATATTTAACCGATATTTCTGCCATCAGGCCTCAGCATTTGTGCTAGGCGCTGAACGTGCGCACAGTTGCTTCACCTAAATGCGGCCTCTTACGTCGGCGCACCGCGCGTAAAGAAACGCATTAGGTAAATGAAATCGATCTAATTCGTTCGGCGCGCGTCAGCGTCGCGCGGAGAAAGCGTCTCGGTTCGGCTTATAACGAGGAATACGTCGATGATGTAAGGGGTGAGCAGGTAAACCGCGCAATCATCCTAATGCACGGTCGGCGAACGATTGTTTCAGCCGGCCGTTAGGCGCGAAAGTGAATTAAGCGGCCGTGGGTGCTGCTCGCGTACGGACAATCGGATCGACGGGGGCGGAGGATAGGAGGATAGAGCGTGATTAACGACTGGTAGCGGCGAATTGAGCCGCGTGCACGACATTCATCAAAGAGCAGCATCGCGGACGCAATAACGGCTCGAGGAGACAATGGACGTCATGTAAACGGCGCCTCTTCATGGCCACGTTATTGACCGATCCGGCTCGATGACTGATTTCCGCTGATATACGCGTTATGACGCCTGCTCATGTGTGCGTTCGGGCGGTGTGCTCGTAAATTTTCGGCCAGACGTTATTTCGTTCGTGTGGAATTTTGTGGAAGAGTATAGAAGGTTGGCGTATACTGGTTTAGATGTCCGAAGATTAATGTAATAATGGCGAAAAATAATGCGGTAGTATTTACAGACTTAAAGAGTAAGTACGGATACGTACGAATCAAAGGAAGACGCAACTATCGCTAGGTGCTTATAATTTGGATTTGATGAAAGAGTCATCCTATGCATAAGTACATATATCCAACTATATAAGATATCCGACGTTGATGTTGGAGGAACGCTAATATTTAAGAAAATAATCATTGACAGACTTGAAGAATAATTATACAAAGGCCAAAGAAAAATACGTAAATTTTCGGCTAGACGTTATTTCGTTCGTGTGGAATTTTGTCGAAGAGTATAGAAGTTTGGCGTATACTGGTTTAGATGTCCGAAGATTAATGTAATAATGGCGAAAAATAATGCGGTAGTATTTACAGACTTAAAGAGTAAGTACGGATACGTACGAACCAAAGGAAGACGCAACTATCGCTAGGTGCTTATAATTTGGATTTGGTGAAAGAGTCATTCTATACATAAGTACATATATCCAACTATATAAGATATCGGACGTTGATGTTGGAGGAACGCTAATATATTTAGGGAGAAAATAATATGGTGGTATTGACAGACATGACGAATAATTATACAAAGGCCAAAGAAAAATACGTAAATTTTCGAGACGTTATTTCGTTCGTGTGGAATTTTGTGGAAGAGTATAGAAGGTTGGCGTATACTGGTTTAGATGTCCGAAGATTAATGTAATAATGGCGAAAAATAATGCGCTAGTATTTACAGACTTAAAGAGTAAGTACGGATACGTACGATATATCGCTATGCTTATAATTCGGATTTGGTGAAAGAGTCATCCTACACATAAGTACATACATCCAACTATATAAGATATCCGACGTTGATGTTGGAGGAACGCTAATATATTTAGGGAGAAAATAATATGGTGGTATTGACAGACTTGAAGAATAATTATACAAAGGCCAAAGAAAAATACGTAAATTTTCGGCTAGACGTTATTTCGTTCGTGTGGAATTTTGTGGAAGAGTATAGAAGGTTGGGTATACTGGTTTAGATGTCCGAAGATTAATGTAATAATGGCGAAAAATAATGCGGTAGTATTTACAGACTTAAAGAGTAAGTACGGATACGTACGAACCAAAGGAAGACGCAACTATCGCTAGGTGCTTATAATTTGGATTTGGTGAAAGAGTCATTCTATACATAAGTACATATATCCAACTATATAAGATATCCGACGTTGATGTTGGAGGAACGCTAATATATTTAGGGAGAAAATAATATGGTGGTATTGACAGACTTGAAGAATAATTATACAAAGGCCAAAGAAAAATACGTAAATTTTCGGCTAGACGTTATTTCGTTCGTGTGGAATTTTGTGGAAGAGTATAGAAGGTTGGCGTATACTGGTTTAGATGTCCGAAGATTAATGTAATAATGGCGAAAAATAATGCGGTAGTATTTACAGACTTAAAGAGTAAGTACGGATACGTACGAACCAATTTCTATCGCTAGGTGCTTATAATTTGGATTTGGTGAAAGAGTCATCCTATACATAAGTAGATATATCCAACTATATAAGATATCCGACGTTGATGTTGGAGGAACGCTAATATATTTAGGGAGAAAATAATATGGTGGTATTGACAGACTTGAAGAATAATTATACAAAAGCCAAAGAAAAATACGTAAATTTTCGGCTAGACGTTATTTCGTTCGTGTGGAATTTTGTGGAAGAGTATAGAAGGTTGGCGTATACTGGTTTAGATGTCCGAAGATTAATGTAATAATGGCGAAAAATAATGCGGTAGTATTTACAGACTTAAAGAGTAAGTACGGATACGTACGAAACCAAAGGAAGACGCAACTATCGCTAGGTGCCTATAATTTGGATTTGGTGAAAGAGTCATCGTATACATAAGTACATATATCCAACTATATAAGATATCCGACGTTGATGTTGGAGGAACGCTAATATATTTAGGGAGAAAATAATATGGTGGTATTGACAGACTTGAAGAATAATTATACAAAGGCCAAAGAAAAATACGTAAATTTTCGGCTAGACGTTATTTCGTTCGTGTGGAATTTTGTGGAAGAGTATAGAAGGTTGGCGTATACTGGTTTAGATGTCCGAAGATTAATGTAATAATAGCGAAAAATAATGCGGTAGTATTTACAGACTTAAAGAGTAAGAACGGATACGTAGGAACGAAAGGAAGACGCAACTATCGCTAGGTGCTTATAATTTGGATTTGGTGAAAGAGTCATCCTATACATAAGTACATATATCCAACTATATAAGATATCCGACGTTGATGTTGGAGGAACGCTAATATATTTAGGGAGAAAATAATATGGTGGTATTGACAGACTTGACGAATAATTATACAAAGGCCAAAGAAAAATACGTAAATTTTCGGCTAGACGTTATTTCGTTCGTGTGGAATTTTGTGGAAGAGTATAGAAGGTTGGCGTATACTGGTTTAGATGTCCGAAGATTAATGTAATAATGGCGAAAAATAATGCGGTAGTATTTGCAGACTTAAAGAGTAAGTACGGATACGTACGAACCAAAGGAAGATGCAATTATCGCTAGGTGCTTATAATTTGGATTTGGTGAAAGAGTCATCCTATACATAAGTACATATATCCAACTATATAAGATATCCGACGTTGATGTTGGAGGAACGCTAATATATTTAGGGAGAAAATAATATGGTGGTATTGACAGACTTGAAGAATAATTATACAAAGACCAAAGAAAAATACGTAAATTTTCGGCTAGACGTTATTTCGTTCGTGTGGAATTTTGTGGAAGAGTATAGAAGGTTGGCGTATACTGGTTTAGATGTCCGAAGATTAATGTAATAATGGCGAAAAATAATGCGGTAGTATTTACAGACTTAAAGAGTAAGTACGGATACGTACGAACCAAAGGAAGACGCAACTATCGCTAGGTGCTTATAATTTGGATTTGGTGAAAGAGTCATCCTATACATAAGTACATGTATCCAACTATATAAGATATCCGACGTTGATGTTGGAGGAACGCTAATATATTTAGGGAGAAAATAATATGGTGGTATTGACAGACATGACGAATAATTATACAAAGGCCAAAGAAAAATACGTAAATTTTCGGCTAGACGTTATTTCGTTCGTGTGGAAATTTGTGGAAGAGTATAGAAGGTTGGCGTATACTGGTTTAGATGTCCGAAGATTAATGTAATGATGGCGAAAAATAATGCGGTAGTATTTACAGACTTAAAGAGTAAGTACGGATACGTACGAACCAAAGGAAGACTCAACTATCGCTAGGTGCTTATAATTTGGATTTGGTGAAAGAGTCATCCTATCCATAAGTACATATATCCAACTATATAAGATATCCGACGTTGATGTTGGAGGAACGCTAATATATTTAGGGAGAAAATAATATGGTGGTATTGACAGACTTGAAGAATAATTATACAAAGGCCAAAGAAAAATACGTAAATTTTCGGCTAGACGTTATTTCGTTCGTGTGGAATTTTGTGGAAGAGTATAGAAGGTTGGCGTATACTGGTTTAGATGTCCGAAGATTAATGTAATAATGGCGAAAAATAATGCGGTAGTATTTACAGACTTAAAGAGTAAGTACGGATACGTACGAACCAAAGGAAGACGCAACTATCGCTAGGTGCTTATAATTTGGATTTGGTGAAAGAGTCATCCTATACATAAGTACATATATCCAACTATATAAGATATCCGACATTGATGTTGGAGGAACGCTAATATATTTACGGAGAAAATAATATGGTGGTATTGGCAGACTTGAAGAATAATTATACAAAGGCCAAAGAAAAATACGTAAATTTTCGGCTAGACGTTATTTCGTTCGTGTGGAATTTTGTGGAAGAGTATAGAAGGTTGGCGTATACTGGTTTAAATGTCCGAAGATTAATGTAATAATGGCGAAAAATAATGCGGTAGTATTTACAGACTTAAAGAGTAAGTACGGATACGTACGAACCAAAGGAAGACGCAACTATCGCTAGGTGCTTATAATTTGGATTTGGCGAAAGAGTCATCCTATACATAAGTACATATATCCAACTATATAAGATACCCGACGTTGATGTTGGAGGAACGCTAATATATTTAGGGAGAAAATAATATGGTGGTATTGACAGACTTGAAGAATAATTATACAAAGGCCAAAGAAAAATACGTAAATTTTCGGCTAGACGTTATTTCGTTCGTGTGGAATTTTGTGGAAGAGTATAGAAGGTTGGCGTATACTGGTTTAGATGTCCGAAGATTAATGTAATAATGGCGAAAAATAATGCGGTAGTATTTACAGATTTAAAGAGTAAGTACGGATACGTACGAACCAAAGGAAGACGCAACTATCGCTAGGTGCTTATAATTTGGATTTGGTGAAAGAGTCATCCTATACATAAGTACATATATCCTACTATATAAGATATCCGACGTTGATGTGGAGGAACGCTAATATATTTAGGGAGAAAATAATATGGTGGTATTGACAGACTTGAAGAATAATTATACAAAGGCCAAAGAAAAATACAATTATTACTACTCAATTACAATTAAACAACCCCACACTTTCTAGCGGAAAGACCGACACGATTCCACACTTCTTAACATTCCGTACCGCAAGAAGGCCAACATAAAAAGTCCTCTCTTCCCTTAGCATGTCTCTTGTATTCTTCCCTGCACTTATTCGCTCCTATTCGCATGTGAGCCCTCCATCGCATGTCTTTTAATTCGTCTATCTTGGGCTACAATAGTGTTGTCGGACGATAGCCGGGATCCAGCTTTTCCTCGCTAAGAACCATGGATGCCGACCCCAGAAACTTACTATACTCTTTTTAACAAATTTTTCCGACACTAATTTACAGCGTGTAGTCTTTGAGGTAATTGATCGAGAAACGGTTGCGTTGAACAGAATGTTTAAATTCTTACGGGTGACGATGGTAATGCCGATTAATGGATACACGGTTGGCATGATTGAATTACAGCAAACGCCTGTACGATGTGATTCGCATACAAGGGAATATTTAAATGCCGGAATTCATCGTTTAGTTTAATCGAGCACAGCGTAGCTTTCATATTCTTTGCAATCGCTTTGGTTTGTTTCTGAATTGTTTCGTTTCGTCACAACAATCATTCCAAAGTGTTATACGAGTGTAATTATAATATTCGTGTTAGAGAAGGAAAATCTTCGTGCGGCACGATCTCTTATAATGCGATTTCATACAATGCTCAGCATATTACCTGCGTTATATAAGTCTACTGTATTCAAATCACGCTCATAACTGGGGAATTACAATAGACTTCAATATAATAAGAATTTGTACAACGCAACTGAAGATGTGTCCAGTGTGTTCGTATAACGTGAATCTTGTACAGCGCAATATGCAATAGAATATAGGTATCCTTCGTTTATCGTTCTAATCGACCATCGCATGGTTTGCTATTTCCATTGCGATCGATTTCTTTGTTTTGAAATTCTTTTGTTGCTTGACAATAATCAGTCCAAACGTGGTGTACGTGCGTATTTATGTTATTCGTGTCAGAGGAGGAAAATTCTTGGATAACACGATTTCTTATAGCACATGATGTATTCACTGCGTCATACAAAAATCGACGATATTCAAATCATATGCTCACATCAAGTAGACTACATTAGTCTTCAATATAATGAGAATTTATACAACGCGCTGAAAATATTGTGACAAATTTGTTCCCAAAACTCAATATATAATAAAATACTGGAATACATTGTCGGTTTTAATCAAGCATTCTCTCGTTGCTTAACAATAATCATTCCAAACGCGTTAAACTTCGTATTTATGTTATTCGTGTTAAAGAAGAAAAATTCTTCTGCAACACGATTTCTCGTAATACGATTCCGTACAATGCAAATGCAAATGTATATACTACATTAGTCTAGTGCATGTTGTCTGATTAATAATTAAATACGACGCAACTGCGGCAGCAGGTGAACGTTCTATTTTTCATGCACAAACGCGAATCAGAAATTTACATCAAATATCGTGTATCATTTGCATCTGAATACATTACGTGCTAACCAGGTTATCAAGTAGTATAAACAGCCACAGCGCGGGGCAGGTGAAATAAAGCGCACACTCTGACAAACCTCCCCAGACCAGTAGTCCCAAAATTTGTATCGGCCTTACGTTCGAACAGGGCAGACTCATCTCAGTTTCTCCGAAATCAGCGAAATTCATTCATCGCACGATCCTACTGTTGTACTTCATAGTTTTCCCGATGCTCGCTGCCGTCTATTTAATTAATTAATGCAACGTCCTCGACTTCGCCGGTTGTGAGCCTGACTTAACCCCATTTCGTGTCGTGCGATGGTCAGGAGAAAGGGGTTTTGCATGTCGGCGCCTGTATACTGTGCGCCGCGAGAAACAGGTGCGCCAGATACCGGCCGGAAGTGCTTTTTAATCACTCTTCTATTTCAGGTGCGACAAATATTAGCGATCTGGGCTTGGTCGTATCGCATACAAGCGATCACGCCCATCGTCACTTCGGCCGTGATATCGCCTTTAGAGGTTTCAAGCTTTACCTTCCCCCGCTAAATGTTACGTATCGCACGTCACATTTCATCTGTTATGTGTACGTCAGCGCGGAACTTTGAAGCAAAGTCAGCGACTGTTTAACGCGCATGCCGCGAGCTTTTAGTTATAATACCAGCCACGCTACGGCGTTTATCAGGTACGCTGATGGCAGATAATCGGAAGCTCGAAATACTTGTCATAAGCCAATATGCGCGAATGGCATCACGGGCGATTACAGAAATTCAGCGACAATTGCTTTCAAACACTTGGATCGCGGAGGGATATGTCGGTATGTCACATTGTCCGGAAAAATACGTGGGTGTGTGATATGCAGGATTTGGGAATTGGATGCCTGGGGTGGAAATGAATTTGGCTATGCAGTTGAATTATTCCGTTAATCAAAGTCAGTAGAGGTTGCTAGAAGATAATAACGATGCTTTCTGCAGTTTAGCTGGTGGAATTCGAAACGTGTTAAATGTGTATAGGCGTTAAATTCTTAACTTTATAAATTTATGTACATGCATATTAAATATACATGTACGTTGAATTTTTTATTATGCATTACACATTAAATGCATTTTCAGCTCACGGCATTTATAACTTTTAACACATTTTTCACGACGTAACATTATCGTGCGTCCTATCATTTACTCACGACTATTACATACAACCCACATATTATCGTCAACGTTACAATAGCTTGAATATAAGATAACTATTACGTGTTTGCATTACACCGATGGTTCAACACGTTAACTTAATGTCTATTATAATAGAACAATGTAACTTTACACACATTTAATACCATAACGAGCCTCAACACAGAATAGCAATTACATGAGGAAGATATAATGTATATATATATGTGATTGCAGTTTCGCATTGAGACCCGTTATGGTAAGATCTTTATAAAATTACATTATTTTCTTCTAATAGAAGTTTAATATACATATAAATGTACGATTCTAAGAAATGACGCGAGCGAACGAGAGTAAGAGCGAGTGAGAGCGAGTGAGAGCGAGCGAGTGCGAATAGACAAAAAAAATCGGCAATCGTCAGAACGTGGACGACTCTCGACGGCGCAATACGCATTTTGTTGATGGTGATTCTTCTTTGACGGTATAGACGAATATAGACGGAATTCGACGGTTGACGCGAGAGCTCGATGTTTGACGAGATCCGAGTTTCTTTTGATAAGACGACGTATTCAACGACATTATTAACACGTTGGCTGCCGTGGGGGTCACCGGTGACCGGCGCAAGAGATTTTACTGAAGATCCAAAATATTCGCAATGGGTAGTAATAATTATTTTATAAATGCAGTTATTGTTAGAATAGGAATGCGATTCTTTGGTCTCCAATACTTGCACATTATTTACATTTTGCATAATTCAGTCAAACGCTGTAGTATTTCATAGCATCGCCGTTCTAATACGGCAAAATACGCACGGCAGTCAACGTGTTAATCGACGTGAGTGTGTGTGTAAGCCGTATTTATTAATCCGCAAACTTTTCTCTACTTTCAACATTCCTTTTATTTGTATTTACCTAAACCTATAATAAATTTGATTTCTTTAAAACGAAATCCTACGTAAATAATTCAGTCGCTATCTAATGAAACAATACCGACTCCAAAAAGAATCGATTAAGCACCGGCTAAAACCACCAATTGTCGGCTTACAAGTACGTCCCAAAATTCCATTCACCGCATCATTCATATTGCAGTTCGAACGACCACAGCCAAACAACTCTGTCACCGTACCGTAAAACAGTATCCCACAGGAAATGAAATACATGTAGCGCGCATATTGACTTCTCTTCCCACAACACGTTTCCAGACGCGCCACATAACGAGCACGCTGACACTTGTTGCAAAATGACAATCGCCGGCGAAAAGCAATTGACATCGGGAAGATCGTCGGCTGTATTAGTAATTGGTTGCGTGCGGCGGTTACCCACGTTCGTTGCGACGAACTATTAACCGTTGAACAATGGCAAGGTTAGAGGATTAATCGTGGCTCTTACATAATGCAATGCAATCGTCGGCCGGTACTCGGGACAGGAAGAAACCGGGTTCGCTTCGGCGCCCGTTCACAATGAGCATTGCCGTAAATAAAAGCATTCTGATCGAGAGTGGCCCTCATTAAGCGGCTCAACGAGCGAATTGTTGTCTTACATTCCCGAATAACGAGCGACTTCCTGCGTGGGCGGCGGGACACGCGAGGCAGATGCGCTTTTAGGCCAAAGCGGTCGCTTCTTTTTTGTTCTGCGCTTCTGCACGCTGTGGCGAGAAAGAAGGAATGGTAAGGCCATTTCTTGCCTGGAACTTGGAAACTCAAAGTTTATTTCACGGTTTACTGTACGTGTCGAGGCCAGTGGTGCCACTGGTCAGGAGTCTGTGATAATGGAACGTGTGTGGTAGGGTGTGATTGATGCGTGTTTCGACAAAATTCCGATTTTAGAAAACTTTCCGATTGTGCATGGAACTTGCCGATGTTTCACGTGTCGGCGCTTTTTCTCGGCGTTTTATGGCTTATTCGAAAGTTTTCTAAAATTCGAATTTTTAAGGACGGACTGTATTGGCTAGGGAGTGATTGATATGTGTGTACAAAATTCGGATTTCACAATAAGGGGGTTTTCTGATAATCGAATTTTTTATGACGAAGTGTATGTGTTACCGTGTGATTGATGTATGTTTGTGCAATATTAGCATTCTACCGATTTTTCGCATGATACATAAAATGAGAAGGGATGCGCAAAGTGGTTAAAATATCCCTAAGTTTTATTTAGAATCCCAAATCTGAATTTTGTACAAGAATACATTGAACACACAATAACACATACATTTCGTTATTATAAACTCCGGATGAGGGGCCACTAGTGGAAAGAATTTAAATCAAGTTACAATCGAAGATACCCATCGTATTTTATATTCATTGCCTTTGGTACATAGATCATTAAAACGCATGGTTTTGTCTAAACATCGCATACGCATGGCAGACTGTTGCCGAAACACGTACGTCCTTCCCGAACAATTTGCGCATCTCAGTCTGCGAAGCTGTTTGACCGCAGAAAACGAAACTACGCATATCGGAAAACAGCGATCGCCTTCGAACGCGATTTAGCAGTGTTAACTTTCAGTCTTGTGTTTATCGTAATGGACAAATAGTCTGGCAAGAAGTGCAAATATTGTTAGACGCGCAATGTTGTCGCTGGCAGTTATAGCTGTTTTAGACCGAGTCTCTCTTATAACGCAGACTGACAGTCCAGCATGCTCTAACAAGAATATTTTCTTAAATGATTAAGAAACATAGAATAATTCAAGTAACATCGAAGTAACTCAACATGTTTTGAGAGTCTGCAGAAATAGGTGTGCCTTACAAAATCTTTACATTGTACATGTTTTTATCATTTCGTACGTATGTATATACGTTGTTATACTTTTGAATCTTCTTACACGTTTATGTTTGAACAGTTTTGCAGTCATTCATATCAATTTTTACATTTTTTACATGTTTTAACGAAACAAACTTTATAACACGCATCCACTTTTACAGACTCCCAAAACATGCCAATACTTTCGATCAAAAAAGGGCTGTTTATACCATCGCCATTTAAAAAAATTGATATGAGATTGAAATTAACCACGTCATATAACGAGAATATTTTCTTCCACGCACATTGGATTGTTTTTCCGAAACATGGCTGATAACATCAAAGCGGAACAGGAAACACACCGACGGTTGCGATATTGCACCGTGTTTTTTTTCTTTATGCAACGGTGCATCGTAATATCGTAGCTGAGTGTGTCCCGTTAACTTAGGCACTCGGCTCCGGGAATATATCGCGCAAGTGGAATTTTCACGACGACGTACGCCACGGCAGGAAGGCTATTCATTATTTAACCTGCACGCGATAATGGATTGCTAATCGCGAGGAGGAATTTATCAAACGGCGATAAAGTATTAATGCACTTTTGTTTGTTCAACTGAGTGAGTAGCGTGTTGTACTGTTATGGGAGCAGATGTGGCAACGATGGATTGATCGTGAATCTCCGGTGTTTGACAACGGAATCAATACGTGCGAAATCGTGGTGTATAGTACGAGATGGGAGACACCACGAAATCGTGCAAGCGCGTAGGGGTAATGGTCGTCCAAAATTTGTGGAAAATTGGTCTGTCAGCGACGGAACGCTTGCGCTCCGGGTAAATAAATTAATCGTTTCCCTATATTGGAATTAATTGTATTAGTAAATTTCTATCTTGGAAACACAATGTATGTGGATTGGCCAGAAAAGTTTATTCAATTTTAATCAAAAAATTGACGAGACTTTTTTTTTGTGAAAACACCATGAAATTGTGCAAACGCATGGAACTCATGGTTGTCCAAAATTTGTTGGAATTTTCTTTGTCGGTGACAGAATACTTGCGGACACATAAATTAAGCGAAAAAAATTAGAAGTTATGAAATCTACCCTAAACCAAACAAGCGTCTTCATAATTACATCTTGTTTACTACATATTTTGTTGAAATATTCTGATGTAATGCCTTTGTTCTAGATTTTTGCAACGTATATCACATGTATGCATACACCCCTTGAATAAGAAAATACATTTTTACTAACGTGATTTTCACACTTTACGTATTTGAACATGAAAATACATTTTCACACGCAGAACGTACGTGTTTATTTGGGAGAAAATTCTTCACGTTGTTACCACTGATGCAGCACCGTATGTACACACGCGCGTATTTTTATTTCCAGACGAAAATATCGAATTTGCCGGAGTTATCATTCATGCGCTGGCATGTTCAAATAATGATGTGACTTTGTTTGCCAGTTTTGCATTTAAACGAGCCGATAACCGCGAAAAATCCCTGACGTAAATGGCGTCGGCCAAAATAGCCTCTTCGCCGTAATGAGCTGTCCGGGTAACTAAATTTCGTGAGTCGGTTAGCATCGGCCGTCTGAATTCTCGTGCGCCCTAATTAGACATATTTATGAGCGAATTTGAGATAAAAGGAGCGTAATCCGACGCTGTAACGGAATGCCCGCTCGGCGTTAGTCGCTGGGAAAAAGCTCGGTTACGTGTTTGCGCAGAATATTCAGAAGAAGGTCGGACGTATCGGGACACGTAATTTCCCTCGCATTTCCTCGCGCATTGTCTCCGTCACTTTCCATTGATGCGGTTTAACGAGGTTTAGTCCCCTGAGTGCTGCTCATTATTTTTGTGACGCTGGCTCGCTTTAAACACTTTGCTATTTTCGCTAAACAGCGAATACGTGTGTTCATGCACGCTGCGCATGCTATTTTTAAAACATATTTATGCTAAACCAAATGTAATCGCGATCGCGTATAGCTGCAGACGGATGCAAATTCTGTTCAACTTAACCCTCTATGGGCCCGCGTGACTTTGAAGTCACATATCGATAAATCGATATTTTATTAAATGGTTTAATTTTTTTGACTAGATGACATATACATCTTGTTATATAATGTCTTTTTAGTAACCAATAACATGCTTGATGCGGTTATCAGCTCTAACCTGAAATGTCAAAGTAAATGCTTTTGCAAGTTGTTTGCAAATAGAAGCCGAAGGAACCATCTTGTGCAATTGTCATTATTTGTTCTTCTATCGAGAGAGACAAAAAAAGCGTACGTAATAGAGAGTGTATATCAATAATGTCTTATTTGTTTGCACTTAAACAATCATTTTATTACTATTTTCATGTGATATAGCTTTGTGACTTTCAAGATACAATGGGCTGCAATGGTAGGGTTCGGTGTATTTGCGATAACGTTTGTGTTTTCTTTGCTTTTTAGTTTTATACATCAGAGGTCCAAAATATGGATAAAAATCATATAAAAATAAAAAAGGAATAAGAATAAGAAGCATTAGCAGTAATAAATCCGAAGATTCTTTCTCAGATTCTGATTTTAACGAAGATCACCCAATAGTATTTGCCCGACGACGTATAAATATCATTGATAGCGACGATAAATTTAGTAGTAAAAAATCATCAGGTAAGGAAATGCGACGTATATCTATATTTAATGCCAAACGCTAACTGCTTTATGGAATTCCATACTTAAGCTCTTATACACACAAGTGCAAACGTTGTAAGCCGTTGTTACTTCAAAGTTACAAAATGTATTGTTTATACTAAAATTGTTGAAATTGCTGAATTCATTGTTAATATGTAAATATTTGTTGATTTCACGTTACATAGATTTTGTATAGCAACCAACAAATAATCGGTCCCCAGAGGGTTAAAAGCTACATAAAAACATATCGAGCTAATTAGCTATTTTCCGGCTATTACGTATTGCTTGATACACAGCACGGTTGCGACCGTGCGCGTACTGTTTTTAAAAGATATTTATGCTAAACGAGATGTAATTGCGATCGCGTACAACTGCCAGCGGACAGAAATTCTGTTCAAATGAAAGATGTCATAATGAAGTATCGAACTGATTAGACATTTTCCGGATATTATTTGTTGCTTGGGAAACAGCACGATCGAACGTTAAAATACTTTAACTGCGCCGTAAACTCCATGATCGCCAATAGAACGCCTTGTACACGGTCGTCGTACGAAAATTGCTCATCAAACGCGGAAAGTACACTGCGAATGCTTCGTAAAGGATAGTGACTTTCCGATGGCCAATGTTTGTTTCCCGTGAAAGCGCCTGTTCCATTTACCGCCCTGACTTCTGACAAGTCTATTTCGGTCCCCTTGATCCTCGACTACTTGGTCGTAGACCCCAAACAGCTGTTTTCATTAGACCCCACTGGATGCTGGACTGGCATTGATCACGTCTTTGCCTGACGTCTTTTTTGTTTCAGATATTTTCCGTTGGCTAATTAAAGAGACGAACGAGTACGGTTCCAATTATTTGTTGATTTCATGCTTTCGGTCTCTCTTTTAATATTCTGGGAATAGTACGAATTAAACGGTGATGACCTGCTGAGGTTTATGGTCGAATAATGCGTTTGCTGTTTAAAATTATCATTTATTATGAAGCTTTCTATGATAAGGCTTGTTGTCATGTTGAAAAATTACATGCACGTCATCAAATCCCATTTTTATGTTATGTACATAACGTAGAAATGAAATTGCTTCACGTATATATAATATTACGATATATATTTACATATGCATATACATATGTTCACATGTAAATAATATCTCAACACGTCAATAAGCCTTATCATAGAAAGTGTCATAGTAAATTATTATTTCTAACAGTAAACGCATTATACGAGCATGAACCTCAGCAGCTCATAAAATATAATTATATTTACACACATGCGTATACATGCACATTTCCTTATATTGAAATTCATTTCTCCGGTATACTCATGCCTTGAAAATGTAAAATCCTTTTGAATTTCGCTGATATCATTATTGAACAACATATTCAATGCTTTCTTCTGCCAGCTTAGCCGCAGATTCATAATTCCATCGTCCCAAAATTTTGTATTCCTATCGTGTATCGTCCTTCCGGGCAAAGCACAATTTGGTCAACCGCACAAAATTTTTGGCCAATCACCAATTTCTCGTACACACCACCACTGACTCCAATTTCACACAATTTCAATTAAAAAAATATGAAAAAGCGATCTTTTTCTCTCGTTTCCTATATTAACCAGGTAAAGATTTTTCACTTACGCCCATCCACATTAATATCTGCTCAATCGTTGTCTCTCTCATATCGGTCCTTGTTTAGCAGTCAATTCATAACCTAACACCTTTGAAGGCCTTTGAGAAACATTTTCCATATAACTGGAGAACGAACCAGAACTCGCCTCTCTAAATCTCTTCTACTTTATCGGGGAGTAGGGAATCGATGAAGAACCAAGGCTGTCACAATCTTGAAGAAGAGATAGGCCGAAAGAGAATGAAAAGCGGTACACGTCCATGATAGGTCACGTTTCAAATAAGGAAGTCCTGAGCCGTAGGACTCGCTAAAACATTCCGTGTAATTTGAGTACCCCCGAAAGTGCAGGTCATCCTATACGATCTTTAGACGGCCCGTAATGGACCCTCCGTAAGGACGGACAAAAAACAGTTCGCGTTTCTTTGCGAATTCGACGGAAAGTTTCATTACGTCCAATGTTAGGCGATTCGAAAAAAACGCTGCCTGTTTAAAAGAAAAAGCTGGTGCAACACTACATTTGCGGGACCCGTTGAAAACTATTACTGTTATTTTCTAGCGACTATTGCCCATTTTTACTAATGAAACGATACGAGCATGTATCAACATATCTATATATTCTACTTAGACAAATTACGACAGGTTCACTGCCCTCATGAATAACTCAAATACAGTTTGGAGAACTGTCAAACGGCAGTCCATATATGTGCGTCTCCTTATATTTTTTATCAAAGTGCCTCGATACTAAGTTGTTTCACATCTAGTGATGTGCTTTTTTTTTATACGCAATCGAACGTGTCTATATGATTCATGACCAACTGAAAATGTTTAAGATAAAGCAGTTGACAATTAACACGATAAGTGTCACGATGACCACCGATGACAGACGCAACTGATTTCGACAGAAATGCATAAAATTCACAAATAATAAGATTCATCATCTTGTAAATTCAATTAATATTAGAATAGAGTTTCAACCCTTTAGTTTCTAAAGTATCTGCCTTATATTAGTTTTACATCATTCAATCATATCGTGTAAAATTGAATGTGCTCCTTGTATGAACAACTTCGTAGCGGTGCTGGAGACAAACCTAACAAAATACGCATGGCAGTCAACCTGCTAATGTAGTATTACGTAATTAAGTATTAATAATCAAGGGTAGTTTCACGAAATGCATTAACATGAAAATTCCCGTTTTCTTGCAGTTTCGACGTGGAAAATGGCGCTTCAACGTTGGATGGAGGCGCCGGTGGGGGTGGAGGAGCCTCGCCAAGCGCGGGGTTGGTCCTCCAGACGTTGCCGCAAAGAAGGGAGAGTTTCCTGTATCGGAGTGACAGCGACTTCGAGATGTCGCCAAAGTCGATGTCTCGGAACAGCTCCATTGCCAGCGAAAGGTAAGATGTTATTTCAACCTACGATAGTTTCGTTATATATTATATACCAGGATAGTTGTATGTAACCGTATCACGTTGCGTTTGTGAAGATTCATGACGTACAGTTTTGCATCCAAATGAATCCCGCAAGGGACGAGAAACTTTCGGAGGGGTTGCTTTGGTACGTGAATCATTTCCGCGGTCGAAAGTTTCTGGCCTACCGGAATGGGCGTTCGTAGGTTTACGCGTACAAAGGGTTTAATCGGATAAAAGGCAGAAAAGTGCCCCCAGCCAAATTCAGCCTTTAAGACGCCGTTGGATGGCGTATCAAAACAGAATGACGTGCGCCAAGTTGTAATCCTGTATCTCGTCATGGGGGTGGAAAATTGTGAAAAACGAAAATCAGGTCGTTGCAGTTTCTCTCGTGACAAAAACATTCCAAAAATCATGCTTGCATATAATACGAATTAAAATATTTTAGAAACACTATTGAAACATCCATGAGCCAATATTGAGAATTGGTGCATAAATTCGAGTTTAGAAAAAACAAAGGATTTAGCAAATAAAAAGTAAATCTATGGAGAGTCGAAACTGCAGGAAGGTCGCAAGGTTTAAGCGGTAATCTGAGACTTTGCTGCTGCGTCAAAGGATGCCGCTGGAAATATTTTACACGCTTTTATTTCTTCGGTTCATGTACTTTCTGTCACTTCAGCGCGGCTTTGCTGGAGGTAAAAGCATAGAACGTTGCCTTAAGTACTTATTTAGTCGAGATTATGCTGCATAAGTTATTCTGACACGGAAAAAAGACGAGTACAGCGGTTTTTATTTATTTTGTTAACTTCAGTGCACCTGAAGAAAATATATAAAAAAGTTCAGGGAATTAATATTCAAAATGCATACTTATTTCATTTATATGATCGCAGGTCTGCAACTTTTCAATACAAAACAGCATTTTTTCGATGTTTGTGGAATTTGATTTCTAATATCGAAAGGTCCAAAAATTCTGTATTATACCATTTTTTTGCAAAGTACTTTTTATTTTCCTTATTCAAACTTACATAACAATATTAGTTTACCGATGCTTCAACAATGTTCTTAAATATCATAATTCGTATAATACGTAAACGTTAATTTTTGACAGCAAGATTCGATTTCGTTTTTTTCCACTTTCCACCCAACCACTTGAGTTACAGGTTTGAAACTTCGCGCACATTCTTCTTTTTCCAAGAGGCCATCGAACCGTGTTTCAAAAGTTGTATTTGGCTTAATATGAATTTTCCGGCCTGTCATCCATCGTTCCCTTTTCTATCGACAAACGCATACGCGTTTCGTTCATTTGCTTCGCGCAGCTTCATCGGAACACGTGCAACCAAGAGTCTTTCCAATTAATACAGCATCCATCAAAGCACAGAACGTCCAATTACAATTTTACACGCAACGCAGCGCGTGCGTAACGTCCCGTCGTCAACGGGAAAATTGTTCCATCGTTTCCAACCGAACGCCGAGCCATCCATTAACCGTTGCGATCATCGAGCCAATCGGAAGCACGAATTTTTTACGACGATATGAAACAACTCGTAAGCCGCGTCATAAAGCAAAGCACGCGTTTCACGACTGAAGCAACCGTCGCATGAAAGTTTCTCATCACCGACGTGCACCTCTCAATTTCCGTACAGGCCCCGTAAAACGTAATTCCGTCGTTCGGCGAGAACTTCAAAGTTTTCGCGCGTCGCGCTTTCAAACGCGGCCGTCGATGTTCCCGCGGTTGTCTCGTCGGAACTCTGCAGTATCTTCCGTTGTTACGCTGGAATTGTCACGGTAACGATGGGAATGGTCGTCGGTAAGGTCGCGGATCAGTGATTCGTACCCGGCGTTGTTGTTGCAATTGCTCATGCAATTCCGCACAATCGTCGGTAAGCTAGGAGTTTGCAGGGATTCCGAACATGTGGCGCCTGGTTTCGGGCACTAGCCGACGCAACTCGCTGTCAGAATTCTGGCGGGTTGGTACGAAAGACGTTTTCAGAGCCGACGAGCTATGATAATGTGCTCGGAGTGATACGCGTGTCTACGGTTGAAATGTGGAATTGGTTTGACAACTCAACATGTTCCGGGACCGCACGGGTCCGTCATCAGGGATATGCAGTATTCATTTCGTGGCAACGTTTACCGCAAAAGATTAAAGCGAGAGCACTGGCCTTTACCACGGAATTAAAACCGAAATACTGGTCTTTGCCACGAAATTAAAACTGGAAACCTGATCTTTCCCAATAGATTAGAATCAGGATGCTGCCCTTTGTTATAACATTAAAATCAGAACAGTGGCCTTTACCACAAGATTAAAAATAGGAATACTGGCCTTTGCCAAAGAATTTAAATCTGAATACTGCCCTTTGCCAGAAAATTTAAACCGGAATCGTGGCCTTTTCCACAAAAGTAAAATCAGAATAGTGGCCTTTATATCTGAAACATGTTAGGCCAACAAATAAAGTCCACATTTCAACCATAAGAAGGCGTATCATCTCAAATACTTTAAAAAGTTCAAAAACGCAGAAAATTAATGTATGGTAATGTTCACTGCACCGCATGCCAAGCATCGAAGCGCTATCGATTTACATTTTTGAGATTCTACGATTTTTAGTTTGATTCGCTTTGCGCGCAGTTTTATATGCAAGTTTACATCTTTATACACTTTGTTGATAATGTACCTTCGACACGTGCTTTGGATGGGCTTTTGAATTAAATTGGCCATGATGCTACGTTTATGGCAGTTCACAGGGAAAGGATTTCGAATACATAATTTATGTTCTGTTCGATCGAGTATTAATATACATTTACGTTACTATTTATTTCGGCATTTAATTTCAATTTCAAACTGTGTTGTGTGTTGTCAGTGTTTCTTGTCGATCTTTCACGGAATTCCTATCGCTAGCGTGTTAATTCAAGCTGTAACTTGTGAACGTTTGCACTTTGACAAAAAGTATTTGTGTAAAAGTGTCGCTTTCGTTCGGAGACGTTTTTCTTTGCCTAAAGATACTCCTGTACGGAAATAGAGCACAGTTTCCATGGCGTGTGCGTAGTTTGACCGGTATCGGTAGTTTTCGGTGGTGGTAATGATAATGATGCTTACGGTCTATCTTATGTGTCCCTGTTATTTGTGTGTATTATTCGGGTACGAATCGGTGATGGTTTACGGTACGAAAAAGGTGAAAATGTCATCCTTTTGTTTGTAACGTCCTGTGATAGAAAGAGTAACAGTCAGTAACAATAGTTTGGTGTATTGTGAACAAAATTGTTATTATTATATTATCGTTCATACTTTTCCGTTGATTATTCACGATATTTCCTTTGAGCGCGTGTCTCTTTGATCCTTTCAAATGTATTATGTCGGTTCTCTCCTCAGGCGTCTACTGAAATTACTGTTCAGATGCCGCTAACATGAATAATATGATATATACACATATATGCATATACTCTCGAACGCAGTGAGATCGATTTCTCACACAAACCAGAGGATCAAAGACGACACCTGTGTGTTTTTTTTTCGCCATCCGGCAATGAGTGTCGAGTGAACCTTTAGTTGTCACCTTGTCGTACCACTCGGATCATGTTAATTAAAAATCATCGGCCATCGGTGCGGGGTGCGACGTATATCATGTATGTGATCCTTGGGTTGCAGGTTCAAAGAGACAGAGCTTCCTGTCGAGCGAGCGTATGTACTCGATCCTATTATCTATTCACCTCTTGTTCTCCACATCTATAGATCACACACTCACAAGCCGATTAATACTCCACCGCCACGATTAATCTGCCGCTATCGAGCTACTTTGATACTTTATCGACGAGCCAGCCACATTATGTTATTGTTCATGCCGCGTACATTCTCTTTCACACCCGTGCATGCTGTTTTCCTTTCTTCTAACGCGTGTGCCTTTGTTCTACTGACGTTTCTGCCGTTTACTTTGCGATCACACCGTTCCAGCACAAAAAATCACGTCGTTCACCGCCTGCCTCCTACCTTTATTTTTCCAGTTCGTTTAGACGCGAGACGTTAACGCATTGGCAACGGGTACTTCGCTCATTCGCGTTATGTAAAAAAACTACTCTCATTTAACGTAATTTAAATGACGTAAAAAGATAACTTGAATACTGTTAAAAAAGAACTGCTGTACTATTTGACCAGTTAATATGTTCCCAAGAACTTGACGAGAAAGCGGTAGATCGCTGCGCATAATATTTTCGTTTTCCAATGTACTTGTTTATTCGTAAAGTTTACAGCTTGGCATTTCAGTCATGGTATCGAAATTAACGTGTTCTGTACGAGATGCTTGAGAAATAATCGCCAAGATGTAGTTGTACATCACAGTATTTACGCATGTACCCAAATGATTAACGAATTTCGAAGCAATATGCTACCGGTCCGACATATATGCACTCCCAGTATCTACGATCCCGAAACAAAACAAATTGCAAACATAATTATTCTTTCTCGCAAACACCCATTACAGAAGCCCTAAAGAGAAATTGCATCATTCACTCCGCTTTACACGCCTCTTTATGATCGAACCACGAATTTGCTTTCTTAACTCAGCATCCGGTATTTCTAGTCGTGTCAGTCTAAAAACGTACGCATTATCCGGCGCCAATGCGTTAAGTCGTAGAGCATGAACGAACCTTGGCAATGACGTTTCAACGCTTGCACCGCGCACGCAGCCCACTCGTCACCGATAATTTTCTAATCCTACCAGATTTGGCTCCTATGATTATCGCCGATTATTTATTCTCGATTCGGCTCCTCCCCCGCACACTCTCACACGACATAGCTTTCTCACACTCGACACAGTGCGGCCGTCTCGCACAATGACAGTCCACGGCGCCTACGCTTACGTCTCACTAGGTTACTTAGAGAACGTAGACTTACCGCTGACTAGTTCGAATAGACTCCGCCTGCGACATTCTTTCCGCCGACGTTCTGACGTCCTCACTAATCAGCGTCAGCAGACTAATCAATGCCGCTAGACGTTCGGGACTCGTCTCGTTTGAGAGTATTGCGCGTACTACTTAACAGCATGATAGGTATAGTGGAACGCTGTCGAATAAAAATGAATTCTTATTTTCAGGATATTTACCGATCAGTACAGGTAAGTCGTCACATTACGTAATTTGTGTGTGCCGCGCCTTTCGTCGTTACGAACCGCGCGAAAGGACGGGACGATGTGGGTAATCGATGGGATCAGGAGGATGTCGCCAGCGCGTGTTAAACGAACGACACGAAATAAAGCTGACGTTTATTGATCACACGCTTATGGGATGTTGCGCTGACTGATGGAAGCTTGATGTCCAGGAGAGTTTTGACATTTGGGAAGGGAACAGGAGGGGTGAACACTACAAGAAATACTCAATTGTACCATTATTTATCCGTTAAAACCGTTTTATATGTCCTTTGTGCCTTTACGGGTACTGCGCAGTATTCTGCGTTATCTGCGAAAAAGGTGCGATGGCAAGCATACGGTTAACACGTTGACTGCCAAGCGTATCTTGCTATGTTAGAACTGCGATACGATGAAATACTGCAGAGTATGATTAAATCGTGTAAAATAAACATAACGCATAATTGTTATACGCCGAAGTATCGAAGCACCGTTCCAATATCAATTGCTTTTACAAAATTGCAAATGGGCTTCATTGCGAATTTTTTGCATTTCTAGTAAAATCTTTGGCGCCGGTCACCGCGTATTTTGTTATATTAGAATCGCGATGCGATGAAATATTGCAGAGTATAATTAAATCGCGTAAAATAAACGTAACGCAGAGTTGTTAGAAGCCACAGTATTGAAGCACCGTTCCAATATCAATTGCTTTTACAAAATTTCAAATGGGCTTCATTGCGAATTTTTTGCGTTTCTAGTAAAATCTTTGCCGTCGGTCACCGCGTATTTTGCTATGTTAGAATCGCGATGCGATGAAATAGTGCAGAGTATGATTAAATCGTGCAAACTGAAGGTAACGCAGAGTTGTTAGAAGCCAAAGTATTGAAGCACCGTTCCAATATGAATTGCGTTTACAAGATTGCAAATAGGCTTCATTGCGAATTTTTCGCATTTCTAGTAAAATCTTTGGCGCCGGTCACCGCGTATTTTGCTATGTTAGAACCGCGATGCGGTGAAATACTGCAGAGTATAATTAAATCGCGTAAAATAAATGTAACGCAGAGTTGTTAGAAGCCGCCAAAATATCGAAGCACCGTCCCGATATCAATTGCTTTTACAAAATTGCAAATGGGCTTCATTGCGAATTTTTTGCATTTCTAGTAAAATCTTTGCCGTCGGTCACCGCGTATTTTGCTATGTTAGAATCGCGATGCGATGAAATAGTGCAGAGTATGATTAAATCGTGCAAACTGAAGGTAACGCAGAGTTGTTAGAAGCCAAAGTATTGAAGCACCGTTCCAATATGAATTGCGTTTACAAGATTGCAAATAGGCTTCATTGCGAATTTTTCGCATTTCTAGTAAAATCTTTGGCGCCGGTCACCGCGTATTTTGCTATGTTAGAACCGCGATGCGGTGAAATACTGCAGAGTATAATTAAATCGCGTAAAATAAACGTAACGCAGAGTTGTTAGGAGCCAAAGTATCGAAGCACCGTCCCGATATCAATTGCTTTTACAAAATTGCAAATGGGCTTCATTGCGAATTTTTTGCATTTCTAGGAAAATCTTTGGCGCCGGTCACCACGTATTTTGCTATGTTGGAATCGCGATGCGATGAAATACTGCAGAGTATGATTAAATCGTGCAAACTGAAGGTAATGCAGAGTTGTTAGAAGCCAAAGTATTGAAGCACCGTTCCAATATGAATTGCGTTTACAAGATTGCAAATGGGCTTCATTGCGAATTTTTTGCGTTTCTAGTAAAATCTTTGGCACCGGTCACCGCGTATTTTGCTATGTTAGAATCGCGATACGATGAAATACTGCAGAGTATAATTAAATCGCGTAAAATAAAGGTAACGCAGAGTTGTTAGAAGTCAAAGTATTGAAGCACCGTTCCAATATCAATTGCTTTTACAAGATTGCAATTGGGCTTCATTGCGAATTTTTTGCATTTCTAGTAAAATCTTTGGCGCCGGTCACGGCGTATTTTGCTATGTTAGAACCGCGATGCGATGAAATACTGCAGAGTATGATTAAATCGTTCAAACTGAAGGTAACGCAGAGTTGTTAGAAGCCAAAGTATTGAAGCACCGTTCCAATATGAATTGCGTTTACAAGATTGCAAATAGGCTTCATTGCGAATATTTCGCATTTTTACTAAAATCTTTTGCTCCGGTCACCGGTGACCACCGTGGCAGCCAAAGTGTTAAACCTAGTGCCCGCGATTAGCCGTGTTAAATAACTGACTAACGTTTTCCAAAATCAGCACCTTATATTACTAGGTTTACTGCTGGGACTGGGGTGTAGGCAACGATGACTCACTTGGTTTCTGGGAAAATCGGGAGGAAGCCCAAGTAGGCAGGAGTTTGTTTTAACAGCAGATAGCGTCGGGACGGACAGGATTCGAAGGGACACGATTAACGATTGGTGCCATGCGGCCAACATTCACACGTGCACTCCACGCGTCTCGGATTGCGTAACGATCGATGGACGCGCGTGCCGCGTCGTGAAACGGAAATACACCGGCAGCGCACGAGTTTATTCCTGAAGAGCCTGGATATCGCGGGCGGCGCGCATTTTATTGATTTCGTTTGCGCCGCTCGTCGAATGCGCTGTCGGGGATTGATTTTGCATGTTTGAGACGCGGCGGGGCCTGCGAATTCGTAGCGCGCAGAACCGCTGGCCGACGTTTATTAATCTGCGAATCGACGAAAAGCTTCGTTTATTCCCAGCTAATTGCGTGCATGCCGGATATTTCGAGGTATGAATTTTTCGCGTAGAAACGAAATATTCGTCGTGTGGGAGAAGGGAGTGGGAAGATTTGAAGGGTGCCAGGGTAATTGTATAACAGGCAGCCGGAGAATTCTGCAGAATCGGGTGTGCGCGAAGTTCATCGTGGGGAAATGTTTCGGCCGCAACTCTTTAATGACGTAATTAATACCGTAGTTAAATCTTTTTTCTTTGGCTGGTTGGATGAAATATTATCTTACGGATATTGCATTATGTTGCTACGCGAGCAAGTGAAAGAAGTTGTATAATGGTTCTTTTGTTGGTTGGGTCAAATAGACAATCTTGTGGATATTTAATTATTTTGCAATGTGCACATGTAGAGGAAGCCATATCAACGCAAAATTCAATTTCCGTTTAAGGCTTTTGCGGGCAGAATTACATGAATTGTTTTTCCGGTAGTTTGCGCGTTCAAAATCAGCCAACAATTTACAAAATTCATTTATTAACATTTTCGACATTGCGATTAATTTAAATGATTTCTCACATAAATATAAACTTAATAAAGTTTGTATCTTGCAAATGGGATATATTATTGCGTATAGAAAAAGTTATTGAGAATTTTGATGTTTCCCCGTAAGCGTGATCTTTCTTGAAATAAAGAACAGACACCGCGAAGCAAATTTTTGACGGATCATCTCAATCTCCACGTGGTCGCTGTCTCGAACGCAGAGTGTGCTGAGAAACGTCGCGTGTCGCGTGTCGCGGGGAACTCATCGTTTTGTAAAATATGACGGGAAATCGATGTACTCAGGCGCGCGTTCCCACGTGAGCTCATTAATTGAAGTACCGATAGAGAGATTGATCCGCTGATACTACGCCTACGTTCTGTTTACCGAGAAATTTTCTTAGTACCTGGCAGCGCGGACGGTGTTACGTCGCGATTTCTTTTTCGCGCAAAATCTGCCTTGCATCCAAACAGCAAAATGCACCCTTTCAAAGTCGCAAACAATTTTTCATTCCCACATTGACACACTCGTTTGCGCCGACCGGACGTCATGCGCGTCATTGGCGATCAGCTAATTAACTACACAGTAATATTTTTTTCATACGATAACTTATCAGTTTTCACATAAACGCGTAATTAAGAGCTACAGCTTTATCCAGTTGCATATTATTGAGCATCGCCGTCATTTTGTTTGATTCTTCGCTCGCGATGTTCGTGTCCCACAAAAAATCCATACGTCGATTCACGTCTGTGCAGATGCGAATATAATTAGCTTCCGCGGGCAACTTGAACGACGCACGCTATTTTTTCACTGCTCTCGCGGTATGTGCGTATCACACATACCGCAGGTGGGGAAGTTTGATAGAGTGACTGTAGGCGCATCGCGTCACGGGTTACGGTTAATTCAGTTACCGCGACCCAGAAACATGACTCTCGCATTATGCTTCACATCGGTCGCATTGTTCTCGCGTTAATCCGCTACAGTCGCCTAAAATATCGGCCTGGTCTATTATGAGCGATGCGGAATGCATAAAGCGTAGTGCGCGGAGGGTGGAACAAGATTTTACACTTTCAAGAATATTTCGTTAGAGCATCAGCTATCGAGAAATTTTCTTCACACATACATATATATATATATATATATATTGGATAAGTACATTGTGTAACGCTTATCGCAGCTTACGAAGAGAGCAGACAGACGTATAACTTGTTATACTTGTCACTTAATATACATATGTATATTATTATTGTATGCGAGTCTATACATAGATATATTTAATAGAATAGGGAGATATAGAATGATGTATATATATGTATATATCATTATATAATTATTATATATATATATATACATCATTTTATATCTCCCTATTCTATATATATGCATCTGTAGTGCTTGAGGATTGTGTTGGATAAGTACGTTGTGTAAAAATGGGGAGATCTTATCGCAAGTGTTAACAAAGATTTTTACGTTTTTTGTAGTCACTAGAGCAGACGTATAACATATCCACCACAAATCTACTAAATATGTATAATTACATGAATGTGTGACATTATACTTGTCACTTAATATACATATGTATATTATTATTGTATGCGAGTCTATATATAGATATATTTAATAGAATAGGGAGATATAGAATGATGTATATGTATGTATGTGATAGAATGATATATATATATATACATCATTCTATATCTCCCTATTCTATTAAATATATCTATGTATAGTATAGTATGTATAGTATCATATGTATATTAAGTGACAAGTAAAGCAAGTTATACGTCTGTCTGCTCTCTTTGTAAGCTGCGATAAGCGTTACACAACGTACTTATCCAACACAATCCTCAAGCATTACAGATGCATACATTCCGTAACGTCGCCTTCAAGTATAACCCTCACACTTTTACAGTTTTCCGATTCGACGCTCCTATTATTTCACTTCCGGCGTTCGCCACATATGCTCATTACACGCGCTTTTACGAAAGCATCAAATACGTGTAACAGCATAAAAATGTCACGATCGCCGGATCGTGCGGTAGGGTTCGTCAACTTTACATGCGACGTGAGTGCACGCACGATCTGCATTGTGAATGGAGTGCAACGCGGAGAAGTTGCACTCAGTGAATGCATGCGGTGAGCGGAGCGAAATGCAACCGCCGGGTAAATATTTTTATCTAAAGTGGGACGGCAAACAGCGTTGATACGTGAGTGCAGCGCTCACTTTCCCCTCTTCGAGCTCTCCATCTGTCATGATGATACTATCTCGACACCTGTATATACTCCGTTAGCCCCTTTTTGCCGACAAACGGCCGACGCTTCTTCGAAGTGCGCAGCGAAAAGGTGAATAATTGTGGGCTTCCAGTCGAGGAGCGAAAAATGTCGACGCCAGAGGAGTGGAAGGAGGAAATTGCGTCGGATGGCTTTGATTCAGATTTGTCAAAGGGCGGCAAAAAGCGTTGCGTAGGAGGATTTCGGAGAGTTTGAGGGTTTTAATGCCGTACGATTGTTCAAGGGTAGAAGGGTCCTCATGTCGTTGCGGGTAATGTAGGGGGTGGCGTATAGTTGAATTAATGCAACAGTGTCGTCTGGGGTATCGTGTAGGATTCGGAATATTATAAAGTGTAAATAGCGTACAGGACATAGGGTTGCTTTCGAAATATTGAAAAGGTACTAGAAAATGTACCTGGCTAATAGCATAATTTTATTCGCTTTATAATTTATATATTTATGGTTCACATTAGATCTAGTACATTTATAATCTTCATTATATCTGAGTTCCTATTTTTTATTCAATTACACTTCAGCTTGCGTTTTCATATTACTGCCTCGTAACTTTATAAGTACATTTTTTTACACTACATTTTTATCACGTAAACCTACCGAAACAACGGTTTCATCATTTCACTACAGCGTATTGAAAGCGTATTATTTTCGTTTGATTCCGAAACGCACAGAACTTCGCTGCAGTACAATGGTACACTCGCGAAGTTTCCGTTTTCACAGCGGCCAAAGCGCAGCGTGCAGCGTGTGTAACTAATATGTCAACGGCGGCGACGCGTTACGCTGAAAAAGGGAGTAATCAGAGTCAACGCGGCTGGCACTTCGGTTGTCGAGGGTTAACTTCGTCCTCGACAATTCGTACAGGCCACGCTGCGCTAATTGCGCGGATATTGTCCCCGATGCAGCCGTAACGTCATTTGGCCCTACAATGCGATTGCTTCCGCCGTACTGAGTTAGCCGTCATTAATGACACTTCGTCGGAACACGTGTATGGCGCGTACGAGTACACGTAGGCGGCCGTGTTAAAGTTTGTATTCGCCGGAAACGCCTTCAAACACTGGACCCTGTCGATCTGCTTAACGCATCGTACGCGTACGCAGGTGAAACATCCACAAATTTGGATATTGTTATTTTCCGCAGAATGAATTTCCGGAGAATCCGCAGAATTTGTGAAATATCCGTAAAATTGAATATTGTTATTTTCAGCAGATATGAGAACTCTAAAAGCAAACACGAATAAAAAATAAACTGTAGAACACATGGTTGAACTATTTGTATATAAATATATTATATTATGCTGCATAGAGTATTCAACGTCTTTGATAAACGCTAGAATTGTTCACCTCAACAAAGTATACAATTTGATACTTTTCAATTAACTACTTGCGCTACGATTTAACTTTCGGCTGCCGCGCTCTACAATATAACATGCCGGCGCAAAAGATTTTACTATAAATGCAAAAAATTCGCCATAAAGCCTAGTAGCAGCTATTATATTAATGTAGTAGCAGCGTCTATGTAAAACACACGTCGTTTTTGCTTCTGCGACAAATGCCTATCGACGTGGTATACATGTCGCTGGCGGCTTTGAAATAAAAGCATCTCGACATGCGTGGCACGTCTTTATAGCGCAAGTTATTCATGAAATATTCGAAATAAAATAACACGAAATATAAAATATGTTGGGATTTGGAGGTGTGTGAAATAATCTTTATTATACGTTTATTGTAACTTATACTTTATACTTTTAAGAGAGTAGGTCTTTCTTCCTTGATCGTAGGGCTTCGACTGACTGATATGAAAAACAACATGTTTGTCTAACCTTTGTTATATGCGTCGCAGCTCATCACATTCTCGCGCAAATGCATTCGCTATGCATTTGTTTTAAAAGAGGGAATCGTGTTGTTATGTCGATATAAAGACTGAGGCGTAGCGTAAACAGTTCAAAGGAAACACATTGATTTTTGTCGTATTCCAACAAAATATTGGGTTGGAAGAAAAGTTCTGTCGTATTTTAAAGAAAATATTTGAATTCATGTATAAAAATATGTGTTTAATATTAATCATAATACATTTAATGTGTTGTATGATGAATGCCAAACTCTTCTGCAATTTCTCGACTTGTTAAATGTGGATTATTTTCCAACATGGATCGTAAAACATCATTATCCATCTTGGATAGTCGTCCAAATCGATCACTTTCTTGGAGGCTCAGATCCCCGGAACGAAATTTGCTAAACCATCTTTGACAAGTACGAACATTTACAATATCTTTTCCAAATACCGCACATAAATTTTTACATGCAACCGATGCGTTGCTTCCTTTGTGGAATTCATATTAAATGCAGTGTCGTAAATGCACTTTATCTACTGACATGTTTTTCACTTCAAATATCACAAGTAAATGATGAACGGTAAAAAAGGACTCCTTTTATATTATACAGCAGCTATAAAAAACAAAAAAAAAAAAAATCCGAATGACTCACTAGCCAGATGTTTTTTTATTTACAAGAAAAATTACCTGCCTATTAAAAATACGACAGAACTTTCCCTCCAACCTAATAGTATGCTTTATAAATATTTTTCGCACGATTAGCAAAAATTCATTTGGATACGCCGAAGTAATTTCTGTCAAAATAAGAAACCTCGTTCGGGATACAGATATGTGTTCTAGCGCCGATGGTGAGACAGTTTATTGCATTGTCCTGACTTAGCACACGCCTGCGTTCACGTCCTCACGATAAATTCCCTTCCAATTTCCTCGCCACCGCGCGGATATATCTATCCATAAATGAAGAGTCGAGGCTTCCGCGAACGCAGGAGAACTCGCGACGTAATAAAATGCGTCACGTATGACGTTCCGCGAATCATCGCTGCCTTTTTGCTCGGAATTACATTTGTCCCGCACGGAACTTCTCGTCGAATATTCCAGTCGTCTCACGGCGCATGTTCTGCGAGCCAGTCAAAGCTACGAATTAATCGAACGTCCAGTATTACGCACATTTCGCCCGCCTACGTCGGAAGATGACATTGGCACGGTTAATTACGGCGCGCAGTATCAGTCACCCGTGGTCATTAATCAGTTAGCTGCTTTTGATGACTGTACTCGTCATGCAAGAGCGGTAATATTTTGTCTTGTGACGAGTATACGCGCTATGAGCACAAACTCGCACGTTCTTGATTAAATGGCAATTTTAGTGAAAGCTAAAGTATATTGGTAAATTTGAGATATTTTGAATATTTAGAGGTTAAGACGAAATATAAATGATAAATGAAAAAATCGAAATTACCATTATGGAAAAGCTGCAAAAGTTCCGTCAAAATGAAAGGATAAAACAGTTATTTCATTACAAATTAACAATTATGACAGTCGCATATAATCTGTGTCTGACGAGTAGATTTAGCCTCCGTCATCGAGGAATGTCGAGCTCGCGACAAATTGCCCGAACGTGTCTTTTTAATCATTTGACTGCTGACGTCGATTATTCTATCTAGCCGATGAGAAGTTTCACGATGCGTCGCTTTCGTGCACATAATACGTCAGACGTCACTCTTATTGCGTTTTAGTCGAGATTCACACGTGTATTCGCGTTCGTCGTGTGCTATCTCTTGTTTGGTGTGTAGATAAATTCTTCTTGTATTGGAGGCTATTTTTATGCTATCGAGTATTGATACGATCAAATAAGTTCCAAGTAACGCGTAAAAAGATAGCCCGTCAAAACAGAAAATCAAATTAAATCTAATTCTCTTTGGCAAATAATCACAAATTTACCACTAACGCGTTAGATATTTTCCAATCACGTGAACTCGAACGACGTCACCCAATGAGTTGACGTCGAATTTATTTTTAATATTTATATTGGAACGTGCTTAATCCGAATATTCGTCGGGACAAACAGGCAACAGTGGAAGTACTCGGCGCTTGGTCAGACGTCGTGTGTTCCAAAGTTTCGCGGCGCATGAGAACACGCGGTCGCGCGTACGGTTGAATTTGTATCACGTTACATTACACTGTATTAAACGTAGGCATGCTTTTCCTCTCGGCAGCCGAATATTAGACGGTTCGCGCAAAGTGGGAAAACTAGATTGGCCGCGACTAGGAGATGTTAATCCAGGCGGCACGCGACGCGACAGAGGGTTTACTGGCCTGAGTCTATTTTCGAAAGCAGGCTCGCATAATGCTTTCTGCACGCGAGTATATCGCCGTGACGTAAGCACAGTGAAATTCTTCGCCGGAGGCCAACGAGGCTTCTGTTATAACGAACGCGATTTCCTCATTTTTTTTCAATTAGATAAAATTGGCTTAATGGATATTTTTATAGTTTGGGATAACATTCAACTCTCTGTAACCCGACTTTTCTTGGCTATACAAAAAATTAGTGTAACGTAAAATTAATAAATATCGACCACCAAATCCCGAGACCCGAAAATTTTCCAAAATTGCAAATGGGCTTCATTGCGAATTTCTTGCATTTCTAGTAAAATCTTTGGCGTCGGTCACCGCATATTTTGCTATGTTAGAACCGCGATGCGATGAAATACTGCAGAGTATGATTAAATCGTGCAAAATGAAGGTAACGCAGAATTGTTATACGCCGAAGTATTGAAGCACCGTCCCGATATCAATTGCTTTTCCAAAATGGCAAATGGGCTTCATTGCGAATTTTTTGCATTTCTAGTAAAATCTTTGGCGTCGGTCACCGCGTATTCTGCTATGTTAGAACCGCGATGCGATGAAATACTGCAGAATATAATTAAATCGTGCAAAATGAAGGTAACGCAGAATTGTTATACGCCGCAGTATTGAAGCACCGTCCCGATATCAATTGCTTTTACAAAATTACAAATGGGCTGAATTGCGAATTTTTTGCATTTTTAGTCAAATCTTTGGCGCCGGTCACCGCGTATTTTGCTATGTTAGAACCGCGATGCGATGAAATACTGCAGAGTATGATTAAATTATGCAAAATGAAGGTAACGCAGAATTGTTATACGCCGAAGTATTGAAGCACCGTTCCAATATCAATTGCTTTTACAAGATTGCATATCAATTTTTTGCTTTTCCTTTTGCACCGAAATTTTGGCAAATGAAATACTGGGAAGGAAACGCAGAATTGTTATACGCCGAATTTGAAGCTTGATATCAATTGCTTTTCCAAAATGGCAAATGGGCTTCATTGCGAATTTTTTGCATTTCTAGTAAAATCTTTGGCGTCGGTCACCGCGTATTCTGCTATGTTAAAACCGCGATGCGATGAAATACTGCAGAGTATGATTAAATCGTGCTAAATGAAGGAAACGCAGAATTCTTATACGCCGAAGTATTGAAGCACCGTCCCGATATCAATTGCTTTTACAAAATTGCAAATGGGCTGCATTGCGAATTTTTTGCATTTCTAGTAAAATCTTTGGCGCCGGTCACCGCGTATTTTGCTATGTTAGAACCGCAATGCGATGAAATACTGCAGAATATAATTAAATCGTGCAAAATGAAGGTAACGCAGAATTGTTATACGCCGAAGTATTGAAGCACCGTTCCAATATCAATTGCTTTTCCAAAATGGCAAATGGGCTTCATTGCGAGTTTTTTGCATTTCTAGTAAAATCTTTGGCGTTGGTCACCGCGTATTCTGCTATGTTAGAACCGCGATGCGATGAAATACTGCAGAGTATGATTAAATCGTGCAAAATGAAGGTAACGCAGAATTGTTATACGCCGAAGTATTGAAGCACCGTTCTAATATCAATTGCTTTTCCAAAATTGCAAATGGGCTTCATTGCGAATTTTTTGCATTTCTAGTAAAATCTTTGGCGCCGGTCACCGCATATTTTGCTATGTTAGAACCTCGATGCGATGAAATACTGCAGAGTATGATTAAATCGTGCTAAATGAAGGAAACGCAGAATTGTTATACGCCGCAGTATTGAAGCACCGTCTCGATATCAATTGCTTTTCCAAAATGGCAAATGGGCTTCATTGCGAATTTTTTGCATTTCTAGTAAAATCTTTTGCACCGGTCACCGCGTATTTTGCTACGTTAGAACCGCGATGCGATGAAATACTGCAGAGTATGATTAAATCGTGCAAAATGAAGGTAACGCAGAATTGTTATACGCCGCAGTATTGAAGCACCGTCCCGATATCAATTGCTTTTCCAAAATGGCAAATGGGCTTCATTGCGAATTTTTTGCATTTCTAGTAAAATCTTTGGCGCCGGTCACCGCGTATTCTGCTATGTTAGAACCGCGATGCGATGAAATACTGCAGAGTATGATTAAATCGTGCTAAATGAAGGAAACGCAGAATTGTTATACGCCGAAGTATTGAAGCACCGTCCCGATATCAATTGCTTTTACAAAATTGCAAATGGGCTGCATTGCGAATTTTTTGCATTTCTAGTCAAATCTTTGGCGCCGATCACCACGTATTTTGCTATGTTAGAACCGCAATGCGATGAAATACTGCAGAATATAATTAAATCGTGCAAAATGAAGGTAACGCAGAATTGTTATACGCCGAAGTATTGAAGCACCGTCCCGATATCAATTGCTTTTACAAAATTGCAAATGGGCTGCATTGCGAATTTTTTGCATTTCTAGTCAAATCTTTGGCGTCGGTCACCGCGTATTTTGATATGTTAGAACCGCGATGCGATGAAATACTGCAGAGTATGATTAAATCGTGCAAAATGAAGGTAACGCAGAATTGTTATACGCCGAAGTATTGAAGCACAGTCCCGATATCAATTGCTTTTCCAAAATGGCAAATGGGCTTCATTGCGAATTTTTTGCATTTCTAGTAAAATTTTTGGCGTCTGTCACCGCGTATTCTGCTATGTTAGAACCGCGATGCGATGAAATACTGCAGAGTATGATTAAATCGTGCTAAATGAAGGTAACGCAGAATTGTGATACGCCGCAGTATTGAAGCACCGTCCCCATATCAATTGCTTTTCCAAAATGGCAAATGGGCTTCATTGCGAATTTTTTGCATTTCTAGTCAAATCTTTGGCGCCGGTCACCGCGTATTTTGCTATGTTAGAACCGCAATGCGATGAAATACTGCAGAATATAATTAAATCGTGCAAAATGAAGGTAACGCAGAATTGTTGTACGCCGAAGTATTGAAGCACCGTTCCAATATCAATTGCTTTTACAAGATTGCAAATGGGTTTCATTGCGAATTTTTTGCATTTTTCGTAAAATCTACGCCGGTCAACGCGTATTTTGCTACGTTAGAACCGCGATGCAATGAAATACTGCAGAGTATGATTAAATCGTGCAAAATGAAGATTTGTCGTGCAAAATGAAGGAATGAAGGAAACGCAGAATTGTTATACGCCGAAGTATTGAAGCACCGTTCCAATATCAATTGCTTTTACAAAATTGCAAATAGGCCTCATTGCGAATTTTTTGCATTTTTAGTAAAATCTTTTACACCGGTCATGACCACCGTGGCAGTCATTGTGTTGACTGTGACGCCGTTAGTATCGAATAGTTTTCCGTCGCCGCAAGAGGTCTTTTTCCCGGCAAGTCATTAAATTCAATGATTCACTGCGTGCTGCGCACCGCGGACGTCGGAGACGATCGCGACGGCCGGTTTGATTACCGACACGTCGATTTACATCTGCAGGCAGCCTTGCCGTGTGTCAGGCGTTGCGTCGCTCGTCGTCGCGTCGCTCGACGTCGCGTCCGCCTGCCGACAATTGCTCGGCCGCGGATGTGTCGCGCGAGTAGTAGTACCTTTGTCGGCGTCAGAGGTGTCACGTCGTAGGAGCCGCGTGGCGCGACATCAAAGTCTCGTGCGCGAGTGCGTGAGTGCGTGAGTTCACGCGATCGGTTACGAATCGTGAATCGAAAGCCGTGCTACGAAGAGCGGTTGAGAGTGTTGGCCGGAGGAGCGGTTGTTTGTGAGGGTCGTGACGAATGACGCCGGTGAGCAGTGGGTTGCGAGTGTGTCGATGATGCGAATCAATGGGGACGGTGATGGGATTGTTGTTGGCGGCGGCGAACTGTTAAGTGCGTGGAAAATTGCGTTTCGGTGAAAATATTAAGAAACGAAACGTCAGAGTGGGCAGCAGTTTCATGAGGGATTTTGAATTTTTGGGAGGGGACTGCTGATTTTCAGTCTTGTTCAATGATCTTCCATTTTTTTGGATCTTGCAAAATGCGTAGTGTTAGATTTGCCGTTGGTATATGGAAAAAACGTATATAGCAATTTATCGGTTGAAACTTCCGATGACATCAAGTGTTCCGGTATTTTGATGGTGTGAATAATAAATGACGAGAATATTGTCGGCGATGTCGAACTGTTAGCTGCGCGGAAAGTTGGGTTTGGTCAAAATGTTAAAGAATTGAAACAGCTGAGTGGTACATTTTTATTTTTCGTTAACGATTATGAAAGATACATCTGCAAGTGATACATCCTTCGGACTAAAACTGCTAATTATTAGTCTTCTACTTTGTTTATCTATCTAATGAAATGCGCAATATCGGGTCCATCGTTTTGCTATAGATACGAATAATAACAATATGCTGAAAAACGCCTAATTTAGAACTTCCGACTATTTCAAGCCACAGGAGCGTAAAAGGATAATTGTTATTAGTCGTCAGCCGCTCGTGCACTACTTTCATAGACGGCACTAAATCAATTGAGGAAGTTCAAAGCGATCACCGCGTCGCTGTCTTCCGTCAAAACTACATTAAAAGCGAACTCACGTCTGCGCGTTAAAATTATCCGCGCCTGACGAGCTTAGCTTCCTCGCGAATTCGTCTTTTGTGGCCAGCGGCGAGTTTATTTGCAGTGCCGGCGACGTCGTGGTTTTATTTTTACGCCTTATCCGCATTAGTAATGCTCCATTGTTGGCACTACGCATTTATCACGTGGCGCATTTGAATCCGTAATAAAACCGTTTCCACGCTCGCGGCAGAAAAGAGAAAGGGATCGACGTCAATGAATATTACTGGCTTCTCGCGCGGGAAGACTCTATTGTAACGGATATCGTATAACGTTGGTCTGTTTTAACTAGACTCTATTTATTGTCTATTTTCTTCGCCCGTGACGTTCGCGGGCATAATGTCACGTAATGGAACTTCATTAAACGCTGATCAACTCGATGGTTATGTCGAATGAATTACATCCAACGATTTCGCAATGTCGTTATCGTGTTTGTAATACGGAGCACGCGTTGCTATCGAATGAGATATTATCGAAATGCTGACGAATTTAGACCACAAACTCCACCGCAGATTTGGTGATCTATACTGGCAGCTCGCATTCAAACATTTTGTTCCACGCGGCAGTAAGTTCACTGGGTGATGAACGTGATCGTCCGTATTCAATAAACTCTGATGTAATAGAGAATGTCAAATAATGAATTCTTTCCAAAAGTCATTACTGTATAATAAGATCTTATCGAAACGCTGACGAAATTAAACTACAAATTCCATTCAAAATCGAGTAATCTGCACTATCATGTATCATTCGATAATTTGGTTCAACGCGGTAGCAGATCCTATATCATGAATATAATCAATTTTCCATAAACGGCAACAAAATGCAAAATATCGAACAATTAATTATTTGCCAAAGTCACTGCTGTCTAGTAAGATATTATAAAACCATTGACGCATTTAGACCACAAACTTCACTACAAATTTAATGATCTGTGCTGTCATATCACCTTCGATAATTTTATTCCACTCGACAGCAGGTTCTCTATCTAATATCTATCGCATTCAATAAATGCCAACGTATTACGAAATGTCGCGCAGTAATTAATTCTTTGCGAAACTCATTGCCGTGTAATGAGTTATTATCGAAACGCTGGCGAATTTAGATCACGCACTCTACTACAAATCTAGTAAACAATCCTGTCAGGTGTCAATCACTCATCCTGTTCCATGCGATAACAGGTTCACTAGGCGTCGAATGCAATTATCTCCGCATTTAATATATTTGAACGAATAGCAACCTATCAAACAATTGCATCTTTGCAACGGTCGCCCGTTTTTCTTACTACTTCAATTGTTCGCGTTATCTTCTCAGCCATGAATGCGTCAGTAAGCTCGTCGAGAAAACACCGAAAAGATTTCACGCCACATTTTCGTTTGAGCTTTCCCATGTCGTATCACCTTCTTAAGCATTGACGTTGATGTAATTCTCGCCTCCAATTTCTGCGCACCCCTTTTCGCCCTTTGAACGGAAACGTAAGGAGGTTCTCGAGCTACTTTTCTATCCTCTGAAGAAACACGTGCGGCCGATGTCGGCGGATGCTCATTTATTTTTTGCGCCCGCCGAGGGTATTCGATACGTGGGTGAATGAGGATATCTTCTTTTTGACGCTGTTAATTACATACGAATTTCCCGATAATCGTCTTTCCTGTCAACTTTTTCTCGTCCGCGCCTTTTTATCCTGCCGCGTATTGAAACCCAACTTCATCGCGTGTGGATGAAGCGAATTACGTATTGTCCGGGTGCTGAAAGAGAATAATGACGGATATAACGATATTCGAATAGTACTGTCGACTGTAGTGGTCAATATTCAATCGAATGGCAATGCTTCTGCGTAACAATGTACTCGTTAATCAAGATCATTTTATTAGCATTTTCTATTGGAAGGAAACGCGATATTTTTTGGTGATATAGAGAGCATTATTTCTAATTTTTTATTAGTTAAAATAATTTATTCATTTAAAGAGGGCAGGCACCGAGTAGAAAAATTATTTGTAATTTTGCGTTAGTTAAGATAATTTATTCTTTTGAGTAGAGCAGGCACCGACTAGCACACCGTCGGATAAGATAAAATATGGTTCTGATACTGGACTGATATACGCTAACTTTGAAAACAATTTTTACGTATAATTTCTGTTGATGCATAAAATAAATATTTGCAATGCCACATTAGTTAAAATTTCTTCACAAGGGGCAGGTACCTACTACTGCAAAGTCAAATAACGTCAAATTCGTTTCTCAATATGAAACTTTTAAATAACTCGTTGAGTCCACCGAATCGTTCTCCCGTCAAGAAATCACACAAAAAGAATTTACCCGGCCAATCATTTCGCATACATATTAACCCCAGCCGAATCGCACAACGGCCGACCGTGTCGTCGGATGAGCCATTTTTCAATTACGCCAGTAAAAAAAAAAGGGTCGTGCGGTCAGGACGCGCGATGTTTTTTTCATGAGAACAAATGTCCCCCGGCTTCCCGTGACGTTCGGGTGAACGCGCGTCGCGCATTCTAATGGATCCGGATGAAATTCGCCGCCCATTCTTTCTCGGCCCGAGACGGAAGTGCAGCGAGAAGTTGGAGAATTCGCCGGGGAAACTTCGGAAACGAGTCGAGCCGGGGCGAGTTCCGAGAGGGATTGTCTGTCGGTATAATTGTGACATCGACGTAACAACGGCATTTCGTTAACAACGGCAAAAAGAAAGAAGAAAGGGGTGAATAATGATCCGGAAGTTTGCGGTGCAAATTAAGCACGTGAGATAAAGTGATTCCCGGATTTATACGATACTTCTTTTACACGGTTCTAGCGTAACAGATTTACGAAAAAGAAATCGGTAAAAGCAACAATTTATGCGGCACACATGCTTCTGCAGGTATTGTGTTCACCAGGGGTGAATTATGGATCGGAAGGTCGCGGTGCAAGTTGAACGCGTGAGATGATGGGAAGTAGTGAATGGACTGCCGGATTTATATATTTTTTATACACGGTTCTGAAATTAACAGATTTTCGAAAAGGGAAAGGATTGAAAGCAACAATTTATGTTGCACACATATTTGGCCAGTTGTTGTATTCATCAGGGGTGAATAATGATCCGGAAGTTCGCGGTGCAAATTAAGCGCATCAGATGATGTGATTGCTGGATTTATACGATACTTCTTTTACACGGTTCTAGCGTAACAGATTTACGAAAAAGAAATCGGTAAAAGCAACAATTTATGCGGCACACACACTTCTGAAGATATTGTGTTCGCCAGGGGTGAATTATGGATCGGAAGGTCGCGGTGCAAGTTGAGCGCGTGAGATGATGGGAAGTAGTGAATGGACTGCCGGATTTATATATCTTTTATACACGATTCTGAAATTAACAGATTTTCAAAAAAAGAAATGGTTGAAAGCAACAATCTATGTTGCACACATATTTGGCCAGTTGTTGTATTCATCAGGGGTGAATAATGAACCGGAAGTTCGGGGTGTAAAGCAAGCGCGTGAGATGAAGTGATTGCTGGATTTATACAATACTTTTTTTTATACGCTTCTAGGGTAACAGATTTACGAAAAAGAAATCGGTAAAAGCAACAATTTATGCGGCACACATGCTTCTGCAGGTATTGTATTCACCAGGGGTGAATTATGGATCGGAAGGTCGCGGTGCAAGTTGAGCGCGTGAGATGATGGGAAGTAGTGAATCGACTGCCGGATTTATATATCCTTTATACACGGTTCTGAAATTAACAGATTTTCAAAAAAATAAATGGTTGAAAGCAATAATTTATGTTGCACACATATTTGTCCGGTCGTTGAATTCATCAGGGGTGAATAATGATCCGGAAGTTCGCGGTGTAAAGCAAGCGCATCAGATGATGTGATTGCTGGATTTATACGATACTTCTTTTACACGGTTCTAGCGTCACAGATTTACGGAAAAGAAATCGGTAAAAGGAACAATTTATGCGGCACACATGCTTCTGCAGGTATTGTGTTCACCAGGGGTGAATTATGGATCGGAAGGTCACGGTGTAAGTTGAGCGCGTGAGATGATGGGAAGTAGTGAATGGACTGCTGGATTTATATATCCTTTATACATGGTTCTGAAATTTACAGATTTTCAAAAAAAGAAATGGTTGAAAGCAGCAATTTATGTTGCACACATACTTGTCCAGTCGTTGTATTCATCAGGGGTGAATAATGAACCGGAAGTTCGGGGTGTAAAGCAAGCGCATGAGATGAAGAGATTGCCGTATTTACACGATACCTTTTTTACACGGATCATAAAGCAAAACATTTCTTAAAAAAATATGGCTAAAAACAATCATTTATGATGCGCATATATTTGACCAGTCGTTCGTCGGTGCCATGCTTTTATTAACAACGGCGTTGAAGCTAGAAAAGAAATTCCGCTTTTTTGTAAGACAAAAAACACTCATATTAAACAGCGCGGTGAATCTTTGGCAGCAGGAAGGTGCATGTCGTTGTGCCTTTGGAAAACGCTTTGTGGCGCGTTAAATGACAGTTTGCGCTTGATAACAGCAGTTATATGAACAGTGATGGCAAATTAAATCGCCGGTTGGAACATCCGAAACATTTTCGCTCTCGTAGGTTCGTGCAAACGATCACGCTCGGCTAATTTGCGACCCGTAACGAATATCGACGCGTCCCGCCTACCTGTACGCGCAGGACTACATATATACGTGCGTCGAATAAAATTAGCTCGACGACGCATCGCCCGCCATGCAACGTATTAAATGCTTTCCCGTCGCATTTTGCGCTTCTATCAGTAGAGACCACAGTTCCCGCAAAGCTTATCTTTGCACCCCGTAAATACCGAAAACTATTACTACGAAGATGAAACAAATGTGCATTTGTGTGTTTGATGCGTTATTTCACTTTTTCATTTTAATTATATAACTTAGATTATTCGTGAGGTCGACCGTAGTTAAAAACGTATATAGGGAGCTTCCATTCTGATTGACAAGTTTATTTTTCCAATTCCTCTACCCGTTTTATCTTAGGCTTACCTAATAAAGGGTTGTTACGATATAACGCAAATTATTGCTTTCAAGATTTGTATTATATCACAGTATCCTTGTATTAGACTTCTGAAGCACCGCAATAAGCCCAATCGGCGGCCTCTATATCTGTCACTTTCACTGTTTCGCAGCGTTGTCACACACATTTCTCCCTACACAACCATTAAATTGACTACAACGACCTTTTCTCGATTCACGGCCTTTTCCCGAAAGTTCTCGAAAATTGCGGAAAATTCTCGAAAATTCAAAGAACCGCGACCATCATAATCCGTCGCCTTGGTTCAGGAAACGTGTGGGCCGATACAAGGCAGAAGCTTTCCGGCACGAGCGGGCGGTCGCAAAAAAGAGAAACAGTGATCGCGCGAGCACGTTTTTACTATATAATATATCGAAATAATACAAGATTTGTATTACATCACATAACAATACAATATAAGATCTATATTATATCATACAACACTAGATTTGTATTACATCATAACATCCTTGCATCAGACTTCTGAAGTACCGCAAGAAGCCGAATCGGCGGCCTTTATATTTATCACTTTCACTGTTTCGCAGCGTTGTCACGCATATTTCTCCCTACACAACCATTAAATTGACTACAACGAGCTTTTCTCGATTCGCGGCCTTTTCCGAAAATTCTCGAAATTGGCGGAAACTTCTCGAAATTTGCGGAAAATTCTCGAAAATCCAAAGAACCGCAACCATCGTAACCCGTCGCCGTGGTTCAGGAAACGTGTGGGCCGATGCGAACTACGCCTTCGCCGACACAAGGCAGGAGCTTTCCGGCACCAGCGGTCAGTCGCAAAAAGAGAAACAGTGATCGCGCGAGCACGTTTTTACCATATTATATATCGAAATAATACAAGATTTGTATTACATCACATAACAATACAATATGAGATCTATATTATATCATACAAGATTTGTATTATATCATAACATCCTTGCATCAGACTTCTGAAGAACCGCAAGAAGTCCTACGGCGGTCTCTATATCTACCACTTTCACTGTTTCGCAGCGTTGTCACACACATTTCTCTCTACACATTTTTCCCACACAACTATTAAATTGACTACAACGAGCTTTTCTCGATTCGCGGCCTTTTCCCGAAAATTCTCGAAAATTCAAAGAACCGCAACCATCGTAACCCGTCGCCTTCGTTCAGGAAACGTGTGGGCCGACGCGAACTGCGCCTTCGCCGACACAAGGCAGGAGCTTTCCGGCACGAGCGGGCGGTCGCAAAAAAGAGAAACAGTGGGCACGCGAGCACGTTTTTGCTATATTATATATTGAAATAATACAAGATTTGTATTATATCATAACATCCTTGCATCAGACTTCTGAACAATCGCAAGAAGCCCAATCGGTGGCCTCTATATCTAGCACTTTCACTGTTTCACAGCGTAGTCACACACATTTCTCCCTACACAACCATTAAATTGACTACAACGAGCTTTTCTCGATTCTCGAAATTTACGGAAAATTCTCGAAAACTGAAAGAACCGCAACCATCGTAACCCGTCGCCTTCGTTCAGGAAACGTGTGGGCCGACGCGTACTGCGCCTTCGCCGACACAAGGCAGGAGCTTTCCGGCACGAGCGGGCGGTCGCAAAAAAGAGAAACACTGAGCGCGCGAGCACGTTTTTGCTATATTATATATTGAAATAATACAAGATTTGTATTATATCATAACATCCTTGCATCAGACTTCTGAACAATCGCAAGAAGCCCAATCGGTGGCCTCTATATCTAGCACTTTCACTGTTTCACAGCGTAGTCACACACATTTCTCCCTACACAACCATTAAATTGACTACAACGAGCTTTTCTCGATTCTCGAAATTTACGGAAAATTCTCGAAAACTGAAAGAACCGCAACCATCGTAACCCGTCGCCTTGGTTCAGGAAACGTGTGGGCCGACGCGAACTGCGCCTTCGCCGACACAAGGCAGGAGCTTTCCGGCACGAGCGGGCGGTCGCAAAAAAGAGAAACAGTGAGCGCGCGAGCACGTCGGCGAAGGCGCAGTTGCGTTGCGCATGCTTCCCGCGCAAATCGTGCCTCCCCGAGTCCCTCCCTTCTACCGTTCCCGACCCTCTGCGCTCCCTTCCTGACGACCCCACGAGAAATCTCTGCGAAAGCAGCACACCCCGGCCAGTTCGACGTCGCGGCAAACACGAGGTGTTTGACAACGGCGCGCTACGCGCGACGAACGTCTCTCGACGAGCGCGAAAGTGCACGCGCTAATTATAACGCCGGTTGGCCGGGGGTGGACAGTGCGATTCTGGAGTTGCGGCGTGCGATTACGTGCGGTCAATGATCCGGGTATGTGCGGAACGATGTTTTCGCTGGCTTCGTTGTTGCTCGAGGCTGGCGAGTGACGTGCGGTGAATCAAGGGGGCGAGAGTGCTCGCGTGGATTAAAATGCTGCCCGCTGGATGGGGGTCGGCTAAATGTGCGTTGCGGGTGTGCGAGTGCTGCTACTTAAGTGATTCGGGCCCCGACGCTGCGGGTTTGCGGGCCAAGCTAGGAAATCAGCCGGAAAAATGAGTTGACCTTATCACGCGAAAGCAATCGTGCACATTTTTTGCGAAACTCAGTCTTGAGACGGGATGTTAGGATATTGAGTCGTTAACTTTGTCACGCGAAATCAATCGTGCATATTTCGTTTTTAACATGTTGAGGACTTACAAGGCAACACCGCAGGGCCAAGCTAGGAAATCAGCCAAAAAAATGAGTTAACCTTATCACGCGGAAGCAATCGTACACATTTTTTTGCTAAACTCATTCTTGAGACGGGATGTTAGGAGATTGAGTCGTTAACGTTGTCACGCGAAATCAGTCGTGCATATTTCGTTTTTAACATGTTGAGGACTTACAAGGCATCACCGCAGGGCCAAGCTAGGAAATCAGCCAAAAAAATGAGTTGACCTTATCACGCGGAAGCAATCGTGCACATTTTTTGCGAAACTCAGTCCTGAGACGGGATGTTAGGAGATTGAGTCGTTAACGTTGTCACGCGAAATCAATCGCGCATATTTCTTTTTTAACATGATGAGGACTGTAGGCAACACCGCAGGGCCAAGCTAGGAAATCAGCCAAAAAAATGAGTTGACCTTATCACGCGGAAGCAATCGTACACATATTTTGCTAAACTCATTCTTGAGACGGGATGTTAGGAGATTGAGTCGTTAACGTTGTCACGCGAAATCAATCGTGCATATTTCGTTTTTAACATGTTGAGGACTTACAAGGCAACACCGCAGGGCCGAGCTAGGAAATCAGCCAAAAAAATGAGTTGACCTTATCATGCGGAAGCAATCGTGCACATTTCTTGCGAAACTCAGTCTTGAGACGAGATGTTAGGAGATTGAGTCGTTAACGTTGTCACGCGAAATCAATCGTGCATATTTCGTTTTTACCATATTGAGGACTTACAAGGCAACACCGCAGGGCCAAGCTAGGAAATCAGCCAAAAAAATGAGTTGACCTTATCACGCGGAAGCAATCGTGCACATTTTTTGCGAAACTCAGTCTTGAGACGGGATGTTAGGAGATTGAGTCGTTAACGTTGTCATGCGAAATCAATCGTGCATATTTCGTTTTTAACATGTTGAGGACTTACAAGGCAACACCGCAGGGCCAAGCTACGGAATCAGCCAAAAAAATGAGTTGACCTTATCACGCGGAAGCAATCGTGCACATTTTTTGCGAAACTCAGTCTTGAGACGGGATGTTAGGAGATTGAGTCGTTAACGTTGTCACGCGAAATCAATCGTGCATATTTCGTTTTTACCATATTGAGGACTTACAAGGCAACACCGCAGGGCCAAGCTAGGAAATCAGCCAAAAAAATGAGTTGACCTTATCACGCGGAAGCAATCGTGCACATTTTTTGCGAAACTCAGTCTTGAGACGGGATGTTAGGAGATTGAGTCGTTAACGTTGTCATGCGAAATCAATCGTGCATATTTCGTTTTTAACGTGTTGAGGACTTACAAGGCAACACCGCAGGGCCAAGCTAGGAAATCAGCCAAAAAAATGAGTTTACATTATCACGCGGAAGCAATCGTACACATTTTTTGCTAAACTCATTCTTGAGACGGGATGTTAGGAGATTGAGTCGTTAACTTTGTCACGCGAAATCAATCGTGCGTATGTCGTTTTTAACATGTTGAGGACTTACAAGGCAACACCGCAGGGCCAAGCTAGGAAATCAGCCAAAAAAATGAGTTGACCTTATCACGCGGAAGCAATCGTACACATTTTTTGCGAAACTCAGTCTTGAGACGGGATGTTAGGAGATTGAGTCGTTAACGTTGTCACGCGAAATCAATCGTGCATATTTCGTTTTTAACATGTTGAGGACTTACAAGGCAACACCGCAGGGCCAAGCTAGGAAATCAGCCAAAAAAATGAGTTGACCTTATCACGCGGAAGCAATCGTACACATTTTTTGCTAAACTCATTCTTGAGACGGGATGTTAGGAGATTGAGTCGTTAACTTTGTCACACGAAATCAATCGTGCGTATTTCGTTTTTAACATGTTGAGGACTTACAAGGCAACGCCGCAGGGCCAAGCTAGGAAATCAGCCAAAAAAATTAGTTGACCTTATCACGCGGAAGCAATCGTGCACATTTTTTGCGATACTCAGTCTTGAGACGGGATGTTAGGAGATTGAGTCGTTAACTTTGTCACGCGAAATCAATCGTGCGTATTTCGTTTTTAACGTGTTGAGGACTTACAAGGCAACACCGCAGGGCCAAGCTAAGAAATCAGCTGAAAAAATGAGTTGATCTTATCACGCGGAAGCAATCGTGCACATTTTTTGCGAAACTCAGTCTTGAGACGGGATGTTAGGAGATTGAGTCGTTAACGTTGTCACGCGAAATCAATCGTGCATATTTCGTTTTTAACATGTTGAGGACTTACAAGGCAACACCGCAGGGCCAAGCTAGGAAATCAGCCAAAAAGAATGAGTTGGCCTTATCACGCGGAAGCAATCGTGCACATTTTTTGCTAAACTCATTCTTGAGACGGGATGTTAGGAGATTGAGTCGTTAACTTTGTCACGCGAAATCAATCGTGCATATTTCGTTTTTAACATGTTGAGGACTTACAAGGCAACACCGCAGGGCCAAGCTAGGAAATCAGCCAAAAAAATGAGTTGACCTTATCACGCGGAAGCAATCGTACACATTTTTTGCTAAACTCATTCTTGAGACGGAATGTTAGGAGATTGAGTGGTTAACTTTGTCACGCGAAATCAATCGTGCATATTTTGTTTTTAACATGTTGAGGACTTACAAGGCAACACCGCAGGGCCAAGCTAGGAAATCAGCCAAAAAAATGAGTTGACCTTATCACGCGGAAGCAATCGTACATATTTTTTGCGAAACTCAGTCTTGAGACGGGATGTTAGGAGATTGAGTCGTTAACGTTGTCACGCGAAATCAATCGTGCATATTTCGTTTTTAATATGTTGAGGACTTACAAGGCAACACCGCAGGGCCAAGCTAGGAAATCAGCCGGAAAAATGAGTTGACCTTATCACGCGGAAGCAATCGTGCACATTTTTTGCGAAACTCAGTCTTGAGACGGGATGTTAGGAGATTGAGTCGTTAACGTTGTCACGCGAAATCAATCGTGCATATTTCGTTTTTAACATGTTGAGGACTTACAAGGCAACACCGCAGGGCCAAGCTAGGAAATCAGCCAAAAAAATGAGTTGACCTTATCACGCGGAAGCAATCGTACACATTTTTTGCTAAACTCATTCTTGAGACGGGATGTTAGGAGATTGAGTCGTTAACTTTGTCACGCGAAATCAATCGTGCGTATTTCGTTTTTAACATGTTGAGGACTCTAGGCAATACCGCATTGCGAGGAAACCTTTTTCGCGGGTGTGGAGTGTGTTGACTCATTCCGTTTTACAGAACACGTTATTGGCGCATTCATGTTAGAAAAACTAGTCCTTGACACTGTCGCCAGAAAGGAGCAGTAGAAATATTATTTTAGCCGCGGATCATTGAATACTCCCGACTGAAGAAAACTTTGTGCCGGATGTGAAAACTGTTGATTGACTCCGTCGCACAGGGTCACGTTATTAGTGCGTTAACGCTAGGAAACTGATACGTTAATACTGTCAGGCGGAAAAAAAATGAAACAAACTTTTTTAACCTGATTGTTGAATCCTCCTGGCCGTAATGCTCGTTGAGGAATACTTTTTCGCGGGAGTGAAGACTGTTGATTGATTCCACTTTGCAGGTTACGTTACTGGCACGTTAACGCTTGGAAAATTGCACGTTAATACTGTCACGCGAAAACAACTGCGCAAACGTTTTTGATGCCGCTCATTGTTGAACACTCCCGGCCGTAGTGCACCCTGAGGAATAATTTTTCGCGGGTGTGAACTCTGTTGATTGATTATGCAAGGTGTAATCAATCTCCTCAAGCCCGACTTTTTTTTATTGAAATTGTAGTGGTACGACACACCTACGTAGACAAATGCTTATCGTATGGAAAGAAATAACGCAAGACGTACGATAGATCGTCGGGGAAACGTATTAGTTTACTATACATTTGAATTACAGACATGTGACATCTAGTTAATGAACATTCTTATCAGATGCAATCTTGAATAAAAATCATTTTCCTGATTAGTATGTACCATTAAAATATCTTCATATTTTCAACCGCACGTTAAGATTTTTGTTTTTGTCATTGAGGAATTCGGCCGTAAACAATTCAACATCGAATTTTTACGATTTCGATTTGTTCGTAGCATTTTGCGACGCAGTATCAAGGAAGCGCACGCTTTGCATTTCTTGCAATTATTTCAGACAACCGCAATCGTGTCACATCGCACAAGTTAGCATGATTTTACAAAAATGAGCACTGAAATGGTAAATGCGAGGCATGCCGTAATGCAACATGCCTTTTGGTCTGTGTCTGATTGCGACTGATATAAGTATTACGCGGTCAGGCGGGCCTGGGATAGAAAGTGACAGGCGTTAGTTATGATTTAGCGACTCGGAAAACTGCTGGAACGTCGTTTGTTTATATAATGCAGGCGAAAGTGCAATCCGAACGTGTGCCGTGCGTTTGTCAGCGATATTTACTGCTTTGTTTGCTCGGGGATATTTTTACGCGGACGCAGGTCGTGCATTGTGCCGTCATTGATTAGAAAAATCTTCAAAGACACGTCGACGCTTTTTGTAGCGGCAGACGTTCATAAACGGCGTTTTCATTCGTGAGCGGGGATTGACGTGTTTCGGGTAATTTTGTCTATAATTGCCACGCGAGCTTTATGCCTGCGTGCGGTACTTCATTTTGCGTAAATCAGGGAACATTCGCTGCGGCCGAATTAATCTGTGCGCGCTGAATTATTTCAGCGCGCCACATACGAAATCGCGTTCATCTATTAAAATCGCAAAAACGCCAACGCTCCGTTTTAAGCTTACCTTCGATATGCAGCGTACAGCTTCATTACGTGAAAAACGGTCGATTTTTTGTTTCCGTGTTTCCTGTTTTGTAGCAATAAATTAAAATTACCCATGCACTGGATACGCTGAAAAGTTCAAGTCCGTTTACCAGTAATCTTTTTATTAATTGACGCACTTTCTCTGTCCTGTTTGATTTTTGCGAAATTCTTAGAACGAATTGCATCATTTATAATATTTTTCCACTTTCTACATTCATCATTGATAAATAATGCCTCCACCTTCTTTCTACCAAAATAAATTACTTCAGCAATCCCCGTCCGTTATTTTATTGTCCATCAACAAAATAATAGTTAATTATAAAAAAATTAAACACCATCGTGTCGTCTTCGGACATTCGTTTAACTACAAACTATGAATGCGGTACATATAATCATTGTAAGCTTTTCCAATCCCTTGTGACAATTACAAATTAACCATTGTACAACCCCTCAGATGTTTTCCGAGTATTAAACATTTAATGCCGCGTACACTGAAGAAGCTGAGAAGTTGAACTTTCTTCGCCGTTTGTCTTTCATTCGATTGATACGATAAACGAACGAAACGCGTTCGCTCAAATCAGCGAGTCTGGATACTGTAAACCAGAACTCGGGATTGTGTAACAAAGACCCCTGACTGAGGTGCGGACTGGAACAATTCAAATTTCTCTCGTTGCCAAATCGGCCCGGACCACGCAATAAAAATAAAGAAATCGTCGAAGATAGGCGGGACTCATAGTCTCGAGGTGTAACCTCATGATACCCTCGTGAGGGTTGCCGAAAATTCCTCTTTACCGTTCGTTTCGAAGGCAAACAAACCAATCCGTGAACTTTCCGTCGGATCGCGGCGGATTATCTAGTTGAAGCCCGGACAAAGCACCGAGCTCGTCAACGAGCTGCCGTTTGTGAAACTTGAAGGTTCATCGAAATCAGTGACACAGTAACGTCGAAACTTGCATGACGCAGTCGGATACATTCTATTCGCGACATTGTTGGAACAGACTGACTGTTATTTGTTAAACTTCAAAAATCACAGGGTTCAGTGAATTTGCAATGTTGAAGCTCAATGTACGCGGACACGTACTTTTCTAGGAATTTGTTACATTTGTTTGATTGGAATGGTGCGCTGTCTATAAAACTTGTAGAACCATCGAAGTCAATGAATTGGTAACAAATTCAGAGGAACTATTGAATTTAGACTGATATAGTACTTTCGAAAGTTATATCACTGTTGAGCATTCCGTCATTTACGAATCATCTTAGACGAAGTCGATCTTTCATTCACAAAATAAATACGAAAAATCATCGCAATCGATCAAGTAGCAAATTTCGACGTTGCTCCTACCTGCTTCATTGGAACGTACTTCTGTTACGATATCTAGTGAAACAGTGGATATGATAATTGCCCACGGTTTGCTTTATGTTTAATCTAAATAATATTACTCCTGAAAAATTCGAGTCGTATTCTAAAGTTGGCCCGTCGTTTTAACGAGATCGTCAGGTGCACATGAGTTGCCAGGAGTTGAGATTGCAAACTCGGCCGAAAGTTTCGTCGAACCCCGTCGAAAGTTCCGAGTCGAGCGCTTGCAGGTAATATCGTTTGTATCGAATGTATAAGGCGTTTTTGGCTTTTCTTTTGAAATTTCTTTTGTATCACACACTAATCGGCAGAAAATGAGTGTCCGGCAGCAGACGTTGAGGTACAAAGCAATGCGCGTAAAATGGAACGCCAGCGTAAATTTCAGCCGTCGCGTGCGATTATGTTTCAGAGTTCTTTTCAAAAAACCTCCACCCGAAATAACTATTGTATGCCTTATGATTATATTTGGCAATGCGGTACGGCCTATTGGGAAGTGATTTTCATTTCTTGACAACGTAATATTTCGTTATGGGACACCAATTAACGCCTGGCGTATTCCTATTAATTGGCGGCGAATTCAACGAGATTTTCTTTATTCACCGGTGTTACAAAATGATCCTCAATCAACGTCACGAACGTGTCGTGCGTCGACTGATTGCACAATGAGAGTTAAGGAACGGATCAGTGGAACGTAGACAATATCGCATTCGCAATAACCATTACACAACGTTTTCATTAGTTACGATTCCGTTCTTCGTCATGCAGCGTGCGTTGCGTCACTTCAAATTCAACGCCAATTAAGCGCGCTTTGAGTCGCGTAATTGTTTCGTAATCCCCAAAATTCAATAATACTGTCCAAACTCGCTGGCGTTTTAATCACATAATTGACCGATTTTTTTTTAGAAATGCGACAGCTCAGAAATGTAAAAAATCAGATATTAAGAAATTCAGGAATTTGCAACATCAGAAATTCAGAAATTTGGAAATTGAGAAGTTCACAAATATATGCAAACTATCCCAGCATACCCAGTGGCAGTCGAATACAGTAACAAACTTGTATACTCAGCATTTTCGAACAAAAACAGGCTTTACGTCCCTTGACCATATAAGTAAACCGCAATACGGTGAATTTAACCACATGAAACCCCGTCAGAATTTTTCCAGATCCGCGCTTCGCTCAAAACGCGCCACTTATTTGCCGTTTCATGACGTAAGCACCTCCGATGATACCTTATTGACACTGAGCCATCAACGGTGAGCCGTTATCGCGCAGGGAAACGAGCTTTCTGCTAGGCGCGCGAAAAAGAATCCTCATTCTCCGTGACACGTCTCCGCCTCTTTCCTGTGCGATATCGCAGCGACGCCGCGTCACTTTCCTCGAGCTCCCGTTACACGAGTTCAACGATCCGATACGCGGACAATCTGATACCCGCTGATAAGCATTAACGCGAGCCGAACAATGGACGAGCGCACTTCTGCTAATAGCCGTAATAGGCGGCGATAACGATCGGCCAATTACATCTTCGATTGCACGAATTTACCGAAAAGTTAAAGGGGACCGGCCGAAGGACGGCTTGAAGAAGTTCGATTGGCCAGTTAGTTCGCTATCAACGCGAACTTCCTGCTTATCGCGCGAAGATGCCTGTGACGTGGGATTGACTACCGGATTTTCGGTACACGCACGTGTTACGCTGATATTGACACCGCGTTATCGAACGTCGTAGAGACGATAGACGAGTTCCCATGCGCGTTTCGAGCTTCGCCCGTTATCGGCGGTATCGCGGCAAATTTATGGAAAATCGATAGTTCGGCAGGAGTGTGATAGATGCGTGCGGCCGGTTTTTCAAATTAACGGGTAGTTTTGTAGCGAGTTGACGGGTTCGGGATTTTACGAGTCAAATTACAGATGTTGGTAGTATTATTTTTTGGGAAGGTTTGCCGATGGCTATTAATGGAATGATATCGCAGCGTCGCAGATTTATGGAAAACCGGTAGTTTCGAATACGTGTGATAGATGTGGGTGGCCGTGTTTTGGAATTAACAGTAGTTTTGTGTCGAGTTGACGGGTTCGGGATTTTGCCAGTCAAATTACAAATGTTGGTAGTATTATTTTTTGGGAAGTTTTGCCGATGGCTATTATTGGAATGATATCGCAGCGTCGCAGATTTATGGAAAACCGGTAGTTTCGAATACGTGTGATAGATGCGTGCGGCCGGTTTTTCAAATTAACGGGTAGTTTTGTAGCGAGTTGACGGATTCGGGATTTTACGAGTCAAATTACAGATGTCGGTAGTATTATTTTTTAGGAAGGATTGCCAATGGCTATTAATGGAATGATATCGCAGCGTTGCAGATTTATGGAAAACCGGTAGTTTCGAAAGCGTGTGATAGATGCGTGCGGTCGATTTTTCAAATTAACGGGTAGTTTTGTAGCGAGTGGACGGATTCGGGATTTTACGAGTCAAATTACAGATGTCGGTAGTATTATTTTTTAGAAAGGTTTGCCGATGGCTATTAATGGAATGATGTCGCAGCGTCGCAGATTTATGGAAAACTGGTAGTTTCGAATACGTGTGATAGATGTGGGTGGCCGTGTTTTGGAATTAACAGTAGTTTTGTGTCGAGTTGACGGGTTCGGGATTTTACGAGTCAAATTACAGATGTTGGTAGTATTATTTTTTAGGAAGATTTGCCGATGGCTATTAATGGAATGATATCGCAGCGTCGCAGATTTATGGAAAACCGGTAGTGTCGAATATGCATGATAGATGTGGGTGGACGTGCTTTGGAATTAACAGTAGCTTTGTGTCGAGTTGACTAGTTCAGGATTTTACGAGTCAAATTACAGGTGTTGGTAGTATTATTTTTTAGGAAGGTTTGCCGATGGCTATTAATGGAATGATATTGCAGCGGAGCAGATTTATGGAAAACCGGTAGTTTCGAATACGTGTGGCCGTGTTTTGGAATTAACAGTAGTTTTGTCTCGAGTTGACGGGTTCGGGATTTTACGAGTCGAATTGCAGAAGTTGGGAGTATTATTTTTTAGGAATGTTTGCCGATAATGAAATATTATAATATCGCAGCGTCGCATTTATTATATTAGAGTTTGCCAAAGATGAGATTTTCGTATTTAAACTCTGCCTTTCTTTCACCGTAGCTTCCTCTATTTCTTTTTTCACTTCACCTAGTTCTTTTATTCCGTGCTCCAGATATGTACAGTTCCAAAAGATCAGTCAGAGAATCAAATAAATAGTCTTAAACCTTCTATCACTAATATACGCCATGCTTTCCGATACTTTCAAGTCGATCGATCCACTTTATTCAAGAAGGGTTCCGCCCTGCTATTACATTAGAGGACGGTAAAGTCAATTTTTTTTTTCATTTAAACCCAGCCTTTCTTTGATCTCAGCATTCTCTACTTCCTTTATTCTAAATGAAGGATTACTTAGAGCATCGAATATATAGGTGCAAAGCCTCCATCACCACCACATGCAATGCCTCTTCTCACTTTCGTCTCGATCCATCCATTTTATCCCAGAAGGGCACACTTATCTCGCCCGAGTTCAAACGAATATAACCCTTAAACGAATATTTTACCGAAACACGCGCCTTCGTAAAGAGACGTGTTTGGCAGACGTCAAATTGTTTTCGATGGAAAAGCCTTTTGTACGTGGGCAGTCACGCGCGTGGGTGGGAATTCGGCGCGAATCGACATCGCGTCACACGCACGAGCGGAAGTAAATCTTTTAGCGGGTAAATGTATAAAGTCAGAGCCTGCGGCCAAAGTGAACGCCTGCGTCGATCGAACATTTAGCACTTTGTGCGCGGAGGCGGATTGATAGAAGTTGAAGTTGGCGCTGGCTAGTAGCGTCGGTTCTTATTGGTCAGCGGCATTCGTTGCCCTGTTTGGATTCATAAAATAATACGTAAATACACCACAATGCTTTCCGGTAGATTTTATCGTAAAAAAGCATTCGAAAGTTGTTGTCAGGTGATAAATGCATTGATTGTAAAGACATATTTTTATTATTTTGTCATTATGTGCTTAGAATACTGAAAATTCTTTTACGGCCCCTTGAGACCAATATGTAAATCTTGCGTGACAGTCAGCGTGTTGCAACAGTAGTTCGAGATTTTTTGCGACGAAATAAATTGAAAGTAGAGATCAATTTGCATTCTTATCGGGATATACGTTTAACGGTCGACGTGTTTATCCGCGCACTTGGCGCTTGTCGCGAATTAAATCGGCAAACGTGCGGTCTTCATATCGGATACGAGGATATTCTCGCGCTCGTTGTCCTTGATCAGCCTTGTACCCGTTCCTCGATCTTCTCGTATGGTAATGAGCGCCAGCGGAAAGCATGTTGTCCGTATAATTACTCCGACGTATGACCGGTTTGCTTTACGTATGTTCGCTCGTTTCTTCGCACGTATACTTCAAGTCGAAACTCAACATAGATATTAATCTTGCAATAGAAATAATCTGAGAATTATCTGACAACTTTGAGGTGAAGCAAGTGCAGATCTATTTCAGATATTCTATTCCTATTCTGCTTCAGATATTAATTTTGACTTAGGAATAAACTTAGAATGATCTGGCGACTTTCCAGTCAAGCAAGTGGATATCTGTTAAAATAAGTCTGAACAAGACTAAAACGTGTTACAAGATTATGACGCTGTTACTTTTATTGAGTTATATCAAGGACTTAATTGAAAGCTTTCGCTGAAAACTGGAACATAAAGAATGTCCGGTTTTTAAAATACAGTGGGGATCCAAGTTGCCGTAGGAAGTTCAGTTCGAAGGCATGGTTCCGGCGATAACGACTGTATCTCCCGGGTGATAATAACGTACCGTCGTCGCTCGTTTTTTTTAGGTTTACCTCGAGATCACACCGGACAACGGTGATAATACACTATTTTTGGTAAACAACATAGTATCGTTATCTCTTTCTATAAAAGCACTGTAACTTTCACGAATGACTTCTGCAGTTTCTTAACAATACGCCTTTTCATGGTTGAAACTTAGACTATTTGTCATCTCGGCACGTTTCGGAGTCACACGGGTTATCTCGTCAGGAATAAGTGGAATATTAGGAAAATAAGAATACAACAAACTAACACATGTGTAAATTATAGAGTCATTATATATTATACTATAGACGGGATCCCTCTTCAGCAATAAGTAGAATTCCATAAAATAAGAATACGACGCACCAAACAAATACTAACACATGCATCAATTGTAGACTCTTGGAAAGGGAATTGGGGTGGTTCCGAAAAATATCGCGATGGCAAACCAGGTCTGAATTTAAACCATACAAACGCTTATTATTCCAAATAACTCGAAACACTTCAGAATCAAACTTCAACATTACCAGGCTATCATTTATCTAGTACACATAATATTTGAAAATGTGCATTTTTAAAATATTTCATCCTGTGCTATCCGAAAGGCGCTGACAATTGTTCTAATATATTTTCAAATGCTCTTTAATCACAATGCATTGACAATTGTGCTAATATATTTTTCGACGTTATTTGGTCAAAAGTCGTTGTCAATCGTACTAATATATTCCGCGACGCTATTCGGTTGAAAGGCGTTAGCAACGGCGTGCAATGCTCTTTTGTACGTTCGTTCGTTCTTCACAACAAGGGTTCCGTCATTTACAATACCTGCCTCCCATCGGATCGTTATAGAAACGGGCAGGTGCCATTTTAACACTGCGAACTTGCGGTAGACCGTAACGTGTGGCCTGGAATATTGCACGTCCAATCGTAGAATACACGATGCTGTACGTTTATGAGTGACAGACTTCCTGTAAACGAAGGTTTCTACCCTGCGTTCGACAGTTTCGTCTGTACGACGTACACTTTGAAGCGGAATTATGCGAGTGCAAACATGTGCTTAATAGTGGACAACGAGATAAAAGCCCCTTTTGAGTTGAAAAATCTAAATCATCTGAGAGGTCGAGTTAAAACTTTTTTACACGTTATTATCGTCAGGAGTCTATAATAATAAGGTGTGTGTTAGTCACGTTACGTGTGGTTTACCAGTTAAAAGGGCTTCTATCCCGTTATCCCTTGTTACTTAACGAGGTTAAAAATAACACATTGCTCAACAATTTATTCATAAATAATTAAGTGTATTATTGTGAGGCATTTTTATTTATTTTTTGTCACTGAACGGTTCGAACGTGTACTGGATAAGGTACTGAACCTCATTACGTAACGGTGCTTATTGTGTCTTGTACTCTATTATGGGAACGTAAACGGAGTAACGTTTCGTAACGTGGATTTTAGGCAGTAAATATTAACGACGCGTGTTTGCGCATTTAAGGAGGCTGAAAATTGAAAGTTTCGCGTACGTCGCGCATGCTCGTGTGCCCGTAACCGTTTACAAAGGAAACTGAAGAGGCGGTCATAAATCAAGCGACAGCCACCCACACGCGGCCAGCAGATGCAGCTCTATAAATAATGTTCGCGCGTACGGCGTAGTGCGTCGTTTTACTCTTTCAAAACCACTAATTGCTCGCCAGGAGGCTCGAGAAAATTGCAACTTACCCTACCTTATTAATCATTAGCGCCGACTGACGTAGACAGGAAACGGGCACTGTGGTCACATGCTCCAAATTTAAAATATTCTGCATCAATGTCTTCCAAGTTCGATCGGGCCGAAAATATGCGTATCGTTACGTATTTCGGTGGTCGATTTAAGGGGTTATGTCTACTTGGGATCGACGAAATGACACGATTTTCAAGATTTTTTTTGCCATTTTAGTGAGCACTAATTAAAATTCGCAAAATACTACCAAAGAGTACGTATTTAGTTGTACTTGTATAAATTTTTTTATAAGTAAATATTAAAAAATGGAGGAAATATAGCTCTTCTCCTAGAGCTTTCGTTTATTTTCATCACTTGCGGTGACCACGATTTCTCAAAAACTACTTCACCGATCGGACGCTAATTTTATATACTTATTTGTCATTACGATAGGCAGGGCCTGACCGAAGGATTTGGAAAAATTTTAATTTTTACAAGAATGACAACACTTTTACGAAAAAATCCGTCTTGCGAGGTGAACTGACTTTCGTTTTTATGTTGTAACTTTTTTTTTTTATTACCGAAATAAAAAATCCTTCGTTCAGGCCCTGCCTATTGTAATGACAAATAAGTACATAAAATTAGAGCCCGATCGGTGAAGTAGTTTTTGAGAAAACGTGGTCACCGGAACCGTATGTTTTAAAAAATACAGTTTCGAGATAATCGCGTTTAAAGTTTCAAGCTCTTTACTAATCATACATAGTAGCGCTCCAGATAAACGCTTATAATTTTTGAACGTGTGCTCCGATTCTTATGTACTTTTGAGGAAATATTCTTAAAATTATGTACATTAAGAAAATGCAATAAAAAAAGTCGATTTTTTTCACCAACCCAAGTAGGCATAACCCCTTAAAAGCAATGACCACGCGGTGCGTCGTTTTTCTCTTTCGAAACCACTAATTGCTCGCCAGGATTCTCGAGAAAATTGCAACTTACCCTACCTTATTAATTATTAACGTGGACTGACGTAGACAGGAAACGGGCACTATGGTCACATGCTCCAAATTTAAAATATTCTGCATCAATATCTTCCAAGTTCGATCGGGCCGAAAATATGCGTATCGTTACGTATTTCGGTGGTCGAAATAAAAGCAATGACCACGCGGTGCGTCGTTTTACTCTTTCGAAACCACTAATTGCTCACCAGGAGGCTCGACAATATTGCAACTTACCCTACCTTATTAATAATTGGCGTCAAGCGACGCAGATAGGAAATAGGTAGTACGATCACTTATGGTCCATATTTAACATGTTTTGCACCGGTGCCTTCCAATTTTGTTCTGGCCGAAAATATCGTGCGTTTCGTTACGTGTGTTAGCGATCGCTATAAAATCAACGACCTTAGTCGGCGGGCTATAGTCGATGGAGAATTGCACTTTAACTCGATTGTTGACGTGGCGCACTTTAATGGATATTTCAATATTTATTACGGCACGAGGTAACACTGGGGTACTGCAAACACAAATTGCTCTCTAGCTTCATCTAAACGGTATTTTTAGATCATTCTTCTGGCTTAGTACTGCGTATACGATGATTCTAAATTTACTTGTGAAAATTATACTAACCTAACGTAACCGGTAATTGACATCTTCGACTAATTTAACTTAATATGAAATTAATTTAAGGATTGAGTTATTTATTTCATTGATATAAATTACAGAGTTTCGAATAATAGATTTTGTAATAGCGGATAATGATATAATAAACTCTTTTCAATTGGAAATAGAATTCGAATTGGTACTCGAATTAGATTAACGTTGAAAAAAAATAGACATGGGATCAAAATGAGAGAATTCCATTGTCAACGAAAACGGGCTTATAACATCATCATCCACTATTAATGATAAATCGGAAATTAACAGTGAACAGAAAATCTTTAGTTCCCGTTTATTTGTACATCTTCAAATCACAAGATTTGCAGCCAAGAATTTCCGTTACACTTTTACAAATTATGCTTAAGCCACACAATCTCGCATTGCACCCCACGTAATTCGTCGTTAAGTTTTCCGAGCACATTTCCCGGCGACGTTCATCGTTAGCCACATCTGCGACAAATTTTCTCCCACATCATCTTTGAACGCGCATTCCCGCGAATCTGTTTACGCTTCATTACACACTTCGGCAATCTGTTAATTTGGTACAGCGTCGAAATAGCGCGTATAAGAGCGGTTGTTACATCGAAGGCACGCGGCAATTATCGTTGCCCGCGTAGTAGGAAAGGTAGGAAATAACTCGGGCCCCGGATCCGTCCGTTCGACGCCAAACTAACGATTTCTATTCTACAATTTCTAAATTTAACCGAGCCTTCACTACCGACTGCACCTTGGCCATTCTCGATCGATTAGCGGCGCTTCTCAAGGCGACGCCAGGTCTTCCCGTGTGTGTCAACTTTTTGCCGGCGAAATCGTTTTTGCTCGTCCATCAACATCGGCGGATACAGTGTCAGCGGTCAAGCAGTTTTCTGCGGCGACAAAAATATTTGTAACGAGTAACTGGTTAGGTAACGCTTAATGAGTAATGTAATGTTCGGAAAGAAACGTTGGTGTAGGATCGGATAATATTTGTATAAGCGATGCATCGGAGGATCGTGTGAGATATCGATAGTGGTATTATCGAAAAATAATACAATTTTCATATAAAGCATTATATAGAAAAATCGCCTTAGATATTGATAATACTACCAGCTAAGAGCAATAAAATTGTCGTAAAATTCGAGCAATATAATTATCGAAAAATATTACAGTTTTCATATAAAGTATTATATAGAAAAATCGCCTTAAATATTGATAATAGTACCAGTTAAAAGCAATAAAATTGTCGTAAAATTCGAGCAATATAATTATCGAAAAATAGTACAGTTTTCATATAAAGTATTATATAGAAAAATCGCCTTAAATATTGATAATACTACCAGCTAAGAGCAATAAAATTGTCGTAAAATTCGAGCAATATAATTATCGAAAAATAGTACAGTTTTCATATAAAGTATTATATAGAAAAATCGCCTTAAATATTGATAATAGTACCAGCTAAAAGCAATAAAATTGTCGTATAAGGCATTGTCTCGACTACCGTAGAATTTACCGATAAAATCGTGCAAACGTTATAGCGACAAATCGCGTAAGCACTGTTTCGAGAAAATATCGTCCAACATCCAGATTTTCTGTATCGTCCGTCGGACTTACAACTCAGGCATTCTGTTAGAAACATTTTTATTACGCCGTCTTCAACGTCTGTTATCAAATTGACTCCTTCATCACGGCGTTTTTTCGTAACAGTGCGTCGCTTATCATTTGACATTCTGGGCACACCGCAAATAATTGAATTGACGCCGCTAATTGATTCGCGACCGCGCTCTGATTTACGGGCAGAATATTTTGTATCTTCGACCACATTCCGCGAACGATTGACATTATCATGACGTTGTCAAACTGTTGTGCGACAGGCTAGCCAAAGGGGGACGTTCCAATTTGTCGTCACGGGCTCGCTTAAGTTTCAAGATAAAGAGACTGTCAGGCGAACTGGCGGCGAGGGTCTAGCCTAATTAGTTTCATTTGGATAAGTTGGTACTTGTCCCAGTTAGTTGAGCTGAGTGGTCAGGAGGCCACGATAAAACCGGTGTCCATTGTGCGAGCCACGTTAAGCGCGTCATACGTGCCAATACTTAAACTTACCGGATATACAGTCTGTTACGTTGATTTACTTAAGCAACAGTTTTTGGGGTCAATAGGCAGTGTTGGGGCGTTTATACAAACTCGTTCGCGCGTTTCACTGAAGTTACTACTAACTGCTGCGTAAAATGCGTAACAAGCGCGACGTAATGTATTTGTGAGCTATAATTGACTGCTGATTTAAAAACCGTGATATTCATTTTTCTATGTTCTTTTGGTCAACTTCGTACATACGTTTTTACGCGTACATATTTGTTTCTGTTACGTGCATTTACTTAATTGACACTTTCTGGGGTCGACGCGAAGCGGACGACTACATAAATTCTGTGCATTTGACTGGAATTAATACGGGGTTGTTCGTGAAATATATAACAAGCGGACGTAATGCAATCATGAATTTTAATTGACTTTTGGGTGGAGGGTATTATGACATTCATTGCTTTACGTTCTCTCGGTCAATGTTACGCGTATTTATTTATGATTTTTTTAGTTGGGCAGGTAGTTGGATGATTGTATAAACTCGTTTGTGCATTCGTCTGGAATTAATATGGATTTTATGATAAAATGTATAATAAATACGACGTAATCTATTTATGGAATTTAATTTTCCTACATTTTCTCGGTCAGTTTCGTACATATGTATTTACATCCATATATTTATTCTGTAACGCATATTTACTTAAATTACTGTTTTTGGGTTGTGTAGGCAACGGGACGTTTATATAAACTCGTTAATACATTTGACTGAATTTAGTACGAATTGGTTTACGAAATGCGTAGCAAGCACGACGTAATCTGTTTATACGATTTAATTGACTTTCGATTCAGGTTACCACCCATGTTAATTTTTCCATATTTTCTCGGTTAACTTCGTAGATATGTTATTACATGTATAGCTCCGTTTTTGTGGTAACATTTCATTTGATATACGTTGTGATCTGCAATTCTGAGAATCAATCAATCACTCTCATAAATACACGATCAAAGTCACTCGCGGGTTAAGTGTTAATTAGCTTTGCATGGATTAATCGTGAGTTAGACAGAATTACGATATTGGCGGGTGCTTTTACACAATTACACCTAATCGCGGGCTATCGTAATTACGAGAATCCGTTTACGTGATAATTCCACCCACACATTCGTCATTGAACGTGAAATCGGTTGAGTGTCTAACAGAAGACATACTCCATATATCAGACGATTAAAATTATCAGTATTCGGAATTGAGACTTTTCTGTGAAAGTTCAACATCTTTTATTGTTTTGGGTTTTTCTCCCTTAAATTGGTCACCCTGTTATGACGAACTACACGTGTGGAAAGGTGGACCGTTAATGTAATTAGCGAAGGGAGAGAGAAAGAGTCGTTCAGTCGCAAAACAAACGTTTAACGGGATTGTCGCATATGTGCACACGTGCGTGTTCACCGTTGTTTGGGGGAGAACGAATTTGCGCAGTCCGTTTCTTTTGGTTGCGTTTGACATCCGGCTATTCGGACATCTCTCTCGCGTGCGCTGGTTTTTCCGTGATGACTTCGGTAACAGAAGAAAGAAAATTCGGATTTACCGTTGTGTTCAGCAATTTATGCCTGCGCTGAGATTATTATTACACATTTACTATGGAATACATATTAAAACAATTATTGTATAAAATGATTCCATAATAGAAGATGTATAAAATGCTATGGACTATATATATATACATACACTTACTATGGAATACATATTAAAACAATGATTGTGTAAAATGATTCCATAATAGAAGATGTATAAAATGCTATGGACTATATATATATATATACCTATGTAAAATCACTCATTTATGCGTGCCCTACGATTATTATTAAACAGTTACTGCCTCTGATGATCAAACTATAAAACACGTATGCTTGTGTAAAATCGTTCGATCACCGAACTGCCGCGCAATCCACCCGTAATTTTCTCTTCCATGCCATTTTATTCGCCTACCACTCCACATTGAACCAGCGCCGTAAATTCTCGGCTGCGCTCACCTTGTCCGTCTTCCGTCATCTTCCGTAACTTGCGCAATTCCTCGCCTATCTTTCCTCATCTGCGAAAATTGCTTCGACGGACAAACGCGTTAGCAGCAGATGATGCCGAAAGTGTCGAGCACGATTAACGGGACGCTCTAGGCGCTGATTTACGATTACGCGCGCTCGCGAAGTATGCTCACACGTAATTTGCCGTCGTTTGCCGGTCCGCCTACGCTCAGTCTTCGCGGACGGCCGAGCATATCGCGATTACGATCACATCGGTGCACCGGACAATTACGGTACCGATGATCGTCGTGACTGGAACGAGCGTGCTCGCTCTGTGTACACGCGCGCAATGCATTAGCCAATGTAGTAACCTTGAACGTAAGCGATGTAACTCGAGGCGATGTGGAATCACTTTTGCCGCGGCCTCCGAGTCGGCTGCGAATCAATGGAACTGTGGTTCGTTGGGCGCACACTGGGTCAGTCGCTCAATGAGAATTTAGATTGGCTTATAAAGCGTGCGCGACGATTTTCGGGTGCTTTTTACTTGGGTCCACCTTGACATTTTGAGATGCCGGGTATGAACGACGCGACATTTGGCATTTGGTATTGATAACGCCAATAAATTAATTTTTGTTATTCTAAGTGACGAAGTAATGAGAAATGTGGTTGTAAAGAATACGGTCTTTGTCCGTAGGGCAATTATTTTGCTGGTGTTGACAGGGGACCACTGCATTGCACCCTTGTATTCAGTTACTCTTGATGGCTGAAAATGACTATTGGTTGTAGTTGAGAGCACAGAATTGTGGCGTATAACGCAAAAGGAGAATTATGTTTCGGAAAAAAGAAAAATATTGCAAGTAATGTTTCGGGGAATGCTAAAAAATTTGGTAAAAATGGTACTACATGCAATGAAGGTTGTGATGGCTTACTTCATTACATACTCAATACATCGTGGTTAATATTTGTAATTAAGTATTCCATATTTTAACTGAAATATTAAATTGCTGAATAGTGTATTTTCCATTTCGTAATATTGCCCACATACCTAAGGTATTCCGGTTACTCATAACCACCGCGGCGCAATCAAAGAAATAATTTCCGACCGCAGACGACCAACGCCGCCGTGAATGTGTTAATAAAATTGTTATATGGGTGCACACTTGAAGGTTTCCGAATTAATGTCGTCGAAATTAAATCGTGTACCTCCCATAAAGCGCCATCCACGCAACCGTCATAAAGATCTGTACCACTGACTTTCACCCCCTATGCAAACGATTTTATTTCAATTATTCTTAATATTTGAGGCACTCCGGTCACTAATGACTATCGTAGCCCGATCAAAGGAACAATCACCGACCACATGTGACCGACGTCGCAGTCACGTTAAATTGCTCTATGGCTCGACATTAACGTTCCCGAATTGCTGGCATTGAAACTAAATCGTGCTCATCTCATAACGCACCATCCACGCAGCCGTGACAAGAATCTCTAGCACCGACTCTCGCCCCGTGAACACCCACGCAAGCGAACTTAACCCTTTCGTTACGGGTGCCGACTATAGTCGGCGGCCGCGCGTCTCTCTGTGTGTACGGCTGATTACTATAATCTATATATACGGCTATATACTGCTGATTACTATAATACTAAGAATTATAATTTAATGTCTAACTACCCAACATTTTATTTACAATAGCAAAATTTCGAAATATGTAAATAACTGAATATTCATACAATATACTCATTTTCATGTTTTCCCTATAATACGATGAAACAGTTGCTATGTTGCTCCTAAAAAAGTGTACATACAAGAGAATCACAAAGTGGCGTTGAAAAACGTAAGTCCGAATATCGAAGGCTACTGCCATACAAGTGCACACTTCGCGGCGCGGTGCCCCGTTCAGTCGCACTGCCGTAAGGAAAGGGTTAACCTTCACCCGCGTCAAACCGTCGGGGGCTCTTTGGAACGCGTTTCCGTTCCATCTTGCTCCCCCTTCACCAACCGCCCTGCAACTAGCATTCCACCGACGGCTGAGCATCGCCAGGTGCACCCAAAGTCTCTCCACGCGTTTTCTTCCACTCATCACCGAGCAGCTTCCCAAGACCTAACCCAGGCATTGGCGTCAACGCAAATCCAACAACCGCGCGCACCTTCACCGCAGAGCAGCGGAAGAGGAAAAGTGAGAAAACGCCGCCTTGACCTGACACTGTCGATCGATCGTCTTCCACTCGCACGCTCTCGGCTCGGCGCCCACATCATGTGACCCCAGGTTCACTCATCCCGGTTCCGACGACAAGATGCTGAGGACCGCGGCGTAGTTTTGCGGGACACTGTCGGCTCACGTGTGTCGCGAGTGCGTGGGCGGGAGCGCGGAATGGTTGGCGGCGTGCGATGAGGCTGGCGAAGTGGCGTGCACGGTAACGGGACGTGAGGAAACGTGTCTAAGGATGTCGGGCACGAGCGGAGGATTGATGGACTTCGGAGCCACGACAATGGGAGGCCTGAAGAGGTGCGGGGCGGGCATGAGCTCGCCGTCTTTGGGCGCGGGGGGCTGCGCAGGGGGTGGCGGACTGCCGAGGACGCTGTCGACGTCTGCTCTTAGAGTGCGACAGCCCAGGAGGACGCTGTTCTGGGAGCAGTGCTTCGAGGCGCCGCCGAAAAGGGACTTGTAAGTTGGCTTATAGTGTCTGTATGGTGCGAAGGCAGGGAAACGAGGTCCGACGCTGTTCTTGTAGTTGGGGGTGTGCGGCCAGAAGTCATGGGTGTAGGATATAGATGTTAGGTGTTGTCGAAACGGGATGCGGAATTATATTAAGTTGAATGAAGTTTATTTAAAGATCAACGAAAGCACTTGTTGAATGACGAAGAAATGCGTAACTAAATCTTCGATGACCTTTAGGGTCCGCGATATGACGAATGGCGAATAATTGCGCATTCGTAAGTTCAACGATTGTGTTTATTGAATTATCCTAATTTACACGTCGTAGATGGTGTTGTGTTTTTATACAGAGTGAAGAGTGTGTATTTTGGGTAGTGTTTTATCGTGTACGGAGTAGAATAATTGTCTGTTTCGGACGAATGTGTTACTTATATACGTTTTGAGGAGACGAACTGACCAATCACCGGGTAACTAAATATCACCCGTACGGTGGTGGGGTGAGTCGGCTTGACCAGGTTCATTTATACCTGAGCGCCCTTATGGTTGGCGCAGCAACAGCACTAATATATACATTTAAATGTTATCGTGAATGATCGAAATTGGAGAATGTCGACTTTCACCGGTGAATGTCAACAGATACCAAATACGTCGGTGAAAGATCGAATATTTCATTACAGTGTTGTACATTCGGACCTTCTCCGGTGTGTGTCGACCATTTGGCAAATATTTGGCAAATATTTCGGACATATATCAAGCGACTATGTGAATTTTGACATTCACCGGTGAAAGCCGACATTCTCCAGATTTCGGTGTTTCACTGTAAAATAAATACAAAATGAAAGTAAAACTATGGCAATTCGACTTCGATTCGGTAAACGGCAAGAACACGCATCTATACTGGACTGAACTACACTCTAAATTTGACTGAACTACAACTGATCTTAAATTGATATAAACTGAGACTAAGACTGATCTTAAATTCTGACTGAGACTGATGTTAAACTGAGACTATAACTGAGCTCGGGTCGCAAATCAGGCCGGCTTTTATACGGACCTCTACCACCTAATCTTAATCCGGTAGGGCCCGATGGCCCCGCGACACTTTTATGCGACGCATCTACGGCCATTTTCCTGATACTACATCGGTTTATTGTAGGTTTGGAGTGTTCTGGATATAAAGGTCGGTAATGCCGGATCTGTTTTGTAAGGGAACTTTATTTACACTAGCTTACACTTTCCACGGATCTTAATATACCTAAATCGCACGTTGGGGGTCTCAGAGAATACTATGTGTCTCGTTCGTTCGGACTCGCCCTTAAATATCCCACGGATAGGTAAAGAATAGGACGTTCGGTGGAAAGGGATGGTGTCCGGTGGAAAATTGCCACGGGCAGGCCCAGGCCGCAACGTGCGTTCACGTCACGTAGGTAAATCTGAGTTTGGGGATGATAGTAGGAGTTCGTGTGGATGTCTGGACGTGGCGAAGCATTAGTTTGAAAGATTTGAATGGATCGTTGCTGTGAATTGTCAGGTTGGAGGGTAAGGTGTGATGGCCGGGACCGAGGGGTTTTGTACGGATATTGAATCTGTAGTGATTGTGTGTTTCCAGAAAGGGACACGCATGGTCCAGGGTGGCGTGTCATGGGTGACGCTCAGCCGCACATTAGATTTCCGAGGGTTGGGTGGGATTTTTTACTGCGGCGGGAAAAGTGTCAGATTTATGTCTCTTGAAATTCTTCAGAGCACTTGTAGGTTTCGAACATGGGCTGACCTTGGTATGACAGGAATCATGTAGGAACTACAAGTGGTTAAGTTAAGCTAAGTTTCTTCGGAAAATTCACGTAGTTCCTAAGTAAGAGAAAGTGTCGGTTAAAGTACAATAAGATGACGTTAGTATTATCTTGCGAATCTGCTGGGAGTATATATGTTAAACGTGTGTAACATTGCTCAGGGTATATACGGTAGACTCCAGTGTAATACTGGTGATAAATACGGTAGACTCCCGTGTAACGCTGCTGATAATATATACAGTAGACTCCCGTATAAAACCAGTTCTTATAACCCGAATTCCTATAACGCTCTGTGATAAAGGCAGCGTACGAAGAATGGGATGTGCGGTTGATAACTGGCGCCTACGTTAGTGGCGCTTTGTAACGACGCTGCGTTAAGCGATTGTGGCATCCGGGTAAGGTAATAAAAGCGTGGTTACTGCTGCGTGTTTTCGAGTTGACGCAGTTTTAGGTGATGGGATGACACGCTGTTAGTGTTATCTCGCGAACTTGCTGATAGTGTGTGCGGTAGATTCCCATGTAACAAGAGTTCCTGCAACACGAGTTCCTATAACGCGCTAGGATAAAATGCGGGTTTCACCGTAAACGTTAGTCGGGCAGTGCATAGGTTGTGTCTGCCGCTTCCGATTTCTGCTATTTCATAATTTTCTGCAACGCTGTTTTATAAAACGCGTTATATTCGAGCCTACTGTATTTTGTTACGGTAATGCGTTAGTTCCGAAGCTCCGTAGTTCTGAAATTGCAGGTGGATGCATCTGCGAAACGTCGCAGTGTAGATGAGTTTGCTCGTAGCAATCATCCGGACGCCAACAATTTCCGAAATTGTGGCTGTAAACGCCTTAAATATACCAGGCGTTGGATTACTGGCGAAATTGCGTTATTAGTGACCATTGTTTTCTTATCAACCACAATAGTAAATCAACTAACACATGACACTTTGCAACAAGAGAACTAAAACAAATGCCATGTATTGTTAAATGTTATTTCCTTTAAAACCAACACCCTATTTTGCCATTTAACTTCCAATTTGTTACCGAAGAAATTCTATGTGTGATTCAATGCTTTTTCCAATAAAAGCAGCACTCAATTTTACCGATCATGCCGGAATATCGCATGCTTTCGTAAATAACTAATATTTCGCGTGCATCGCAGTACGTGAAACCACCTTATCCAATGTCGTGGTTTGCCTAACAAATTTGCGCAATTCGGGAAACTTTTCCGCACACTCGAAGTCGCTTCGTGTCAGTGTCGGTCGAAAATGACATAGCGCAACTTTTTCGCGAACGAAATCCCGTGGAGTTTTATCGCGGCGCTACGGGATTAGATTCCACCCCTTAAATGTATCCGAGGGTGCAAAGTTCGCGGAAGTTCATTGGTCGGAACGCATCCTTGGATTTGCGCAGGGGCTAAGCGGCACAGTTCCCGCACGATCCGGAATGAACGGATTCTCGGTGATCGCGCAAAGTAAGATTGGATATGCGCGTAACTGAGATTACGTCGGTCCCGCAGGGGGTAACCGGTTTCGCGAGAGTCAATTTCTCGACGTCGTCAATAAGTATGGCAAAAGTCGCAAGACGAACATCTCAATCGAGCGTTCTTTCAATCGGCACCAGATGAAATTTTGGACGAATGACGAATGGAGGACAAGTATAGCGGTTTAGTGGTATTGGAAGAGATGTTGAACTGATCGATAATGTACTGACATAATTAAAGCGTTTCATTTAAAGGATTTTATTGGGGTAACCGGTTTCGCGAGAGGCAATTTCGCGACGTCGTTAATATGTATGCCAGAAGTTGCAAGGTGAACATCGTGTCGCTTTATTGCGTTTTGGAGCTCTGTGATTTCAGCGTTGCGCGTAATTTTTTAACTGAGCGCTTTTTTTAATCGACACCAGGCGGAATTTTAGACGAATGACGAATGAAGAATGAGTATTACGGTTTTAGTGGTATCGTAAAATATGTTGAATTGATTGAGGATTCAACTGGATAATTTTTTGTAATATGTGTGTTATTGAATGTGTTTATGGTAGTATTTGTATTAGCGTTTAACTGTTTGATTGTTTTATTATTATGATATGCTAACGTACTTAAAGCACATTGGAAACATTTTTATAAATTCCCAGTTATTATTCGTGAAGTATTGATTTTAGGAGAAAAATATTCTGAATACGCATATGTGCTATGTACGGTAACTTAGATGTCAATGAAATTGTTGCTTTTTCGTATCGCTGTACTTTGTTACACTTGGATCTGCTCTCAGTGCGTAAATTGTGGCGTAAAACTGGCGAGGATGCCAACGTATGGCAGGCTGTTCGCTGTGGTGTTTACAAGGAACTGCTGGAAAACGGACAGCGTGTAAAATTTTGCGTCGCAAAAGTTCACAGCCTCCGCCGTTGCAGTGAAAGCGTCAAAGAGCCGCGTAAATTTAATTTAATCTCTATACTACGAACAACAGACCAACGTCAGCTATTTCCTATATTACTGTCCCAAAAACCGAAATAGTACTCTACCAATCAGGAACAGACGTTTCACTAATAATTATCTAAATTATTAACATATTAAAGTAGCAACATGAACCAGAATAATAACGAAAAAAAATAAAACCTTTGAGTAATAATGAAAAATGAAAATGGCTCACAATAATGCAGTCAGTTCCTTATGTGTAAATGTTGAGTAATGCGTTATTTTCGACCTTATCAATACTAATAGAACATAAGATAAAAGTTCTTCGTTGAAAATGAAAATCGATTGAAAACTTTTATTTGAACGCCTCTACATGATTTTTTTATAGACAGCGAGTACCTTTCATCAGGAGTCCATCATAATAAAGGGAGTGTTAATTTTACATTACACGTTAAATATAATGTAACATTACATTAACCCATATTATAATACATCAGATTAACACACACCGTATTATTAGACTCTTTCCAGGAGCGCACTTTATGTTACATTATCATTACATAATTAATGTTACATTGCATTAACACACACCTCATTATTACAGACTCCTGAAAAGCCGTCCCTGGCTTCCCCAAAGCGCGTATAGACGTTCGAGTAAAAGTTCTCACTCGTTTTCCATTTTCAACCGAAAACAGGCTTTCATCCCATCACCCGCTCTTATGAATAAATTCACCTACCGCATTATCGGACGACATGAAAATCGCCTGACTCGCAAAGCACCTTTTTTGATGTAAAACGAAGATCCTCCGATAGCGTCGTTCTGGCTTTTCGCGCGGGTGAAAGAAGCCAATTGTTCGGCGGCGACATTTCGTGCGATACGAACACGCGAAAAGACGAGGATCCCGCGGAATTTGCGCATCGCTGTTGACGCGGGCATTCCGCGCGACAAATCTAATGGAGGTCGTAAAACAACGCGTTGCTGTCGCGGACGGCTGTTATCATTCGCGATCTTACGCGCACGAGATAATGAGCGCACGGGAACGCTTCTGCAGACAAGCAGTCTTCCATTGCGAGGTTACGAGCTGCGTGGAACGTGTGATTTATTTCGACGATACGTTCCGGCATCTCTGAAAATGCTCGGACGAACTTTATGGAACGACCGTACAGTTTATCGTCGCGAGGTGCACGTGCCGACGCGTTTCGCTTCTTTATAAGAGACTCTACGGACTTCCACGGAACAAATAGAAATTGCTTATATATATTTGCCATAGTTTAGTTCCAAGTTTAATTCGCGTGTACGGAGAAGCAATGGCTTTCAATTTTATTGTCAAATTTGTCATTGTTGTGAAAGAATCTAATTGCTGTACTGATTGAATTTCATGAAAGTGCTGGTAATATCAGTACGAAAAATTGACTTATTTAATAAGCACACACATTTAAGAAATAAAATTTAAACATGCTAACTGACCGTATACACCGATTAAATCCGCAAAATCACTAGTGGCAACCCAATTAAGCGACAATAGGAATAGAGATGTTTTCTTACATTTTGTATTGGCAAATATTTTACGACACGCCTTCCTTGCGTTGCAAATTAATTTCCATCGTCGTCTACATGCTTCGACGCTCTTTGCCAATCCCACAATTTTCCACGACAGCCAAAATACTCGCAATCCCAGTACACGTACTCCTAAAAGAAAGTCTCGAGCAACGAAATAAATGTTCGCAAGTGTTTCGCAAGGCGGGGTAGCGTTCGCAAGAAGAATCGTGCGACGTCGACCGTCTGGTGCAAAGGTTCGCGCAGGGTGGAAAGCAAACTAATTGGCGGAAGTTCAAGGGAATTAATCATAAGGCGCGCGCGGTATTTTCTGCGAGCACACTCTGTCAGCCGCTGACACCGGTGCGTATGGCCTCGTTTAGAGATAAATCGCGGAAGATGCGCATCACGGGAATATAGGTTAGTGCGGACTGACCATCGTCGTTGGGCACGAATATGCTCGCTTTGGACGCAAGCCAGAGACTCATTTGCCGCTTTTCACGTGCAGCCAGTCAGGTATTCACGTACTGACACTGAGAACCGACGAGACTTCTGGCCGACGTCCCGGACGGAAGAGACTTTTAACGATGGTCAATCGTGCGTACCTCGATAATCAAATGTTATTCACAACAGCGGGAGGCGGTGATTTCGGATTCTGCGCGAAATCGCGTCTCGTCGACGAAGATGACGCTGATGAGCATCGTTGTGGCACGGTAGATTGAATAGCGGGGGCACTCATTACGACCAAGCGATTGCATGTGAAGTCTAGTTACGGCGGTATTTAGGTTCGGCCGGTTAACGGCTTTTGACGAGCTTCTTGGCGGCTGGGTTTCGTGTGAGTGAAGTACTGGAAGAATGGCAGTGCTAAAAATTGTTTAATTTGGAAGCAGACGATTGTATTGAGTAATACATTCGTGAAATCTAGTGTCTGGAATTTGTGTCAAGAAAATGACAGTCGCAAAAAATTGTTAATTTAGAGGCATAAGGTAGTATTGGGTAGTATATTCGAGGAATCTAATGTCTTTGGAACCCGTGTCAAGAAAATGACACTGTTAAAAAATTGTTAGTTTGGAAACATCGTTCGATATTGGTCAGTAAATCGTTCGATGCATATAATATATTTGGAATTCTAATAAAAAAAATGGCAGTTCTAAAAACTCTTTGATTTAGAAGGACACTTCAGTATTGATCAGGAAATCCGTCAAATCTCGTGTGACGTAGGTGCTGAACATGTTTCCTGACCTGAAATAGGCGGGGTTCGTGCTTTAAGTCTATCGCAGTCTATTCCCGACGTCAGACCGATATTATTTCAATCGACGTCGGAGCGGAAAGCCGGCTTTCCGCCTTCCTTTGTCACAAAAGCTCGATGCATTCTTTATTTAAATATCCGCGCCCGCGAATGTCAGTCGCTGTTTTCCCAATCCACAGAGAGCCGCGCGCTTTGTATCACATTATACCTTCGGACGCGGAATCCGCTTGCACAAAATCCTTCTCATTGAATATGGAGCGACAGGAATATGGAATATGCAAACTTGTCCGTGTAGAAAAATTACGCGGACTGTCGAAAGTGCGGGTTAATGCGACCGGCATGTAAATCCTTTCGTTTCGATTACGCAAATCGTCGACGATCGTTCGGCGCGCGGTCGCTCGAAAATCCATTCAAGCCAATCTTGTCGCATGAATGGCACGTAACAAATACGCACGCGTGTCATGCGACTGAGCGGTAACGCTTGATCATTATTCGGCGTGTCGAAGTCCGATGCTTGTCCGATTAAAAGTCGGTCACCGTGGGAATTTTGAGCCCCCTGAATTATTCAGACGAGGATCTGCCGACCCCGATTTAAAATTGCGCGCGAAACTCGCGTCCGCGCAGAATTAAATGTCGCAACACGTCAAGTGAGATTTGCATGGGTAAATATGATTTATTCCGCGATACGAAGGAATTAAATGTCTAAATAGTTAGGTAGGACGCGTGCATATAAGTATTTTGCAACTCATCCTGTTTACGACATTATACGAATTTACTATGATGTGTGTAGGACAAATTATTTTAGCATTCGACTACAACGGAAAATAATCATCTTACCTCATGTACGCATAACTGGTGGCTACTAAAATAAATAATTACCAAATGTATTCTAAATACCTTAGCAACCCTATGTTAATTATCGACCCATCGTGAGACTTCTTTAAAAATTACATATTTCACAGCGAATACATAACCGAAATCACTCAGCATTATACGGTGTTTTTGTAGGACGAATTATTTTAGCATTCACTTACCACAGAAGATAATTGGTTAGCAAGGGACTGTTGAAATAAATAACTCCCAGTTATATTCTAAATATCCCAGCAACGCTATTTTAGTTATCAGTCAATCACAAGTTCTATTTTAAAAAATCGAGAACTAAATATATCACAATTAACCGCGTTTTTCTTACGTCGCAATCTGACTCCGTTAAACATTAGCGGATTGGATTCCCACGAAATACCGTAAAGTAAAAGATGATGATCGATTTGCTACATCAGAGAGTTTTCCACTCGACCGATAAAGTTCGATGCATTCTACTGTAACGAAGAAGGATAATCTACTTCGCATTTAGAAGAGGACATAAGGATAAATTTCCTTCTTGACCAGATGGTAGATAGCATCCGCGGAGTTTGAACACGTAACCGCAGCTTTATGAAGTTGACTTATTTGCATGAGAGGCTTCATTTATCATCGCAAAAGAGGGTGAGAGAGAGAGAGAGAGAGAGAGAGAGAGGTGGAATACTGGCTCGAAATTACTATTCCAACCCTCCACGCTTAGGGGAGATCCCCTGCTTGCGATGCGTACACATTCGCTTCTGTTATCGTAGTGTGTTTCCAACACGTGTCGCGGAAGTCAATAGCAGATAATTGTCCCGAATTTAATTTGACGTCTGAAACACTGAGAGATTCGCTGAAACGGTGACATAAAATGTCGCAGCGTTCGCTGCGTAAGGTGATACAGAATAAGTAGATGACACTATCCAAATTTTAGGCGCGCTGAAATTTGACTTTTGTGCAGATACCTGTGCATATTTGATTCATGTAAGTTTTTAATTGAACAATATTGCCGGCGAATAATTTTTTCGTATGTGAAGTTGAGTGTATTTTTCGGTGGTCATCGGTGATCGGCGCAGAAAGTCTCACGAAAAACTCAAAAAATACCCAATCGGTCGCATTTATAATTTTGTAAATGCAATTAATATTAGATAGCGATTCAATTCTTAGGTCTCCGATACCTTCGCATTATTTTCACTTTGCACAATTCAATCGTATTCTGTAGTATTTCATCCGGTTGCGGTTTTAATATAGTAAAGTACGCATGGCAGTCAAAGTGTTAATAACGTGTGCCAAGACGTCCAGTCCCATATTCATTTTCTTCAATTCCATTATTGCAATTACACGATTTGGAGTGGCGATGTTTTACTTCCACCTATCGTCATTCTTCGCATCAAACATGGTTGCTCCGTTACGATTCGAATTTTTCATTTAACCACGACACCTGCATCATTTAACCCTTTGCACTCGGACATGTTTCTTCACGAAGTAGCGCATAGCGCAACATTCCGTTTAAAAAGGTATAGTTTTGAAAAAAATACTCTACTCAAATCATGTTTTGCATACAACTTTGCTGATACATTTATGCTGAAACAAAATTGAAATTTTATAACCTATTCTTTTCGAATGAGTCATAGTTCATTCACCAGTGTGCATTGCGGGTTTATTCAAACACATATCGCAGTAATAACTTGTTTATGATCTTTCACGTGTCATTTTTTTCTTCCGATCGTGTACAATGTTTATACAATAAGTTGCAGTTTATCACTCAGCCTATTGCAAGAATATATGGTATAGAAGGCTGTTCTTGCAGTCGCTAGAATTCCCCTCTCAGTTTATTGACCACGAATTTACTAAATATTAAATAGCACACAAATTATTAATTCTATCTCATTGCCTTAACCGTTTGAGTACGGGAGCATTTTCTTATGCATATGCTAAAAGTCCGGGATGAAGTGCGTAGTATTTTTTTTTTGGGAAACAATGAAAATGGTTATAATTAACACTAATTGTTATGTAACAAGTAATTGTGATAAAAAAAAATTTTATTTTCACTTATTACAAAAATGTTTTGCCGCACAAATTCCATAAATTCCTTTTTTACATATAGCGCAAATTAGGTTGGATCGTTTAATTCCATTACCATTTTTATTACTGCATACATCACACTGTCGCAAATTTCGCCCAGGCAATTTTTCTAAAGAAAACTTTTTACTTATTGGTGATGTTCCTGTGGCATTTTTGCTTGCTAACCATTCCTCCTCTATAATGTCAATAATGTTCGAAGTAAATTGCAGTCTATTAAAGTTTTTAACACGACAATTTTCCGAATATATTATATGAATAAAAACTGCTACTGATATTACCGCAACTGCTCTCAATAATTGCGTAAAGTATACTACCAACAGCAGCGTCTTCGCATTCTCGATACAAAACAAGAAAAGCGCTATCGCGCTGCGCCGTATTTTTGGCATACGACAAACGGTTAACTTGTAACTCCCCGGAAAAATCTTAAGGAAACAAATACTTGAACAAACGTTTTCTGTATATACATTTTCCTCAATAATAACACGAAGTATCTTCGTGTCCCCTCAGAGGGGACAATCGAGTGCAAAGGTTTAATTGCGCGTACCCGCCGATGTAAAGACGTCCATCCACGTAAGCTCTTCCGATCCGTCACCGTACGCGCATGGTTGTTCCGCGAGGCGTGAATTGTTCAGAGAGGCATGGCCGAGTATCTGCACATTGCACGAACTCGCCAGCTGGGTTCCGTAGGTTCCTGTTGCACAACTCGCGCGCCTCCAGGAAGGGTGACCCAGTTGACAGATTTCCCGGGAAAGGTCCTCTTCCCGGCACACAGATACGCGCGCTGTGACGTACACAGTGCGTCTTGCTGCGAGTATTTACGTGCACATGTCACCCGTCTCTTCCTTTCACGTTTTCACTCCCCCCGTCTTGCTTCGTCTCCTTTCCGTTTTTCTCCCGACGTCGCGTTCTGCACTCACGTCTCTCCGCTTCTTCTGTTCACCTGGCATTCTGTCTGGGCGCACATCTGCCGTTTTGCCAGCAGAAGGGTGCCATATTGATCCAGGAAACTAACCATTACGTTAACCACTCGCTACCGGGCCAGACATAAAGGAACGCATTGAGGAGCATGGCAAAGTCGGGTAAAAAGGCGGACCGATGCGACGATGCTGGATCCTCTGGAAGAGGGAAACCATTTTCTGCCGGCGAAGTTCGACGATCTGTATCGCGGCCGACGGATCCGGCGAGAAGTTCATTCTTACAGATGTACTCGTAGTACAATGCAAGATGTGCGATCACCGGAATTTTTACGAGTGGCAGAAAGTGTGTTTATGGTTGATCTGAGTATTATGCGTTGCGCACTGCGGTTAACCCCTTGGGTACATTTGACGTCTGAGACACGTCATTTACTTTTTTCCCCTAAGAGCGGATGACGTGTCTAAGACGTCAAACCAAAAATTAAACTTTTGGGTACATTTGACGTCTGAGAGACGTCATTCACTTGTTTTCCCCAGGAGCGGTGACGTGTCTAAAACTTTATTTGAGGTTCATCACCCTGGAAAAAGGTGCCGTGTTTGTTATAAGCATAATATTAGGAAAGAGACTACGTGACAGTGCAAACAATGCAAAGTAGCACTGCATTTACCTACTTGCTTTGAAAAATATCACACTCTGCATAATTATTAGTAATTGGTTTTTTGTTATAGCTTGAATTTATTTCATTTAGTTTTATTTTGTTGTTATTAATTTATTTTTGTTTTGCAATTCTAATTACTTGAAGACATCTTAATACTACATATGTTACCAATATTTTAGAAATAAATAAATTCTTACGTAAAATGTACTGCTTTTAGATACTACTCCAAGCAACCAAAAATTATATCCGTTCCACATGCAAATATTTTCTCAAATAAATCCGTACCCAAGGGGTTAAGAGTTTGACGGTTAACACTTTGACTGCCACGGTGGTCACCTGTGACCGGTGCGAAAGATTTTTCTAAAAATGCAGAAAATTCGCAATGAAGCCTATTTGCAATCTTGTAAAAGCAATTGATATTGGAACGGTGCTTCAATACTTTGGCTTACAACAACTCTGCGTTACTTTCATTTTGTACGATTTAATTGTACTCTGCAGTATTTTATCGCATCGCGGTTCTAACATAGCACAATACGCTTGGCAGTCAACGTGTTAACACTTAGCCGACCGCGCGCGCCTAAACGAACTGTACGGTTTCCACCACGCATTTTTTTACAAGTAACGCGAACTGATATTCGCTATTTGCCATCAAAGAAGCCTGAAAATTATTTAAGTGGTCAATTATATCTTGCAGTAACACTTTCGTTTAACGATTTCAAATATTGTTTAAACGAAACATGAAATTAAAAGTATATAACAACAATTTTTGGCAGGCTGTTCAAAAAAGTGTGGGCAATAAAGTTTGAAAATTAAGAGCATTAAAGATGACTAAAGATAAATAGCACGACCCCAACATGAAATAAAAAAAAATAGTAATGCGTTTTAATATATTTTTACAGTGTGGTATATTTTTTAATATTTACTTGTCACACCTTATTCCTGTATAACTTTATTTAATCCCAACGATTGTGTAACTTTTTAAGTAATTTTCAGCACTAAATGGGTGGATTTTATTATATACTGTGATTTATGGAAACAGCTCGTCAGTAATTGTGAACAACTGCAGATAAAGGCAACTGATAATAACAGAAAGAAGAAAACACGTTGTTAAGATTAAAGTGGAAGATCTCCCCGATCGGTCGTGCACCGATTTCTTTTAAAATGGGGAGATCTCCCCAATCGGTCGGCTAAGTGTTAAGTAGAACGTAAGCTGATGCGACCCAAAGATATTGTTTAGTTTGACTGAAGTGAACAGGTATAAAAATCTGAAAACAGACAGAAATTGTTACGTTGACACGTTCATATGTTAATGCATCCCAAAAATACTATTTAATTTGATTGAGCAGGAGAGGTATAAAGGATTGAAAGCAGAATTAAATACATTCATAAATGTCATTTGATAAGCATGTTATAGAATATTGTAAAATTTAATTAACATATATTAACCCTTTGTAGAGGATTCATGCATATACGGGTCTAGTGTGATCCATCAGCGCAGCCGATAGATTCATATACGCAACAGGCGAGAACGATTAACATATGTAAAATATTAAATGTCTGCGATATTTACATATCGTATGTGATGTACAGGGATAGGCCCATTCTTATGGGAGTTTGCATTATACCTGAGGATATTTGAAATGCATATTATTGATGTATTCTTATTAATTATACTACAATCATATTGCCGGGTGAATATATGTTCTCCCATTTTGCTTTAGAGCACTCAGAAGTAGTTATATTCACCGAAAAGAGACTTTTGCATTTTTATTTATGGCCAAAAGTAGTCGAAAATTTCACCATTTGGAACGACACCAGTCTACCTCGAAATTCCCAATAGTATCAGAGATATGGCCACACAGGTGGAAATTGAATGAAAAATACATATGATACAACTACAAATAAGGGCATACATGGCCTATAACAAACTCACACAGGTATGCCGTCGTTTCCTGCATAGAATTTGAAATGACCATCGTTGCAGCGACCTGTCGTTCGTAGAGCTTGGGGACAATGAAGTCGTCTGTTTATTGAGCGCCTTTGCCAGAATCAAATAATTTCCCGACGCCCGTAGATGTAGTAAACGAATTTTGCGCTCACAATTTCTCATCTCTCAGACTACAATAAAGTCCACAATGCACCTACACACTTCAATCGTTCGAATTAATCCGCTGCCGCACGTGGAAGTCGAGAACAACGAAGTCGATTGTATATCAAACGCCGCTGCCAGGACGAAATAAATTCCAGACGCCCGTCGTCGAAGTGAACGAATTTTTGCGCCAATTTGCGAAACAATTTATCACCTCAAACGCCTTGGCGGAGCACAATTGCGGTCCGCAGTTGACCGAGCGATTTCATTTTCGAGCAAATTTCGCTCGTGACGCGAAGACGACACGTTACGACGATAAAGAGGAAAATAAATTATTACACGCAGCAATAAATCGTTATCGTCGCACCGTTGCCAAAGTTTCTTCCGCCGCGAGTTTATCAGACGAGATTTTTGCGGGACGGAGAAAGAATTTGTGACGTTCTCGTTGTCGTCAGCGCAACGAATTTTGCAATGCCGCGTGACATTCTCTGCGATAAGTGGATATCGTTCCGTTTCCGTGTGCAGAACAAATATGCGTTGAAAAAATACTTTTTTCACGCGTAGGATGCATCGCATATAAGGCTAGGATTATTTTAACCGGCTGGCCATTTTTTCCCAGTATATTCGTCGTGAAGGAATGGCAGTATTTTGTGCCAGGACGATTATACTCGTTATACGTAAAAACACAGCTACAAATTGTTGTTTAAATTGCAATTTTACTGAAAACTACAATATATTCGCACATTTCAAATTTTTTAAATATTTGGAGACCAACGTGAAATAAGACAAATAAGTAAGAAAATATAAATAATTATTATAATAAAAAATTGTATATAGTGCAGGGATTGGGTTATATTTATTGACTAGGATAATTATTTTGCATAGGTCTTCGGCGCAGTAATTTATTATAGGACACGTTTAATATCACCCCCTGTTTTGCATCGCCCCTTTTGATAACACTTTTAAATATTTGGAGACCAACGCGAAATAAGACAAATAAGTAAAATATATAAATAATTAAAAAAAAAACTGTACATAGTACAGGGATTGGGTGAGATTTATTGACTAGAATAATTATTTCGCATAGATCTTTGCCGCAGTAATTTATTATAGAATCTTATCTCTTTAACAAACTTTAATGGACAGGTTTAATATCACGTCCTGTTTTGTATCGCCCCTTTTGATGACTCTTTCATACGCCACCCCAGTTTCACTTTCCGATCCTCGTAGTTTTACCCGCGCATCTCTGCATTCAGCAAGTTTCGGCTAGCTAGTCTTATGCAAGAACGTGCGCGGCCGGACTAATCCCTGTTTGTACTCCTTGCGCCGATATCAAAACATAACACTTACTCTCGCGTAACCACCCAAACTTACAGCCAAACGCAAAAGCATTCGGTCTGCTACTTTTGAGTCACATTGACACGTGGCAAAATTTGCCTTTTTTGTGACGTCTGTGCACGCGCGTGAAACATTTCGGGGTGTCATTGCGAATGAATGAATAAAGAAGTCGCATTTGTAATAGTGCCAATAATTTCTTTACGTAATTCTGCCAAGAGTCATCGCTTTCAGTTCGGAGTGAAGCTTATTCCTCGTTTATATTACGAGAACGTGAGCTTTATGGTTCCACGGAGTTGTGTATACGAACTCGACCACCCTCTTGTTTCCAAATATATTACTCCATCCTTCCAATAATTTTATCCGAAACTCTCACACTCGCCTCTTTAACGTCCGCCCTGACGCAAGTTATTGTTCATTCGCGGAAATAAACGGATACCGGTAAATCATGAGCGTCGCTTTTCAAGTAAATCCGACGAATCTCGACCGCATCTTCCTTCGAATTTCTTCTAATGCCCTTCCGCGTCGCAGTCTTCTTTGGTGCTTCTTGACGCGACGGACGATTTGCGCGGCGATAAATGTTGTAAGTACGAAACTGGCGTGGGTTAACAAATATCGTGATGTTCGGTGCTTCAGCTGTGCACGCCATTTCCGAAAATGTATTTTAACACATTCGCAGAATATGTATTTTGTTACATGAAATTCAACCGCGGCCACACATATTTATGACTCTATTAAACACGTTACAACAAATCACTAGCGTTTTTGAATCGCGGTGCACCGGCTGCCACTATATATTTTGTTACATGAAATTCAAACGCGACCACACATATTTATCATTTTATTAACCACGTTACAACAAAGTACTAGCATTTTTGAATCGCGGTGCACCGGCTGCCACTATATATTTTGTTACATGAAATTCAAACGCGGCTACACATATTTATCATTTTATTAACCACGTTACAACAAAACACTAGCATTTTTGAATCGCGTTACACCGGCTGCCACTATATATTTTGTTACATGAAATTCAAACGCGGCTACACATATTTATCATTTTATTAACCACGTTACAACAAAATACTAGCATTTTTGAATCGCGGTGCACCGGCTGCCACTATATATTTTGTTACATGAAATTCAAACGCGGCTACACATATTTACCATTCTATTAACCACGTTACAACAAAATACTAGCATTTTTGAATCGCGTTACACTGGCTGCCACTATATATTTTGTTACATGAAATTCAAACGCGGCTACACATATTTACCATTCTATTAACCACGTTACAACAAAATACTAGCATTTTTGAATCGCGTTACACTGGCTGCCACTATATATTTTGTTACATGAAATTCAAACGTGGCTACACATATTTGCTATTCTATTAACCACGTTACAACAAAATACTAGCATTTTTGAATCGCGTTACACTGGCTGCCACTATATATTTTGTTACATGAAATTCAAACGCAGCTACACATATTTACCATTCTATAAACCACGTTACAACAAAATACTAGCATTTTTGATTCGCGTTACACTGGCTGCCACTATATATTTTGTTACATGAAATTCAAACGCGGCTGCACATATTTACCATTCTATTAACCACGTTACAACAAAACACTAGCATTTTTGAATCGCGGTGCACCGGCTGCCACTATATATTTTGTTACATGAAATTCAAACGCGGCTACACATATTTATCATTTTATTAACCACGTTACAACAAAATACTAGCATTTTTAAATCGCGTTACACTGGCTGCCATTATATATTTTGTTACATGAAATTCAAACGCGGCTACACATATTTACCATTCTATTAACCACGTTACAACAAAATACTAGCATTTTTGAATCGCGTTACACCGGCTGCCACTATATATTTTGTTACATGAAATTCAAACGCGGCTACACATATTTACCATTCTATTAATCACGTTACAACAAAACACTAGCATTTTTGAATCGCGTTACACTGGCTGCCACTATATATTTTGTTACATGAAATTCAAACGCGGCTACACATATTTACCATTCTATTAACCACGTTACAACAAAATACTAGCATTTTTGAATCGCGTTACACCGGCTGCCACTATATATTTTGTTACATGAAATTCAAACGCGGCTGCACATATTTACCATTCTATTAACCACGTTACAACAAAACACTAGCATTTTTGAATCGCGGTGCACCGGCTGCCACTATATATTTTGTTACATGAAATTCAAACGCGGCTACACATCTTTATCATTTTATTAACCACGTTACAACAAAATACTAGCATTTTTAAATCGCGTTACACTGGCTGCCATTATATATTTTGTTACATGAAATTCAAACGCGGCTACACATATTTACCATTCTATTAACCACGTTACAACAAAATACTAGCATTTTTGAATCGCGTTACACCGGCTGCCACTATATATTTTGTTACATGAAATTCAAACGCGGCTACACATATTTACCATTCTATTAATCACGTTACAACAAAACACTAGCATTTTTGAATCGCGTTACACTGGCTGCCACTATATATTTTGTTACATGAAATTCAAACGCGGCTACACATATTTACCATTCTATTAACCACGTTACAACAAAATACTAGCATTTTTGAATCGCGTTACACCGGCTGCCACTATATATTTTGTTACATGAAATTCAAACGCGGCTACACATATTTATCATTTTATTAACCCTTTGCACTCCTATGTCGAGTGTGACTCGACATCAGTTTTTATGGCAGGAGCTCCTTTGTCGAGCTCCACTATACATTTTTTCATGTCTAAATAAATAGATATCGTGCACACGTTATCATTTTATCTCGCAATGTCACTAGAAGGGTTAGACATTCAGGTAATCGAAGAGAAATAAAAGAACTGGATGTGATCACAGATTATAATAAAAATATAGATGGTGTCGATATGGCGAACCAATACGCGACATCTTACTGTTTTTTACGTCGAGCACTCAAGTGGTGGAGGGAATATTTCTTTTGGGGATTAGAAATCTCCATGGTATATATATTTTATACAAAGAAAAAACAAAAAACCAATTAACAGAACCTATAGCCCACAAAAAAGTTCGCGAAAAGATTTTGTCAATGCTAATTCGTGATTGTCGTCATCCAAATATGAAATTGGGGAGGCCTGGAACACATGATAAACACGATCGCTTAGATGGAAAGCCTCATTTAATCTTCCTACATCCCGAAGGAAAACACAAAGACTGTGCAGTTTACTCAAATAGAAAAACATCTGGAGGAAAAAGAGAAACCACCTATTTTTGTGAAACGTGTGAAAGAAAATCAGGGTTACATCTTGCAAGTTCTTTCAAAAGATATCATACCCTTGAAAATTTCAATATACGACAATACTGTAAATAAAATTGGTATTTAAGTGAATTTGTTTCTTCCTTTATTTATTTAAATTGCTTTATATTTTTAGTTAAAGTAAATTTCAAATAAAACACTTAAAAGCGTTGGGAGCTGCTGGTAACGAAATTGAAATAAAATTCGGAGTGCAAAGGGTTAACCACGTTACAACAAAACACTAGCATTTTTGAATCGAGTCACATCGGCTGCCACTATACATAATCTGCCACCATACATAAATATTGCCCAAATGCCCATTTTTCTTTATACAATTCCTGCATACCTCATATGATACCATCACTAATATAAAGAACACATACAATATAAAAAGCGCTGACGTAAAAACCGCAAGATTTCACGAATGCCCGCACTCAAAATTTCTCTGCCGCGCGAACTCGCGAACGACAAATACCAACGATTCTCCCGGATGATATTTCATCCTGCACGCGCTCATGCGGTCTTCCGACGCTCAACTCATTTCCGGACATCCGTCTCGGCAACGCCTTGTCGTTGGCGCGCGAGAAATAGCGCATTCCATTACACCGCGCGTCTCCGAAGAAGCGTCCCTTGAAAAATCCCCGTCGTTACGTCTGTCTCCGCCTTTTTATAGTCCGCAATTTCGTCGCGCGCGCGGAAATATGATACAGGATCGTACGTATGAATCCTTCGCGACGAAGGGGGCGAGTTTCATTGAAGCCGACGTGAAAATCTTTTTGCTTTGCTTATGCCAGTGATCGAAACGGCACAACTATCATCGGTAAGGTGTTGATAAGAGTTCTGGTAAAGGGAATCATTGGATGAAACGAGATTCCAACAGAGTCTGGCGACAAAATTACGAAATGCATAGCGTACATTGATAAAAATGGCCTGTTTTAAATGGCTAAATTTTATTTATTTATATACTGATACGCGATCCTTATATTCTTAAACTATATATAGTTTAAATAAACTTTTTATAGTCCGCAATTTCGTCGCGCGCGCGGAAATATGATACAGGATCGTAACATTAGTGACGAAGGGGGCGATGTCATTGAAGCCGACGTGAAAATCTTTTTGCAAACTTAATATTTTTAAGGTGTTGATAAGAGTTCTGGTAAAGGGAATCATTGGATGAAACGAGATTCCAACAGAGTCTGGCGACGAAATTCCGAAATGCATAGCGTACATTGATAAAAATGGCCTGTTTTAAATGGCTAAATTTTATTTACTTATATATTGATATGCGATCCTTATATTCTTAAACTATATTTTTCGGTTCCTGGCCAAGGAAAGATTAACATTAGTAAAACATGTCAGAGAACACATATACATACATACAAATTTAATATTTTCTGCCCAACTATTCTTCGTCACTTATTCCTACACTGATAAATGTCTATATTTTTAAAACTGTCATGAAAAAATTGTACCGAAATGCGATTTTGTTGCAGTAGTCATAAAATAAACACTGGTATGACACTGAAACCTCAAAATATCTCAATACACGGTCTCTCGTTTTCGACAGTTCGGCGGATACGTACGTGGCGCGTAGTTTCGCTTTATCGTGGAACGAGTGGCCATCGTGATGACAATGCGACATGCCGGAATTGTTTCCGGTTTCCTCGCGGCTGTTATCGTAGGTTTTTGCCGAAAACGAATCCTAACGCTTCCGGCATCAAATGTGTTTCGCCGATAAAAAACTGCTATCGTTGACATATGAATCTACGTGTCTAACATAAGTAACGCGTATGCGTATTCTGGCTTTGACGTATGTTGAAGTGACGTTTGACGCGGATGCCGGTAGTTGTGACGTTGGCGTGGACAAATTATGTGAACTACCGTCAGGTTTTACTCATTTCGTAATCAAACCAACTGACTAATTGGGATTTTTAATTTTTACCTCTTCTTCACTGTCGCCACTTTTATAATTGCCGACAGGATTTGGGTACGGCCTGCAGAGAAGCTTTCGGTAGAATCGGTTAAATCACAAAACACGCGATGGACGAGATCCAAAATTCGAGCTAATCGCGTCTATTTTCGCTAATGTTCGATGCACCGTAATTTGATCCGTTATTTTGCGACGCACCGCGAGCCGGCGACACTAGAATAGATCTCGCGAGTCCTTGGGTAACGAATTTGAATTTGTAATTCCCGCTTAATGTTTAGTAATGACAGGTCGTTTCGCGAACGACTTTGCCAGAGCGCAGTTTCGTCAGTTTATCATGCGGCGCATGACGTTCGCACAAAAGGGGTTATATTTAAAGATTGATTGTACGTGTTGAATGCCAACCGGCATCGATCAACAATTTCGGCGGACAAGTATCCAATTTAATGTTGACAGATTATTTTTCAGTAATAATCAAAATCATTTAAACTAATCGTTAATTTGTTAATACGTATGTTTAGCTCTAATTATTCATGCTTTAATTACTCCATACAAATTATTCAGAAAATAACAATTTTAACTAATTGTTAACTAGGTTATCAGTATATTTAGTGCCGGAACGTCGAATAAGGTGAATTTAGTCCGCAACTTCTAATTTTTTAATTATCTTTCATTGTATGGTACATAATACGACATAAGATATATGGTATATGATACACGATACATAGTATATGGTGTATGGTAAATGATACAGAGTATATGGTGTATGGTAAATTATACATAGTTTATGGTGTGTGGTATATGATACATAGTATATGGTGTATGGTATATGGCATATATTGGGTTGGCAACTAAGTGATTGCGCATTTCAAATAAGAAGGAAAACTCTGAATTTTTGTTTAAAAATGTAACTTTATTCAATTAGATACTGTCCGTTTTTGTCGATGACCTTTTGCCATCGTTCTGGCAGTATCAAAATTCCACGTTCGTAACATTACTGATCTTTACCATCAAAAAACTGAATCAAATGTGATCTGACATCAGCAGCGTCATTAAACATTTTACCATTTAAAGAGTTCTGCATGAAAAACAAATGGTAGTCTGAAGAAGATCAGGGCTATATGGTGGATGTGATAGAACATTCCAATCCAGTTCCAATAATTTTTGGCGAAATAATGATCAAAAATGTGGGGTTTAAATTATCATAGTGGAAGACGACACCCTTACGTTTTGACAATACCGACCACTTTTCTTGAAATAAAATCGCTCAGTTTGGCGAGTAGTTTTAACGTACACGTTTGAATTGATCGTTTGGTTTTATGGTATAAGTTCAAAGTATAAAATTCCTGTATAATCCCACCAGACTGACAGCATAATCTTTTTTTGGCGAATCTCTGCTTTTGATCTCGTTTGGGCTGGTTCATCTTTCATCACCTACGATCTCTTCCGATTTACGTTGTTATAAACAATCCACTTTTCGTCGCCAGTAATTAGGCTTTTCAGAAATCGATCAGTTTCGTTGCGTTTCAGAAGCGAATCGCAGATGCTAATGCGTTGCGTCAAATGAATTTCCTTAAGCTGGTGAGGGATTCATAAATTGAGTTTCTTGACATAACCAAGCATTTTTAATTTTTTTTTAAATGTATGTATGCGATACATTGACACAAGCAATATCACGTATTGTACTATGACAATCTGAATCGATAATGGCCTTGATATGGATCTCATCGACGTTAACTGGAAATTATAGCATTTTTCAGTGAAAAATCACCAGAACGAAATCTGGCAAACTAATTTTGACACTGCCTTTCTTTCAAATTCATTTCCATATAATTGTCATAACTTCTTTTGTGCTTGCGATGCGTTCTTGCCTTTTCGGAAGTAATACAATAAAATATGTCTGAAGTGCACGTCTTGTTCTTCCATTTTTAAATTGGGATAAAAACAAAACTGAAGCACTAATCGATATAATTTTTTTTGCTAAATTAAAGGTAGAAGTCCAAATAATAAGAAAAAAATATAGGTTAGATGCAATGACCACGTTAACAAAACAAAAGAAAGTGTAAAGTCCATCTATCGACAAAATACGCAGTCACTTAGTTGCCAACCCAATAGTATATGGCATATGGTATATGGTATACGCCAACGTCAAATGCATTTTTCCTACACCAAAGTTCATACAAATTATGTCATAAATACGATGTAAACACGGCGTGTAACATATATACGTAAAACGATCCAGACACTTTACATCTCGTCGACTCTATACACCCCGTTCGTGGATATTTGACATTTTTCCGAGATTGTTTGCCCAGTAATATGAAACGCCATGCGACTGCGCCGAGATGAGGTAATTCTTTCCGCATGACCTTTAGCATACGCCCCACGAACGAACAACCGCGCACTCTATTCAACACGCATTCCGCTGTCGTGCGAAAATCGCATGCGGAAAATGTTGGGAACTTTGTAAAACGTTACCCGCGCCGCGCAACGCGTTGTGCACACATTGGATCGTACAGAAAAGCGAAATTATACGTTGGATAAACGTGTAATAATGGGGTTCCGAGCGCATCCGATGAAATGTTTGCTACTGCCCGGCCGTGTTCCATTTTACACGCGCACCTACGATATAAGTTAAAATATCTGTGCATTATACAGGGCATTAATTACATTTTATATGTTATGCTTGAAGGCGTACTTAGGTGTGCGTGTATCGAATTAATTGAAAAGACCACGAATATCTGCATATCGAAAAAACAATAATGTAATGTTGTAATGATAAATAATAATTTAACTGTTGTAACGTTGGCTTCTGCATGACCGTGTTCCATTTTATACGTGGACTTACGATATCTGATAAAATATGTGCATATTACACACTGCATTAATTAAGTTTCATACGTTACATCTTCTAAAGCGATCAATACTTACGTGCGCGTATGTGAAATTATTTTGAAAGACCAGGAATATCTGCGGACAAATAATAGTGTCCGTCATAGCTTTCTCTGGACATATTCGTGCAATATCATTGTCAACCGTTCATTATGAAATGAAAACACTTTACTCGGATATTTCGACGTTTACTGTAGAACGGCAATATTTTCCGGCGATGCGAAAAGCTTTATGGCAGAGAACCGGGAGTCGCTCATTTTATTCGGTCGACCGCGAGATTTTCCTCCGTCGGTTGTTTACAGCGTTTGCCGTGTTCCTTTCATCAATCTGCAGTGGGTGTGGCAATCCGGAAATTACGACGTCGGAGGGACGCATTCTGGCGAGAAAACATTTTCCGTGCGCTCTGCGTCCGACAAAGAACATTAAGATATAATATGCAGACTGCTGATGTGTAAACTGCAAAATCACAGTTTCGTATATTGGCAAAAGAGGTAATTTTTCCTCGAACGCGGCACTCAGTTGATGTAACGAGAGTATTTTTATTCGAATACACATTTACGCGATTTAACGACACAATATTTGTTCAAACGCGCATTTATTTGATTTCAGCGAATAAACCGCGTTTTCAGTCGCTGCATCGAAATGAAACGCATCGATAATTCCGCGAGTCGCTTTCCTGCGTTCTGCACCAAGCATCATTTATACACCAAATACAACCATATCTTCCGTTTTATAATGTCAGTCAATTTTGTGCCTGTTTTGGTCGAATGGTTTTATTTAATCCTGTAGGAGTACACATGTAATACCTTAATTCTAGTAGGAGTACATGTATAGTATCTCAATTTTCTTGATCGTGTATTTTGTGTTACATTTAAAAGTCTCCTTATACCATGCATTTTTCATATTTTGTAAAAATTTTGTGTGACATATAATTTATATAATTTGTGACTGGTCTGTAAAATTGTGTATGACGAATAATGTATATAATTGCAACAAGTCTGTGACAAATTTGTAAAAATCCATAGCATAAGTAGCCTCGAAGAACGACTTCAAATGTAACCAAAAAACATACGAATAATAGAATGACCGTTAAATTATCAATCAAGTCAATCTTCTGTCTGATAAAACGCGACACGCCAAATTTGACATCATCATCATATTCATCCGTCTCAATTCAATCGCATCTTTTGTTCCATAAAACGCGACACGTGGAAGTTCGATATAACCAGCGATACATTCATCCGTCAGCGGCAGACATAAAATGTTAATCCACCGTTCGCACGGACGTTGATCACGGAAATGCAGCATTTAGATATATAATGCCGTGCACGTGGGCGCCCGATGCGTATCGCCTGATTCCGTTTGACTTCGGACAGTGATCGCTAATTAGCGCGAGTCGGACGGCTAATTAATCAGAGTCTAATAACGAACGGCTGGCCGAATGCAGTTCAATGAAGTTCATGCACGCGCGTACACCCGGTCAAAGCTTTTCTTATAGAGAGGTCAGTCGGTTCAGGAACAGTTCTACTGCGACCTCTGACCTTTCCCGGTAATCTCAGCGGCGAGGCAGAAATAATACGTAGGCACGGCGGGGGGTGTGTCTAATTAAATTAGATTATTTCTGCGCGCAGACAACGGCTGAAAATATGTGCAACAACGCGTCACCTGTTTAGGCGTGAATAAATTGCAGACGTGAATTTAGTATTTCGACGCGGGCAAATGGTAATTACGTCGCGCACGATGGACGAAGCGAGCTTTTTATCGAAGGCATGTTCATCGGAGTGTACTTCTGATGGGTGTAGGTTGCAAAGTGTACATTGCTCTTCAACTTTGTTATTAAACTAATTATGACTGTACCGACTATGTCAATTTATATTTAATTAATCTCTATAATTTGCAATAATATTTGCGAACTGTGTAGCATTAAATTTCTCAACGTTAAATAATTTAGTGTTAATTCTGAAATTATTCAAATTCTGTAATTAATCTCTCTTCCGTGGATGACGCACAACATGTGTTCAAACGTCAAGTCTTGTTTCTTCTAGATAATTGTTCCAATATAAGGTATACGGACGCTAAGTACAAATTCTGTCATGTTCGATTATATACCAGTCATACACATTTTTTACTTTGTCAGTACATCATGCAATTTTCACTATACCATTGTATTAACAGGTAACCTAATTTGCATATCTCCCGGTCGAAAGAGGTTTCGAATAATTGTGTAATGCATATTTTACGAGGCATTAATATGCGCACGTCACATATTAACACGCTAATAACATGACGTATCATCAACCGCACATGTAATTTTCAATAAATACCGCGATGCATTCATTGGTAAGGTAACAGACAGTACCGCGAGCCAATCAATCGCACGTTAATCTGCACATTCGGCTGCGATAAGGAGAAACTATAATGTTGCGAATCGATGCCTCGAGCGATTAATCACCGGCATTACCGCGATGTATTAATTGAGGTGCGCACGATGCAACCATACGCAAGTTTGATCTGCCAAAACGATACCCAACATCGTCGTAATTAATTTCCAACTCCATTTCAACAAAGTAAACAACGAATGCCACCTACTCCGCGAACCATTCATCCACACTTGCAAAAAGTAAACGTACGACGCGATGTCATTCTACTTACAAGTTTTCAGAACCTGCAGCTATACGCATTGAAGTTTTCGTGAACACGTCTCATACTTCAAACCGTCGTCGAGTTCTTCGAAATTTATTCGCCTGAATAAACCTTGCCACTTGCGCGTGGGTGGCGAAATAATTAAATATCGTATTTCTTAGACGTGAGTCAGCTGACTCGCGAGCTTCAGTTATCTCCCTCCCGCGAGGGTACTTTTCGGGGTGAGAAATTACGGATAGTCGTGCGTTTATGAGTTTCGGCTGCTTAATATTTTATATTGTGCCGTGCGAAGAAATTGCCATCGTTCTGCTTTGAAGTTTGAAATAAAATTTTAAGCTTCAAAGTCAAGTAAACGTGAATTATATCAGATCTTAAATCTTTAAATCTTAATATTTATAAAATCTGAACATCTTAGAACAAAAAGGGCTATCGAATCTTTGAATCATCAAAGAAAATTAAAAGGAGTTTGAAATAAAATCTTAAGCTTTAAAGTTAAGTAAACGTGAATTATATCAGATCTTAAATCTTTAAATCTTAATATTTATAAAATCTGAACATCTTAGAACGAAAAGAGCTATCGAATCTTTGAATCATCAAAGAAAATTAAAAGGAGTTTGAAATGAAATCTTAAGCTTCAAAGTCAAGTAAACGTGAATTATATCAGATCTCAAATCTTTAAATCTTATTATTTACAAAATCTGAACATCTTAGAATGAAAAGGGCTATCGAATCGTCGAACCATCAAAGAAAATTAAAAATAGCGTTTTCATAAACGCATGGCGCGAAGTGAAGACATTTTACACTTCTTAGTTTAAAGATTTTAATATTTAAGATTGCCTTGAATTTTTTTTTTCATTATAAGGTTTCAAATTTTATTAAAAATATCAAGCCAAGAAGAGTCATTTCCTCACATCACGTCGTGGGTTTGTGAAGACTTTTGATATTTTTTCGATGACCAAATCGATGATTCGTTAACAATTGTCCATTCGGGGTATTTTCAGGGTGATTTGACATTACGTCCCGGCCCAAATTGTTAGCAAACAGCGGACGACATCAATTTGCGCAGGATATTAAGCTCGGCTCATTTGCCATGCGTCAATAAACATCGTTCATCCGTTTACTTCCGCATACTTACGCAACTTGACATCTACATGCGTGTTGATGTTTTAACGCCATGCCATTTGCTCATTTTACGGCACTAATTTATATAGGGGACGTTTTTTAACGGTACTCATTTTTATATGGTCAATTTGATATTTCAACTATTTTATGGCATTAATTTATGTAGGGGACGTTTTTTGACGGTACTCATTTTTATATGGTAAATTTGATATTTCACCTATTTGCCTCATTTGTATTTAACGGTACTGATTTCTATAGGATAAATTTGATTATCTACCTTCTGGCAAGCCGGATTAACACCACCAAACGACTCGCCAAATTATTCACAAATCAACCTATTTTCTTTCGATGACAAACATATAATCATATTTCATGCTATTCGATTCGACGGGTGTCTAACGTGCGCCTATGTGCATATTTAACACTTTGGCCGCCACGGTGGTCATCGGTGACCGGCGCAAAAGATTTTACTATGAATGTAAAAAAATTCGCTATGAAGCCTATTTGCAATCTTGTAAAAGCCATTGATATTGAAATGATGCTTCAATACTTTGGCTTTTAATAACTTTGCGTTACCTTCATTTTGCACGATTTAATCATATTCTGCAGTATTTTATCGCATCGCGGTTCTAACATATTTAGCAAAATACGCTTGACACTCAAAGTGTTAAAGAAATGACCTATGTATGGGCACCTTTACAAACCTTCCCTCGCAAATCCTAAACGCAATTATGTCGTCAAACTATTCTTCACCGTAATTGCGCCGTGTCGTTGAAAACCGCGAAAAACATGTCAATGCGCGCGTTCGTCCTGAGAAAAATATTATAATCTTTCCGTCCGGAAGCTTTACACAATGCATCTGTCTTTGTAGAATTTCTGGGGGTTGTCGCGATTCTACGGCAACGTCATGAAAAAAAAAGTGGCCACATTTGCATCGGATCTCGTGCGCGCCACGGAGTCGGCGGAATATTTTTGCATACCTACCGTCCGAGCTTACGAATGCGCTTTTAAAATGTGCCGTGTGTATTAGTGGCGACACGTCGGGATTTTCTGCATGTAGACGGCTACTTTCAGGTCGTCAGGAAAGATGCTCTTTCACGCGATTCAAGTGCGATTCCTGAGCGCGCGGTCAAAAAATTTCGCTCGTTGCGCAATCTTTTCGTCGCGTGCGTAAAAACAATAAATGCGGCCAGAATGGAAAGATGCAGTAAATCGACGGGCATAAAATGGGTAACGAGGAATATGACGCGAATTGTTGAAGAAGACGGGAATCGCTGAGACAGTTTTATGTCCGACGTGTAATCGGATCGTATAAGCTTCCAGTCTTGTCCTTAACCAGGTAATCATGTTCACTTTTACGCCCACACATCCTCGTTATACACCCTGCGCGCCCACGCAGTCATATGCATCGTTTGTCTGATCTCATCAGCCGTTGGAGTGAAATCTTAATTTATGTAATTTCTTTTTATCTCCAGCGCAATAAACACCATCGCGTATACTGTGAACTCGTGTGTTGCGTAACGGAGAAAAAGATACTGGGAACAGCCTTATATGAAAGATTCTTTATAACCCACTTATGAATTAAATACCGCAAGTATTTCATGGAAGAATGATCTGGAAGCTTCCTGTTCTGGAACAATATGTCGAAACGATATAACAGTCGGTTGATGTTTGTAATTGAAATTAAATGGTGACAGCAATTCAAGGAAATGATTCTATTTTTAACGTGAATACATATTTTTATTCTACTAAAGACGTAATTTTATTTTATCTTCAATGCATCTTGACGTCACTAATACCATGACGTTGATTGAAAATTTGCATGATGTCCAACGAAAAAAGGTTGGAAAAGTATTGTATTCAGAATTGATGAGAAGCTACTTACGAGTTAAATGCCTCAAATTTTCCACCAAAGGATGATCTGGAAAGTTCCCCTTCTGAGACAATGTGTCAAAACGATAAGACAATCGGCCGACGTCAGTAATTAAAGAGTGGCAAGAGTTCGCAGCAGTTTAAGGAGATATTAGCGTGGGATGCATTGGAACAAGTGTTCGCGTATCTGCTCCTGTCATTGATCGATTATGATATACGATGCGGAATGGCATTGACGATGGAAACGTAACCTCGAGCAAAAGTAGACCAGCGACTCTTCCCGCGATCGATACTTCAACTGCATCGAGACCATCGCAGCTTTAATGGCGCGTTTGCATGCGATGTTAATCGTGACGTTGCCGTGATCTTGAGGTGTCTTACTACGTTCAAACACGTTCACTGTTCAAATGGCACACTTGTACGAGTCTCTAATGAATCTACTTGTAGCTGTTCAAATCCAAAGAATTTGTTTTTGCTGAATTAGTACATTACATAGTTACAGAATTTGTCCGATTCCTGAACAAATCTATTCGTAGGAGGCAAGATGAGAAGAATTTGTTTTCGCTGATTTGATACACGATTGAATATATTAAAGTGTATAATAGACAAAGATCAGTAAAATGCACGTCGCGGAATTTGCACGATATTTTAACACCTTGCGGACGGATGACGAGATATCTCGTCATTCCTGTTTCGTCGCTCGGAGCCGTTGACGAGATATCTCGTCTTGTATCTTTCGTCGTTCGAGGCTACTGACAAAAGATTTCGAGTGCGTTTTTCGTCGGTCAAGGCCACTGACAAGATATCACACAATTGCTACGTGATTGTCAACTGCAGTTTTTTGTAATTTGTATTGCGAATTAATAATTATTACTTGGCACCACGTGTGTCAGGATAATTATTATAATAGTATCTCCGTTGCGAAAACATTGCTGGAACGTAAAACCAGATTATGTGGAACCATTCGACAAAACACAATGTCTAAAAGATGAAGCACGTGGTCCAAAAAAAGGTAAAATAGTATTCAGAAGAAATGGTGACATCCTACCTTTAATTTGAAAAGACAAAAGAGAAGTGAGAATGATATCAACCATTCACGACAGTTCGTATTGTACAACAGGGAAGAAATCGTGGGATATTGCAGAAGAAATAAAAAAGCCAGTATGTGTCCACGATTACAACATGCATATGAAGGGCGTCGACTGCGCCGACCAATATCTTTCCTGTAATAGTATTCTCAGAAAAACAGTAAAGTTGACGAAGAAGGTAGTACTTTATTTGATTAACTGTGGTCTTTTCAATTCATTTCGAGTTTACCAAATGCTGAATCCTCAAAGTAATATACGATACAAAGATTTTCTTCTCGATGTGGCAAGAAATTGGCTTAATCCTGACAAAACAACAGAGTCGATGGATTTAGAAAAAGATGCACTTTTTCTAAATCACTACAAAAGGCCCTTCAAATGTTGCTCAAAAAACTCCACGTAAAGCTCATCCGCAAAAATTGTCAGACAAAAAATTTCCGACAAGACGTTGCCAAGTGTGCAAAATCAACGGAAAAAGACGTGAAACTCGCTACGTTTGCAAGCTTTGTAATGTTCCACTTCACCTAGTATCATGTTTTGCGAAATATCATACTTCAAAAAATGTTTAGTTTGTACAAATATTTATTTATTGAAAAATATTAAAAAATCATACATTTTGAAAGTTGTTGTTGTAAATAAATATTCCACGCGACAATGATTTTTAACTACTAACAAATCATCATTAGTTTAAAAATATCTGACGCCAAAAAATGCCCGGCTACTGGGGACGGTTAGCAATAGAATGTCCGGTCCGCAATGTGTTAACCAATCCACTGGCAAACCCGAAGGAAATTGCTTTGGTTGATACAATAAAATTGATAAAAATCGGTGAAATTTGCAATAGATAAGTATCAATAAAATCCGCACCCATCTACCGCAAATGCGATGATTAAGGAAAATAGGCTGTGACATTTCATTTCGGAAATTAATGGATGGAAATTAATGAATCCGAGACAATTTGAGTCGGAGAAGACAGCGGGGGTTAAACGAAGGAACCCCGGAAGCCCCGAAATCGTTTCTCACGACATAAACCGTCCTTTATCATTTTTCGCGACGCAAATGTTTTGCACATTTCACGCGCGGGAAATTGAGTAGACCGAAATGACGGAAATGTCATGGAAAACGTATAGCTCTTCGGCCCGGAGACGGGGAACGAAAAGAACAAGGATCTTAAGGGGTGCGAGAAACTGTGAAAAGAACGCACACTTCTCTGCGACCGGATTGCGTATTCATAAGGAAACGCTGGAATTTCCATCGTCAGGAGACTTCCTCGAAAGCCAGACAATGTCTGAGAAGTCAAATTTACATCGAGCGCCATGTCTTTGCCGGCGAGTTGACACTTCTGGACTTTCTCGAATTGTTTCGCTTAGCAAAATCGCAGAGACATGACGCCACTTTAACGTTTTATCTTCGGATTGGGGATATAAAATTGGCGGGGCGTATTAACACTTTGCGGACCGGGCATTCTATTGCTAATCGTACCCAGTGGCCGGGTATTTTTTTGCGTCAAATATTTTTAAATTAGTGATGATTTGTTAGTAGTTAACACGTTGACTGCCACGGTGGTCACCGGTGACCGATGCAAAACATTTGACTAAAAATGCAAAAAATTCGCAATGAATCCTATTTGCAATTTTGTAAAAGCAATTGATATTGGAACGGTGCTTCAATACTTTGGCTTCTAACAACTGTGCATTACTTTCATTTTGCACGATTTAATCATACTCTGCAGTATTTTATCGCATCGCGGTTCAAACATAGCAAGAAACACTTGGCAGTCAAAGTGTTAAACTGTCCACAAATATTTCTGTAATATTGCTAATCGTTTTGTCGCTATCCATATTTCAGAGCTTCAAATAATTAATTCGCAACACAAATTACGAAAAACTGCGGCTGACAATCACGTAGCAACTGTGTGATATCTCGTCACCTGCCTCAAACGACAGAATATGCAAGACGATATATCGCATCAGTGGTCCAGAATGACGAAATACGCAAGACGATATATCTCGTCAATGGCCCCGAACGACGAAATAGCAATGACGAGATATCTCGTCATCCGTCCGCAATGTGTTAACACGTTGACTGCCGTGCGTATTTTGCTATATTAAAACCACAACATGATGAAGTACTACAGAATATGTTTCAATTGTCCAAAATGAAAATGGTGCGGAGGTATCGGAGACCGAAGAATTGAATCACTATTTAATATTAATTGCATTTACAAAATTATAAATGCTACCAATTGGCTATTTTTTTAATTTTTCGTGAAACCTTTTGCGCCGGTCACCGATGACCACCACGGCAGTCAACGTATTAATTTAACGCCTTTCCGTACAAGTGTACCCATCGGTGTTCAGCAAAATGACATCGCAAAAAAGTGATGCGCGTCATGGTGCTCCATGACGTCGACACACTTTATGCATGAGAAATGCAGCGTGACGGTAGGATCCTTTTTCAGGTCGGTCCAAGATGTTTAACTAGCCGTAAAGACTCTTGACCTTTCGACGGCTATGGGTGCATATATAAGGCCTTCAAATACTATCGGTGTGGGCTATGGACGCATATGCGTTTGTGAATCTTCTTGATCTCTCATGTACTGCAATCACAGTTATCAATTTATGAGACGAACACAAGAGTATTCTTCCTCAAAAATTGTCTGGCGCCACTTAATTTAGAGTAACCGATGAATTGGATTTATAGCTTATTTGCGCCTTGTATAATTAATCAGCAGGTTAAAATAAGGAAGGAATGTAATGGAATTAAAATAAACTAACACGCCAAGAACTAAAATATACACTTTTTATTTATTTGCGCACTTATCTCTTTGCCTCCGCAATAAACGGAAGGATGCTCAGGTCATTTAGTTTTCAAGTCAACGCCCTTGCATAAACATATGCGCGTGTTTACGGTCGGTCATCTTTTCTTTCTTTTTACACCCCCACGGACGTTTCGCCGTGCGCTTAAAAGCGTGTTTAGAGTGCCACTGCTTTGCACGCGTCGCAGGATAGACCAGCCATTTACAACATCCCTCGTACGTGTCCCTTTTTGGCCGCACCGTGTACGTGTTTAATCTGCGAATGTTTTATTTAGAACGCCGTAAACGTCCTTTACCTTTGTCACGCTCGCGACAAATCGTGTTCTTCGTATTTAAGAACACGATCATCCTTATCCCATCGGTTTGTATGGTTTCGCAGGTCCTAAGGGCCCCTAGAAGCATTACATGCATTTAACGGTAACAGAAGAAAAATATATTATATGTATTATATACAGAAAACTCTGTATTAAAAGGTATATTATGTAGAGTTAGATAATTACAGAATATTTAAGTGGAGTCGTATTTTAAGACGGACGCAGTGCTCGATATGTTTCTAGAACTGAAATGTAACTTGGTACGATAATATTGAGCCAATGCGTATAATAGGATCACGGTCTTTCAAAATAGCTGAAATTCAATTCGGGTTATTTTCGAACGGCAACAGACAGATATAGTATCATGGCATATTTAAGCAAAGACACGAGTAAGAAAACTACTATTTAATTCCGGTTCTATTAGATTTATAATAGTATATACTATATACAGTGTATGCTATAATATTTAAAGATGGTTTAAATACAATTCGGATTACTTTCAAACTACAGTAGACAGATATACACATACAAAATATGGAAGCGGGACGTACTGTAAGTAAAATGAACACAGCACACGATGTTTAAAAAGAAGACAAAATTGTAACTTTCGTAACGTAACTTTCTGCTTCAGAAAGCTACGTATACATGTAAATGTAAATACTTTTATATCGATACACTTAATTTCACTATACAATAGTGTTCAGTCGAAATCGGTTTTCCCTTTAAACGTAGACAAACGCCGGATATGACGATTCACTTTATTTCTATAGCATCACACTCCATGACTGCGTGATTCTTTGAACCATTCAAACGTAATTTGGGTTACTTTCGAATGACAGCCGGCAGGTGTAGACTTCCGCACACGTGTACACGGAAGCGAACTTTATACTGACTTTTTCACAAACCAGAAAATATAAGTTCGCCACCAGGGGTCGGACAGTGACACTCTATGACCCTTCTGAGACGCGCGTCATGGGGATTTATCTTTCTCCCATAAACGATTGCTTTTTCAGCCCCTCCCGGGCACGTTTTCTTCCCGCTCACGCGCGCAAAAAAAACGGCAACATCCCGACACGTGGCTCCTTCCGTTTTTCTTCTTACGTAAACTTTGCGGAAATTCTAAAATTATTGGCTAACCGCACGTGCTTCCATGCACGTACGACGGCCAGTATGTATGTTGCCGTTGGCATCAGACACTTTTGGGTCTCGGGATCGGTCGTGCTTCGCTGCACGTACGACCGGAGAAAAAGAGCAAAGGTTCGGAGGAGGTTTGTTGCTGCGCGGATAATAAATAAATCGATAGCCTCCACGTTTCTTCTTGCCCGGGCGCGAAATTGTTGTTCGAGCAAATCGTGCGGCCGAAGGACAACGTTGCGTTGTTGACGTTGTGGTAAAAAGAGAAAATAATTCAAGGAAACACCGGAAACACGAAGTGACGTCGGCTGTGTACAGTAATAAAAACGCCGAATGTATGCTGCGATAACGATAATACACTCTACAGCATCAGCTAATATAAGAGTCGAAGTAATGAAATAATGTAATAAAATTTCGAAACACGAAGTTACCGCTTCAATATAACATAACATAACAATAAAAATGGCTGTATATATATTGCTACACCAATCGTACACCATACGGCATCGTCTATTACACAAGTAGCAAAATAATCATTAACAAAATTGTAAAACATGACATTAACACTTGCCTGTAGTAGAACATAATAAAAACGCCGAATGTATGCTGCGATACCGACAATACACTGTACAGCATCAGCTAATATAAGAGTCGAAGTAATGAAATAATGTAATAAAATTTCGAAACACAAAGTTACCGCTTGAATGTAACATAACGTGACAATGAAAATGCTGAATATATGTTGCTACACCAATCGTACACTATACGGTATCGTCTATTGCAAAAGTCGTAGCAAAATAATCATGTAACAAAATTGTAAAACACGACATTAACACTTGCCCATAGTAGCACATAATAAAAACGCCGAATGTATGCTGCGATACCAACAATACACTGTACAGCATCAGCTAATATAAGAGTCGAAGTAATGAAATAATGTAACAAAATTTTGAAACACGAAGTTACCGCTTGAATGTAACATAACGCAACAATAAAAATGCTGAAAATATATTGCTACACCAATCGTGCACCATACGACACCGTCTATTACAAAACTAGCAAAATAATCGTGCAACAAGATTGCAAAACACGACATTAACACTTGCCCATAGTAGAACATAATAAAAACGCTGAATGTATGCTGCGATACCGATAATACTCTACAGCATCAGCTAATATAAGAGTCGAAGTAATGAAATAATGTAATAAAATTTCGAAACACGAAGTTACCGCTTGAATGTAACATAACGTGACAATAAAACTGCTGAATATATGTTGCTACACCAATCGTGCAGCATACGACACCGTCTATTACAAAAGTAGCAAAACAATCGTGCAACAAAATTGCAAAACACGACATTAACACTTGCCCATAGTAGAACATAATAAAAACGCCGAATGTATGCTGCGATACCAACAATACACTGTACAGCATCAGCTAATATAAGGGTCGAAGTAATGAAATAATGTAACAAAATTTTGAAACACGAAGTTACCGCTTGAATGTAACATAACGCAACAATAAAAATGCTGAAAATATATTGCTACACCAATCGTACACCATACGATACCGTCTATTACAAAAGTAGCAAAATAATCATGTAACAAAATTGTAAAACACGACATTAACAATTGCCCGTAGTAGAACATAATAAAAACGCCGAATGTATACTACGACACCGCGAATACACTGTACAGCATCAGCTAATATAAAAGTCGAAGTAATGAAATAATATAACAAAATTGAGAAACACGAAGTTACCGCTTGAATATAACATAATGTAATAATAAAAATGCTGAATATATGTTGCTACACCAATCGTACACCATACGACACCGTCTATTACAAAAGTAGCAAAATAATCGTGCAACAAAATTGCAAAACACGACATTAACACTTGCCCGTAGTAGAACATAATAAAAACGCCGAATGTATACTACGATACCGACAATACACTGTACAGCATCAGCTAATATAAGAGTCGAAGTAATGAAATAATATAACAAAATTTCGAAACACGAAGTTACCGCTTGAATGTAACATAACGTGACAATGAAAATGCTGAATATATGTTGCTACACCAATCGTGCACCATACGACACCGTCTATTACAAAAGTCGTAGCAAAATAATCATGTAACAAAATTGTAAAACACGACATTAACAATTGCCCGTAGTAGAACATAATAAAAACGCCGAATGTACACTACGATACCGACAATACACTGTACAGCATCAGCTAACATAAGAGTCGAAGTAATGAAATAATGTAATAAAATTTCGAAACACGAAGTTACCGCTTGAATGTAACATAACGTGACAATAAAACTGCTGAATATATGTTGCTACACCAATCGTACACCATACGACACCGTCTATTACAAAAGTAGCAAAATAATAATGCAACAAAATTGCAAAACACGACATTAACACTTGCCCGTAGTGGAACATAATAATAAAAACGCTGAATCTAGGCAGCGACACCGGCAAAGTGAAATTTCAAGCCAACTTCGAATATGCCGCTTCTCGGAATGCATATCGCCCAGCCATATCGATAAAATCTCATCGCAAACGCACAATCGTAATTTACCGAACCGCGACGCGGCGCATTCGTTCAGCCTAAGTAGTCCATCCTGCGTGCGTACATCAGCCCGACAGTGATCGCGGATTACATTATCGTCCTGCACACGTATAAACTCCGAATTAATCATCCGCGGCGAGATGCGTGAAGTTCGTAACGACGAAGCGCAATTCCTGCCTGCATGCCAGTAGAGTGCAGCTTACAGAGTGACGAACAGAGCGAGCGAGTTTTGATATTGAGAGAGAGAAAGAGGAAGAGAGAGTGTGCGTGTGTGTGTGTGAGAAAGAGAGAGTACTCTTGCCAATTCCCCGTCGTCCCTGTCGACTATGGGATCTCGGCGAGTTTATAATTTGCGTCTCTTTCGTTTGCAGCCATGGCGAGGACCTCATCGTTACACCCTTCGCACAGATACTTGCTTCTCTGCGCTCCGTCAGAAACAACTTCCTGTCGCTCACGAATGTGCCGACGAACAAGTAAGTACAACGTCGCTGACAAAGCAGTCCGACGCATTAATTGCTACGTTCGGGGTTCACCCCTTGACATACAAATAAAATGCGCGTTGACGGGTCTGTAGGATACCATTTAATTTGGCTTAACCCTTTGAGTGCTATGGACGCATATATGCGTCCGCCGAAATCTATTGGTGTCGACTATGGACCCATATATTTTTTGTTATGTTGATATATTCAACCGAATGTGTGTACGCGTCCGTAGTTCATCATATAGTTCACTGATATATTTTCTCGAATGCATATATGCGTCAATAGTTAACCCTTTGAGTGCTATGAACGCATATATGCGTCCGCCGAAATCTATTGATGTCGACTATGGGCCCATATATGCGTCCCCAATCGTTTCGATTTCTTACCTACTGTAGCCACAATTATAAATGTATGAGATGAATGCAGATGCGTTTTTTATCGAACAATTTTCTTGCATTATTTAATTTGGCTTAAATGAAGAATTATCATTAGAACTTAGTTGCGCCTTAAATAATCGATCAATAGAATTTATACTAACGAAAAGTGTTTCGTCGTCAGCGAGCGCTTTGGCCAGAAGTATTCAGCACTCAAAGGGTTAAATGTGAACACTCATGTGCAAACTCAAAAACAGAGCGTTTTATTTTCAAATTTGCATTGCTATATAATATTCAATAAGGTACTGTTGAGAGGGGGAAAGGATCTTCAACGGTCTAAACAAAACAGCATCGATGCACAACTAAAACAGATAATCTGATAATATACTTCCTGGTGTTCGCCGAAGATAATTCTTGACGTCTCGGAGACTTCAAAGTCTGCAATGGCACAAGAAATGAATGACGTTTCCGAGACGTCATTGTATGTCAAGGGGTTCACACGCGTTCACGCAGACGATGATAAAATGTTGTTTTAGCTAATTCAAGTTACGCCAGAGTTGGGACGCGTATGTTTGTAACAAAGTGTGTGTCAGGGACAGTCGCTGATAGCATACAATTTCCATATGTATTGAATATTAAAAAGCCGCTGAGGTGTTTTTTAACGTTTGAATGTGCATACGATATTAATTTGGGACGGAAAAAATGTTTGTCGAATATTTGTGTCATGTTACGGAAAAATATTTTTATTCAAAGCGTGTTAATTAAATGTTGCGAATAAAATGTTCTATTCAACTGGGAAATGCATATTCGTTTAATGACAGAGAATTTTTTTTTAAATGGATATGAATATTTTTGTGACACCAATCGCCATGAAAGCGATTAAGGGCAGGGCACCCTACTCAAACATAAGTCAATTAAATGTAATATTCTATATTCTCAATGGTATATTCTATAGATTTCTAGTATAGTGATATATTTATCAATTAATCGAATCGACTGCTGGACTGTATTTGTTGACAAAGTAAGACAATTGTAATTACTGGGAGATTATAGTGAACGTAGCAATATATGTGTATACGACTTATATATGTATGGTTCGTATTGTTGCTGAGTTTTCAATGTGTTCTTGTTTGTTTCTATAGATCACGTAGGAGTAGTGGCGCACAGGGCAGCAGTACGCCACAACCACGTATTTTGGCACCAGGAGGTAATCATTTACACTCTTCTATACTCGTCATCAAAATACTGATCCACATTTTCCTTTTTCTCATTCGTTCTACCCCTGTCTCCTCGCAAAATTCAATTTCAATAGAAAAAAACTCAATTTTTTCCTATTTTTCATAAATTGAATTTCGTATAAATAACATTTTACCCGAACAGGATAAAATAGAATTGGAATAGACTTTCATATAATATTTAATAATAGCATTAAATATAAACAGCATTTGTAGTGTGTTCACAAGGTAGCATGTGCACAGAATACTCACGAGTTTCGTAATCTTATTTAATCCGCCGTGAATCTATGTGTCATGAGATTAAATGGTACTACCAAAATTCCTGCAAATCTTATAAATCCACTTAAATGTAGCCATACCTCGCAACTTACAAGCTATATTCGCAACTACACACTTAGACCTGAAGTGAACTGTCGTCTAACGTGCGGACAGTCCGTAAAATTTTAATCAGCAAAGACAAGTTTCGCCTGTCAGCGCTTATCAGAAAGTTAGCCTCGACAATTACCGTGATTGTCTCTCCATCTACGGCATTGCAGACATTCAATTACACACCGTAATTTCTTATCGTAATTAGAAAAGTGCGTTCCAAAATTCGCACAAGTAAAATGTTTACTCTAAATCTAGTGTTTGTCTGTTTCCATTTAAAATTACTTTTTCGGTCATTTTATTCCGTAAGCTTGCAAAGTAATATTTTTAATATTGCGATTCGATTAACTCGTTACCCAACCAAACAAATTTGATTCAACGTATTGCACTGTGATTCGTTTATTTCTCCGATAAAAACATATTGAGCTTTTTATCTGTACACAAAATATTGCGCAATCAGCCATAGACGTGTGTCAACAATTTCGATCGTAATCTCCTCATCTTATTCTGGAACGGTTCTTTAATAATAACGATTAGTTCGTCGTCTTGTGGACTGAAGAAGTAGAAGGAGGAACTTTCGATCGCGGACGAATCAGCCTCAAGTCGGCCATTAGCGACAATCGGCTTGCACTTGCTTTATTTTCATCGGCGAACTCTTTCGGGCGGACGGGAGATAAATACGATCGCTAAATTTCCACTCTCACGACCCCAATTAGTCTTGCCCTGGCCAGAGAACATCCAATCTTCCGTGCGCTTCCTTCCCACCAGAAAGTTCCGCGCCTTTAACCGTTTTCTTCTTATGGTTCCGTAAAGTTGTCTCGTAAGCTCCAGCTTCGTAGAGTTAATTGGTACTATTCCCGAAATTGAAACCCCCTTGATCTCGGTCTATTCTATGTGCTGTCATCACGTACGAATTATCAGCTCGTCTATCGCAATTCTCGAATCTTCCAATCTTACAACTCTTCAGTTACAAAGCCATTTAATTCCAATACACGCGTGCCATGCTTTCTTAGGTACGTAGGTGTTGATACACATATATCGTGATAAAATGCTGTAATTGTATGCAATTGATAAAAAGCTATAATTTATTTATAATACTGGTTAGTGAGAATCGGGACGAATTTAAATTATTTCAAATGTTGAACCATTATGTACGCGCCCTCTTTAAGGCAGCGAATTATTTTAGGCACGATAAAAAGAAAATTCTTCCAGTTTTAACTCTCAGTCACAACTCTCTCAGTTTTCCTCCCAACGTGCTCTCAAAGGAATTAATCAATCTTCCTTAATGGATGCATGTTATATGAATATAAATCAATCTCTAATCGAATTGATTGTAAGTAATTTAATTATGTTCCACCTATCACTGACCAGTGTTCGCCAATAGTGAAGCCTTACCTGCATTTCATCAAACAAACTACAGAAAACGAATTCGCAGATAATTTCCATCTATCACTTTTCATCATCAATATATGAGCCGTTTATTTTGAATGTGGCCTAACTCCGTTTTTCAATATTTTCCGGTTACCATGATTACATGTACAAATTCATGTTATTTATCAGTAAATGTTATTTATCTCGATTTCAAGATAAATGGAGTTAGGCCACTTTCAAAACAAACGGCTCATATAAAATAATGCGTTCAAAAATACTGAACAACAAATTCTGTTTTTTTCCCACACTTTCGCCGTCTTCAGCTTCATTGTCGTTTTACCCCGCTGTCGCAGCGTTCTCCAATCTATCCCAACCCGTTCCATCTCGTCATTAGTCAAACGTCACGCCACGTTCGTTTACAGTCTCTGAATCCGGTCTTTCGCTTTTGCAGAGGAGCCCTACATGAAGCTCGCGTTGGAAACAATGGAGGAGCTGGACTGGTGCTTGGACCAGTTGGAGACCATTCAGACGCATCGATCCGTGTCCGACATGGCGTCCCTCAAGGTACGTTCAACTCCGTACTTCCTCGCTTTATCCTTGCGGCAGTCACGCTCAGTTTATCTCGAGTAACTCGAGGAGGGATTTCGAGGGATCAGTCGGATCCTGCGAGCACCTCGACGATGCTTTCGCTCGAATTCGCGACTCGACAACTCCCGGGAACTCAGTTCCGTTATGGGATATTCCGCAAAGCCGCTATTGATTACAGACAACAATGTACAATATTGATTGTACCTTGATTATACAGGGTGCTTCCGAAAATGTGGACATAACTTGGGGGATGGATACAGTACGCTAAAATAAGAGGTGCAAAGAAACGTATGCCCGATATAACATCTTGCGGAATTATAGTCTTTTTTGTTTTCCGGTATTTCTTATGACTGTTGATTGCTCCCTTTAATTGTTGGCAAGTAATGTCAGTTATTTCAGGGGCGAGTTACTGATCTGCTGTGTAAGCATTGGTAGACTTAGTTACAGGAAACAAAGATTATTTTCTTTCAAATAAATCTCAAGGCAGAACACCTTCGAGGGTGCAGCATACATTTTAGTTCATTTTTTTTTCTTACTTTAGCGTACTATATCTATCCCCTAAGCTGTTCCCACATTTTCAGAAACACCCTGTACACGTCCGTCGTCCGTGAGACGATGAAACGGGGGGTGACTTTTCCGTGTACAGGCAGAAATTGGGCGCGGAAAGTCATTTATTTTGACTCAACCACGTATTTCGGCGAGAATGAAAAGGGGAACTGAACAATTTTATCTATAACGCCGATTGCGCTATTAACGTGGTGTACTGTGCGAAATTAATCGCGCTGAACTGTACGCCCTCGTGTAATGAAACTCGTTTGTAAATCCGAACAAGCGTTACGATAAAGGATAAACGTCCGACGTTGTTCTTTTTTCATAAAAATGCGACATTTAACATAAATGTTAATTAAGTGATTACAATTTATGTGTTAATGTCACGAATCTCGAACTAACGACGAGCTTTTGGATTCTAAAACTGCGCGAGGAATTTTGGGCAAAGGGGGAAAAGTAGTGAAAAGAAATATTGCGGTGAAATATACATAATGTGACTTGGGTATTGGAATTAGGTACGCGTATATGTTCTGTTATCAGACTTATATATATAATATTCATATATCTTATGTTGTATTATCCACTTATTTGTCCGTCAAACAATTGTATGGTATTTCACATGGCCAGCAGGACAACACTTTTACTTACCGACAGTTCACATTTCGGCGGAACCGCAAAGTGTCGAGCATTGACTAATTTTATACATAGCCCCATGTCAAACCGTTTCGTTTGGGCGAGCTTTAACAGTCGCACGGCATTTCACCGTCGACCCACTGCGAACGTATGGTTAAACGAGAAACGTTTTAAAAGTGATCATAGAAGCGTAAGACACATTGCAGTAGGACCTTTCGTTACAGTCGAATGCTCGAAAATGACGCGCACAGCTGTTGTTCTAGCTGTTGATACAAGCTGCGCTCCGTAACACTCCACTTCATTCGATTAAGCGACCGAGCGAAGACGTGGAAATTGCACAAGCACTCGAGCGAAGCCACGCGGGGCGCAAAAGGGGATTATCGGTGGTTCGGCGGGATCTGATCAAACAATGCACTTCGAGCTTACGACTTCATCGCATTTGCCGACCGCGCGTTACGTCCCTTTGCTTCTGCGCTTGCATTCTTACGACGCGTACGCAGAAACTTCTCTGGAGATCTCAAAAGTTGATTGCAACTTTGAGCCTTTCACGTAAAGGGTAAACGATGAAATACCTGCGGTGATTGCGCGTGTTCTTTGGGAAATCGTTTTCTTACTTTATTTAGTTTTGAGCAACTAAAAAATTGAAATTGTAAGTCAGTTGCGTCCCGTATAATCAAGCAAAGGGATTCACATCCGCGAAAAATATTCCGTCGTCAGCAAACCCTTCGGTTGGGAGTATTCAACAGTCAAAGGGTTAAAGAGAAAGTCCTCGTGGAGTTTTATAGGAGATTTTTGAAAGCATAAAACTCATTGGAACCGAGAAATGCATATCTAGCATAAGGATCTCTAAAGTTGATTGCAATTGATTTCAGCTTTTAAGGTAAACGATGAAATACATGCTGTGATTGCGTGTGTTCTTTAGCACATCATTTTCTTGCATTATTTAATTTCGAGCAACTGAAGAATTGAAATTGTAAGTCAGTCGCGTCTCGTATAATCAAACAAGAGGATTGACATCCGCGAAAAATATTCCGTCGTCAGCGAACCCTTCGGCTGGGAGTATTCAACAGTCAAAGGGTTAAAGAGAAAGTCCTGGTGGAGCTTTCCAGGGGATTTTTGAAAGCGTAAAACTCATTGGAACCGAGAAATGCATATCTAGTATAAGGATCTCTAAAGTTTATTGCAATTGATTTGAGCCTTTCACGTAAACGCTGAAATACATGCGGTGATTGCGTGTGTTCTTTGGGAAATCGTTTTCTTGCATTATTTAATTTCGAGCAACTGAAGAATTGAAATTATAAGTCAGTGGCGTCTTGTATAATCAAGGAAAGGGATTCACATCCGCGAAAAATATTCCGTCTTCAGCGAACCCTGCGGTTGGGAGTATTCAGCAGTCAAAGGGTTAAAGAGAAAGTCCTCGTGGTGTTTTATAGGAGATTTTTGAAAGCATAAAACTCATTGGAACCGAGAAATGCATATCTAGTATAAAGATCTCTAAAGTTGATTGCAATTGATTTGAGCCGTTCACGTAAACGGTGAAATACATGCGGTGATTGCGTGTGTTCTTTCGCAAATCATTTTCTTGCATTATTTAATTTCGAGCAACTGAAGAATTGAAATTGTAAGTCAGTTGCGTCTCGTATAATCAAGCAAGGGGATTCACATCCGCGAAAAATATTCCGTCTTCAGCGAACCCTTCGGCTGGGAGTATTCAGCAGGCAAAGGGTTAAAAAGAAAGTCCTCGTGGAGTTTTCCAGAAGATTTTTGAAAGAGTAAAACTCATTGGAACCGACAAATGCATATCTAGTGTAAGGATCTCTAAAGTTGATTGCAATTGATTTGAGCCTTTCACGTAAACGGTGAAATACATGCGGTGACTGCGTATGTTCTTTGGGAAATCATTTTCTTGCATTATTTAATTTCGAGCAACTGAAGAATTGAAATTATAAGTCAGTTGCGTCTCGTATAATCAGGCAAGGGGATTCACATCCGCGAAAAATATTCCGTCTTCAGCGAACCCTGCGGTTGGGAGTATTCAACAGTCAAAAGGTTAAAGAGAAAGTCCTCGTGGAGTTTTCCAGAAGATTTTTGAAAGAGTAAAACTCATTGGAACTGAGAAATTCATATCTAGTGTAAGGATCTCTAAAGTTTATTGCAATTGATTTGAGCCTTTCACGTAAACGGTGAAATACATGCGGTGATTGCGTGTGTTCTTTGGCAAATCATTTTCTTGCATTATTTAATTTCGAGCAACTGAAGAATTGAAATTGTAAGTCAGTTGCGTCTGGTATAATCAAGCAAGGGGATTGACATCCGCGAAAAATATTCCGTCGTCAGCGAACCCTTCGGTTGGGAGTATTCAGCAGTCAAAGGGTTAAAGAGAAAGTCCTGGTGGAGCTTTCTAGGAGATTTTTTAAAGCGTAAAACTCATTGGAACCGAGAAATGCATATCTAGTGTAAGGATCTCTAAAATTGATTGCAATTGATTTGAGCCTTTCACGTAAACGCTGAAATACATACGGTGATTGCGTATGTTCTTTGGGAAATCATTTTCTTGCATTATTTAATTTCGAGCAACTGAAGAATTGAAATTGTAAGTCAGTTGCGTCTGGTATAATCAAGCAAGGGGATTGACATCCGCGAAAAATATTCCGTCTTCAGCGAACCCTGCGGTTGGGAGTATTCAGCAGTCAAAGGGTTAAAGAGGAAGTCCTCGTGGAGTTTTCCAGGAGATTTTTGAAAGCGTAAAACTCATTGAAACCGAGAAATGCATATCTAGTGTAAGGATCTCTAAAATTGATTGCAATTGATTTGAGCCTTTCACGTAAACGCTGAAATACATACGGTGATTGCGTATGTTCTTTGGGAAATCATTTTCTTGCATTATTTAATTTCGAGCAACTGAAGAATTGAAATTATAAGTCAGTTGCGTCTGGTATAATCAAGCAAGGGGATTGACATCCGCAAGAAATATTCCGTCTTCGGCTAACCCTTCGGTTGGGAGTATTCAACAGTCAAAGGGTTAAAGAGAAAGTCCCCGCGGAGTTTTATAGGAGATTTTTGAAAGCATAAAATTCATTGGAACCGAGAAAGGCATATCTAGCATAAGGATTTCTAAAGTTGATTGCAATTGATTTCAGCTTTTAAGGTAAACGATGACATACATGCTGTGATTGCGTTTGTTCTTTAGCAAATCATTTTCTTGCATTATTTAATTTCGAGCAACTGAAGAATTGAAATTGTAAGTCAGTTGCGTCTCGTATAATCAAGCAAGGGCATTCACATCCGTGAAAAATATTCTGTCGTCAGCGAACCCTTCGGTTGGGAGTATTCAGCAGGCAAAGGGTTGAAAAGAAAGTCCTCGTGGTGTTTTCCAGAAGATTTTTGAAAGAGTAAAACTCATTGGAACGAAGAAATGCATATCTAGTGTAAGGATCTCTAAAGTTTATTGCAATTGATTTGAGCCTTTCACGTAAACGGTGAAATACATGCGGTGATTGCGTGTGTTCTTTGGCAAATCATTTTCTTGCATTATTTAATTTCTTGCAACTGAAGAATTGAAATTGTAAGTCAGTCGCGTCTCGTATAATCAAGCAAGGGTATTCACATCCGCGAAAAATATTCTGTCGTCAGCGAACCCTTCGGTTGGGAGTATTCAGCAGTCAAAGGGTTAAAGAGATAGTCCTGGTGGAGCTTTCTAGGAGATTTTTAAAGCGTAAAACTCATTGGAACCGAGAAATGCATATCTAGTGTAAGGATCTTCTAAGAGACTTTTGAGTACCTGAGTAATGAATTTCAGGGCGGCGGAGCTTCCATTGACTCGCACATTTTCAAAGCACTGAAACTAATTCTGTGGAAACGTAGATTTCTGAGATTCCATTAAGCAATACCTTTCACAAATACTTCTATCGACCCTGGGTATCTTTCTGTTGGATGACCAGATTACTTTACATCTTCATGAGAATTCTATCAAGTATTATAAGATATTACGACTACAGCGGGACGCGATAAAACATGTTCTACTGACCGTTGCTATTTCGTTAATACTATAACAATAGATTTACAAACAATTCTGTTTCCAAGTAAAATTACAGAAAATATCTCTATCATTTCGTAGTAATTTTTGCTCAAGTTTATTAACGGAACTATACGAATATATGCCGAAATTATCTTTCTCCTCCTCCAATAACTCACTGATTCGCGAAATCGCAAAATGTGCTACAATATCTTGATTGCACACATCTACTATCGAACTCTTAGGTTTCTAACCACCAAAAATTATTCATAATTTACAAAACCCATTTGCATTAATTTTCAACTAAATGTGCAGCACCTCCCCGTAATGTAATTTTTCGTCGCCGCTCACTTGCGAAATCGCAAAGGGTGTCACAATATCTTGATTGCCGCGCCTTAAATTCTCCCTGGCAACGACGCGGAATAGTGGTTTGACAATAACCGTACCTTTTTCCCTTACCGTACCGAAACTTAGCCATCCAGCGATTGGCGCCGGAGAGCCAGGCAGTCAGACAATTTCCTGAGGGTCGTTAGTCGTTTGTAACCCCGGCAACGAGAATTTCTAATTTCCACGAGTTTCCCTCCCTGCGTCTCTCTCTCTCTCTCTCTTTCTCTCTCTTGAGGGGAGTCCGGCGGCGAAAAAGAAGATCCTTGAAAATGAAGAGCGGTAATCCCCATTGTTCCAGCGCAATCGCTTGACGCCCGGCGAATAGACAATCGTTGCGACTCGTTAGCGGGGCTTGAAAAAAGGTCTTATCCAATCATCGTTAGTCCTTCGTTTGCCAAGTTCACAGTGCGGGCCTTTTCCCGTGGCGAAACATCTGCACCTTCGCATGCTTAGCTTAAGCGTTTCAGTCCCATGCAGTGCGATCGCGTTGTGCAGATTGTTATTCGTGCCAGCATCGGTGCGATTCGCGTTTTAACTCTGGCGCTCGCGTTTAATCTCGAAACAAATTCACGTTCATACCGTGAACTAACTTTATCCGGTACACGCCGCTGTTGATCAACTCTGTTTGATCAGCGCTTGCTAATAGACGGCCGAAACACTGTATGCCCGTAAACATGAATATTGACAGTTGAATATCCGACGCGCACGAGTAAAGACGGAAGCCGCAACCGCCAAATACACCGCATCCTGCATCAAAATTTTCCAGCGCAAACATGTTCGCGTAAACCTTCCCCCCAGACTCCAGCCAGCATTCGCCACATTCCGCACATTCTGACCGTGCGATTCGAATCTCACGACATCGTGAATACTTAATGTGGCTGTATATCTCGTTTTGAACGGGACCATACTGCTTTTTGGTAACGTGTTGCGTTGTCCACAAGCACAGATGCGGAACGCCAAAATCGTCCGTTTTCAGATAGAGAGGAACCCATGGTAACGATTACAAAAAAAGGCTCGAGAAATAAAAAAAAGTATGACGGTAGCGGCGCATAGTATGTATTGATTGAAGAGGGATTCATTAATTGCGACCAAGGAAACTAACTTATTTCTAATTACATTACACTGGAAAAAGAATACTGGAAAAGAGTACTGGTGGAAGTACTCAAACAATCATTTGAATCTCATGAGCTTTCGTGTAATTACTGGATATATCTGATGGCTGTCCGACATTAATGCATCCGTAAAATTTCCTTCTTATTCAAAAACAGTACCATACACGCTAATCAAATTTGTTCTTCAGAATATCACATATGATAAATGTGTTTAATTTCACCCATATCATAATTTCCTTAATTTTAATAACAAAAAAAGACTCGAGAAATAAAAAAAAGTATGACGGTAACGGCGAATAGTATGTATTGATTGAAGAGGGATTCATTAATTGCGACCAGGGAAACTAACTTATTTCTAATTACATTACACTGGAAAAGGAGTACTGGAAAAGAGTACTGATGGAAGTATTCAAACAATCATTTGAATCTCATGAGCTTTCGTGTAATTATTGGATATATTTGATGGCTGTCCGACACTAATGCATCCGTAAAATTTCCATCTTATTCGAAAACAGTACCAAACACGCTAATCAAATTTGTTCTTCAGAATATCACATATAATAAATGTGTTTAATTTCACCCATATCATAATTTCCTTTATTTTAATAACAAAAAAAGGCTCGAGAAATAAAAAAAAGTATGACGGTAACGGCGAATAGTATGTATTGATTGAAGAGGGATTCATTAATTGCGACCAGCGAAACTAACTTATTTCTAATTACATTACACTGGAAAAATAGTACTGGAAAAGAGTACTGGTGGAAGTATTCAAACAATTATTTGAATCCCATGAGGTTTCGTGGATATATTTGATGGCTGTCCGACCCTAATGCATCCGTAAAATTTCCTTATTCAAAAAAGTACCAAACACGCTAATCAAATTTGTTCTTCAGAATATCACATATAATAAATGTGTTTAATTTCCACCCATATCATAATTTCCTTAATTTCGGTTTTTGGCCACAAGCACTTTGAACCAACAAATTCCTTGACCTCCCTTAATTCTTCAATTCAATTCTCTTGAATTCACGCACTATCATTCGAAATCACCAGATGTCGCATTTTGAGGTAAAAAAAAAGGATGATCGCGTCTTCGGCCGCGCAGAAATATTGCACTCCAAGATATTCTACTTCCACCGAGCAGCGCGCGATGCATTTCAGACACTCGCCAGTAAACGACACGATCCATCGTAGAGACACGAACTTCCAAGATTGCCGAGTCGCATTGCTGTGCATCTTGCTACGTCGAGCACCGGATCAGCCCACGCAGGATGTTGTTCCGTTTCCCCAGCGGCCACCCACGCCGACTGCCTCTGCGCATTTTGCGAGGTGATTGGCGCTAATTAAAAACGCTGAGCCGACGGGAGATTGCATTTTGCTGGGCGAGAGAAAGGCGTCGGCGTCTTTCTCACCTTCGTTGCTCGACGAAAATGACGGCAGAACTTGCCGTTCCGACGATTAAGTCCGTGGGTCACGGGATGTCGGGATAAGAACAGAGCGCGGTGACACAGAAATTTCATTCGAGCAGAGGATAAGTAAGTGGGAACGACGGGACGCGCTGTGAGCCACTCTGCTTACGGTTGTTTCAATATTCCGAGGCGGGATGAAAAATGTTCTACTCTGCGTATGTAAGTAGCTGTATTAAGTGAGGGACACGTTCGATCGCACTATGGCGCGGAGCATCGATTTTCAACTGGTACGCGACAAGAACTTGCGAAATGTAAAATACCAGTTCGTTTCATCGACTGTTTTTATGTATTTATTTTTCAGCAAAGAAGTAATATATTGCTTTTATGTGCCGCAGGAATTCTTCAAACAGGCAATATTTGTCGATTTAATCGGTTGTTCAGTTCTTTTTTGCAAATCAGCTGGAATAATTTCTACTCTTCTGTCACGTTAGCAAAAAGTGAAGTATATTTATTGGGCGCCTCATGGAAAGATGCAATACCTCTTGATTTAATCGGTCATTATTTTTATTGTCCGTCAATCACAATTGTATCTATTCTCCTTGTCAGATCGACAAAATGTACAGTACAGTACAGCGCTGTGAGCCACTCTGCTTACGGTTGTTTCAATATTCCGAGGCGGGATGAAAAATGTTCTACTCTGCGTATGTAAGTAGCTGTATTAAGTGAGGGACACGTTCGATCGCACTATGGTGCGGAGCATCGATTTTCAACTGGTACGCGACAAGAACTTGCGAAATGTAAAATACCTGTTCGTTTCATCGGTCGTTTTTATGCATTTATTTTTCAGCAAAGAAGTAATATATTGCTTTTATGTGCCGTAGGAATTCTTCAACCAGGCAATATTTGTCAATTTAATCGGTTATTCAGTTTTTTCTTGCGAATCAGCCGGAATTATTTCTACTCTTCTGTCACGTTAGCAAAAAGTGAAGTATATTTATTGGGCGCCTCATGGAAAGATGCAACACCTCTTGATTTAATCGGTCATTATTTTTATTGTCCGTCAATCACAGTTGTATCTGTTCTCCTTGTCAGATCGACAAAATGTACAGTACAGTACAGCGCTGTGAGCCACTCTGCTTACGGTTGTTTCAATATTTCGAGGCGGGATGAAAAATGTTCTACTCTGCGTATGTAAGTAGCTGTATTAAGTGAGGGACACGTTCGATCGCACTATGGCGCGGAGTAGCGATTTTCAACTGGTACGCGACAAGAACTTGCGAAATGTAAAATACCAGTTCGTTTCATCGACTGTTTTTATGTATTTATTTTTCAGCAAAGAAGTAATATATTGCTTTTATGTGCTGTAGGAATTCTTCAAACAGGCAATATTTGTCAATTTAATCGGTTATTCAGTTTTTTCTGCGAACCAACCGGAATTATTTCTACTCTTCTGTCACGTCGGCAAAAAGTGAAGTATATTTATTGGGCGCCTCATGGAAAGATGCAACACCTCTTGATTTAATCGGGCATTATTTTTATTGTTCGTCAATCACAGTTGTATCTGTTCTTCTTGTCAGATCGACAAAAAGTACAGTACAGTATAGTAAAAGTACACTACACGCGAAGTACGAAGAAACGTACCTTACGTAATATTAACTGCACTTAAGACATGGAAGATGATCACGTCATCACCTTTCTAGATTTATTTTTGTTGCGCCAAGTATAAAGACAGTAAAAACAATGAACCGTGTAGTAGAATATAGATGTAATGAGATTATCCTTCCTGTGAGTCTCCTTCGTTATAGTTAGGCTGAAAACCGCTGGCCCAAATATGCGCGTTATCACTGTGCGGAAGAGGGCAGCAGGCCAATGTCGCGGAACGAAGTTGTGTCGTAACTTTGGGGAACGTTCATTGGCACGCCAAGCACATTACGTAAAGGTATTAACGCGTCGAGATTAATGGGACATTCGGCGGTGGGATAACGACAATTAAGAGATATTATATATTAACGCAGACAACGGAAGGTTGCCTACGCGGAAGAGTAGAGTGATTCTCCGAAAGCGGATTCCGCAAAAGCGGATTTCAGAGAGCAGTGCTCCGTCGCTCTGTTTTTAACCATTTACCTCCTTTTCGTTACGTGGACGTTCGGGGGTAGGTCTTACGTGCGACAACGCCGCCTGGGCATGATTACTGATGAAAGGAAGCATTTATGTTATCTGCGTAACAAAGAATTATTATAAGTCTAACACAATCAGTAGCTGTTGTATAATATAAACTAAAGTACACAGGATGATCGAAAAGGTTGAGGCGAAAATAGTGTTACGTGTTAGCGAGGTGAAGTGGAAAAAGGTTTGTGTAAGCGTATGTCTCAAATTATTAGAAAGAAATAACCATTCAGAGGTTTACGAACAAAATTCGTATTGCGTTCTACAAAATCGTATGTTGATTATAGTGCTCAATGGTAGATATGCGAGCGGCATTACGATAGCCATACCAAAAATAAAACTGGTGTAAACCAGTGCTTCCAAACTTTGTATTCCTAGGCCGCCTTTTAGAAAAAAACATGTACTAGTTCAAAAAATGGAGAAAATTTAATTGACAGAATAAAATTTGACTATATACATTAATTTGCTTTTGATGCGATGGATGAGCTTGTTTATTAGCACAAAATGTATGAAATCCAGACGTTATCTAGAAAAGTGCTACTCATAGCTGTTTTTCTATTACTAAGCGTGCTCGACATTATAGATCTATTAAAAAACGTAATTATAAAGTTTCATGCTGCGATACGAAGATAACATTCCTGTCCAACTGTTCGTGTCTTCCACTTCGAAAATCGCTGCTGCGTACGGCGTACGACAAAGACAATTATCATACATTCCCCTCAGGCTTTTCAGTTTTCTCACGCCAGCCTGTCGTGACGGCGGGTTTGCATTAATTTTTCATCGGATCCGTCGTTCTTTGGAATTTTCTGAAAGCAACCGTTCGGCCGCTCGCCTCCTGCCATTTATATCTTTTCGTGGCTCGCCTTATCGGCGAACGTGACGTGCCCCGTCACGGATAAAACTTTCCACGTTCCTCCGAGGGGTGCGCAGAGAAGAAAGGCACGAAGGAGAGTAAAATGGCGCGCTGTCGATGATCATACGCTCAAACGCAGAATAAAGTTTGCTCCGCGCGCTCGTATGTCAGGGCTCATGAAATATTCATTCGGCGAAGGCGACTTCTTACCGACTAACAATATGCCGGAAACATCGTCGAGCCACTTTTATCCGCCCCAAAGTCAAGAAAACATCTTCGGCCCGGCGGAGACGTTCCTGCTTTTCTTTTGTTTTTTTTTTACGCAATCAAAACTGACGTCCCCGAGGCGACCGTCGTGAAAACTGCAATTGTTCGACATTCGCCACGGTTGACCGGTATTCGAATTGCCGAGGACAAATATTTGGATGGACTGATTAGTTAAGCGAATCCTTTCGACCGAGCGATAAGGCGATTTTATCTCCAACGGTGGATAACAGCAGAACTTTTGTTGGTAGACGACAAATTGCAAGTTCCGGTAGAATTATTTTGAATGATAACTGAGTACGTATTCAAAGAAATTTGTATGCAGACGAATAATGTATTACAATTCGTTACGTCCCAGTGTGATTTTATACGAGTAACGTTATGTGCGTTATTCTTGCATTATGTCTGACATACGAATAACGTTCTCTTTATCGACGAACCTGTATTTATTGTTGATCAGGAAAACTCAGAAACTCCGCAGACTTTCAGGGAATGTTCACCCACGCACATCGGTGTAAAGAGATTATTGACAGAGGGACAAAGGTGGCGGGTAAACAGTGTAGATATAGACGGAGCTTGAGGAAAATGCAGTCGTTCGTTCCACGTAGAAAAAAAAATAATGCGCGCATTTTTCCTCGTATTTATATAATGAGCTTGCTCAAATATCCGGAAATAGATACAGCGCCTTATGGCATTCTACGTTGTCGCATGCTGTGTTTTTATCTCTATGTACTAAAGAATCATACATAATTCCGCTTAACTTGAAATATAAGAAAATTACGAGTATACACAGACGTTTTATATTCTATACGTTGTTTCATTTAATTTAAAAAATAACCAAATCACGAATATACATGAGAAGACTATGTTCCATATATCAATACACACAAAGATACCAAATTTTATACATTATTTCATTTAACTTACGAAGCAACAAAATTATGAATATACGTAAAGGCACTAAATTTTATCTATTAACACATTAACTGCCATGGTGGTCACCGGTGACCGGTGCAAAAGATTTTATTATAAATGCAAAAAATTCGCCATGAAGTCTATTTGCAATATTGTAAAAGCAATTGATATTGGAATGGCGCTTCAATACTTTGGCTTCTAATAACTCTGCATTACCTTCGTTTTGCACGATTTAATCATATTTTGCAGTATTTCATTGCATCGCGGTTCTAACATAGCAAAATATGCTTGGCAGTCAACGTGTTAACTCGTTCAACTTCCAAAAGGACAAAATTCCAAATGTATATCAATTTTATATAATCGACTTCGGCAACATTTATCCGATCTTCCCACCTTCTACGTCTCTTCGTTCTCAAATATCCGGAAATAGATACAGCGCCTTATGGCATTCTACGTTGTCGCATGCTGTGTTTTTATCTCTATGTACTAAAGAATCATACATAATTCCGCTTAACTTGAAATATAAGAAAATTACGAGTATACACAGACGTTCTATATTCTATACGTTGTTTCACTTAATTTAAAAAATAACCAAATCACGAATATACATGAGAAGACTATATTCAATATATCATTACACACAAAGATACCCAATTTTATACATTATTTCATTTAACTTACGAAGCAACAAAATTATGAATATACGTAAAGACACTAAATTTTATCTATTAACACATTAACTGCCATGGTGGTCACCGGTGACCGGTGCAAAAGATTTTATTATAAATGCAAAAAATTCGCCATGAAGTCTATTTGCAATATTGTAAAAGCAATTGATATTGGAATGACGCTTCAATACTTTGGCTTCTAATAACTCTGCATTACCTTCGTTTTGCACGATTTAATCATATTTTGCAGTATTTCCTTGCATCGCGGTTCTAACATAGCAAAATATGCTTGGCAGTCAACGTGTTAACTCGTTCAACTTCCAAAAGGACAAAATTCCAAATGTACATCAATTTTATATAATCGACTTCGGCAACATTTATCCGATCTTCCCACCTTCTACGTCTCTTCGTTCTTCCATTTTTCATCCCACCACACAATTTTCTACTTAACCTTAGCACTTGCATCACCGATACACAGTTAGGACTCGAGTAAATTGCGCATGCAATTTGTCCACACGCTGACGTGAATACCGCATTAATTGGTGCACTTTTCACAGGCTCGCACTCCCCTTTCTGGGCGAGTCGCAGTCCGTTGACGTAAACGTTAACCGCTTTATACAGAGCACGTTCGTCGGTTCGCCCGATAATCCATGAATATTTATTTACCGCGGCATTTAGCGCGGCCCAGACGAACGGAACTTCGTTCCATTTGGTAGGCGCGTGCCTGCAGTGCAGCGGGAGGAAGTATCGATCATAAGAATTTACAGTGGCCAAGAATAGTATCGCGCACTCCTGTTTTCTGGGACAAGTTTCTCGGGAAAAGGTATTATTCGGATGTACTTTTACAATAGCGCGTAATGGAAGAATTTTGAGTACTGTTTTATCAATGGTTCACATATCGGGGGCTTCTTGAAAAGCTGAGTATAGTGGAAACCGTCGGAACATCTCAAATTCTTACCCTACGATGAAAACTGGCGTACTATTTGATGGTTAGATAAAACAAATTAAAATGTGATACCAGTGGTTGAATAATTAACTTCGATAGCAGCGGTAGTATGTAGAAAATGGGATATAACAACTTACAGATAAGACTCGTATATAATTTCTTTTACATTCAATTGAATATCTTTGCGATCTTGTGTATATGTTGCCGTGAATGACCGAAATTGGAGAATGTCGACTTCCACCGGTGAATGTCAACAGATACCAAATACATCGGTGAAAGATCGAATATTTCATTACATTGTTGTACATTCGGACACTCTCCGGTGTGTGTCGACAATTAGTGCATGGTGAATGTCAACATTTACCGGTGTAAGTCAGAAATAAGGAAATAAAGAATTAGCAAATATTTCGGACATATACCAAGCGACTATGTGAATGTTGACATTCCCCGGTGAAAGTTGACATTCTCCAGATTTCGGTGTTTCACTGTAACATATACACGTATGTATTTTAAAAAACATTTTGTATTTGTATAATAGAAACACACATATATCTGTGGGATATTTTAGTGACAACAAATAGATGTTTATTTTAATGAATTAAATAACAATACAAGATAAATTGATTCGCGTGTGTCGACCCCGTGGTGACTCCGTGGCGTCCGCTTCTGAACTGCCCCGTCGCTCTTTTCTCTTATAAGCAATTGAATCGCGGATCATACCATCGATCGTTTACCTTATTCGCTTCCCTAGCAACTAATTTATTCCAGAACCTTCCAAACACATGCGTACACATTACAACTTATTCCAGAATCTTCCAAACGCTCGATCGCTCATGCATACACACACACACAATCGGGTGTTGCCAGTTCATATCGCGATACCACATATCTTCGTTCTTAACTTTAAACACGTCTTCAAAATTTAAATGCGATATCGAAACTTTACCCTTTGACTGTGCTCAATTTGGACAAATTACTGCCACACCCTTTCGATCCTCCCCTTATCACGTTAAACGCTATTTACCCTTCGTTCCGTCGTGTAGCAAATTCGCTACAGGCCACAACATTTTCAAGTATTTCAATTTAGCCTTTAGATGTTCCTTGCTCGTGTTGTATCGCATTGTCTACATACTCCTGTCGCTATTGAAGTTAACTACTCATCCACTAGCACTGCTGCAACGCGAAAACGCGTCACGAACTCACGTTCGTCATTTATCAGCTGACACCGACAGAACTTTACCGCAGATTTTCCTGCGATTCGGCGTGGCCCGACACGTGGACGAAGTTTCGCAAACTTTTTTCGTAACGCCCGCCTGCCCACGTCATTCCCCTTTCCAGCGCGGAGAAAGTAAACAGCGCGGGCCGAATTTTCGTTGCCGCGACGTGACGGTACATACGTGTCATTGTGCAGGACATCGCGGACAGTTCGAACTGCGATTAAAATCCGCCACCGTGCCCCAATGGAACGTCGTCGAATGATAAGTGACCGCTGTGAATCACGACGGCGCGCGTGACACTCGTTAATCGCAACGAATTGACCCAATAAATCAGGCATCGACCAAAAACGCCTGCGTCGAAAAAGTTCGAAAAATAATAACGTAAATCATAACGTTTCCGCGGTCCCAAATTCCTCGGCTCTGCAATTTGAGGTAAAAGACAAAACTGCGCGTTTTTCGATGGATTTCGTCTGACACGTCGTCCTCTGCAGGAGATGTCTGCGTGCGGTCGAGGACATAATTTGTCGACGACGTCTCGCAGAATGGAAAGTTCAAGATCCTCGAAGATCCGCTTTCGAAGATTCGTTAATCCGTCCGCGCCAATTCGGCTGCGCGTTACGTCCGCAAGACATAACAGAACTTTTGACGTACGTCTAGAAACGTGCGTCGCGTCATTAACGATGGTGTGACGCTTTGCGCGTCCGGTGACGATCGGAAGTAGAGAAAGTAAAGTCTTGACGTGGCATGACATAATTTGGTACGCTTCCTTTCAATTGCTCTGCCGTGTTGTTGAAAATCGTCTATGGCAATATGTCAGCGACGAAATTTTAACCAGCTACAAAACAATTCTGCATTGTTATTCTTATGATCTGTTACTCAAATTACTGTCTTGCGGACGATTGCCGCAGCTTTTATTTCTGGAGATCGTCGAGGTTTTGCAGTCGTTACAGTCTGCATCAGGACAGATTTGGTCCGATACCGAAATTCACATTCTTGGAAAGGGTGTTCTTAGACTTTGCGTTTACCGTTGCGGATCATTGTTTTAGATTGATCAGCTAGTCAATTAACACGTTGACTGCCAAGCGTGTTTTCCTATGTTAGAACCGCAATGCAATGAAATACTGCAGAGTATGATTAAATCGTGCTAAATGAAGATAACGCAGAGTTGTTAGAAGTTAAAGTATTGAAGTACCGTTCCAATAGCAATTGCTTTTGCAAAATTGCAAATAGGCTTCATTGCGAATTTTTTGCATTTTTAGTAAAATCTTTTGCGCCGGTCAGCGCGTATTTTGCTATGTTAGAACCGCAATGCGATGAAATACCGCAGAGTATGATTAAATCGTGCAAAATGAAGGTAACGCAGAGTTGTCAGAAACCAAAGTATTGAAGCACCGTTCCAATATCAATTGCTTTTGCAAAATTGCAAATAGGCTTCATTGCGAATTTTTTGCATTTTTAGTAAAATCTTTTGCGCCGGTGAGCGCGTATTTTGCTATGTTAGAACCGCGATGCGATGAAATACTGCAGAGTATGATTAAATCGTGCAAAATGAAGGTAACGCAGAGTTGTTAGAAGCCAAAGTATTGAAGCACCGTTCCAATATCAATTGCTTTTGCAAAATTGCAAATAGGCTTCATTGCGAATTTTTTGCTTTTTTAGTCAAATATTTTGCATCGAGCAGCGCGCATTTTGCTATGTTAGAACCGCGATGCGATGAAATACTGCAGAGTATGATTAAATCGTGCAAAATGAAGATAACGCAGAGTTGTTAAAAGCCAAAGTATTGAAGTACCGTTCCAATAGCAATTGCTTTTGCAAAATTACAAATAGGCTTCATTGCGAATTTTTTGCATTTTTAGTCAAATCTTTTGCGCCGGTGACCGCGTATTCTGCTATGTTAGAACCGCGATGCGGTGAAATACTGCACAGTATGATTAAATCGTGCAAAATAAAGGTAACGCAGAGTTGCCAGAAGCCAAAGTATTGAAATACCGTTCCAATAGCAGTTGCTTTTCCAAAATTGCAAATAGGCTTCATTGCGAATTTTTTGCATTTTTACTAAAATCCTTTGCGCCGGTCACCGATGACCACTGTGGCAGTCAACGTGTTAATAAACCGAGAGGTATACAACAATAACAGAAACACAATAGTTGTCAAGCGTCACTCACATATGTATATGGTTATAACAATATCTGTTATAATTTTGCCATTACGTGCTGGATGCAAGAAAAATACTTCCTGCGCATATATATGATTTCGGCGTGACGGTCGACGTGTTAAACAGGCACCGGAACTGTTCCATATGCATCGAAGTGCTTTGCGTGCACAATTGCACGTACAAGATGCTTTGCAGACAGCTGTTCAATTTCAAGCGCATTCAATATTCTGCAATTCCAATAGCCGCGTTTTTCACTTTGTATGCATCTAAAGCTGTTATATGACTCGTGCTTCTGTATGCTAATTCCGGGTGTATTCAAAGCTCTCCTTCGACAACTGCGCACATTCTATTTGCGGCCATAATATTAGGAGCAAGTTAACGGCCTGCGTCCGTCACAATTATTGGGCGATTTCATTGTTCACATAACATCCATCAAAGCAGTCGGTCAGTGGTTTGCGACTGGCTAACCCCTACGCAATGTAGGTTAGTTGGTCAGGGCACTCGAGCTTTTACGATGGTGAAAAGATCCCATAAATTTTAACACCACGACATATCTGCGTATTGGTATCCGATACTCTTAATTTGTTTCATTTATTTCAATCTTCGGAAAATTAAAGAAAAATGCATAGTCTTCGGAGCATTGGCATTCCATTAAATATAATATTTCAAAAATCGTTAGTAATGTAAAACCTGTGCGACACTTGAAACATCTAACGATTTTTAAAATATATATATATATATATATATATATATGCATGCGTATATATAAAAATGTGTATGATACACTATGTCAAATAACGCATATTATCTAAAAATGACTTATTCATTTGAAGAGAAAACGTACACTGCCGAAGCGTCGGATAAAGCTTGTTTTTCAGTTTCCAACTTTTTAATTAAATTAAATTTGTTTCTGTTATCAGTGACCGGTATGTGCCAACAATAAAATTTGTCCTACATTTGACTATACGGTCGATATTGCATTCACATATAATATAATATATATGTTAATTATTAGGTTTACCGGAAAGTACTGTCTGATAATAGCATCTCAAGTTTCAACACTCATGAACGTGTTGGTTTGGAACGTATATGGCTGGCTCTGTTCATTTGGCATTGCGTTTCTACATGAGTGCTCTTCTAAACGCACTAAAACAATAGTTTCATTATCTCCGTATGGCATTACATTCTGTTAATTTCGCGTTATATTTCTGCACACGAACTCTTCTAAATTTACAGATACAATGATCTTATCATGACAGAACTTTATGGTAGACCCAATATAAAGTAAACCCTAAGGATGTGAGACGGTTCGTTTGACGGAGGACTTTTCTCTCTGATTTTAAGACAACGAATACATACTCCTCAAAATGGGACTCGATGGTCTCTAAATATGTAGAAACTTTTAACACATTATAATAAATAAAACGTCAATAGCAAGACGTGGAGTTTCTAAAGACAATCTTCACGACGTCTTAATGATTTTTCCGGAAACCGTTGATTTGAACGAATGGCAGGACTCCAAAAAAGCCCACTGTTTTTCGTTAGGCAACTGACGAGCTTTCAATAAACTATGTCGGCATTTTCTGACTGACGTTTGCGCTGGCGCTTTGTGTGGAGCACAGAAAAGCGCCATGAGTCTGTGTCCAAAAGTCTTTTAATGGGACATGCGTTTGTCAACAGATGGAAATGCGCGCTGACGGTGTCATAATGTATACATGCGAGAAAATATGACTCCTTGCGCAAATACACATATTACCGGTGATAAGATTACTTTTACGCAGTGCAAGTTTTATGTGATTCAAGGATGCACGAATGGAAAATGTCTTCTTCCACGTGCGCATTTATCACGTGTTTCGTTACGGCACCGTTAGCGTTAGTTTTACGACAACTCTGTTGCTGAATGTGCTTTGCGAACGCAAAACAATGCAAATAAGGAGTCTTCATCCGACGTTTGTTTGTAGGCCTCATTAATAACGTCTGGCGCATTGGTTATTGATGATTATTTGTTAGTCGCGCGTGAGAACTCCATTTTTCCTGGAATCTTGTCAAGTCTTTGACTCGAATAGTAATCGGTCAGCTGTTTTTGACGAGTATACTCGTCGTGAAGAAAAATGGGAACTGAAATATATTCTTGAATTTTAAGATCGTTGGAATGTTTGGCGGCCAAAGCGGAACTAACGAATAAATATAAATAATAAATAATCGGTGTGAAAATATAAATAATTATTACGGAAAACTGGTTATAGTTTAGGGATTGCATTAGATTTATCGATTAGTACAATTATCCCACGTACATCTTCGGTGTAATAATTCATTATAATAAGACTCTTCAAAAAATTTTGATAAACAACTTTATCTCAAATAAATCTCTTTCACAGATTTATCATCCAAGTACAGTTGCCAAAAAGCTCTGTCAGTTATAAAATACAAAAATAGAACAGTAATTTCATCACAATTTAATTCTGTATTATAACTGCCACACATACTCCACGTTTGACGAGTATACTTTAGATACATTCTCTTTACAGAGGTTGCAACAGCTAACTCGTTATCAATTGTTTCACGGTATGATATAATTAACAGGATTACGCTTAAAATGCAATTTTTTCATAGGCATCAATTATTTGGTTCTTGACTTATAAATTACTGCTTCTGCAATTTTTTGGTTAAATTATGTTTTCACATTTTTTGGATCGATAAAAGCACGTTATAAGGAGAATGCTGTTATGGGAATTTATAAGCATGCGAAAAGAAAGTCGTATTTGATGCCGAAGCGTTCAAAGATAATTTAAACGGAAGACTTCCTATATCGAGAAAAGATAAAAAAGAGGATTGCATTGTATGCTCTAAAAGACAAGGAGATGGTTGGGGACGGCAGACAAGCGTATATTGCGACGCTTGTCCAAATAAAACAAGAGCACACATTGGAGAGTGATTCGAAAGGTGTGACGCCAAGTGAATCACGATGCGTTAAAATTGCAGTCTTATTTACACTAAAATAAGGCATATTTATACAACGCAGTAACGTATTTCATCTTTTCTCAATATTAAAACTGCGTTAAAATTGCAGTCTTATTTACACTAAAACAAGGCATATTTATACAACGCAGTAACGTATTTCACCTTTTCTCAATATTCGACGCCTTCCATTTAAATTATCCTCGAACACTTCATCTTTTTCAAAATTCTGCAACAGTTGCATGTTTTCATTTAAACTAATACCACCATTTTCGGTACTGACGGAATAACCGGAGCGGCACACGTTAATGAAGAGGACAAGTTAACAGCCACTTACGCAGGCGTCACGTTAAAAGTCCGCATTACGGCACTCCGACATTGCAACGCTACGCAGTCGTCACTAAATATTTGAGCACCCACGGCTCGCGTTTCGACAGATCGCGCACTTCCATTTTCGCGACGAAAAATACACTTGAAACGAAACGAAAAAAATACAGCAACGCTCGTCCGCTGTAGCATCGGATCGTATGCCGGCCAGTGGAAATACCGTTGAAAACGCCACTGCGCGCGTTCCCCACGAAAATCCATCGAAAGCCTTGAAAACATAAAAGCCAGCCAATTTCAATGCACAACGGAGCATCGTGCCGGCCTCGCTTTTTTGATCCGCGCTTTCATATCGTCGATCGATGTTCGCCGGACGCACAGGGCACGTGTTACGAAGTATCGCGAGCGTTTTTTATTTAAGCCGTCGAGCGCAACGCATGCAACAACTCGAGGCAGACGATTCGTGTAGGGAATTTCGCGTGTTCCGACGCCGCGCTCTTCCGCGAATTCGAAAAATTTTCCACGCACGCGAAAGGACGGCGTGGTCGTCGATCACTTGGCAATGATCGCCGGCTACAATAGTTATATGGCCAAAGGTCACGCACCTCGATAAGCCCCAATGTTCTGCCTTGACCCGACTACGTGAGACCGAAAACGACAGTCGACGGAAAGCACGGGCGATCGTCGAATACTATTCGCCTAGATCCGGCTCACGTACAATATCGTTTTCATCGATTCGGACCTTCGTATATTGGGGTCTTTTCTAAATATTTATATATTTTTGCAGTTATATATTTTCCTCTAAGTCTATATCTTTGCTGTCTTTTATATAACTTCAATAGCATAACATACATTTAAATTTCATGCAATTGACACTATCAATATCATTCAGGCGTCGAAGATCTGGAAAGTATTGCATACTAAAAAGCTTACTATTCGCCTAGATCCGGCTCACATATAATATCGTTTTCATCGATTCGGACCTTCGTGTATTTGGGTCTTTTTTAAATATTTATATATTTTTGGAGTTATATATTTTCCTCTAAGTCTATATCTTTGCTGTTTTTTATACAACTTCAATATTATATTATACATTTAAATTTCATGAACTTGATACTATCAATATCATTCAGGCGTCGAAGATCTGGAAAGTATTGCATACTAAAAAGCTTACTATTTGCTTAGATCCGGCTCACGTACAATATCGTTTTCATCGATTCGGACCTTCGTATATTGGGGTCTTTTCTAAATATTTATATATTATTGAAGTTATATATTTTCCTCTAAATCGATATGATTGCTGTCTTTTATATAACTTCAATATCATATGATACATTTAAATTTCATGCAATTGATACTATCAATATCATTCAGGCGTCGAAGATCTGGAAAGTATTGCATACTAAAAAGCTTGCTATTCGCCTAGATTCGGCTCACGTACAATATCGTTTTCATCGATTCGGACCTCCGTGTATTGGGGTCTTTTCTAAATATTTATATATTTTCGTCTAAATCTATATCTTTGCTGCCTTTTATATAACTTCAATAGCATAACATACATTTGAATTTCATGCAATTGACACTATCAATATCATTCAGGTGTCGAAGATCTGGAAAGTATTGCATACTAAAAAGCTTACTATTCGCCTAGATCCGGCTCACGTACAATATCGTTTTCATCGATTCGGACCTTCGTGTATTTGGGTCTTTTCTAAATATTTATATATTTTTGGAGTTATATATTTTCCTCTAAGTCTATATCTTTGCTGTCTTTTATGTAACATCAATATCATATCATACATTTAAATTTCATGCAATTGACACTATCAATATCATTCAGGCGTCGAAGATCTGGAAAGTATTGCATACTAAAAAGCTTGCTATTCGCCTAGATCCGGCTCACGTACAATATCGTTTTCATCGATTCGGACCTTCGTGTATTTGGGTCTTTTCTAAATATTTATATATTTTTGGAGTTATATATTTTCCTCTAAGTCTATATCTTTGCTGTCTTTTATATAACTTCAATATCATATCATACATTTAAATTTCATGCAATTGACACTACCAATATCATTCAGGCGTCGAAGATCTGGAAAGTATTGCATACTAAAAAGCTTACTGTTCGCCTAGATCTGGCTCACGTACATCGTTTTCATCGATTCGGACCTTCGTGTATTTGGGTCTTTTCTAAATATTTATATATTTTTGGAGTTATATATTTTCCTCTAAGTCTCTATCTTTGCTGTCTTTTATATAACTTTAATATCATATTATACATTTAAATTTCATACCATTGACACGATCAACATCATTCAGGCGTCGAAGATCTAGAAAGTATTGCATGTTAAAAAGTTTACCAGAGACGAATGGGAATTATTAAACATTGCGGTCATTTATGAATCGGCCTTGTTGGGCAATAATAGCATTCACTACTCGAGGTTTTCTGGCGATAAATTCCCTCTCTTTAAATATAACATAAACATGGCGTAAAATGACATAAAGATTATACAGCAGATATACAATACGATTATACAAAACATATGACATATAGATTGTTAGCAAGAAGTCCGCAATTCCTTCACATCGTACAAAATAATCGACATCGACTCCACGCCGTAATTGTCAATTGTGTGTCGCTAATTCCTTTTTGCACTTGCCATTCTCAATCGCCGATTGAACTAAATATTGCCCAACAATGTCCCCTATAAAATGTCAAGCACGTCTCACGCTGACAGGGTTCGCGAAATTCTCACGTGACGTTCCAGGAATTTTGCGAACTGACGTGTCTACTCGTCGATCGTGGACAAAAGCGGGCGTAATAAATCAGTCGATCGCCTTTTTGTCTTCGCCTCGAACCTGTTTCTATCAGTCCGCCTTCTCTCCCTTGGCCGTGATTTCCAGTTTTCGCGAAACGCATGTTTGCGCGTCGACAACCCATTCGTCATTTGCGTATTTAGCGCGGATGCACATTTACTTATGCATGCTCAGTGTCGCACGATTTGTTTGTCGATATGTGAAGGCACGTGTTTAATCGTCGTGCATTGATGATCCTTTTTGCTTGATGGCTAAACATTTCTCTGTCTGCACCTATGACCGGCATTCCACTTTTTATTTCCTGTCAGTCTTTCTTGAATGTGGGAAAAATGCTGTCAGTCTTTCTTGAGTGTCGCAAAAGAATATCGTAACGGACAAATGTGCGTCCGACAAAAAATATCCACGTGTATGCTCTTTGGCAGCTACTGAGCAATTTTCGGCTTATTGATGATGATTTGCAAGTCAATATCCTAAGCGCGTGTCAGTTCGGATTACTCGAGTAAATGATAATATTTCATAAAATTGACAAGCGTTTTTTGTCATATTTGCGGACGACATCCGCAATATATTTAATTTATTGTCATGTGCTGCCCTGGCAAACAGGATGTCCCGCATGTTAACGCAAAGCAAAATAGTTCTCTATAGCAGCTTCTCTTGTTGCGAACGAAAAGACAGTTTATTCGTTTTTCGACGAAAGAATACAGGAATCGCCGCAACGACACAATTTATATTCATGTTCAGTGGTATATTCCTGTTAACCTAGAAAAAGAAGAATTTTTACTAGGGAAGATCTAATAAAGATTCTCAATCGATTTCTAGTTTCCAACCAAAAACGGGGTTTTCCTCATTATCTACGAATTTATATTCATTGTCTTGAAGTATCTACTAAATTCATTAATTCTGTATGTGACGTTACATCGCTAGAATAACACGTGCACGAATCTAATATACAACCACTCGATCCGGTTTCTGTAATTTACTTCTGAAAATTTCCTACCCAAACTTATTACTCGCGCGAGTTTCATCCCATCTGCCCTTTGAGATAGTTTCTCCAGCGATGTCTTCGATCTATGTAACTTCGAACCATGACTTCGTTAAGATCTATACCGAAGTTTCTTCGCGGTGAGTCCGCATTTGGATATCAATTCGCACAATTCAATGTGAATTTCCGAACATGATAATATTTAGGTCAGCAGCTAAATCTATCTCGAAATATATACGAAAATGCAATATATATTTGCGAAATTAAATTGTTTTATGGTATGCATATATTATCTCTGTTTTTTTCTATTTTATATCAAAGGGAATTTGGTCGTGAATTGAATAAGGAAATTCATAAATTATATTTACGAACACGATATACATCTGCCCTACAGACATGGTGTCCGTGGTACCAAAGTTGATGATACCGAAATTAAACCGGCATAATATTCGCATACTGTGTTAAAACAATATATCATACATTTATCCTGCAAACATGCTATCGCTATAAACTTTCTTATAACCGGCTAACTTCATAACTAACTATTTATTTAACCCTTTGACTGCTATGGACGCATATATGCGTCCGCCGAAATCTATCGGTGTAGACTATGGGCGCATATATGCCTTTCCCAATCGTTCCGATTTCTTACGTATTGCCGCCACAATTATCAATGCTTTCATTGTCAATGATTTTTTAATGAATGAATGAAATGACATGAAATTATCAATGATTATTATCATATCAATTCAGATGAATACAGATGCGTTCTTTCTCAAATAATTTTCTTGCATTATTTAATTTGGCGTAAATGAAAAATGACCAGTAGAACTTAGCTGTGCCTTATATAATCAATCAATAAAATTTGCATTAGCGAAAAGTATTTCGTCCTCAGCGAGCGCTTCGGCCGGAAATATTCAGCAGTCAAAGGGTTAAAACTATCAAAGAAGTGAATACGTCAGCGAATTGTCCAAGTCTCCCTTACAACCTTCTTGAAACAATATCACGTCCCGCGGCTATGCAAAAATAGCATCGCCGAGCCTAAGCAAATTTGCCCGTCCGGTGAATTTTGCACTCCATCATATTACTGAAAATAGAATGAAAGAAGCTAGTGCCTCGTTCGCCGAGTGCAGGCCACAAAAGTCAGGCTCGTCGACTGATTTACGCGCACGACTCGAAAGCGCAACCCCTCTTCGCTCGGACACATTCCGCGCATTTGTTTATCGAGGGTGGAACACATTTATGACTGTGTTTTCATTGCAGCGCAGCTGATTCCGCTTTTTCTCATTCTTTTTTTGTGATCACACGTCCGCTCGCTTAATTGTGTCCGCAACGGCTCAGTTGGCTCTAATCGCGAACATATCGGCCTCGCATGGCTGCGTTTAATTAACGATCAGCAATCTGCGACCCGTACGCACGCTCACAATTTTGTTGCCAATTAGTGTTGATCAGCGCTGGGCGCCGATCGATTAGAATCTTTAATGCGATTAATCGGTTACTGCTAATGGTTAAAAGAAATTGCTCCATGAAATGACCGATGATCAGTGTGAGATTTTGCGGAAAGTATTCTGATGTTCGTTGCGCGAGGGCAGAAATGTCGGAGCGAGGGTACTGAAGTTAAATATATTTTATGTAGTTGATGAAGATATGTTTATTTACATGCACGTTATATTTTAGAGTGTCTTGAAAGAAATCATTAACACGTTGACTGCCAAGCGTATTTTGCAATGTTAGAACCGCGATGCGATGAAATGCTGCACAGTATGATTAAATCGTGCAAAATGAAGGTAACGCAGAGTTCTTGGAAGCCAAAGTATTGAAGCATCGTTCCAATATCAATTGCTTTTACAAGATTGCAAATAGGCTTCATGGCGAATTTTTTGTGTTTTTAGTAAAATCTTTTGCACCGGTGACCACCGTGGCAGTCAACGTGTTAAATAGTAATTCACTTCTTTGATCTCCGATACCATTGCATTATTTTCATTTTGCACAATTCAATTGTATTCTATAGTACTTCATCACGTTGCGGTTTTAACACGTTGACTGCCAAGCGTATTTTGCTGTGTTAAAACCGCGATGCGATCAAATCCTGCAGAGTATGATTAAATCGTGGAAAATGAAGGTAACACAGAATTTTTAGAAGCCAAAGTATTGAGATACCGTTCCAATATCAATTGCTTTTATAAGATTGCAAATAGCCTTCATGGCGAATTTTTTGTGTTTTTAGTAAAATCTTTTGCGCCGGTTACCCGTGACCACCGTGGCAGTCAAAGTGTTAACCACTAGCATTTGCATGTATATGTGCATTTCTATTATAGCTTCTTTTTTACAGTCTATTGAAATAGTAAAACACTAGCATTTATCTACGCGATACTTAGCATTTGCGTAATTTAATGTAGCCACAAAAAATGTAGTATACAAAATAATTTCGCAGCTCATAATCTTGTCGATCATCTTTAATGTGAGAACTTAGTTCCTTTGAAAGAAAAACGCTGAGAGCCGCTCGTAACGTGTGGTCGGTTACACCTCATGGAAGAAAATCGATATCTCGAATTAATTAACCTACATCGACGAGGTGAGGACTCGTGACCTCATCGTTAGGTTCGTGTGAATAAGCCACTGTGGAACCGTGAGTACACGCGAAACACGCGGGCTGAAGTACGAAATTCTCGTGACCGTAAATGCTAATAAACGGCGAACAACAGGTGACAATGCAAGGCAACGAAGAGTACATCTGTTTCTGCGCAAGTTCAAACTGTTTTCCGAAAATATACACCACGTTGCGTACAGAATATTGTTGTCATGAAGGATGTTGCGGAAATTAACACTAGATTGCCGGAGGTTGGTTGTATACCTATTTTGCCTGATTGAGTCAATTTGACTCAATCGTCAAAAATGCAGTTTTTTTAAAATAATAAAATGTTATTACAAATAAACTTTATTCCAAACACTTTTTGCATACATATTTAGTTTTTAAAATACACTTTCCGCATATTTTTTTATTACATTTGCTACAAACGCCCTTGCTTCTGTTTCTGTTGCATGACACTTGTACCTGGCAATTTGCACGGTTTTCAATATTTTGTATATTAGATAAAGTCGAAGTACTTTCGGCTTCATTATCGTAATTTCCGCTTAATTCTTCCGCCAGTTGCAAAAGAAATTCTTTTCTTGACATTTGTACTTGAGTCACATCTTTATATATGACCCAAGCATTGATTGCTGCCAAGTCTAAAATGTTGTAGAACACGTGAACGGGCCATCTGCGGGAACCTGCTTTGGTACTATATTTTCGCGCCATTTGATCCAGTATATCGACTCCATACTTAGTATTATTATAAAAAGATATAGTTTCCGGGACACGTTTTTCATTTTTTGCAATTCCTACATTGCGATGTTTTGAGCTCAATAATAAAACTTTTTTATTGGCTTTACTTTTATACATGGTTAGTGTACAGGCCTCCGTTTTATAAAGTTTTGTAGAGTAGCGTGTCATTTTGTCCTTTTTCGCTTTTGCAATTTGGGGCAATTCAGTGCCTACAGTTATCGGGTTTTGTTTTGCGACAAATGCACTACTTTTTCCGGTGCCATAAGTCAAAATGAAAGATTTCAACAGGATAGTTTGCAACAAATAATTTTACAGCATTGAATGAACAAATTATAACATGAAAACTCTCCCACCCGAACGTTTACAACAGGTTTTTATGAAAAGGAAATAAGTTACGTGTGTCTAAAACGGTGAGTCAATTTGACTCGTATCCGGCAAAATAGGTATAGCATATATGAATTATTGGAAGTAAGGGAGTAGGGTGGAATAGGAATTACTTTTTGTATACCTTTCATTGTTCTATGAAAAACCAAAAAATGACTTAAAATTGTTATATATATCACAGTAAAAGTGCAAATGAGTCAAATTGACTCGCTCCATCAATCTAGTGTTAAGAACTTTACTTCCTCACATTGACGAGTTGTACGCAGTCTATTATAAAAAATTGTGCAATTCGGAAAAATGACATAAATATAGATGACAATAGTAATATGACGACATATCATGACATAGATATAGTTAAACGCGTTGCATTGCTATGTTAAATAATCAGAAGAGAAATCGTGTAGATTTTTGCTGGATATTATACATCACAATATTGCTGCATGAGAGACTATATATCTCTCACTCATTTATGGCATCGGTAAGTGCACGAGACTTTGATGTGATATTAAATACGCTAATACTCTCATATTAGAGATTTCATGACTGTTCATTAATTTGCGGAATTTGCCGCGTTTACACGAATATGAATAAAAGTGTATTTTAAATGACTATTTCCGCGATGAAACGAATGCACCAGTCGACATCAAAAACGGCGAATAACTCACGGCAAATAAATGAACGAAGTGCACGCCGTTGAAAGAGGATCCTCTTTGAAAAGCTCCGCTCGCATTCCCGTACCGAGTGAAAAATCGAGATGGAAGAGGAGCGCACAGACAGCTTCCCTTTCACGATTTTTCGCGATCTAAACGCGCGCCCGATGTTTTACCCACTTTCGGAGTATTTCGATTAAATATTTACTCGCGTCTTTGCTCCCGCTTCCGCTCGTGGCATTCTTTGCAAAAGCCACTAGGCGATCCGCGGTAATTGCTGCCGACTACGATCCTCCGTGCATAAACTCTCTGTTCGCAAACGGGGGGTACACTGAAGCAGGAAAAAATCGTTGGGAGAACGTTTTCGTACTTTCTGCGCTCGGTGTTCCTTAGGTCAGCATTACAAGCGAAATAAAGCGATATCTCACAAAGGGTAACTTAAAAAAGTAGCTCAAGATCCTTTTACACGGGAATTTGTTAAAATGGACGAAACGCTGGGAAGAAAAATTTTAGCCTTACCGTATGGAATTGACCATATAAAGCTATGGTCGTGGAGACATTAAATACAGGTAATGAAACGTTGAGAAGAGTGATTTTATACTTACCGTATGGAACTGACCATATATAAGGCTGTGATCGTCGAGACAATAAATATAGATAACAAAACATTTGGAGAATGATTTTATACTTAGCGTATGGAAGTGACCATACCGGGCGGTGATCGTATGGACAATAAATATATACAATAAAACGTTTCGAAGGATGATTTTATACTTGCCGTTTGGAACTGACCATGGAAGACTGTGATCGTGGAGATAATAAATATAGATAATCCGGCAACGATAACTAGCTTGGAAAAGTAGAATATGATAATGTTCGAGAGAACTTTTTCGATAGAGATCTCGACTACTCGCAAGAGATAATATATTTTGGGACAACTTCCGCAGTGCGGAAAGCGTAAATAATGATATGTTTGGTCAATCGACGAACGACATATTATCTTCTGATATCGTCCGTTTTCACTAAATGTTTATTTGAAATAATTATGTAAATGGATCCATGTCATCCAATTATTTGTCCAAATCCCTCGTATTTACTATGATTCGCGATCGACATAGTGCCTTCTCATATGTCACGTCTCGATGACATATTTATTTAAAATAATTATATAAATGAATTTATGCCATTCGTTTATTTGCTTAAATATCAAGGGTCTACTATTATTCGTCACAATTTATTCTATCAACTTGTCCAAATTAACACTTTGACTGTCATGATGGTCACCGGTGACCACCGTAAAACATTTTACTGAAGATTCAAAATATTCTCAATGAGTAGCAATTATTATTTTATGAATACAATTGTTGTTAGAATAGTGATACGATCCTTTGGTCTTCAATACCTGCACATTATTTACATTTTGCATAATTCAATTGAACGCTGTAGTATTTCATAGCATCGCCGTTCTAATATAGTAAAATACTCTCGGCAGTCAAAGTGTTAACACATTGTTGACCGGCAATTTTCGGTAAAAGCTGTCTCAAGTCACCGGCTATTATTTCGTAATTAAACATGGAAGTGAAACGATGTAAATAACTTTCAATAAAGTTTGTTCGTGCATAATAAATTTAAATTGAATTTTTGATGTAAATTTTATGTAACTTTTAGTATTTTTCGTATGATTAACTGTACAGCAGTCATTTATGCGTAGATGTAGATAAAAGGTTTTGCACATATACCTTGTTTCGTTGCGCTTTCCTTTTAAAGAGCTAGAGATTATGCCCTTGTTATTTCATTTTCAATAATCATTTTCCAAATGACTACAATTTATTTAAAAATCACTCGGGCAACTATATAAAGCATTCACGTATAATTTATTGAAAAATGCTTAACCGTCACGTTCCGTCGTTCTTGACACTTTTTAATACTACAATTGTAATAAAAGCCTCAGTACCAAGAAAAGTATACGTTTTTTTATAATAAAGCAGACTCTAACACAATGAGCAAAATTTTGCTATATTCAATATTGTCCTGCGTTTCAAAATTCAAATAGCCGACGCATTTACAGTGCAAACACGAGTTAACTCGTGACCGGTCAACAACGGTTGGCCATGAAAACACGAGTTAACTCGTGACCGGGCAACAATGGGTTAATAGACGACAGTACCAATAACATCGCATACTGCTCTGAGAAAGTATCGAATCGTCATTGTAAAATTTACCCCATCATCTTGGCCAAACAAAATGAAAATCCTTCCAGCATCGACCCATCCTCATCCAATCGCACGTTCCTCGTTAACTAACGACACGTTATCGAAAAATCGCACCGACACGTCCTGCTCCGCGTCCGATCGCTCGATCAACGAAACATTCGCTTTTCGCATTTCGCGTTTGCGGCGACATCGCGGTCCCGCGCCCTGTCACCAGGATAGAGGGACATGTCGGCCATTAGTGCGATTGCCCCTGGGCACGGGGCTCGGACGAAAAAAGTGCAAAACACCAGCAACCTGTAAATTGACGTCGACGCGGCGGGCAAATATTGTCCGAACAGATTACGTCGTCGATGCGTAAGCGAGAAGTAAAGAGAGTGACATAGATAGCGAGGGAGGAAAAGAGAAGAGGGAGAGAGAGGACGAGTGACGCATTGTGAAACAAACGATACGGGGTATCGAGGGTGCGGACTGAATGGTCGAGCGCAAAATTACTAAGATCGCCCGTGGGTCACGAAAAGTTTCCGAACTCACGGAACTTCGAACGTCATCATGCGTGCGCGGACCAACTTAACGCCCGACGTGGCAGTATTAACGACCACCCAGTTTTTCACGCTACACGGACGCACGGAGGGTCGGTTTTCCGGGCGGGAGAAAAACGCTCGCCGTGTTCATACGGATGAGAGAAAGAAAAAAGTTTACCACACTCCCAGCGGCCCGGTAACTCAATGCGCTGTCGGGGATAGATCACGCGCGGGTGAGCGACTTTTAGGACTTCCGCGAAAGGTCGATGCAAAATGGGCGGCTTGCGATACGGTTTCTTACGGGAAGTGAAGTAATAAACATTTTTATGAGCGCTATCGCTGATATATATAGAGCACTTTAATATACATGTACGTATGTAATTATATAAGTAATTACTTACAAATATTTGTACAAATATGATTAATAGGATAATGAAATGTATGGTGTTGGTTAATGTCAATTATCTTGGTATCCTTTCGTACTTACAAATGTTTGTATAAATACTTTTAACACGATAATGAAATTTATGGTGTTGGTTAATGTCAATTATCTTGGTATCCTTACTTACTTACAAATATTTGTATAAATAGGTATTGGTATCCTTAATTACTTACAAATGTTTGTATAAATACTATTAATACGATAATGAAATTTATGGTGTCGGTTAATGTCAATTATCTTGGTATCCTTCGTGGTAGATAAATTGCGTAGATAGCGTTTTCGTGGAATGTAACACTTCGCCGAACGGCTACCGTTATGTCTGGGACGCTTAACTAGAAACGGATATGGAGTTAAGTGGACCTGAGCAGTTATTGAACGACGGTGATTTGGCTACTGCGTTGGTTTAGTTGCGGGAAAGTTGACTGTAGGGAATTTGAAAAGTGTCTCTTTAATCAGAAATATTTGTATTGGACTATTGGTTCCAATATATCAACGTACAGGGATCTTTTTCCATCAAATCTGCTTGCAACTTAAACGGCTAATGACACCGCAATCTTACTCGACGCGTAGACTCAAAAGAATAAAACTTTTTATATTGATTTTTCCAAAATAGAAAAAAAATAGTTTATCTGACCGTCCACGCCGACTAAAATCGCAACACTCTTCTTATATTGTATGCTCTCGCCACTCAGCAATAATGACAAAAGTTGCGGGTAACACATTAAAAGCTCCAAATCTTCCGTCTGCATTTATGTCGATGGAATGTTCCACATTTACGGATTATTCCGCGATCGACGATAACTGACAATCATCGTGTCCAAACCATTCCGTTTGCCGATGCAAATAGGTTATGCGCTATTGGCATATCGGCATGCGTTCGTACTGAGTCACATTGGTGTCGCTACGCGTATCGTTATCTATGATTCAGCGACGTGGCTACGTGCAATGTAACGGAGGATGCACTAAATTACGAGATTTAAGAGACCTACGTCACAAATTGCCCTGAACGACTTCGCACAGCAATTCTGTCACACGCGTCACCTCGCGCCTTCCCGATAATCCGCGTGCAAATTACGTGATTGTGGTATCAAGGCGAATTTCGGCAGTAATTCGATGCTCTGACGTGATGTAACTCGACTATGTGTATGCTTGACGAAAGTCGTTTACTAATCGCGTAAGCTGTAATCCTATTGCATTTGGTTTCTGCGAATATTACGTGATGAGACCAGAAACCTTGGTCGCCTTTATCTTATTGAGCTTATGTGATTGATCGTAGTATAAGTAATGATTGAATTTGATGTAAAATATCTTTTTTGGCAAATGACGAGCGAAATACAGTAGTTCCTCAATTTACGGGAATGCATTTTAACGCGCTTGGACTACCAGATGCTCAGTTGTGCGACACTGATTTCGTACATATAACATTAAACTATGAAACAAATGATAGTTATACAATTGAAGACATTTTACCCCAGTAAGTGCTAAATACGTGTTTAAGCACATAAAGCAAGTTCTCCTAAACGATTTTCTATAGTTTATTTATTTTCAATTTATTCTTCTCGCTTTCACTATTTATATTTAATTTTTTAATTAAATCTTAATTATTTTTTAATTAAATTAAGAAATTTTAGTTAATTCATTATATACTATTTCACTTATTCTCCATCTACCTACCCTCTCTTCCGTGGAATCTATCATTACAGTACGACATTTCAAACAAACCACTGTACAAAAACGCGTTAACTCTACACTCAAACTTTTTCACAATTAAACGTCGGTGTTATTCATAAAAAACATACTCCATTACGGCGCACATCGTAAAATAAAATCACGCCGGCCTCGTACAAAGATCACGCAGGCAGACACGTTACGTTCAAGATCGTGCCGTCGATTGACTAATGGGCATTCCGTAAGTGACGAGCGCAAGAAGAGTTATCGTGTCGAATCGGTTAACCTCCCTTTCGTGAGTTCAAGAGATCTCGTGCGATTCGCGAATCTTCATCCACCGCTTGTCGCTTGCACGCTTCTCGCGCGTGATAGTTATTACTATTCATCTAAATAACAATCGCGCAACGGTCTCGCCGAAATACTTAAGCAATCTCGCTGCAGAGCGTGGCAGCCGACGTCTGCAAATAATAACGCACGTCACACAATGCTCGTGATCAATGAGTGCGCGTGCCAATTTCAACTATGCGTTAGAAGATTAGGCGCCGATTCTTTCGCGCGCGCCTATCACAGCTGACTTGCACAATCGCGGTTAAGCAACGATGAACGCTGTCCACGATTCTTCTGTCATTATTAGTGCAGCGTTGCGTCTATTTCGTAACATCAATTTCTTTAGGCGAGCAACGCGTGGCAGCGACGAAAAATAAATAGAGGCTGTTTTTTCCGTTGTTAGTCAAAAATTCACTTATTGTCTCATCTGTTGTTACTAATAAATTAATATTTCTTATCCCCCACGTTTCTGATCCATTTTTCGCTAGGCATAACATAGATTGACGTTTCTAAACATACTGACAACGTTAAGCATAATTATGCAACGATAGTATGATCTGCTTACATCATCAACTCTCTTGTACATACTCGGAGATAAGAACTGTAAATTCTTGGAAACAAGAACTGCAAAATCTCTTCGCATCCTATCCTTGCATTATGTGAGTCGCAGAACATTAGTAAATACCTTTCTTTACTCCACCCTAACTGCTCACAACGCCACGGTTCCGATTAAATACACAACCATCCAGCACACGCTATACGCCAGATACAATGCTTCATACTCGAGCACCAAAAACGCCACGCTACAGTACTCTACCAATTGTACGCACGCGAAAAGCGCGCAACACGCGAAGGTGAAGCACGCGCACGTCAGATTGAGCAACATACCCGGGCAAAAGCGTAGAAAATTGATGCGGGAAACTCTGCTGAGCTGTCCGGTATTCCGGCATCAACGTTTGTCTGGCTCGGTCGTCACGAAATAGAAGCCACAGGAAATAGGCGACGCGTCCTGGAAACGATTAGCGAACGAGACCCGTAACTATCCGTGGAATTCGCCGGAGAGGTACGCTGAAACGGCAGGCATCCGTGCCGCAATCTTCCGTGAGGATACGTGTCCCAAGGACAAAGCGATTGGCATAGCGCGTCCAACCTGCAGCTTCCGAGCTCGACATTCTTCCCACGCCGAATCGTGCGCCGCTTGATTGCACTTTCTGGCGAATCAATTTCAGAGCGATCGGATATTAATGGCGGGCGAGTGGGAAAAATGCTGCGGCACGCGGAAAATGGGAGTAATTGGAAATGTTGTGGGATTCCGGGTGAATATTATATTTTTGGTGGAGTCGTGAAGATGCAGACTAATGACCGAGTGGCTTCAGCAATTTTCTAAATTGAAAGCAGTACCCATCCAAAATACTTACAAATATATAATTGCAAGGGTCGTTGACTTCCGGGTAGATGTTGTAATGCGTGAACATTAAAGGCAGTGGCCGTTTGGAATGATACTTGCAATATCTTTAATCGCGAAAGTTTGACAGTAGATTTACGGGAGCCATCGAATTGACGGGTTCCAGATTCCAAAGCAATATTGCAGAAACTTTTCTTCCCATTTTCTAAAAATATTGCCGGTATTCAGTACAGAACAGAAGAAAGCAGCTAACAAGATATACATAAAAAGAAATGTTATTAACACTTTGACTGCCACGGTGGTCACCGGTGACCGGCACAAAGGATTTTACTAACAATGCAAAAAATTCGCAATGAAGCGTATTTGCAATGCTATAAATGCAATTGATACTGGAAGGGTGCTTCAATATTTTAGCTTCTAATAGCTTTGCAATACCTTAATTTTGTACGATTTAATCAGCATCGCATCGCGGTTGAAAATACGCTGAACGTGTTAACACGTATTTTGCCGTATTAGAAATGTAAATAATGTGAATTATGCAAAATGTAAATAATGGAGACCAAAGAATCGCATCACTATTCTAACAATTACTGCATTTATAAAATAATTATTACTACCCATTGCGAATATTTTGCATCTTCAGTGAAATCTCTTGCGCCAGTCATCGGTGACCCCCACGGCAGCCAACGTGTTAATCGAATAATACGTACATATATCCGAACACATTCCTCCTCAAGCTTCCCATTTTCAAATCTTGCATATCCCATACCCGCATATTTTCCAGACAATGTCGCATTCCAGCATATTTCTCTGTACATCTACCGTCAACCGCGCAAAATCAAACTAACTGCAAAGCGTGGATCGTGGCACTGACGCCGTTCCTCACCAAACCACATCGCGCTGCACCAATAAAACAGTGCCGTCTTGCACAGACACTGCACTTGCGACATCTCGAACCAACGCATACCCCACATACCTTTTCTTACCTGCCACATCTGTCGTCATCGCGCATTACCGCCGGAAACCCGTAAACGTATCATTACTCAAACGTTACGCGACGCAGCTCCAAAGATAACTCGCCAATTCCGAAAGCGTCGATAGACAAAGAATGCCAGGCACTGAAGTCATAGAGCGATGTGTGGCGCGCGGCACGTAGAACTGAAAGCACAATGGGTGTCCTTTATTGCGCACCTGGCGAGCTTTTCGTGCTGCTCGACACGTAGTAGGTTCGCGCTGCCGTACCTGCACGGAGATCAGTCACGCGCGTGTACCCGTGACCGCGTCACTCGCATTTTCCGGAAAATGAACGAACGACCGTACGAACGAACTCGTCTCGCGCGAGAATAAGTGTGCGTTCACCTACGTGTGTGAAATCTGTACACGTGTGGATGCCGTTTCGTTCCATTCGCGCACGTACGCTCGTCCGCGGAACTCATAATTATCCTCTCCACCGACCTATCTCCCGTCAGATATGGACAGATCGTACAGATATGGGCAAATTGAGCCGACTGCTTCTGTGTGGGGACGTGCGCGGCATGTTAGTGGAAACAGAGAGAGACGGTATTACAATTGCCGGCGTAGATAGTGGGATGTTGTTATTGCAAAGAAAGTGAATTAGGAAGATATCGGAATGACGCGACGTGTGGAGGGAAGGTTGTAGTGTTTTGTTAGATAGCGGCGGGGTTGTTTATCTGCGTCGTCTGATTTTCAATAGGTCGTTTGATTTTCAATAAGAATAAGACAGTGAATGGAATTTTAGTTGTTGTTCTTGGAAAGGAACGATTGATACAAAGCGATTACTCCATGAATTGATGCTTAACCCTTTGAGTGCTATGGACGCATATATGCGTCCGCCGAAATCTGTCGATGTCGACTATGGGCGCATATATGCGTCCCCAATCGTTCCGATTTCTCACCTATTGTAGCCACAATTATACATGTATGAGATGAATACAGATGCGTTCTTTATCAAATGATTTTCTTGCATCATTTAATTTGGCGTAAATACAGAATTATCATTAAAACTTATTTGCGCCTTAAATAATCGATCAGTATAGTTCACATTAGCGAAAAGTGTTCCGTCCCCAGCGAGCGCTTTGGCCAAAAGTATTCAGCACTCAAAGGGTTAATTATTTCTTTCTATATCAACTGCAAACCATTGCACTAGATATTTTCCTCGGCTGCTGCTACTTGTGAGGATAAAAGTCAATATGTGTTGCATATGTAATGATGCTTAATTATTTCTTTCTATATCAACTGCAAACCATTGCACTAGATATTTTCTTCGGCTGCTGCTACTTGTGAGGATAAAAGTCAATATGTGTTGCATATGTAATGATGCTTAATTATTTCTTTCTATATCAACTGCAAACCATTGCACTAGATATTTTCCTCGACTGCTGCTACTTGTGAGGATAAAAGTCAATTTGTGTTGTATATATAATTTCTGTAGGACACTGTTTTACTACGTCATGACACTTATACGCTGTCGTTTGGCTATCTTTTTCATTGTAAGACGTTTCAGAGAACATATTCACTTACAAGTTCAATCTTTTATTTTCAAATATCCTGCTTTACCTATTTCTACACTGACAGATGATTTGTATATTTTTTAAAGTGCTGTTAAAAACGCCAAATATGGATGAGAAATATTAGAAAATACCATACGGTAGTTACATTACAGTAATCATATATCAAATACCTATATAACCGAAACTTCAAAATATATCCCGTTTTTCAATGCAAAAAGATTAACGTCAGCGTGACACGTTAGAGATATTTATGCCGACACGTTGCGAATATGGTATCGCGTCTAACACAGAAAGACGGCAGCGGTGACATGAATTTTACGCAAATTTCCATTTGCGTCGCTAGAGGTAAAATGAAGGAAGTCGTATTTTGGTGCATGCGACGGAGTTGGTTGCGTGCGAGATCGTCAGTTTGTATTCGAACGGCGCCAGTCGTCGGTTTTGTAATCCAATTACAAAGTGACTCTGTCGCTAAATCGCTAATTTCATTCACGAACAGGCGGGTTACTACCAGAGACAGAATACTGATTTCCGTGTTGTCGGAAGTTGCTGCGAGAAACCGAGCGCAGTCGCGAGCGGACGCGATTCGTTCTAATTATATTCGAAAGCATAGAATTCGGAGTAAGCGGAGAAACGGACGGTAATAACGACGACGGAGTCATTTTGACGAAACGATGTGGATGCGAATAAAGTTAAGAGTTAAGGTACGAAGCGATGCAGGCGCGCTTATTTTTAGCCTTGATCGACGTCGCTCCGTTTCGCCATAATGTTGCATGCTCACTGGAAAGTTTCGTGAAACTTACGTTAAGGGGAAAGTACACTGGCGGGCGCTCGAAAGAAAATAGCTAATAAAGTAGAAAGCCGGTGCGAATGCGGCTCCAGTTATTGCGGAGTGCAATCGCATATTTCGATAGGCCGTTACGTTGACGGAGCTTCTGAAAAAAGTCGCAAAGAGGAGAAAGCTAGAGACTGTCAAATGGACATTTCGATGGGATAGAAAGCATAGTCTGCCTTCAAGTCTGGTCGCGTAACGCCGTATACGTAAGAAATAGATACACATCGGTTGAAAGAGTGCACTTTCATCTTCGTAGCCACCTAGTTGACACAAGTATACCATACTAGATCTTAGCTGTTGAATGTTAGTGGCAAGTAATAATCATTTTTCCTTCAATTAATATTTGTAGAGGTGAGCGCAACTCTATGCGTAATGCTTGACTGTTTCTACTTGCCCGTACTATTAAGTCAGCAATCACTGCGGGCCAAGTACTTTGACACCTAGCGTCTGAGTATACTAAGTTTCGACTACTTACTTTTCAGTAGTTCCCTACCTAATACATTAGGTCCATTATTTCTTAGCCCTTATTCAGTGCTAGCATGATTAAAATATTAATTACGCCAATCACTATTTAATGCTGCATGTTTTACCTTACACTATAGCTGTTTTCATATATCAAAATAAAAATACAATGTATAATCTATAAATACAATAACCAATACGAGCGTTTGTTTAGTCCGTTTCTGTTAACTGGACATTTAACATGTTGATCGCCCAGCATAAATACAGTATATTTCCTGCAGTGGTGGAATTGTCAACGTCATGATCACGCCTGAATTTCGTTGCGATTAAAAACCCCTGGAAAGATGGAGCAATTCGTCTATCATCCATGTATAGCTGCCACGGCGTTCAACGTGTTAAAATCCATGCCGTCGCCGCGAACGACGAAATGTACTACTGAAAATTCAATTTCCCCGACATCTCTTCGCATCGAAGTCGGACGTCGGGTCTTTCAAAGGAGCTTCAAAGTTTCGAGCCATCGAGCGGTACGAATCGGTGAAAGCGAGGGAACAGACCAAAGAAGGACCCTCTTTTCGGACACGTCGACGAAGAATCTGAGAAATTGCGTTTCTCTTTACGACTGCCGCTCGTTCGACGTTGTCAAACGTGATTCAGGGAGCCATCCTACGCGACCATAATTCCAACTTTATCAACCCCGTCCGTCCAATTATATCACGCGCGGAGTTGCGAAAATTAAATTTCCGAACAGCCGGAACGTCTCGTTATATACGCTCTGACAAACGCGCCAAATTTATGACATCACTGTCTCGCGTTAAACGCACTAAATTTCGTGTCACGTAAATGTACTGCTGATTATAAAATTGCGTTTGCCGACAGGGCCGTTGCATCCTGCGTTCGCCGTGAGAAAAGCGTGGGCGCGGACAAAGAATTTTCATACGTCGCGCTTAATTCGTCAGCGTCAGTATTATCACTTTCACAACGGCACGCTTCATTCGTTTTATCGGCTCGGTACTGTGTCCACACAATGATGACCGGATATTCAATCTTAGTTTGCGTTACGAATCTACTATTGCTAATTGCGTTGGCCAGTACAGTTGGTCCATGCGCATAAAGCATTTTCATACGACGCGTTTAATTCGTCAGGGTCAATGTTATCGCTTTCATAACCGCGCGCTTCATTCGTTTTATCAACTCTGTACTGTGGCCACGCGATAATGACAGGATAGGTTTAAAATTTTTAATTAGGCTGATATTCAATTTTAGTTTGTATTAAAGAATGCACTAATTCTGTTAACATGTTGACTGCCACGGTGGTCACCGGTGACCGGCGCAAAAGATTTTACTAAAAATGCAAAGAATTTGCCATAAATCCCATTTGCAATTTTGTAAAAGCAATTGATATTGGAACGGTACTTCAATACTTTGGTTTCTGACAACTCTGGATTACCTTCATTTTGCACGATTTAATAATACTCTGCAGTATTTTATTGCACCGCGGTTCTAACATAGCAAAATACGCTTGGCAGTCAACGTGTTAATTGCATTTACCAGCACAAGGGTTTCATACTGTATCCTCTATGAGAAAAGCATTGGCACGGACAAAGAATTGGCATATCTCGCGTCTAATTCATTAGCGTCAGTTTATTATCATTCTCAGATGTTCGCGCTTTAGTAATTTTTTTAATTTTCTTTTGTATCCTCCCATAAAATTTCCCGACATGTTCACCATTTTTAATTATGCAGATTTTCAACCGCGGATTGTGTTAAGAATTTTTGCACTGGTTATTAAAATATTTAAAATACTGATTACAAAATTGTGTTAATTTTCAGCTTTTTTCACTAATATGGACGTTCCACATACATTTTTTGCCTCTCTTATCATTTTTTGCGCGCAAGAAAATGAACGGCGCGAAGAAAAAATGTTCATTTTAATTTATATCCATTAGTCCCTTCTAATATTTGTTTTATTAAATTTAAATGAAATTTATGAAATGTTAAATTTCGTCAAGATCCGTATATTATATACGCGTCCACATCCTCGCGCCCCATTCATATCTCGCGTCTAATTCATTAGCGTCAGTTTATTATATTCTCAGATGTTCGCGCTTTAGTTTAATTTTTTTAATTTTTATAACTTTTTAAACAGTATCCTCCCATAAAATTTCCCGACATGTTCACCATTTTTAATTATGCCGATTTTCAACCGCGGATTGTGTTAAGAATGCACTGGTTCTGATTACAAAATTGTGTTTGCTAATATGGACGTTCCATACTGCCTCCCGCAAGAAAATGAACGGCGCGAAGAAAAAATGTTCATTCGTCCCTTCTAATTCGTCAAGATCCGTATATTATCGCGTCCACATCCTCGCGCCCCATTCATGCGGCGAACGCCGTAGTCCATCTGGCGCGAATTAAAAAAAATATCCACCGACATCGGATTCACTCGAAGTTATCTTGGCAGCGTTCCCGCGTATCGCCAAGGAATTCTCGTTTGTTTGGGAGTGCAGCTTCCAGCGACGGCGCGGTCCCGATATTCCCAGAAATCGAAAGAATCTTCGCGCCGAAAAGGACGCCGCGGTAGAATCCGCGGAATTTGACCGCGAGGATCATAAGTCTGGCAGCGCGCCAGCGGCAATTTCGACGGCGCGACGTGTAATATGATTAAATGCTTATTTGCCTACGTGACCGGTTCGCGCGAAGCCGCGTTACGTAAAGTTCCCAGCCGCGAGATAATGGCCGCGATAAGATGATGTGATTTACGCGCGTCTCGTTTCGTTGGAATCCGCGGCAGCCGGTGGCGGAACCTTATCGCGCCGACAGACAATTCGAATGACACAGTTTCGGACGCATCTGCAGACGTTCGGCGCGGATTCGCGGGAATCTTGTTGAAACTCCGCCGAACGCAGAGTCTGTAGTATCAGAAAAACGGCCGTAGACGCGACGCATAAAACTGTCGCGGGGCCATCGAGCCCTACCGGATTAACCCTTTGCACTCGGGTGTCCCCTCTGAGGGGACACGAAGTTACTTTGTGTTATTACTGAGGAAAATATATGTACAGAAAATGTTTATTCAAATATTTGTTCTTACGTAAGATATTTCCGGGGAGTAGTTACAAGTTAAGGCAATGAGATAAAATTAATGATCTGGGTCCTGTTTAATATTTATTAATTTGTGGTCGATATACTAAGAGGTGATTTACGCCCGTCTCGTTTCGTTGGAATCCGCGGCAGCCGGTGGCGGAACCTTATCGCGCCGACAGACAATTCGAATGACACAGTTTCGGACGCATCTCCAGACGTTCGGCGCGGATTCGCGGGAATCTTGTTGAAACTCCGCCGAACGCAGAAACACGTCTGTAGTATCAGGAAAACGGCCGTAGACGCGACGGATAAAACTGTTTCGAGGCCATCGGGCCCTACCGGATTAACCCTTTGCACTCGAATATCCCCTCTGAGCGGACACGAAGTTACTTTGTATTATTACTGAGGAAAATGTTTATTCAAATATTTGTTTTTATTTAAGATATTTCCGGGGAGTTACAAGTTAAGGCAATGAGATAAAATTAATGATCTGGGTCCTGTTTAATATTTATTCATTTGTGATCGATATACTAAGAGGTGAATTCCAGCAACTGCAAGAACCTTCTATGTGTCATATATCTGCCATAGGCTGAATGACAAACTGCAAATTATTGTATGAACATTATATATGTTTGGAAGAAAAAATGTTACATGAGATAAACAACGTATTACTGCGATACGTGTTGAATAAACCAGCAATGCATATTGATGAATGAACTATGACGCATTCGAAAAGAATAGGCTATCAAATTCCGATTTTGTTTCATAAAAAATGTATCAGCAAAGTTGTATGCAAAACATGATTTCACCAGAATATTTTTTTCTAAGCTATACCATTTTAAACGAGATGTTGCGCTATTCGTTACTTCGTGAAGAAACATGTCCGAGTGCAAAGGGTTAAGATAAGGCGGTAGAGGTCCGTATAAAAGTCGGCGCGGTTTGCAACGCGAGTTCAGTCCAGTATAGATGCGTTTTCTTGCCGTTTACCGAATCGTAGTCGAATTGCCGTAGTTTTACTTTCATTTTATATTTACATTTGTATATTAGTGCTTCCATTTATCTTTAAATAAATTTATCCAACTTAATATAATTCCGCATCCCACTTCGACGATACCTAACATCTTATCCTACACGTCTAATGGCGTGGAGTGAAGGAAATGTATCCGAAGGGGATCGAAATTTCGAAAGCAATCTTAGTCAATGGCCAGCTCTTGGTCCGACGCGCATGTTGGGAGTCCGTCGACTTTACGGGCGTCTAACTTTAAGGCCAGATTTACGGAGAAGTGTGGTGGAAAATTAGAAGACTGCGATGTGGACGAATTTGGACATGTTCACGTCACTACATTAATAAACGTCAAGAAAGTTGCTGGGGAGTGACTAGAAAAAGCAAGTTGCTTTCTGTAATTTTGTTCGGGAAATTCGGGACTCGTAGAACTTGTGTACTTTTATGTTTCTCTTTGTGTTATTGCGTATACGTCGTATTACGCTTTATATTATTTTATACTTCTATTACACTTTGGATCACTTGTACACTTTGAGTAGTATATAAATCATGTAGTGCACAAGTAATACAAAAATATTTGTATCTCAAAACATGGTTGACCTTTCGACCTACGTCCACTAAGACCTTTTTACTCAGTATAATGTGCTCCGCGTATACTGAATCGTTTTTTTTAAACCCTGTATAGTAATTCTAGCGTTAAAGTCGCAATGTTCTGGCAACCGTAAAGACACGGTTGGTGAAGCTTATAGTACAGCGACGGGAATTTAATGGCCGAACTAGATAAATCAGCCAATCGCCGGCGGGAAATAAGCGGGAAAGCGAAAGGTCGCATTTCCATTTTACGCTCCCGGCGGAAAAGTAGTTCGTACGAAGTTTATTTGCACATTTCCGAATCTGGCGATCTGCCAGGGAACGACGACGCTAAATCGTGGTTTGGCCGAGCAGTCCGAATTGACATTTTTAAGCGGCTGAGTGTTCCATCCAATTTGTTCTGTTCCATCGAGTTTTATGTCGGCGCCCATTTGTTACCGGCCGCACGACCATTTTTACACTTTCCGTTTACCACGACGAGACAATTTATTCTCCTGCACAGTTTCCGTACGACAGATACTACATCGAGAATTAGAAGAGATGAGACAGAACAGAAATAGTATAGTCAGTTCTTCAACCACATAATCATTCTAGAATACAAAAAACTCACAAGTTTATAGAAGTGTCATTTTGAGAGATGTATGAGAGATTGGCCTCTGCATATTAATGTTGCAATTCTTTTCGACGAGTTCAAGTCAATGAAGTTTCGTTTTTTCCATTTCGACGTTTCGGTCTTTATTTTTAGATCCACTTCAGGGGACTGCATGATAATTAAATTGGAGTAAGACGAATACTATTAGAAATTGATAGGAACTTCATTCTATTGCCTTGTTGTGGCATGGTGTCTATATTATACAATGTGTGAAACAAGGATCTGAGTAAAATTCTCTGTATTGTGTATTTGGTTCTGTCAAATAGACGTATGATTTGTTGCGCCGTTCTTTCAGTGTTGCGAGTTATTATATAGTTCCCTGAAGAAGCACCAAAAATACAGATCGAAACGTCGAAATGGAAAAAATCAAATATCATTGGTCCGACCCCGCTAGTAAAAATTGCAACATTTTAATTCAAATTGATTTCACTTTAAATACCAACTTCAAAGCACTCTCATTATTTTATTACTCCCACTACTGTCTTCGCCACTTATCACAAAAATGCCACGTAATATATACACAATCTCGAATAAATCAGCAACTGTCTTCTTGTTGCGTATGCTATTATCTAAACACCTGAAGAATTTCTAAAAATAAATGTCGAAACATCGAAATTAAAAGAACGATATTTTAAAAGAACGAACGATATTCATCCGAACCAATTTTATTTAAAATACCAATTTCCAATTACTCTCATTATCATATTTCACTGTCTACTTCGCCTTCGCTACTACTTATCACAAAAATGTAACATAATCCATAAACAAACCGCCTTCGCCAGTTCGCATGCAAACGCCACTCTTCCCGACGTCTCAGCAAAACAAATCGCTGAGCTCTGAAAAGTGGAAAGCAGCTCTGCGTTCGTGACAAAGAATTCCCCTTCGTCGGAACTTCCTTCCGCGCGGTTGCTTTCTCGGCGGGTCACGTCACTTCCGGTTCCGCCGAATCCGCGAAACTTGCGGCCCGAAAACAAGCCCGCCGCGGATGAAAACGACACGACAAGGTCATTCCCTTTGGTGGCCCTAGGGGGTGGCCGGATTCTCAGAATTCGCCCGTAAATCTATAAAGTCGGCGTCGCGCCAAGAAACGGACGGCGCCTGGCGCCACGACGCTCCATATATGAAGTGCTGCTTGTTTTGTCTTGCCTCTCTTTTTTCTGTCTCGCTGTCAGACTTTGGGCGTTTGCTTTTTCGCTTCGTTTACTTGGAAAATTGAATTTGCGGTGGTTGCGGGTTGCGGATTTATGTACGTAAATGATGTATATTTGTGTTGCGTTGTTATGTCACGTTGTAACTGCATATTCTGCGCTCACGTTTTTCGAAGATGTTTGCAATACGATCTTAGGTGGACTGTAGAATCTGAAGATGTGCGAACGCATATAGAATATTGTATGAAGCATCATATGGCAAGTGGTGAAATTATTTTTTTCCATGCGACGTATTGTTTCGGGATATTTGATCATCGCCGCACCACTGTATTTCTATAAATGTGACAGAGACGTGTTATGTAAATATGAGATGTTGTTGTAACTACATATTTTACGTTCACGGTTCTTAAACGATGTTTGCGATGCTATCTTCGGTGGAATGTAGGAACTGATGATGTGCGGACGTATAAGGAATGTTGTATAAAACGTCATATGGCAGGTGGTGAAATTATTTTTTCCTCATACGATTTATTGTTTAGGCGTATTCAATCATCGGATATTATGTAGATATGACACCTTATTATAATTACATATTTTGCGCTCACCTTTCCTCGGTGACGCGATCTTAAATAGTATACAGAAACTGTTGATGCTCACACGCATATGAAACTCTATACGAAATTCTTTCTTTCCATCCGATGTACTGTTTCGGGATATTCGATCATCGCCGCACGACTGAATTTCCTACAAACATCCCCGGGGCACTTTATGCGCGTATAGCATATACACCCATCCTTCGCGCATCAGTAGACAAACACATCAGAATACTTTTCCACCGTATTTCTCGACCTCTTCCTTAAAATCTGTTCGCCGCCGCTGCGTCTTCACATTAATCAGATAAGCGCCCAACCTTCTGTTTCACCACCCGCTACGTTCCGAACCGTTTCGCCAGCGTTATACTGTCCCCCATAAACACTTTATTGCGTTTTTCATATGCATACCCGCGGAACATAAACGCGCCAGCGGGCATTTTACAATCGACCCACACAGGTTCCGCGCGCAATTCCACGTCGCCTCGAATCCCAACTCCGTTTCCCGACATCACCAGCTTCCGAGTCCGGTTGCGCAATTTTCCCATGTGGAGTGCGCACATTTCTAAGGGCGACCGCCTAAGAATTACGGCGCCAAACTCGTCCGTCGCTTGACAGCCAACAAAGTGTGTCGCGCGTACGGGAGCACACGTCCGATCGAATCAACGTGATCGCGTCCGTTTCGTCGAATTCACGGCGCCGAACCGATCTGATCCTTGCATAACTGCTGGCAAGCTCGTAAAAACGGCTGACTTTGATGGCAGAACGTTCGGACTGACTTCATCGACACGACCTTGCGCACAACGATGCTACTGTCCGAGTCTCTTACGTAATGTTCGTTGTGCCCCAACGCGGACGGAGCTGCTTTATGCAGGAATCCGCAGACGGCGAGACCGACTGGCCGTAAACAGCGTGCGATGTGCCGGACATTCGTCGGCGGGCAGTCATATTTAACGTCTATGAAAGACGCAATTCGTCACGAAGTTTGTCAGCTTTGGTCCGCAGAGTAATAAGGATGAGCGGTGTAATGAGGAAGTCGGACTTCCTTGTTATTTTGCCATCGGTTGGCAGACAGCACGATATTTTCAAAGGCTTAGAATAAAGTGCCGGAAATTCTCGTCCGTGGCCAAGCTGTAATATACGGATGGGTTTACGATTCTTAATTGTAAGATGCTTAATTGTGAAGGATGCAGTGTGTGAATGTAAATGAGTTTGTCCGGCACTGAAGCAAACATTGTTGTGCGGAATGCGAGGAATCAATCGAAATACCTGTGATGCGCACCTGTCGCGAGAGGCCTCCTTGGCTACGAATGTTTGCAGGAAAAGGGAAGGGGCATAAAGGGGTGAAAAGGTGTTGTATTCCTTGGTACCTGAGCGGTCCACCGGATAATTGTAAAAAGACAGACGTTGTATACCAATCGAAACGAATGGTCGATATTCTTTAGACTAGTTTTATTAAATGCTTTTTAACTTCGTGTACCGTTAACACGTTGACTGCCACGCGTATTTTACTATATTAAAACCGCAACGGGATGAAGTACTACAGAATATGATTGAATGGTGCAAAATGAAAATAATGCGAAGTTATCGGAGACCAAAGAATTGAATCACTATTTAATATTAATTGCATTTTCAAAATTATAAATGCGACCGATTGGGTATTTTTTCAATTTTTCATGAGACCTTTTGCGCCGGTCACCGATGACCACCATGGCAGTCAAAGTGTTAACACTTTCACTGCCATGCGTATTTTGCTGTATTAGAACAGCGATGCTATGAAATTCGATATATAAGATTCGCGGTATCGCTGCTGATTCAACGACTTCGACCAATTATGATCCTCAATAGCACTATAGTCCTTCAATCGAGGAAACAAGTTACAATTGTGAGTTTTCATTTGCGCCAAACTAAATATTAACACGTTGACTGCCGTGCATATTTTGCCATATTAGAACGGCGATGCTATGAAATACTACAGCGTTTGATTGAATTATGCAGAATGTAAATAATGTGCAGGTATTGGAGACCAAAGAATCGCATCACTATTCTAACAATAACTGCATTTATAAAATAATTATTGCTACCCATTGCGAATATTTTGGATCTTTAGTAAAATCTCTTGCGCCGGGCAGCAGTGACCATCACGGCAGTCAAAGTGTTAATAATTCGTGTATTCGTTGCATATCATCCTCACTAAAGAATCCCACAATTGTACTGATGTTCAAAGTTTGTTTGTGCTCATAGCTCCACTCTTATGTAGAGAAATCTCGCTGCGGCTTGTATCGTTACGTTCAGTCTCAAACACCTCACTGCCATGTTAGCTCTTACGTGCTGCACATTGTTGTGCCATCGATTGTCTGTTTACGACATTTCCGTACATGCTTGACGAAGCAACGTGCTGTGAAACGTGCGCGTTACGTCGACGAACACATATCGGTTTGCCGATACGAATTGTCGGCCGATATTGTTGAGTTTGTCGCCCCACACGACTCGAAACCAAGTCAAGGATTAGGCAGCTGGAGGCTTTCTTCGCCGGACGCATTAGTCAACGGTGCAAGGTTTATGCTTGTGACGTGTGATACGATTCAGAATATTTTGAGTGTTTCGAGATAAAGGCGATGACGCAGAAGTTCGAGGGACTGCACTATTTTAGAGTACGCGATAGGAGTCACCGAAAAGGGCTCGTGCGGGGTCGGTCATTCGCGCGTTTGACGTGTTTTGAGAGTAAAGTGATGTCATGCCAAATGAAAAAATAAAACATAAAGTGTTCATTTCATCATCCTCACTAAAGAATCCCACAATTGTACTGATGTTCAAAGTTTGTTTGTGCTCATAAATGATAGAAAATGATACTGTGTAAATATGTTGTTCTGTTAACTATCTCAAATTATTCAAATTTATTAATCAATCTCACTCCTAAAGTTGACACGCAATTCTATCAAAACGTTGAATTTTTCTTTACCGGATAATTATTTGAAGATAAAGAGAAAGATTTTATAATATCAAAATAAAAAATCTATCATACATAGTTATGACGGTATGAATACCGTGATAACCGGGTTAACATTCTCCCCAATTTCTAATTTATATATTTCTCCGGATATCCGTAAATGTAGTGTCAAAACAGCGGCAATATTCAGGTCTTTCATAAATTCGATGCGTATTGAATACGATGGCACTACTATGCTTAGCAGTGTGTTCCTTAATTCTCATCTCTTGTCATAAAAACAGTTTTCAATGAGCTGATAAATTGCATATGGTAACAAAAGGTAGAAACAATTACGTAGGGGGTGAGTAAGTACTGCATTTTGTGTCTATGAATAGAAGATTATTCTGCTCTGTCACGCGTAATGCACCGCTGATTGATTAACTTCCGCAACTGGTGTAAACGGGATCGCAGAAATGTACATTAATCTTGTAAGACCGGTCGGATGTGTATTTATATTGCCCGACGGGTGAATATGAATAGCATCGGAATATATATCCTACGTACTATTAATATATTCTGATATCGTTGCGTCCCGCTAAATTTACGCGCCGACATCTTACTCTATGGCTGAATACACGCGAACACGTCAAAACAATACGTGTTACAGCGAAATCTTCATCAAAGTTTCATATCAAAGAGTATAGTGACGTAGAACATTTCACCGCATTGAATATGGTATTAATCATTTACATCCAAAGTTTTTCAAAATAATTCAAACAACATAATTAGATCAAAAATATAAATTATGTTAATAACTACATAATAATCATATAACATTACAAAGAACACAAATACAAACAATATAACCTATCTGCATCACTAGAAGCAACAGTTTAGCATAACCTTCTGCTTTGCTGCAAATTCCGAACAATCTTCGTAATCCTTTACTCCCGATTTTTTTGGAATCCACTTATTTATCATAGAAGCTATTTACCGCATAAAAGCCCAACTGTGCACACGAAACTGAAATGTCGCATTGAATATGGTATTAATCATTTACATCCAATGTTTTTCAAAATAATTCAAACAACATAATTAGATCAAAAATATAAATTATGTTAACAACTACATAATAATCATATAACATTACAAAGAACACAAATACAAACAATATAACCTATCTGCGTCCCTAGAAGCAACAGTTTAGTATAACCCTCTGCTTTGCTGCAAATTCCGAACGATCTTCGTAATCCTTTACTCCCGATTTTTTTGGAATCCACTTATTTATCGTCGGACGCTATTTACCGCATAAAAGCCCAACTGTGCACACGAAACTGAAATGTCACGTTACAAAATCGTAGAGAAAGCAACGTTGAAGTTAATTTTGGCGCGCTACCGGAATGTCACGTCGAGTCGAGCGTAACTTCGTTATCTCTGCAGATAATCTCACTCGCAAATACCAAGGAGACGTACGCCAACGCATGCGTACAGTTTGTGCCACGGCACCGCTGTAAATACTGGCCGCAACACACTCACATTCCGGCATCCGGTTGGTACATCTTTGACGGTAAACAGCAGCCAGCGCTGAACGGGGTTCATCAAGATTTATTAGCGGGGTCGTGTCGTGCGGAAATTCGAATATGACGAACCGACTTGCCCGCTTGTTAACTGACACAAATTGAGAATGCGGGAGACACGCTGGTGCTCGCGTGTCTCTTTTCGCGGATCGTAAAGTCCACGCTTTCGATAAATTGATCTCGAGGGGAGTCGAAGTTGAAGGTCACGGTGAACTCCCAACCGGCAATCGATGGATGGCTGCACGCTGCAGCGACTTTCAACTTTAGACCTCAGACGCGGCCAGCTCAGAGACGGATGTGCAGCAATGAACTTTGCATTTGCGGCAATTATTTCGACCGATAATGTTGCGACTCAGAAAATGGTGCATACATCGCAATGCCGTGAGGTCGAAAATATTGCCGTAGTTTCTGCGATTGGTTTCCGTGGGATTAGCTTGTGTGCAAAAGCTAATGCGTGGGAGCCAAGCTTTACAATTATTGAGGCGGCCGTGTCAAAGATAGGTAATCCGGGACCGCATGGCTTACAGATCCGTTCTTGCAAGGATTACCGTCGGAAATTTTGCAATCACCGAGCACACCTAGTTACCCCACGGCATATGAAACGTAAAATAATTCAGAACAAAATACTCGGGAATTGTGCTTTCGGTAGAATCAAAAGGTCCATGTGTCCTATTTTTGTGCATTTCAAATATAAGATGTTTTGTTACCGTTTTAACATGTTCCACTTATTACCACACACATCATAATTTAACTGCGCGTGAGCCGTCCCCGAATTGTTCAGATAACGCGGACTGTTCTGCCGACACTTTTGCGCCTTGGACGCAGCAGCGAAATTGTTGAAGGTTGTTAATTTTTTATTATTTCTTGACACGTTGACTGCCATCGATGTGATGATTGTGCTCGGAGATTGTTTTTTTGGTGGCCCTCACTGATCGTCGGACTGGAGTGCCTCAAATGTTTAGAATGCTCACTATAAAATAAATATCGTAAAATACAAAGTTTTCTTCACTAACTGAATGTTGTGTAATAAAAATTGCATTATACAACCATTCAGGATTTCAGTTAATACGTTGACTGCCAAGCGTATTTTACTATATTAGAACAGTGGTGCTATGAAATACTACAGCGTTTGACTGTACTTTCGCAGCAGCGAAATTGTCGAAGGCTGTTCATTTTTTGTTATTTCGTGACACGTTGACTGCCATCAATGTGATGATTGTGCTCGGAGATTGTTTTTTTGGTGGCCCTCACTGATCGTCGGACTGGAGTGCCTCAAATGTTTAAAATGCTCACGATAAAATAAATATCGTAAATTACAAAGTTTTCATCACTAACTGAATGTTATATAATAAAAATTGCATTATACAACAATTGAGGATATCAGTTAACACGTTGACTGCCAAGCGTATTTTACTATATTAGAATAGCGGTGCTATGAAATACTACAGCGTTTGACTGAATTATACAAAATGTAAATAATATACAGGTATTGGAGACCAAAGGATCGCATTACTATTCTAACAGTAATTGCGTTTATAATATAATTATTGCTACCTATTGCGAATATTTTGTATCTTCAATAAAATCTCTTGCGCCGGTCACCGGTGACCATCAGAGCAGTCGAAGTATTTTAAAAGATTATATAATTTAAAGATTATTAAAGATTATATAATAACAAATATTAAGTACGGTATATTGTATTAACACCCGCAGTATGTAGTGTAGAGTAATTTGGCGCAGAAATACTTTGCGAGCCGTTCCATTGCACAAGAATGTTTAGTCGTAACTTAGCGCAGTCACAAATTGCAGGGGACAGATTCTTCTTCCGTGCCTCCGACTGACTTTAACTGGCCGTTCGACAGAACGGGGGCAAGGTAAACGCCGCGAAATGGTCTGCGGCAACTAAATTAAACGACAGCCTTCGCGTCCTCGACAATTTAACGAGTCGCGACGCCCATTGTGTTATAATTGACAAAGACAGACGTCGGCGGTGCGAATAGGCTCGTCGGATCCTCGAGCGCATCTCAAAGCGTCGGTACTAATTTCCTCCATGCCAAAAAATGCACGAAACCCGATGCCAATGAGTTCACGACGCGTAATTAAATTAACGTCCACCGAAACATATCCAACATTTGCGAGTTTAAGAATTGTAGTCTGCAAATTGAGGCGAGCAAGTATTGTGGCATAAGAAATATTTATAGGAGAAAGTAAAGACAGAGTAAAACGTAGGCAAGAAAAATATGGGGGATGGCAAAATTTCGTTCACAAATGGTCCGTTACAAGTGAAAGCAATGACAGAAATGAAACCTGTGTCCCATTTTAAACTTATTACGTTTTTGGTCAATCGACTGAGAGGTGAATTCTGGCAACTGCGAGAATATCCATATTCTACGTCGTATTTCACAAATTACATATTATTGGGGCGCGAGGAAATAAAGGAGATTGCATTTTGCATTCGTGAAAGATACAACCAAATCTGCAAATATTACGTTTTCTACGTCGTCAGTAAAAGATTTAAATTTTGTTTCTAACATACAAACCTATACACTTTTATGCAAAATATAGTTTGTCCAGAGTAATTTTATCCCAAATATGTTCGCGAAGGATTAGAAGTACAGAATAACTAAGTCATACGTAGTGAAAAAGTATATAGAAAGAGTATAGAAAGATACTTCTTCAACCAAATCTGCAATGCATATTACTAACTGTTTTCTACGTCGTCACACCTTAAAGAAGTATAAGCCGTACAATTTAAATTTTGTTTCGTAACATACAAACCTATACACTTTTATGCAAAATATAGTTTGTACAGAGTAATTTTATCCCAAACATGTTCGCGAAGGATTAGAAGTACAGAATAACTAAGTCATACGTAGCAAAAAAGTACGACGCGCAACTCAAGAATCTCAATATCATCTATCCTAGTATGACTGCTTCCCTTGTATCATTTTACGTCATCGTTTTTAAATACATCTCGCAGTAGTGCTTATTTGTGAGACCTGCGCCCGAGAAGCTGGTGATGAAATCTGTGCAACGAATTGAACGCGTCGACGATCCTAAATCACCTTGTATGTACGGTTAACGTACTTGCTCGACATAAGGTATATGTCAGTGGCGGTTTAACGATTGCTCGCAGACCGAGTGGTGCATGTACGTAAATTGACGTAAGCTATCTTTAAACAGTCGCACGCCGGCGGCGTAGGTACTTGAACTTAAGCGGCGCAGTACGTTAAACTTAATGCAGTTGTGTGATTCCACTGAATATAGACTCTATTGGCATTGGAAACCAAATTGTTTCTCTGATTAAACGCATGTTTTTGTCATATACAATTATTTAACCCTTTCACAGTGATTAATGCAACAACGCGCAGAATTCGATAGGTTACTGATATTCAGTAGGGGATATCTACTTATGTTACAACTTGCATTTGTGTGTGCGGTGTATTAGGGATTGATTTCCAGCAGAGATATACAGGGTGTCTGCTTGTATATAACCGGTTTCTCCAAAAAGGGATAGGCAAAGTAGGGCTCATTTCATTGAACACAATCAGTTCTGTGTTGATATTTGTATATTCTTATTTTGCAGTGTTAATTTCGAGTTTGTCAAGGCCCTTCGTATACATAGTTAACCAGTGATATAATCGTGCATAGTCAAACATACATAGTTTTCCCTATCCCAACACCGAGATAGTACATGATACAAAGAATTTGTAAATTAGAACCCTCATAAGAAACCGACTTCGAACACAGCCGATAGTAGTTGCTAAAAAGCAACAGTATCACTTTCTATCATTTTTCTCACGGAATCCATTGTCAACTGCGTTCACCATCCTTTTGTACGCGCCACCATGATTTTCATGTCATGCTTTCTGTCTGCAACAGATACGTTCTCGAGCCACTGCATTTACCGACACTTGCGCGAACACTTAACCGAGCTTCGTAAACTGCCAGGAGCGCGCACTTAATCGCAACTTTTCGCCCCGTAATCGCAGCCACCCGTGACTGCCGTAAATCAGCGCGGCACAACGTCGATGCGCAGACTTTGCATTTGCGAAAACAAGCGGCGATGTAGATGTGCGCGTGACGGCGTAGTCGTTAACTGGGTCGGATTGCAGCTACCGTTCGTGCAATTTGCCACGAAAATACACAGACTTATCTAACCGTCTTTTTGCGCGTTCCGCGTGCGGATCCTGGCCAGCAATAATCTGCAGGAAACACCTTGTTATGTCAGGGTCGGGGTAACGTAAGACACGAATTGTCGATCTGACCACGGTAGATTTGGGTGCATGTCACGCGGCAAGTGTAAAGGTTGGGGGGAGGGGTAAGGAGAAACGTTTTATGGGATTGAGCAATTCATGCGTCGAGAAGGAATGAATGCTCGTTCGAGACGAGTAACACGCAGTTTGATTTTCATGTGTCGTTTAACCCATTGACTGCCAACTACGAGATATCTCGTAGTAAGCGTCTGTATCAAAACTGCCAGCTACGAGTTATCCCGTGGTGTTTATTTTGAATAAAAATACTGTAAATGCCATTACAATATTATATCAGTAATAATTAATATTATATTATTATATTATATTTTGTAAAACTCCATGTCTTCTTTAAAATAAAACCGCGGCACCCAGGGCAAGACGCATTAAATATGCGTGGCAGTCAATGGGTTAAGGGAATCATGGCAGAATTATAACTAATAACTTATGTTTCAAATGCAAAAAACAGATTTACATATAAACACAGTAGTGTCGCTACTGACACTGATATGTATATCTGTATTCTGCATTTGAAATATGCACATGATGTATTTGAATATATATAATACATATGTTGTGTCCGTACTGACACTCAAGATAAAAGTGTTCATCGCTACGCAAAGCGTCATGCAGATCTCTCGGCTACTCCACTTAGTGTACGAATACATATCCTTACTACTTATTATCCCTAGGACCTTGTTAGGGGGTTTTACCGAAACGTTATAAACAACCGAGAGACTTTATGCTCATTGCCTTTTTTCTACACAGACACGTTTTATGTATTGGATCGTCCGGAAAGTTCGTACCGATTTTTCAGAAAAAATCAGAGGCAATAAAAATTCAAGTTCAACGAAACTAAATACCTTGCTCGCGGCACCCGTCTTATATGAAGCTTTTCGAAGGCTACTCAGGCCGGTTCGCATCGCAACACTTTCGGCCGGTTGTTGCGCGAAGTTGTTAACGTTCGGGCATTCGGCTGGATACGAGGATCATTATTTTTGGAATCGTTACAGAACGAATACGCCGACGAGCGCGTCGATCGTCAAAACAGTCGTCCGAAACAGTCCTCTCGTTCTCAGGTTTATGCGAATTTATACGGCGGATACGGTTTGTTGCTCGAGATAGGAGCGGTAAGCAGGGAAACATCGGTTGCGTAAGATGGACGTTTCGTGCATTCTCGATGCAACGTCGCAGTAGGCCAAACAAGAAATAGAAATAGACTGTATATCAGGTGCCAGTGCACGATAGTAGATTACGTTGTAGTTGTCATAGGAAATGATTAACAGTGATTGTTACGAAAACATCTAACATTAGGATTGCTAAGTCGCGTTTTGAAGATGTAATATCGTTTGTGATGAAGATATAGTCTGTCAGGAGAATGCACAAAATATTGCAGATAAAAGTTAGTGTACGTTTTGGAAAGATATATTTATCAGACGCGACTTAACAAAAAAATAATGATGTTTCAGAAAACTAAAGTAAACTTCAGAAAAATAAAGTAAAATTCTGTTCCGTGACACGGTCGCTAATGTAATTGAAAATACACACCGCTTCCTCTGAATTGACACAAACACTTCACCTGTATCGCCTGAAATGTTCTAAGTTCGAGACCGCACAAAATTAGTACCGCGTAAACAGACGCACAATTTGCCATGTAAAAAGACTCGCGGCATAAAAGTGCGTGAGCTGCGTTACGGATGTAATTTCAAAGTTACAGCGGTTGTTACTAAAGTTCTAATCAAGTAACACGAATAATAACCGTAACTGCAACCGAGATCCGCGACGTACGAAACGTTCATGTAAATTACATACAAGCACTGTACATCTCCGACCCGGATTGATTAATAAAAAAGACCCCGGCAGTGAAGAAGAACCTGTTCAATTACACAAACGTAATCAGCGATAATTCATGTTCTTACATACTACCATATTCCGTCTATCGCCACGTGTGTCATTGCGTGTTCGAGGAAGTATGCTTTATATCTCATTACGTTTATACGCGGTTCCTAGCGTAATACCTGCCGCCATTACTTTAAGATTCCGCAGAAAGGCCGAGAAAGAAAAAGGCTGGTGCGTGTCAAGTTGCGATTCATTACGCGAATGGCAAATATCCGGTTCTGATTGAGCGAAGAGGGAATTTAATCGTTAAATCGAGAATGCTTCGTGGAAGACGCGGTAAACGGTATCGTTCGCTGAAGAAATTATTTTCCCGCCGGATGCGAATGGCGCGTCATTGACTGGTCGGAATTGACGCTAACCATTCGCAATAACGGAGAAATAATCGATCGAATGGCATGAAAAAACGACTGTCGATCACGTGCGACGGTAACCATGAACTTAACAGACTTTCGTGGGAGAACAAAGCGTTCGCCATTATTATTAACTGGTCGGAATTGACGCTATACGGATACATATTCGCAATAACGGAGAAATATGAATATGGAAAAATAATGACGAATGGTATAAAAAACGTTTTAGAACCAATTAACGTATTATAATGATATTGTACTTATATGAATTTATTGATATCGAGAAATATATATTTGCAAAAAAATCAATAATTTATTTTTCATAATTTTTGTAACTGTGATAATATTTTTTCGATGATTAACTGTACAGCAATCATTTACGCGTAAATGTAGACAAGAGGTTTTGCACATATATACTGTTCCGTTGCGCTTTCCTTTTACAGAGCTAGATTATGCGCTTGTTATTTCATTTTCAATAATCATTTTCCAAATGACTACACATCGATTTTATAGACTATAAAATTAAAATTTATGAAAAATGTCACGGTCACGTTTGAGCGTTCGACACAAAACCAGATATTTTTTTAATATATCTTAGAAATTTTACTTATTCTATAATAATTTCTGATACCATTGAACACAACGAGAAAATTCAGCTATATTCATATTGCACGCGCTCAAAAAGTAAAATAGCGGTGGAATGAGTTAACTCGTGACCGGTCAACAATGTGTTAACAGACTTTTGTGGGAGAACAAAGCGTTCGCCATTATTATTAAATGTTTCATTCCAGCGTGCAATTGACGACGCGCCCTCAATTTTACTGATGTTTTTCGCATAATTTTTTTTTCATATAGCCGTGTGAACAGTACATTTTGTCATTAATTGCCATTATTTTCAGTTATATTTATTCAATAAACACAAGCACCATTGTGATTTACGAGTGATTAACTGCATCAGCGATTGTGGCTGATTATATCTAAAAACCAATTAATTGGTGTTCGAGTATATACATTTGTATGATTGAATGCTTCACGTCCATATTTAATTGGAACGGGGAATAGAATTGGGCAGTTGTCTAACCCGTGTTATGTAATCAACTAATGTTTCAAGAAGATATTCACGGTTACAGATGGATCAATTAATTAAATGAAATATGTTTCGAAATAATCCGTCCAACCCGTGTGCACACTGTATTTGAAATGCTTTATAATACTGTTGTACTGGATGCTCTATTTTACTATTTAGTACGTAATACTGTGTAGAAAGTTTAATTCACGTATCAGGTCAATTAATCTGTTGCATAAATTTGCTTAACATTTTCAATCACATGGCCACACATGTGTATGTTTAGTTTCTTAAATTAGTATTATTTCCACTGACAACAAAATGAAAATTCGATGGTAAATTTTTCACACCAGAATATCTCAACAACAAAAACAAAAATCTTATTGTGCTACCGCGTGGATACTTGTCTCTATTGCCGACTTTAGAATATGAATATGTCTATAAAAGAATCGAGCTTGAGGAGGTTACAAAATTTCACGTTTTGATCCTTATCAAAGAATTAAATCATTCGTCATAAATCGGATCAAAGCGCGCACGCGTAATTGTATTTATTCGGTGCGTACAAAGATCCGACAATCCACCGGATTGCTCATCACTGACAATAGGAAAAATCTCGGCCCGCAACGCTAATTCGCCTGTACTCATTCCGAGTGAATCACATTCCTCAGCATCACTAAGTCCGCCAGATTATTCGGCCGTGCCGGCAAATTAGCATTTCGACGAATAATTTGAATCACTTTAGATTCCGTGACGCACAAAGCTAATAGGCGTCGGCGCAATATAATTGCGACATTTTTACGTTTCTTTCGCCCCGTTCGTAGACTCAATGAATGATCGTGCCGGCCGGCGAGTCACAATTCGTGAGTCACAATTCTGAGGCGAAAAAGACAACGTGTGACTAAAATTGCGGTGCCGCAAAGAACTGTGACGAATTACGGACGAATCATCGAACAATGTACATAAACGGCAGCTTAGCTTCTTCAGGCACGATCTTTTTCAAAGTATAATATAGATTTTAATTTAACACGTTGACTGCCGTGCTGCGTATTTTACTACATTAAAATCTCAATGCGATAGAGTACTACAGAACATGATTGAATTATGCAACATGAGAATAATGCGAAGGTATCGGAGACCAAAGAATTGAATCACTGTTTAATATTAATTATATTTGCAGAAATATAAATGCTATTCAGTGAGAATTTTTTGAATTTTTAGCGAGACTTTTTGCGCCGGTCACCGATGACCACCATGGCAGTCAACGTGTTAATATTGGAAATGGACTATTCATTTCCAACTGTGAAATACTTAAAATTTGACAGCATTATTGAATACTATTTAAATATTATATCCATATTTTAAATTATGAATACTATTATTGAATACTATTTAAATATTATATCCATATTTCTCACATATTGATTCTGCATATTTTTAATATTTAATTGACACATTTTAGATACCTGTTTCATATTTCTGGAACATTTAATTTATATTTCCCAAAAAATAATATTCCATTTCTTGTATGCACGCACAACATTTAGATTCAATATTTTTCCAACATTTCCAACAGATATTTAACCAGCACTCGTGTGTCACTAGGGCTGTCTATGCGATGCAACGTGCATTGCCTGTCCACCGCGTTCATTAGCGGACCAAACGTAGTATTATTCGCGTCTTACATCACTCGCATATACCCAGCAATTTGTCATTTAATACGATTCCGATATTCATTAACCCAACGTTTTTCTTTTGACCTTTTTCTTCCATGCGATGCCCATCTACTGCGTTTTCTTTTGCTTCCACCTTGTCCACTCAACATCCACAACCTTGACACGCGGAGTTCTACGCTACTATGGCGAGCGAAACTCGTTTGGTCAGCTTAATAGGACTGGTCCATCGAGTCCTCTGCATTTGGCGTCCTGATTGGCGAGTTTAAAAGTCACGCTGCCCATAATGACACACGAAACCTGTAACGCACCAATTAGCATATCCGATGCAGCTATGATTTTCGCGCTGCCTATGTCCCGACGTTTTGTCGATTGTGTCACAGACGTTGCCGAATAATCGATGCCGCCGGCATTATAAATATCATTGACACGTCGACGGTGCGTAAATTTGCCAAGTCGCGATCTGTCACCCGCCTATTGTTGCTCCGGCAACTGTCACGTCAACGCTTTGACCTCGTCAACTTCATTAATTATGCGACCGATGGAATTACCGGATAAACGGTACGCTTTCACTGCAAACATCGTCGAAACGAGTTGTTACTACGCGGACACTGCTTGTGCTGCGCAGAACGTTTGTTCATATCTTGCCTTTCATCACGTTAGCCCTTTCAGTGATATGGACATGTATACGCGTTCGGTAAAAGATAGTCTAAACTACGGGTTTATATATGTGTTTGGCAAGATATATCAGCATGAACTATAGACGTTCGGTAATAGATGTCAGTATTAACCCTTTGAGTGCTGAATACTTTTGGCCAAAGCGTTCGCTGAGGTCGTAACACTTTTTGCTTGTGTGAACTCTACTGATCGATTATTTAAGGCGCAAATAAGTTTTAATGGTAATTCTGTATTTACGCCAAATTAAATAATGCAAGAAAATCATTTGATAAAGAACGCATCTGTATTCATCCTATACATTTATAATTGTGGGTACAGTAGGTGAGAAATCGAAACGATTGGGGACGCATATATGCGCCCATAGTCGACACCGACAGATTTCGGCGGACGCATATATGCGTCCATAGCACTCAAAGGGTTAACACTTTGACTGCCACGGTGCAAAAGATTTTATTGAAAATGCAAAAAATTCGCAATGGAGCCTATTTACACTCTTGTAAAAGCAATTGATATTGGAACGGTCCTTCAATATTTTGGCTTCTAACAACTCTACGTTACCTTTGTTTTGCACGATGTAATCATACTCTACAGTATTTCATCGCATCGTAATTCTAACGTAGCAAAATACGCTTGGCAGTCAACGTGTTAACTATTGACGCATATATGCATCCGAGAAAATATATCAGTGAACTATATCATGAACTACGGACGCGTACATGCATTCGGTTGAATATATCAACATAACAAAACCATAAAACCGAAGGAAACTAAAATACAGAGACGTCTAAAAAAATTGAATGTGAAACTGTCAAGCGCGAAAAATTAATTTGTTCGATCCGCCTCAACGTTTTCGACCTGTAGAACACTGACCTGGCACAATCAGCTGACGCGCATTATTCACTTTACCGCAGCTAGTCGCAGAGAATCGCTAGTAGCAGTCGTGGCAGATACTAGCTTAGCAGTTTGCCAGCGTGCGCGCGCTTGCCGGAGGAAAGATAACGGCAGTAAATACGTTGAATGACGCAAATGTTACTTGACGTACTCGAATCACCGCACGTTTGCGGCTGCGTTTCACCGACGAGGCGAATTGGCGTGATTACCTTTATGGCAGGCAAATTTACGACCCCTCGTTTGCTCTTTTCACGTCGCACCGTGTGCATAGGTCAAGTACAGAGCGCGCAGAGGTTGCGCGGCGGAAAAATAGAGCGAAGATGCAAACAGCGAGCAAATTCGCGAACGACGAAGACGCGGGAAGAAAGGAAAAGAAATGGCGCGAGCGCAAATAAAGTATGACGGCACGGTAAAAAGATGCGCGCGGAGTGTCGGTGTAATTGGTCGTGGAGAGAACAGATGTAGTGTCGGGATGCAAAGGGAAAGGGCAGTGTAAATGGAAAAATGCATGATATGAAGATACACTTCGAAGGAAAAGTAATAAAAGATGCTTTTTCCAATCCCCGGTTATTCTTTCATAGCTTTCATTTCGTTGGTATGTGCGGTATCGAATATGAGAAACAGTGAATGTAATGTGATTACTCGTTTTAACACTTTAACTGCCATGCGTATTTTACTATATTAAAACTGCAACCGGATGAAGTACTATAGAATACGACTGAATTGTGCAAAGTGAAAATAATGCGAAGGTATCGGAGACCAAAGACTTGAATCCCTATCTAATATTAATTGCATTTACAAACTTATAAATGCGACCGATTGGGTATTTTTTGAGTTTTTCATGAGACCTTTTGGCGCCGGTCACCGATCATCGGTATGCGCGGTATCGAATATAAGAAACAATGAATGTCATGTGCATTATATATCGTTTTAACACTTTGACTGCCATTTTCGCGTATTTTACTATAAATTAAAACTTATATTTCTTGTTTCGGATGAAGTACTAATAGAATACGACTGAATTGAATAAAGTGAAAATAATGCAAGGTATCGGTGACCATTTTAAGACTTTATAATCGCTTTATTATCTTAATATTAATTGCATTTACAAACTTATAAATGCGACCGATTGGGTATTTTTTGAATTTTTCATGAGACCTTTTGGCGCCGGTCACCGATGACCACCATGGCAGTTAACGTGTTAAACGGTACTCAATAATTTCGTCCGTCAGTTGCAAATAATGGCACTAAAGATTTTCGGTTGCGACCTTGAAAAAAAAATCAATATGCATTGTATATGTCATTTTTGCAGGTTACTATTTTATTACATAGCGGCACAGTCGTTTAGATACTCTCTGTTGTCTATCTTCTTCATGTGATTGCAGTTCTGCATTGATGCTCGTTTAGGCGATTATAACATGTCTTTCGTTCTATCATGATAAATGCTCAGTTAATATCTAAAATCATTAGTATAGTGCAAATACCTGACACTGCCCACTATTGTAGTGAATCAATTCGCAAATGCGGAAGGAAAATATTTTGCCGCGCAACACGCCTGCCTAGCAATTATTTCGCACGATTGAACTGACTCTGATAAATTAACCCGAATTTGCAGCGACGCAGTTCGACCCATTTGAGAGCAGGCACACATAATTGAACGGCACTGCAATGCTGGTGCATATTAGACTTCGCAAATTTGTTCTACACAAATTTTCCGCGTCCGCATTCTGCGCGCACCGCAAATGATTTCGCTGTGATGCCGTTTGGGCACGGAACTTTGAAGACATCTTGGCAGAGAGAGCCAAACTTCGAAGAAGTTGTCGGAATATTCGCCATAAGCGCGCTACGGTTTTGAACGACGTGCAGATATTGTCCAAGTATTGTTAGGCCAACTTGTTCGCTATTACGTCGTTTGAAACAAGAATCTTATTTGAATGAGCTGACCGCGGTAGAAATCGTCTAAGTGACAGCGACAAAAATTAAATAAAACGTTTATTGCATGTCATAACGTATCTTATTGGATTGTCGTACTCTTTGATAGATATGTTTGAAATGCCATTGTACGCAGCTGGTAGTTTTAAACTGCTGGCAATCATAAACTTGATAAGTTTCGTTAAATTATATGCAATTTACTTGAGTTTCGACAATAACTTCAGTCACGTGGCCTCACATAAACTTGTTGTATGTGTGCAAATATTTATGCCCACATTATGTCGTCTAAGTGATAACTATTGAAATTAAGTAAAGCGTCCGTTGTGTGTCATAACGTTGTATATTATTAGACTATAATACCGTTTGATAGATGCATCTTAAATGCCATTGCTCGGTACCGACAGTCTTAAACTGGCAAGTTCGTTAACTGGTATATGGTTTATGTGAATTTCGGCAGTGACTTAAGTCACGTGCCCTCAAATAAACTTGTTTTTGTGTGCGTGCAAATATTTATCTTCACATTATGTCATGAGATAGCAGTTTGGGTAAATATTGGGTTGTTGCATATGGAACGGTGGATTTCGCAAGTGTCTATCGAAACAAAATGCGCGCTGTTTAGGCAACTGTCCTAACCACCGACACGAATATTGAATCAAAAGTGATGCGTGCGAAGGTTATATTGAGATTCCTTAATCCTTTCCCGAGAAGCCGAGTGCGGGCGAACTCCGTTAAAGCGAAACATGTCAACGTCGAGATTCGGAGCTTTTGATATCGGGATCCGTCCGAGACTGTTTGTCTCCGTTACGAGTTTGCAATGCGAACGCGTCACGGGCGAATTAATTATTATCTACGAATTGAAACCATTATCAGGCATTATCAGATGTGCACACATTGCGCTCGCTGCAAGCCAAAATAGGATCTGCCTTTTCGCGAGAATCGGCAGAATGAACAAAGCGACATATAACGTTGTGACAGTAGAGTTTTAATTATTTTCAAGATATCTTATACAGTAAAACCTGTTTTTGTGCGGTGGATAGGGACCGCATAAAAGAAATCGTACAAAAAAATATTCAAAAATTTTATAAATTCTTACATATAATACACAATTTTGTACGATATACTACCGAACATTTTTTTATGCTGTGGATAGGGACCGCTTAAAAAAAGTCGGACTTAGAAAATACATCAATGATTTATGAAATAGATGGGAGAATGCTTTCAATTAAATTAAATAATTAAATTAGACCTAAATAAATTGTGAAAATATTTAATTCTTCATTGTACATATACATGGAGAAGTTTTCAAATTGTACATTAAATAGTTTGCTGCTACTCGTCGTAATCCAAAACGCGCATCTTCTTGTGATGAATTGATTGAAAATCGCTTTCGTCGCTTGAAGATAAGATTTCAATTGATTTGTTTTTTGGTATTAGGTGTACAACTTTGCTTCCGCCGTTTTTTTCCGAAATTCGAGGCTTTATTGTAAAAAACTGGTTATACGTTTATGATTCAAAGTATTGTCCATCGCTGGTACTTTCTCCCATCTTTCGGGCAGCGTACGAATCCCGCGTTGAAAAAACTGGTTTCTTGTGAAGCGATCCACGAATATCCAATCTTCACATTATTCATGAGATAGCAAGTTTGGTCAGCCAGGCCGTGTGCCATTGATCGAAACAAGTGATAGTCGCAAGGAGCAACGTCTGGAGAATACGCGCGGGTGGGGTAGGACTTCCCATTTCAACGTTTCCGAATATTGACCACTTTCGCAACATGGGGTCGAGCATTATCGTGCTGTAAAATCACTTTATCATGTCTCTCGTTGTATTGCGGCCGTTTGTCTTTTAATGCTCGGCTAAACGCATTAATTGTTCGAAACGATCGAGTGATTGTTTCAGTCGGTTTTAACAACTCATAATGCACTACGCCGAGATGGTCCCACCAAATACAGCGCATGACCTTGGAACCGTGAATCTTCGATTTTGCCGTCGACGTGGAAGAATGGCCGGGATATCCCCATTATTTTCTGCGCTTGGGATTATCGTAATGAACCCATTTTTCGTCCCCAGTCACAATGCGATGCAGAAATTATTTCCGTCTTTGCCTTGCAAGCAGCTGTTCACAAGCAAACAAACGCCGTTCAACATCTCTCGGCTTCAACTCGTACGGCACCCAATTTCCTTGTTTCTGAATCATTCCCATGATTTTCAGGCGTTTTGAAATGGCTTGTTGCGTCACTCCCAATGAAACTGCCAATAAAATATTGCGTTTGACACGAGTCTTGATCATATAATGCCTCAATTCTGCATCTTCGAAAACCTTTCTCTTCCACCGCCTTGCTGGTCTTCGACGTCAAAATCACCGTTCTTGAAAAAAGTCTCGGCACGTTCTTTCAAAATACATCAATGATTTATGAGAGCATAGATGAGAGAATTTCTTCAAATTAAAGCAAAAATTAAACCTAAATGAAAATATTTAATTCTTAAGCTGACATATACATGGAGAATGACTTTTGATGCAGACACAAATCGACTAAATATTTCGATGGCGTTATGTTCCAAACGCGCATCTTCTTGTGATGAATTGATTGAAAATCGACTTTCGTACAGCCATCTATTGCAAAACGATTTCAAAGATTTGTTTTTTGGTACCATAAACTCAGTGATCAGTTTTTGTAACGACGGTCGACTGATCAATTGCTAGTAAACGTCACGATAGTGAGACATGCATGATCTCAGCTCTTTTTGGAATTTTAAGCTTCTTTCCGCATTGGTATCTATTTTAAGAAAATGCGTTTCCACTTTTTTCGAAATCTGGGTCCCTGCATATATTTTATCTGCTGTAATAGACTCCGGTTCTTCTTGTCCATTTTCATAATCTATCCAACTATTGATAATGTCACTATCTTCGACAGTTTGGTCCTCAATCATCTCGTCCAGGTCATTATCGCCGAAAGAATCAAAGCCTTCTCCGCCGATGTTATGTGCGAGCGCACTAATTTCAGATAATAACGTTGACGCGTTTTCGGTAACGTTTCGATTAATTACACATTCATATATTTCGTCCACAACATGTATATGTACATTAATAGGAAACATTAAACTGGTGCTAACGCCGCTAAGATTCATATACCGCATAAAAATAAATCGCACAAAAAAAATTGCACAAAAATAAAATCGCACAAAACCAATCGCATAAAAAAGGACCGCACAAAAACAGGTTTTACTGTACCGTATTTCAATCTACTTGAACTACAATAATACAAGCAGATTTACATTTTTCTCGACATTGATTTTGTCGGAGTGGTGCACTTGTGGGCGTAAACGTTTTAATTCTTGTGGGAATCTTTTCGAGACTCCTGATGTCATCACTCAAAGTCACGAAAAGAATGAAGTAGCGGTCAACTTTCAGAAGCATTGAATTATATCTAAAATACCCCGTACCCTATTTTAACACATTTCACCGTTTCCAAGAAAGCGAACACTTTTCTCGACTTCACGGTCGTTGGACTGGGTGAGTTGTGACGTAAGCACTTTATCTCTCACCCGCATTTCTTCGAGATTTGTGATGTCACCACTTGAAATCGATCACGATGGAAAGTTGTATTTGGACACGATCGTAATACGATAAAGGTCGTTCACTCCGGTTCACAATAATAGAACATGGTTTCTTGGCGTGAGTTTTTTCCCGGCTGACTCTAGAAGCTGCCTTTGGCCGAGTGGATGTATCGAACATTTCTCTTAAGGAGACAGTTGCCACTTATTAGCGTTCATTGTGGAGGCGATACCACTGGTCAAGGTTAAGAGCTTTATATTTAGATTCACGCTGAAGAAACGATTTGTTCCTAACAATACACGTTTTTGATACGCCCCGGCTATTCTTCGCTCCACCTTGAATCGAACGATACCATTCAAACCAAATCTTCACATCTTTCCGTTGTGCGAAAACTTTTCGCTTGCAGTTAGTCGAAGTATTTATAACATAAATATTTAAAACATGTATAATTATGCGTTGAAATTCGCTAGTGTCCATTACTTCACTGGAGTCTAAAAATGGTACATGGATTTATGATAGCTAAAATATGATATATAAATTTGGGAGTGGAGTTTATCTAAATATTTATGAAATGCACTGTTGATATTTTTCTATTAGATTATTTTATTCACTGTTAATAAAATCATGACATTTCAATAATACACAAAACAATACACCAACCAAAATATACCATGGATCCAATAAATTCTTATTATGTTCGAGTGTCATACATACCTTTATATTCAACTGCCGAAATTTCTTCGTTATCGAAATTTTTATTTCGATAATTAAATTTAATTTAATTGGCCTCGTAGAATTAAATAAGTGTTGCACTTTTCGTTACGCTCCTACGACTCAACGCGTTGACTTACTCTACTGCGAAATAAGTTTTACTTAAAAAGAACACTTTTCTGAACAGGCATTCATCCATTTCCAACCGCATTCAATAATCATATTTTTGCGTCAAATATCTTTAAATTAGTGATGATTTGTTAGTAGTTAACACGTTGACTGCCCATAATTATGAAAGTGGTCTAAGTCAAAAGTTAAAAAAATTTTATCTAAAAATTTTTAAAAAATTTATTCAATGTAATTTTTGGAATCTTGTAAAAATGAACCATTAGATAGTGGTTGTATTTCAACATTATATGGAATGCAGTTTTAATTATGAAAAATACGTCAAAAATTTAAGTCAATTATTAAAAATCATTATACAACCCTGAAATATTTATTTTTAAAAAGTGCAAAAAAGAAATGTTTTTTTTAAAACGGATGTTGCAATATTTTTTAAAATCACTAGAAGAATCAATAACAAGTGTGTTAAAAATACTAAACATTTTTTAAATTACAATATTCAATGGATGAGACTTGAAAAATGAACCTTATAAAATGTTCTATAAAAATCTTTAGATGATTCTCGTTTCACGTTTTGGATCTTTCCGTTAAAAAAGGAAGACCAAAAATATACGGAAATATTAAATTATTGCTAATCGTTTTGTCGCTATCCATATTTCAGAGCTTCAAATAATACCCTAATTCGCAACACAAATTACGAAAACTGCGGCTGACAATAATGATAAAAATGGATTACTGTGTGAAAATAATTAATAAATGTAATAAATGTTCACAAACGATCAAATTATTGTTTCAACGATATATCTCGTCTTTATTGCTTTAAGTCATTTATAGGACATTTAGTTAATTTTGAAAATGGTCTAAGTCAATTCAATCTTTAAAAATAATATTATCGTATAAAATTCACACAAAATTTCATATTCATCGTTCATCCATTAATTAAGACTAATAAAATTATAAATTAAAATGTCGCATAATGTAAAAATATTTTTTAATTTATTCAAATGCAATTCATTAAATATCTCGAAACAAGAAATATATGACGTCGTAGTATTCAATTGTCTACCATGTTAATCTATATAACATACTTATTCGAGGACAATAGCATGCTATTCACTCTCTCGAACGTTTACGTCACAGGTTCGTTCCACGGATATCGCAACTATTTCAAGATTTTTCCTCTCTCTGCTTTTAACGATGCTACCGTGCGGGCATAATAAATTACGTGTCTACGCGGGCAACGTTCGAATGAATATCGTTCTGGAAGTAGTTCGTAACAAACTGCGTGACGATTTCGACGAGAGCGGTACCCTTATATGCAAGCTGTTTCAAAAGTACTTTACGAGCAAACGAAATGTGTGTGTGTGCTGTGCAATAAATGCTGCGAGATAAGAAAAAGTACGAGTGTATAACGATGCAGACTAGAATCGAATGGCGCGAGGTCAAAGAACAATTTCTAGTAGGTAAATTTAGAAATTGGGGTTGATTGTTTTATGAAACACTTTGTTTTGGCGGATATACTTTATCGTCTAATGCTTCTTTCTACATGTTTTGAACCTTCCTCTCCGAGAGTGTATATAATAAAAAATGACGTAAATGTATATGCTTTTAATTGCAGTATATTCATAACACGATTAAAAGTACATTGTCTAATACTACGCGTGTTCTGAAATTATGTATGCATTACATATCAATTAAACTACATTGTATTAAAGTACACATGTACAAAAATATTGGTATACATTAACACTACATTAAAATACATGTGCGCATATACATGTGTATATTTCACATAATTTTCATTATATAGACTCCTGAAGAGGTAGAAAATAAAGTAGTTTATTAGACAATAAAACACATCAACCAGAAGAATGCGTTCATCAGAAGAACGAACCGTAATTTCTACATTTACCTGTTATGAATATCTTCGGGAGGAAGCTTGTAAAAAACACATAGCGCACCTAAAGAATGCTCCTCGAAACATGTATTAGGTTGGAGGGAAAGTTCTGTCGTATTTTTAATAGGCAGGTAATTTTTCTTGTAAATAAAAGAAACATCTGGCTAGTGAGGCATTCGGATTTTTTTTTGTTTTTTATAGCTGCTGTATAATATAAAAGGAGTCCTTTTTTACCATTCATCATTTACTTGTGATATTTAAAGTGAAAAACATGTCAGTAGATAAAGTGCATTTACGACACTGCATTTTGTATGAATTCCAAAAAGGAAGCAACGCATCGGTTGCATGTAAAAATTTATGTGCTGTATTTGGGAAAGATATTGTAAATGTTCATACTTGTCAAAGATGGTTTAGCAAATTTCGTTTCGGGGATCTGAGCCTCCGAGAAAGTGATCGATCTGGACGACCATCCAAGATCGATAATGATGTTTTACGATACATGTTGGAAAATAATCCACATTTAACAAGTCGAGAAATTGCAGACGAGTTTGGCATTCATCATACAACACATTAAATGTATTATGATTAATATTAAACACATATTTTTATAAATTAACTCAAATACAGGTAACCCTCCTATAACACGGTAGTTAGGTTCCTAGAAAATGCCGTATTGTGTGAAACCGTGTTGCATGAGACCCAGAGCCAGTACAAAAAGCGTTCCAAAAACTTATGCAAAAACAAATATTTTTTTTTTCGACATAAACTATGTTAATATTTATTAAAAATATAAATGTATGTACAACACAAAGTAAAAAAAAAAAAATCATTAATCTAACGTAACCATAATTATATTTATTTTTAATACTCAATAATCAACCGAGAACGTTTTTATAATGGAACGATATCACTTTCAGAACTTTTTTCTCTATTTAAAGTTTTTGTATGTTTTAAGAGTTAAAAAAATCTGTAATCGAACTTTGCTTACTGGTCCTTACTAGGTCATTGTAAAAACGCAAATGGATGTAAACAGTTTTTAGCTCCGTTTTGAATCTTCGACTTATATTCCATGGAATATAATTGATAGAAAAATAATTTATATTATTATATGAAGAATTTATAATTATATATTATTTATAATTTAATTGATAGAATCTTCATCAGGTATAAAACGATTTGAATCTAGATCGTTTTGATGTTTGTCAGTTTTCTTCCACTAATACGTTTGGATGTCTTTTCATATCCAAAAACCTTCGCCTCCGATAATTTAAGCAATAAAATATGGCAAATTTCATTTTCTGATGTTTCGAAAAATTTCTGTTTCGACTATAAATGGCACTTCTTTCCACAGATTTAAGATTGATGTCTTTATATATTTCAGCGACAAAGATATGTCCCCAATGTCCTGGATGACACAGCGTATATGCGGAACAACCGTGTTACAGGATGCCGTGTTGTAGGATGCCGCATATATACGAATCGTGTTATAGCGAAACCGTGTTATAAGATACCGTGTTATAGGAGGGTTACCTGTAGTTTCTTCTCCAAACAAACTAAAATAGGTTCTTCTCCAAACTAAAACAAAACACATTCGACCAAAACCAGGCAAAAAATTATTAACATTATGAACAAATTGTTAGACAGTCAGATGGAATGAATGCTCGTTAAACGCAGTGCAATTGCGTGTCCGTGCTTCAGCTGGAGCTTTCGAGACGTTCCAAGAAGTCGAGTGCCGCGAATAAAAGGGAACAGATGAGACACATTAACGCCCGGCAGTTTCGACTTCGCCGACGTTTCACTGTTAAACCGGGCTTTGTTCGTTTCCGCTCGCGCGCATGATACATCGCATTCGCTGCGACTGCGCTCCTTATTGTCCGGCCCGAGTCTGTCGTCGGCGTGGGTGGTGCGAGTTTTGCCATAAATTCGGCGGGTACAAAAGTGCCGGGGAGCAGCAGTAATGTATGCGCATAAAGGCAACACGCGCGAGCTATTCAAAGAGCGAGAGAGAATGGGAAAAAACGGGGGAATCAAGATGGTTGCGAGGGCAGATGGAAAAAAGGAAAGGAAGAAAACCAAAGACAGTAGAAAAGATGACGACAGTACCGATAACATGTGTACTTTTGCTTATGGCCCGGAAAGTTTTTCGAATTTTTCAGTGCGGTTGCGATTCTCTGGAGTCCATTTGTACTCCTTGTAATTTTATACAATCGCAAGTCGATCGGAAGACTTGCGTTTCTGACCCCATTTTCAGACTCATTTGTCACTATTTTTCCACACATTTTTGGCCATATCTCCGAAACTATTGCGATTTTTCTACTGCGGCTTGCGCCGTTCCGAATTATTTTCGACCCTCTTTGATATACTACAAGGGCAATAAAATCCGAGGACCATCATTTTTTGGCAAAAATGGCAAGGGGTATACCTTAACACTTTGCGGACCGGGCATTCTATTGCTAATCGTACCCAGTGACCGGGTATTTTTTTGCGTCAAATATCTTTAAATTAGTGATGATTTGTTAGTAGTTAACACGTTGACTGCCACGGTGGTCACCGGTCCAAAACATTTGACTAAAAATGCAAAAAATTCGCAATGAAGCCTGTTTGGAATCTTGTAAAAGCAACTTCTATTGGAACGGTGCATTCTAATAGAGCAAAATACGTTTGGCAGTCAACGTGTTAAAAATCATTGTCCCGTGAAATATTTATTTTTAACAACTTTAAAAATAAATGTTTTTTTAATATTTTTGAATAGGTAAAAATGTGTTAAAACTAAACATTTTTTAAAGTATGATATGTCGTAAAACATGACACTAAGTGAAGCGGAACACGACAAAGTCCTCACAAATATTCATATTCTCGTCATCACTTGATGTATCCGTTAAACTGTCCGCAAATATTTCTGTAATATTGCTCATCGTTTTGTCGCTATCCATATTTCAGAGCTTCAAATAATTTATTCGCAACACAAATTACGAAAAACTGTGGTTAACAATCACGTAGCAACTGTGTGATATCTCGTCACCTGCCTCAAACGACAGAATATGCAAGACGATATATCTCGTCAATGGCCCCGAACGACGAAATAGCAATGACGAGATATCTCGTCATCCGTCCGCAATGTGTTAAGATTTTCTCGATTCCTTCAAGGCCCTGTCCCGCTTAAACTAGTGATCGAAAACTATAACTAATATAGGTTCTCTTAAAGCTCTTTGGACGCACTTTCACGTGGAACTAATCGCGATCAGCAATTTTGAAAAAAAATATTTTCGCTTTCTTAAAATCGTCGTATCTCGAAAACTATGAAGAGTTCAGCGCACAGAAAGTGGTCTATCTTCAGGGCAAATTACCCTCCATCAAATGGTATCGGTCCGAAACAAAAAAAAAATTTGACATTTTTCGCCTATTTTGGTCGATTTTTAGCTTATTTTTCTTATTTTTCTCTCTATTTTTGCTTATAACTCGTGAACTATTACGAATTTTGAGGCGCGGTTTGAATTTTTTTGAGTCTCTGTCGACCCTCTTTCATTTCATATAGGTGAGCAAGTCAAATAATTTACTTTTAGTTCGTGGTTGTTGTTGAAATGCTTGATTTCAGAAACCTTTTTAAATTTATGACGCACAAACACCTGTACTGCACAAAATCCATCCTCCCATGATCTATGGTAACAACACCAGCACAAACTATGTTAAAAAAATATATATGAAAGACGTAGACTCCTAAACAATCGACTGAGCAGATACCTACTTGTCAGTGGCCGGTCAACAACGACGGTAAACAAACATGCGGCCACATGACGTTCTACGTATCCGGAGGGAAGCGACGTTGGTTCCAAAGGCGCAAACAGTAAAATCGATGAACCTCTCCCAACGATGAAAAACAAAATTCCCCGACCTTATACACTCCCTGTTTTCAAGACGTGCATCTGCTTTAACTCATCCCCTCGATCAAGTTTTCCGTATCGATCCCGCTCTACATATTCTCTTCGCGTTGGTCTCTTTAACACATTGCGGACGGATGACGAGATATCTCGTCATTGCTATTTCGTCGTTCGGGGCCATTGACGAGATATATCGTCTTGCATATTCTGTCGTTCTGAGGCCACTGATGAGATATATGTCACGTGATTGTCAGCCGCAGTTTTTCGTAATTTGTGTTGCGAATTAATTATTTGAAGCTCTGAGATATGGATAGCGACAAAAGGATTACCAATATTACAGAAATATTTGCGGACAGTTTAACGGATAGATCAAGTGATGACGAGAATATGAATATTTGTGAGGACTTTGTCGTATTCCACTTCACTTAGTGTCATGTTTTACGAAATATCATTCTTTAAAAAATGTTTAGTTTTAACACATTTTTACCATTCAAAAATTTAAAAAAACATTTATTTTTAAAGTTGTTAAATATAAAAAACAACATTTTTAACACGTTGACTGCCAAACGTATTTTGCTCTATTAGAATGCACCGTTCCAATAGAAATTGCTTTTACAATATTCCAAACAGGCTTCATTGCGAATTTTTTGCATTTTTAGTCAAATGTTTTGCACCGGTCACCGGTGACCACCGTGGCAGTCAACGTGTTAACTACTAACAAATCATCACTAATTTAAAGATATTTGACGCAAAAAAATACCCGGCCACTGGGTGCGATTAGCAATAGAATGCCCGGTCCGCAAAGTGTTAACAAACTTCGCCGTTCTAATAACAAGGACAGGACGAGAAATTCATCTTGCACGTTATTAACACGTGAGTCAATTTTGCCGTATTAGAACGCATTTTACCAGCGTGACTGATTTCGTCAAGAGACTCGCATCCCTATTCTAACAATAACTGCATTTATAAAATAATTATTACTACCCATTGCTTTTTCGGTAACATTGCAAATATAAGTACCAGTTTTTGTGACATTGCAGGCGTGTGCATCTGTAACTGGAAGACGTGTGGAATAGATACTTGCGTGAATTTGCATAATGTATTCGTTTTCCTCATGATTCAGTTTTTAGGCATGTCCCAATCAGTTCCTGATAACTTTCGTGATACAACGAATTAATGGAGGATGTGGCCAATAATGGTTTCGGGTGCATTAATTACTGGAGTCGTCACTTACGTACGCGATCACGTAATGCAGTGTCACGCACAGTCGAATGCTTCGGCACAATGTCAAATATCCCTCTTCTTTTTACGCGAATAGCATTACCCGATGAAAGCATCGTCAATGCATAATTAATAGTTCCTGGAAGAAATTTTATTATAATGAACCATAACCAGAAATGCGAAACTCATTATGCGCAATAGAGTTCTTTCTTTCGCCGGCACAATTTAATTACGTTTCTTGCCGTACGCTTTTTCCGCGACCGCACTTAGAATCTGTCATCGTCAACCCACGCAACCGAAACGAAACGTATCGACAGACGCGCAAATTGGAAAGTATACAAAGTTACTTCACTCGATACCGTTACACAGTTCATTTGAGGTGTGTAAAATTTCGTTCTGCGTGATCTCATCCGAGCGTATATCGCCGTAATGTAGACCACGCACTCGCCTGAATCTGAATTTTGCCTTTTTCACCGAGTCACGATCCCATAAGCCTCTGCCACTTACTTCTTCCAGCGTCATATTAGTAGGCGTCAGGACACGTGCTCTGTATGAAATTCGTGTTGGGTCCGGGGTCAAAAAACTGGATCGCGAGTGAAAGAAGGAGTGAATGTTCCGTGCAAACGAATTCGCGAAAAATATGATTCAACGGACGCCTCCATTATTCCGAGCAACAATGGCAACCGTAACGTGCAGTTGTTGCAGCGGAACACGTGTCGAGGGAACAAAATGTGGCGTTATTTGTTGAGCGCGTAACTTTGACGATATTCGGAGGGGCGGTCGTTCGACAATGTTTTTAATAATTCGTACCATTCGACGCAGTCTGTATTTCAACAGGGCTTAAATATGCAACGGGCAAAAATGTAATAATCCCAGCGTTAATAAAATATTGGCCAGAACAGCTCTGAGTGCTTATTACTGCGTCGATTTTAATGTTTTTCAACGTGTTTTCCGTCTTTAATCTTCGATGCGCTAACATAATCCTAGCTTTTATCTGTTTTTGCGACAGTGAAGATTTATGAAAAAAAAATCATTTTACATTTTGTTCCATATGAAATTGCAACCGTATAGCATCAGACATATTCTGTTCTTAAGCTTATCGTTTAACCGTACCGCCCGAGAATCTTCATAAATTTCGGCAATTTCAAGTTGCGTTAACGATCATTACGCACTATATCTCGTGCTTGTCATTTCGTGAACGCACAGAGAAGGTCGCGTTGCTTGACAAAAGCGGTGGTGTAGCGTAATCTGTCGCGGCAAACGAGGCAGGATCAAAAGGGCTTGCACGATGTTAAACTCGAGCTGACAGAGCGATTATACGGGTCATATCGTTCCTAGCAACCCCATAACACCGTGCGCTCCTAACGACGCGTAAACGAATATGCTGTGTCTAACGTGATTGATGTTAATTCTTACCGCGATCGACTGCTATCGCGACACACTGCCACGTCACGTTTGACGAGTTTATTCACGGCGACGTAAATTTACCGTTTTCACCCTGAGTTGAGTAACGACCTACGCGGCGTTGTACGTCGAAACTGTCGTTAGACACAAATTTGACAATGCGACACCTGATGAGAGAATGAATTTGGCCATATATGCGTATTGTGCGGTTAGTAGCAGTCAGCGGAAGTTGATGAAAAATAATAGTGTAACTTCTATGATTTCACTCATAAAATGAGCCGTTTATTTTGAAATAAATCCATTTATCCACTCCATTTATCTTCAAATCGAGATAAATAACATTTACTGATGAACAACATGAATTTGTACATGTAACCATGGTAACCGGAAAATATTGAAAAACGGAGTTAGGCCACTTTCAAAATAAACGGCTCAATCTTGTTTGAACCCGTCTACTTTTCTTCTACGTACGCCAGTTTGAATTTCATTTCGCCCAGATTCACTTATAACCCGGCCATGACTTTGTGCAGTTACACTTCAGCACACTCAACTCACCATTTTCGCACCAACGCGTAAAACATTGGCTAATAATCCGCCCAATTCACGTAAAATATTGACTAACAAACGTACCAATTCAGACACACCCTGCTGATATCATTTTGTCACCGATGGTCGAACAGATTGAAAGAATGCGCTAAAAATGTTTGACGTAAATTTACTGTTTTCACCCTGAGTTGAGTAACGATCTATGCGGCGTTGTACGTCGAAACTGTCGTCAGACACGAATTTGAAAATGCGACACCTGAGGAGAGAATGAAATTGGCCATATATGCGTATCGTGTGGTTTGTAGCAATCAGCGGAAGTTGCTGAAAAATAATAGTGCAATTTCTGTGATTTCACCTATAAAATCCAGTGTGAGCCCGTCTACTTTTCTTCTACATACGCCAGTTTGAATCTCATTTCACCCAGATTCACTTATAACCCTGTCATTTGTGCAGTTACATTTCAGCACACTCAACTCACCACTTTCGTACCAACGCGTAAAACATTGGCTAATAATCCGCCCAATTCACGTAAAATATTGACTAACAAACGTACCAATTCACACACATCCTGCTGATATCATTTTGTCGCCGATGGTCGAACAGATTGAAAGAATGCGCTAAAAATGTTTGACGTAAATTTACCGTTTTCACCCTGAGTTGAGTAACGACCTACGCGGCGTAGTACATTGAAACTATCGTTAGACACAAATTTGAAAATGCGGCACCTGAGGGGAGAATGAATTTGGCCATATATGCGTATTGTGCGGTTAGTAGCAGACAGCGGAAGTTGCTGAAAAATAATAGTGCAATTTCTATGATTTCACTCATAAAATCCAGTGTGAGCCCGTCTACTTTTCTTCTATATACGCCAGTTTGAATTTATTACTAGGTTTACGAGACCCGTCAATTTGACGGATTTCAAACTTTGAAATGAAACACGCAAAAAACCACAGCAATAATCTTAACTATTTTGCATCGTAAATTCATAATTTCATTAAAAGAGTTTATACACACAATTATTATTTCGTTAAGCTTTCTAAACTTTGAAATTTGTACGTGGTATACCTATCTTTACGAAACCCGTCAAATGGACAGGTTAGCTGATAATGTAAACAATCCTTATATATTTGCTTCGTTTGTAAAATTATTCCTCCAATAGTAAATATAAGAGTGAAAGAAAAGTCTAAGATGCTTATCTCAATAGCGCCTCGATAATGTGACAAAGCGAATTGTATGGCCCAGGTGTCATGTTACTTCGTATTGAACGAACTTGCTTACGAGAGTGATCCTCGCGTCATTCGAAACTGAAAGCATGCAGCAGGCTAAATGTCGTATCGGAAAGATATTCGAGAAAAAAATCTTGACTTATTAATATTTTATTTTTAAGTGAAGCCTTATATTGTTCAACTCAGACTTAGTTTGAATAAATTAATTTTTTAATGTAAAGACGTACTTTCACCTACCCATCAATTTGACGGGTGCTCGTAGAGATATATATAAGACTAAACCTAAATTTCGTTCACTTATGACCCTGCCATTACTTTGTGCACTTACACTTCAGGCACTTAACTCACCACTTTCGTACCAACGCGTAAAACATTGGTTAATAATTCGCCCAATTCACGTAAAATGTTGACTAACAAACGTACCAATTCACACACATCCTGCTGATATCATTTTGTCGCCGATGGTCGAACAGATTGAAAGAATGCGCTAAAAACGTTTGACCGAAAACAAGGTTTCACTGCAAGCCGTCAATGTACTCGGCGCCTCAATTCGTTCGTCGTTACACTTATGATGTGCTGTCTAATGAGAAACATTAATTTCAATGTAAACGCGAATGCAAGCGTGTTTACAAGTTTAATGGCCAATTTGTACGCGCTCAAACCACGGCGCCAGCTTGTTTTCACCCAACATAACGTGAAATGATCTAACAGATGAATCTATTAGTCGAAACGCCGGCTGAATGCTGATGAAGTTCCGCGAGCTTTCGCCGTAAAATCCGCGAATGAGGCGCGCGGTTTATTAAGGACGCGGATTTAATTAAGTCCCCGGGAACGGTGCCTGGACGTGTCTCAATTATGGCAGGCGGCATAATAAATGTCGGGCGCCGGACAAAATGTACTTGACTAATATACACCGTTCGACATGATCATTGCAAATTGAAGTGGTAAGAAAGAAGCTGATAATTAGTGAGTTATTGCTTTATTATGCTAATACGTATTTTCCACCCAATGAAACAATACGCGGACCACTGATCTGTTAGATGTTATTTTTCTTTTGTTACGCGTGAGTTGGGTGTCGACGCGATCGTGCAAATCGAAGTGGTAAGAAAGAAGCAGACAATCACTGAATCATGGGTTAGTTACGCATAATGCTCATTGTTTCAAACGATAAGACAATACCTGGGGTACTGATCTGTCCGGTGTCATTTTTGTTTTGTCGCATATGAGTTCAGTTCGACATGATCGTGCAAACCGAAGCGATAACAAAGAAAGTGACAGTTACTGAGTTATGGGTTCATTATGTGTCATGGGTACTTTTCGCACACTAAAACAATACCTGGAATACTGACCTACTCGGAGTTATTCTTGTTTCGTTGCATATGATTCAAGTATCAAAAGCACCGAATAATTTCGATGACACGCGTAACAGTGCTTCGTTGTTTTCTTCTGCTTTCTGAACTTTTCATATAAATTACTACGGCTGCGAACGAAATAGGTAACGTGCGCAGTAAAGTTATTATGCACACACGCTGAGGAATTATCCAGGTCAGAACTTCCTTGTTAATACAGCCATATACCTTTCTTAATTTACTCCCAGTTTATTTTAATTACGCTTTTACTACGTGCTTTCAGTAACGCTCGGCGGTCGAATCATTTAGTTACCGCTTAATCACGCTTAACCTCCAGATACACTAGCTTTCTAAGCGCGTCAGTTTAATTAGACCACCGGTCAATAGTATGTCACCTAAATCTTTATTACATTCAGTTCCTACTCCACTATGCGTTTCAACCAATTTCCATAATCCCTCCTAAACCGTCGAACAGTCCTTCGTAGAACATGCATTCGTCCGCAACAATCTTCCTTTGTCACCCGATTTTCTCGTTGAGCATTCAAGCGAATTCAATAGGTAACCTCAGATTCATCACTTATATTGACGACTTATATTGACAGTAAACCGCGTAACCAGACGGCAATCGACGGATCCCACATAACGATATCGTGATACACAAACTCGCCTATTGTAGTCTGCGCTTATCTGTGTGTCGCGGTTCTAATTTTATTCGCGCGCCACCCCAGATTTCGACACGCGCGCTATAATTTCCGATGTCTCACAACAGCGGCCAACGTAAAGTTGACCATGACGAACTGGCTTCGGCAAGTAAAGATAGATTCGATTCAACTCCGACCTCGCGACTTCGCGATACGCGTGCGGAAAAGTTATTGTGTTATTATGTGCCACATACCCACGGGTATAGATGCATTAGACATACATTAGATACGTCGTGGTAATGTACACTAACGAGCATAAGTATTTGGAGTCGATGCGATCTGAGCAAACTATTTATAGCTTTGCGGAATTTTATTACTTTTATTTGTAATTAATGTTTGTTTGGAGAGAGTGCGATCTAAGCAAAATATTTATATCTTTTCAGCGTTTTAGTACTTCTGTGCATAATTAGTACTAATGCATTGGAAACAGTACCGTACATCCAAAGACTCTCATAATGAAAAATACAGCATACCAGCACTACGCGTTTCATAATAACTTGTAATAACAACACTTTGAATAATCGATGTCAAATATTACTCTTATCGGTATTTATCAAACTTACCTGATCATCTGCGACAAACTGGGATTGTCAAAACTGTAGTAGACTACTTTACTTCAAGAATATTTCACGCACTTCCCCTGACGTGAATGTTTAAATACTTATGCACAGTACTGCATATTCTGCCCTACGTGGATATTTCATGCATTTCCCTTAACGTGAGTGTCGAAATACTTATGCACGCTAGTGCCTATTCTGCCCTGCGTGCATATTTCATGCAGTTCCCTTAACGTGAGTACCCAAGGACTTACACACATTCTCCCCAGCGTGAATATTTCACGCACTTCCCCTAACGTGAGTGTCCAAATACTTATGCACAGCAGTGCATATTCTCCCCTGCGTGAATATTTCATGGATTTCCCTTAACCTGAGTGTCGAAATACTCATGCAAGCTAGTACCTATTCTGCCCTACGTACATATTTCACGCAGTTCCCTTAACGTAAGTGTCCAAGTACTTACGCACGTTAGTGCGCATTCTCCCCAGCGTGAATATTTCACGCACTTCCCCTGACGCGAGTGTTTAAATACTTATGCACAGCAGTGCATATTCTGCCCTGCGTGGATATTTCATGGATTTCCCTTAACCTGAGTGTCGAAATACTCATGCAAGCTAGTACCTATTCTGCCCTACGTGCATATTTCATGCAGTTCCCTTAACGTGAGTATCTGAGTACTTAAGCACGTTAGTGCATTCTCCCCAGCGTGAACATTTCACGCACTTTCCTAGCGTGAATGTCCAATCACTTATGCACAGTACTGCATATTCTGCCCTGCGTGAATATTTCATGCATTTTCCTTAACGTAAGTGTCGAAATACTTATGCACGCTAGTACCTATTCTGCCCTGCGTACATATTTCACGCAGTTCCCTTAACGTAAGTGTCTGAGTACTTAAGCACGTTAGTGCATTCTCCCCAGCGTGAATATTTCACGCACTTTCCTAGCGTGAGTGTCCAAACACTTATGCACAGTACTGCATATTCTGCCCTGCGTGAATATTTCATGCATTTTCCTTAACGTAAGTGTCGAAATACTTATGCACGCTAGTACCTATTCTGCTCTTCGTGCATAATTCATGCAGTTCCCTTAACGTGAGTATCTAGATACTTACGCACATTCCCCCCAGCGGGAATATTTCACGCGCATCCCCTAACATGAGTGTCGAAATACTTATGCACACTAGTGCCTATTCTGTCTTGCGTGGATATTTCATGAATTTCCCTTAACGTGAGTGTCGAAATACTTATACGCTAGTGCCTATTCTGCCCTGCGTGCATATTTCATGCAGTTCCCTTAACGTAAGTGTCGAAATACTTACGCACGTTAGTGCACATTCTCCCCAGCGTGAATATTTCACGCACTTCCCCTGCCGTGAGTGTTTAAATACTTATGCACAGCAGTGCATATTCTGCCCTGCGTGGATATTTCATGGATTTCCCTTAAAGTGAGTGTCGAAATACTTATGCACGCTAGTACCTATTCTGCCCTTTGTGCATATTTCATGCAGTTCCCTTAACGTGAGTATCTAGATACTTACGCACATTCGCCCCAGCGGGAATATTTTACGCGCACCCCCTAACATGAGTGTCGAAATACTTATGCACACTAGTGCCTATTCTGTCCTACGTGGATATTTCATGAATTTCCCTTAACGTGAGTGTCGAAATACTTATACGCTAGTGCCTATTCTGCCCTGTGTGCATATTTCATGCAGTTTCCTTAACGTAAGTGTCGAAATACTTACGCACGTTAGTGCACATTCTCTCCAGCGTGAATATTTCACGCACTTCCCCTGACGTGAGTGTTTAAATACTTATGCAGGCCAGTGTACATTCCATCTATCTCTTCTGTTCTGCGTGTCGCCGAGTCTATCGCTATCTGTTCCCGTCTTAATACATTATTACGTCTCTTCGGCACGCGTCAGGCTCGTGAACAGTTGCAGCAACAGAATAATAATGCAGTTCGCCCGCACTCGGTGCATCTTATCGTCCTCGGCTCGATAATCAAACCAGACGCGCCGTTCGTTCCGCGCGTTGAACCGGATAGAACAGAGGCCTCGAATGTGCAGGCGCGAACGTGCGGCATGTTTCGGAATTTCCAGACATAAGATACGACGTGAATGAACCGTTGATATGCGGGAATGACCGATCGATATCGGGCATGTTGTTATAATGCACGGTGTTATGTAATACTATATGGTATCGGCCGTGCATGCATGTTTTTATTAAATAGATACGATCGAATATTGTATTCATAGGAAGCCTCGCGGGAATTTTCTGAGTCACGTATTGTCATTCGGTACTTTTGAAACGTATATAGTGTCACTGCGATCACTTTTAAGTAAGGCATTATGTGGGACATTTTTGGATATTGACGTTTACTGGTAAGCAAAATTAATGTCAGTTAATTAAAAGGCTAGAAGTTGAGAACCGAGGTTTATCTTATCCGATATTACGGCATCAGGTGCGTTCCCCCTTGAAGAAATGGATAATGTTAACTGATGAAGTGAATTGGTTAAACGATCGATATCACAATGGTGTCATGCTATGTGCAATCGGCTGAGCTTGCAGGTTTTTAAATAGGTTTTTATTAAATAATGTTATTGACGCGGTCAAGTATGGAATTCATGAAAAGCCGTTAATCAGAATGAATTTTAGTTAATTAAACGGGTAGAACTTGAGAACCGAATTTTATCTTATCCGATGTGTCGTGACGCGTGTCCTCTTCAAAGGAATATGTAACATCAACTGATGAAATTAATCGATTATATGAAGGATAAAATATTTACACGTTAAGTACTATGTATGTTTTACGAAGGGACGTTTTAAGCATTTTAATGTAACAATAAAGATTGACTCGTAGAGGAAATTATTGGGTATGAGAGACAGCTGGTTCTGCTGCAGAATTCATCATTAATGTCAGTGCGGAAGTATTCGTAACATTACTGATGACTAATAAATCTGACTTCTTCTGCAAAGTACCAGTGTTGCGTAACGATGACGCGAATAAATGTGGCTTGTTGCACTTACTAAACCGAAGATATCTTAACGCGGACAAGATACACGCAGAATAAACAGAGCGTTCAGTAACAAACGAGTAGCGGAAATAAAACAGTTATATAATCCGCGATCGTACGTAGTGATTAGACATTTTTGTATACACACGTACCAGCACTGATGCCTTCGGCGCAGCCAACAATTTGGCTGACAAAGTTAGCGTTTTTATAAAATGACGTGCCTAGTGTGCCTCTCCGTTTCTATTCCAACGTTTTGGCGTCGGGCAAAGAGCGTTTCGCTCGTCTACAAAACCGCGCCTACGGCCTTCCGTAACATTTCAACGTCTGAAACCTGTCGTAAAATAAGCATCTGGCCGGACGGAATGATTTTTGTCAATACTTACATAACGCCCGTCACGAGGGTCCTCCTTGAAAGTGTGACACGACTCGCGGTTATAATTATCTCCATCATCCTCGTGAATTTCCGCGAAGACCGAAGACGCGCCGTGTCCTGAAAATTCGTGCGTCAAATAGTCAGACGTTCTATCACGCTAGAACGCAAGAAAAAAAATAGACAGTCGATCTCATAAATTAGGAACTGGAGGAAAAAGACAGCCAGGTTTCCGATCGAAGTTCTTCATTACCATTAATTATATCGAGGCACCCGAAACATATGTAGATTATTGACATAATTAGTATAGGTGAACCGGCATTGTCTAAATATTCCGCATTCGTTGTAACACAATTCATTTGTTACACCGTGTCAATCTCAAGAATTCACAACTGGAAAAAAAGGGCCAACTTTCTTCATTGCCATAATTACGTCCAAGAACCCGAAACGTAGTCAAACGTTCTATCACGCTAGAACGCAAGAAAAAAATAGACAGTCGATCTCATAAATTAGAAACTGGAGGAAAAAGACAGCCAGGTTTCCGATCGAAATTCTTCATTACCATTAATTATATTGAGGCACCCGAAACATATGTAGATTATTGACATAATTAGTAAAGGTGAACCGGCATTGTCTAAATATTCCGCATTCGTTGTAACACAATTCATTTGTTACACCGTGTCAATCTCAAGAATTCACAACTGGAAAAAAAGGGCCAACTTTCTTCATTGCCATAATTACGTCCAAGAACCCGAAACGTAGTCAGACGTTCTATCACGCTAGAACGCAAGAAAAAAATAGACAGTCGATCTCATAAATTAGGACCTGGAGGAAAATGACAGCCAGGTTTTCGATCGAAGTTCTTCATTACCATTAATTATATCGAGGCACCCGAAACATATGTAGATTATTGACATAATTAGTATAGGTGAACCAGCATTGTCTAAATATTCCGCATTCGTTGTAACACAATTCATTTGTTACACCGTATCAATCTCAAGAATTCACAACTGGAAAAAAAGCGACAACTTTCTTCACTGCCATAATTACGTCCAGGAACCTGAACCGCATCAAAACTATTGACACAATTAATATGCATCCAACCAAGCACCAACAAGGCAATTTTCCAAGCATTCGAATCGCCATTCCGTGGAAAATATCCGACTGACCACAATCGAAGAATGCAAGCCCGCTCAGTTTTTCAGTCGGTGAAATCAGGCTCATTAATATGCCTTAACCGGCATTGATTAAATATTCCGCTTTCGTTCTAACACAATTCACTCGTTACACCGTGTCGATCTGAAGAATTTGCAGCCGCCATAAAAACCGCCAACTTTCTTCATTACCGTAATTACGTCGACACCCGAAACACGTCAAGATTTTTGACACAATCGATATGCGTCCACCGAAGTACCGACAAGCCAATTTCCCAAGGATTGGACCGCAGCTGAAGAATTTACGCCGCCGTTCGGGTTTTCATCCAGGGAAACGGCGCTTCGCGAGAAATTAGATCCCGTAATTCCATTCGTCGACCCACGCTCTGCTGGCGCACATCAAAGTGCCTTAATCTGACATCGTCCGGTAACTACTTACGGCGGTTAATTAAGGGCAATCGTCGACGCGCCTCTTCGACTTGGCCACGTTGCGGATGCTGGACTTCTTTCGCTGCTCCACGGCGATTGGCCTGAATCGCTGCTTTCGACTCTAGCTTCGGCGTCTTCGCGCGCTCGTCTTTGACGCTCTTAACGAGCCGAAGAAAATCGCGTTCGGAGAGATTCGCTGCGCGTTGTTCCAATTTTCCGTTACGTGCCTGAGACCGGAGGTTCCGCACGCGTTGGATATCGTTACTTTGCTGCGTGCTGTTCAGAAGATCACGGGCGGAACATGCGGAACAATATGAAATGGGCACGCTTCATGTCTAGGAGTATGCGGATTCGTTTGATGCGAGTGAAAAACGGATAGAGACTGGTTGGGCAAAAGAAAATGTTCGGAATTGATACATACATACAGAAAAATTGATACATTTAAGTAAGAATTTGCCGCACTCTGTTATATAATGAATTCCATTAAAAATTGTAGACGACAAAACCTATTTGGCGGCGTAAGATGAGTTTGTATCGCGTTCGGAGAGATTCGCTGCGCGTTGTTCCAATTTTCCGTTACGTGTCTGAGACCGGAGGTTCCGCACGCGTTGGATATCGTAACTTTGCTGCGTGCTGTTCAGAAGATCACGGGCGGAACATGCGGAACAATATGAAACGGGCACGCTTCATGTCTAGGAGTATGTGGATTCGTTTGATGCGAGTGAAAAACGGATAGAGACTGGTTGGGCAAAAGAAAATGTTAGGAATTGATACATAAATACAAAAAAATGGATACATTTAAGTAAGAATTTGCCGCACTCTGTTATATAATGAATTCCATTAAAAATTGTAGACGATAAAACCTATTTGGCGGCGTAAGATGAGTTTGTATGGCATTCGGAGAGATTCGTTGCGCGTTGTTCCAATTTTCCGTTACGTGTCTGAGACCGGAGGTTCCGCACGCGTTGGATATCGTTACTTTGCTGCGTGCTGTTCAGAAGATCACGGCTGGAACATGCGGAACAATATGAAATGCGCACGCTTCATGTCTGGGTGTATGTGGATTCGTTTGACGCGAGTGAAAAACGGATACAAACTGGTTGGGCAAAAGAAAATGTTAGAAATTGATACATAAATACAAAAAAATTGATACATTTAAGTAAGAATTTGCCGCACTCTGTTATATAATGAATTCCATTAAAAATTGTAGACGACAAAACCTATTTGGCGGCGTAAGATGAGTTTGTATCGCGTTCGGAGAGATTCGCTGCGCGTTGTTCCAATTTTCCGTTACGTGTCTGAGACCGGAGGTTCCGCACGCGTTAGGCATCGTTACTTTGCTGCGTGCTGTTCAGAAGATCACAGGCGGAACATGCGGAACAATATGAAATTGGCACGCTTCGTGTCTAGGAGTATGTGGATTCGTTTGATGCGAGTGAAAAATGGATAGAGACTGATTGGGCAAAAGAAAATGTTAGGAATTGATACATACATACAAAAAAATTGATACATTTAAGTAAGAATTTGCCGCACTCTGTTATATAATGAATTCCATTAAAAATTGTAGACGACAAAACCTATTTGGCGGCGTAAGATGAGTTTGTATCGCGTTCGGAGAGATTCGTTGCGCGTTGTTCCAATTTTCCGTTACGTGTCTGAGACCGGAGGTTCCGCACGCATTGGATATCGTTACTTTGCTGCGTGCTGTTTAGAAGATCACGGGCGGAACATGCGGAACAATATGAAATGGGCACGCTTCGTGTCTAGGAGTATGTGGATTCGTTTGATGCGAGTGAAAAACGGATAGAGACTGGTTGGGCAAAAGAAAATGTTAGAAATTGATACATAAATACAAAAAAATTGATACATTTAAATAAGAATTTGCCGCACTCTGTTATATAATGAATTCCATTAAAAATTGTAGACGACAAAACCTATTTGGCGGCGTAAGATGAGTTTGTATCGCGTTCTGAGAGATTCGCTGCGCGTTGTTCCAATTTTCCGTTACGTGTCTGAGACCGGAGGTTCCGCACGCGTTGGATATCGTTACTTTGCTGCGTGCTGTTCAGAAGATCACGGGCGGAACATGCGGAACAATATGAAATGGGCACGCTTCATGTCTAGGAGTATGTGGATTCGTTTGATGCGAGTGAAAAGCGGATAAAGACTGGTTGGGCAAAAGAAAATGTTAGGAATTGATACATACATACAGAAAAATTGATACATTTAAGTAAGAATTTGCCGCACTCTGTTATATAATGAATTCCATTAAAAATTGTAGACGACAAAACCTATTTGGCGGCGTAAGATGAGTTTGTATCGCGTTCGGAGAGATTCGTTGCGCGTTGTTCCAATTTTCCGTTACGTGTCTGAGACCGGAGGTTCCGCACGCGTTGGATATCGTTACTTTGCTGCGTGCTGTTCAGAAGATCACGGGCGGAACATGCGGAACAATATGAAATGGGCACGCTTCATGTCTAGGAGTATGTGGATTCGTTTGATGCGAGTGAAAAACGGATAGAGACTGGTTGGGCAAAAGAAAATGTTAGAAATTGATACATACATACAAAAAAATTGATACATTTAAGTAAGAATTTGCCGCACTCTGTTATATAATGAATTCCATTAAAAATTGTAGACGACAAAACCTATTTGGCGGCGTAAGATGAGTTTGTATCGCGTTCGGAGAGATTCGTTGCGCGTTGTTCCAATTTTCCGTTACGTGTTTGAGACGAGAGGTTCCGCACGCGTTAGGTATCGTTACTTTGCTGCGTGCTGTTCAGAAGATCACGGCTGGAACATGCGGAACAACATGAAATGGGCACGCTTCATGTCTAGGAGAATGTGGATTCGTTTGATGCGAGTGAAAAACGGATAGAGACTGGTTGGGCAAAAGAAAATGTTAGAAATTGATACATACACCTCGATCAAAAAGTTTCAGGACTTTATTCATAAAATCGAAAATACAAGTTTATCCATTATAATTGATATCGTCCCCTTCAAAGTATTCCCCATCGACTGTAACGCACTTATACCAGCGCTTGATTCAATCATCGAAACATCGCTGGTACGAAATTTTTGGTATGTCCATCAGAGCCGTCTTCGATTTTTCCATAAGATCCTTCCGAGTGCTGTAACGCGTTCCGCAACGCGGTTTTTTAAGTGAGTTAAACAGAAAAAAGTTGCAGGGAGCTAAATCAGGTGAATTCGGAGGCTGGTGAATAGTATTCGTATTATTTTTGGTCAAAAACTCGCGAATAAGAATCGCATTGTGCGACGGTGCGTTATTGTGGTGCAAAATCCACGAGTTGTTTGCCCACAAATTCGGTCTTTTTTGGCGAATTGCTTCAGGAAAACGTCTCATAACGCCCAAATAATACATTTTGTTGACTGTCTGTTGCTCTGGCAAAAATTCATGATGCACAACACCGTTGTAATGCATGAAAACCGTGAGCATCACCTTCTTTTCCGACTGAAAACAACGTGGTTTCTTCGGAAGCCTTCGTACCACCAAAAAACGTTTGATCTCGAAAGAGTATCGTTGCCGAAACACTTCTCCAACATTTCCAAGGTCTGCGGACCGTTGAATCCGTTTTTCACGCAAAATTGTATGCAAATTCGTTGATCCAAAGTTGATGCCATTTTCAAATATGTAAAAAATCGAAAACACGCACAAAGGTAGATGTACTCAATACGGTATAACTTTTACAAATATCAAGCTATGACGCTGAAATTTGGTGGGAACGTTAATGACAGATGTGGCAACCTATAAAAAAAAACGATTTCAATCGAGTGACTGAGAGTGCCATACGGCGACCGGTCCTAAAACTTTTTGATCAAGGTGTACATACAGAAAAATTGATACATTTAAGAAAGAATTTGCGTCACTCTGTTATATAACAAATTCCATGAATAAAACGTCAAAACCTCATATCTCATATTCACAAGCATTAGAAATGTAGGATTGAAAATTCGCGAAAGAATAATGCGTATCGAATGCGTATAAGTTTGAGTATGATGTGTGATACGTGGCGTGAGCGACGACGCATATAACAAAAGAAGGTTGAAGATGTTTCATATTCGGCAGTCGAAGTCGGACGATCAAAGACGAAAGACGTATAAAGACGAAGTCCGTCGAGCAAAGACGCACTTAAAGACGTAAAAGACGCGAACAATTCGAAAGACGTATTTTAATATTTTCTTAATTTCTCCCGTGTGTGCAAAATTTGTGTTATCTTTACAATTCTTATAATAAACTACTTTGTTTCTTTTTTCTATTATAAAGGGGAAAATCATTTTTATTCTAACCCCCCAAGTTTTTCTCTACAATAATGAATTCCATTAAAAATTGTAGACAACAGAACCTATTTGACGGCGTAAGATGAGTTCGTGTAAATGAATAATGCGTCAAAACCTCATATCTCATATCCACAAACATCATAAACGTTTCCTGTCCTTTCCGATAATCCCAAACCTTAATCTACCCAAAAACAGATTTATACGTCCATTCCCCTGCCCGGCTTCTTCAATGAAAATTTCCACAATCGATAGTTAGTTATCCGTAAAATATTTATACAACAAATTTATATAATAACAACATATCTTCTCGCCATCTATAACAAGTCAAGAATTCGTCCTTCCCACCACAATGCTCGTATCTCCAAAGGCGTTGTAATTCGGATGGCAATCACGCGAAAAGAATTTACAACTCTTGTCAAAGTCGTTCCGAAAAAACATTTCTTCACCGCAGTTACATGTCCAGCAATGCTCTGATGGGGTAAAGGTGCACGTCAGACTTTCGACAAACACGCGTCGCCTTCGAACTCCAGCCTTCATGGTGCGATCTGCCGGTGAACTTGAAAGCGCAATTCGCGCTGACGTTGAACAAACGTATTACGCATTTCTGTTTCAATAGTGGCGAGGACGGTATTTCGGGCGGACTTCTTATGTGCAGCGTTAAATTTTCGGCACTTGCAGATTTTACGGCGGACGAAATTAGAACAATGAGAGGAGAAGCGCGCTGCAGGAAATGCGAATTTCAGTTATAAGATAATCGGGTGTATGCGAAATATTTGACTAATGCATTGGTACGAAGAAATTAAAATGCAACGAAACAGCCATTAGACAATTTGCATCTGACGCAGCATAAAAATTGGTAATCAGTCACAACTTGTTTATAAGATAATCGTCTGTATGCGAAATATTTGACTAGTGCATTGGTACGAAAAAATTAAAATGCAACGAAACAGCCATTAGACAATTTGCATCTGACGCAGCATAAAAATTGGTAATCAGTCACAACTCGTTTATAAGATAATCGTGTGTATGCGAAATATTTGACTAATGCATTGGTACGAAGAAATTAAAATGCAACGAAACAGCCATTAGACAATTTGTATCTGACCCAGCGTACAAATTTGTAACTAGTCACAACTCGTTTATAATTGTTATAACCCCCTGGAAAAAGTACTTAACGGCATCACAGAAACCTGCATGTATCACGGAATTACTTTAATGACCAATTAATTTTAATAAATAATCCTATATAAGAAGGACTTTGATTCATTTTAGTGGATAATCCTTTAATAAAAATCCCATTAATTAATTTTCCGGATCGTAAGTTATCGAGAAAGGTAAAATGCCGGCTTTTCGTATATTCGACAGTAGTTTCTGCTTCCGCTCTTGTCACCCCCTTCTTTTAATTGATCTTAATAAGCAATCGTTTCGCAAGAAATCCTAATTTTAAAACGCTCTCTAATTAATGTTCAGGATCCTGATTTATCGAAAGAATAAAGTGTTCTGTTTCCATAAATTCGCGAATCATCTCTGCTTTCATCCTTACCACTTCCTTCTCATCTCACAAGATTTATTTGCGCCTCACGTCCTTTAACCTTCTTCAATTTTCTGCCGACTTCCTTGTCCCACACGCCGCACTTTCTCATCTGAGCCCCCGTATTTTTTCATCGCTGACATTGAAGGGCATCGATCGCACGTCGTTCACGGATAGGTCACGACGCTTGTTTACCGGCTAAAAGGAGATTAGACGGCAATCGACTTTAGAAAGTGAGCGCCGGCACTCCGTGGCAAACGACAGACTCGTTGCGAAACTATTATTCGCTGATCGCGTTTTCCCGCGTACAGGCTCATTTCCTTCACGGCGTTAGGCAATTCTTAAATGAAAGACTTCACGACGGACGAATAAATTATGCCGAGTGCAAGCCTTCACATTCTGACATGTGCTATTAACCTATATGTTCACACGGATAGACCTGTAATATTACAAATTAACTGGCGCTGAAACCCATAATGTTCAGATGTTCGATTTGTCATCGACGTTTTTACGCACTTGAAAGTCACCGTGAGTCAAAGAGGCGCCATCCTACCATTCTTGCAAATTCCTTTTAATTGGTTTCAAAAACTGTGCCGATTTCCGATTTATCACTTTGTAACGAAACCACAATTATTTTCCGTCATCCTTAATTATTCGCAAATAATACATATTAACACTCAAATGATAATACACATAATATAATATATGTAACATAGTATACACTCAAAAGCTTGTTACGTATTTGTTGTTGCAGACCGCATTTTTCTGCGCGCAGACATATTTTATTTCCAGACTCCGACATGGTCAAAATAGGTTTGGCTAACGCGTAAATCTGAACGCAAACGTGCGCGTATTGACGAGTTTTGTGAAATTCGAAAGTCCGCAACTAGTTTTCTGCGCACAATGCTTTATGCGAGAATGACACGTGGCAGATGTTTCGTGTACAGAGATTGAATCCGTCGAGTTTTCGTTGGAACTTCAAACTCCCCAACTTTCAACGTAATAACATCTGCGCATTATGATCTTCTAACAAGTGTGTTTCGGTACTGACCTATATTACGAAAATTTCAGAATTCTCACATCTCGCTTACCTGCGTGTCCGCATGCACGTACTCTTGGAAAAGCAAAATTTCGGCGAATCGTTGGTCTCAATGTACTTCACTATCGCTTCCTGTATCAACGCTGTCGCAAAATCTGACATTTATGTTAAATTTCAAGATTATAAATAAATTTGTTTCCGCAAAATATACAAAAGTATGGAAATACATAAATATCCATAATATACATACAAATACGTATATTATATATACATATTTTTTTCCTGGTGAAATTTGTGATGTAACCGGCGAGCAACATTATGAAACCGACAAATAAATATGTTATATTATAACATATTTAATATTATTATTATAAAAATAAAAATCTAAAAAAACTACTAACTGCCGCAAGCCATTTTTTGCGGATCCTCTCCTCTGCTCAAATATCTAATTCGCTCCAAGTACAGAATATTAATTGCCCACGCGACTATTATTCTTAGTCCGTCTCTTCGCGTGACATAATTCACTGCTGACTACTGAACATACGTGTTATGTCTCGTGTTTGGATCGTCATTCCTCACATGGTGATGAGTGGACGGAATTCGCACGAATTCGCTCTAGATCGGAAGATAAAAAATAGATCTCGACATCACCCACACGAGCTTTGGCGAAAGCACCAGAGATCTGGCCAAAGCTGGGTTCTCGGTACAACAAACAAACGCTTGACGTGTCATAGTGATTCCCCCGAAAATCGGATTTTTTCGGAATTAGCAAGAAACGGTGGCGTCCCACTGAGACTCATCCCTTGTTAATGCCTCAGCAATTTTCATTGTGCAAGCTGCAAACGAAATTGACATCAAGATTTTTATTTGTTGCTGTTGAAGTTTTAGTCGTATAAACTTTCGCGACTATATCGACTGTTATACTGTATATTTTTGCCAGCTTTGTCTGAATATCTCAGTGTATTTTTGTGAGCTTTGTCTCAGTCGTACTATATATACTTATATTACTGTCACCAACTTTATATCTCTCAGGCACTTCATGGAATTGTCTATTGTGTCTTCATTGAGGTCGTGGTTTAGAGATGCGCCTGTCGTGAATTTGAAATTGATTACGAGAATTTCTATATATCGGTCGTACAGGTTCAGAAGTTTTAGTCGTATAAACTTTCGCGACTGTTATACTGTATATTTTTGCCAGCTTTGTCTGAATATCTCAGTGTATTTTTGTGAGCTTTGTCTCAGTCGTACTATATATACTTATATTACTGTCACCAACTTTATATCTCTCAGGCACTTCATGGAATTGTCTATTGTGTCTCCATTGAGGTCGTCGTTTAGAGATGCGCCTGTCGTGAATTGATTACGAGAATTTCTATATATTGGTCGTACAGGTTCAGAAATTTTAGTCGTATAAACTTTCGCGACTATATCGACTGTTATACTGTATATTTTTGCCAGCTTTGTCTGCGTATCTCAGTATATTTTTGTGAGCTTTGTCTCAGTCGTACTATATATACTTATATTACTGTCACCAACTTTATATCTCTCAGGCACTTCATGGAATTGTCTATTGTGTCTTCATTGAGGTCGTCGTTTAGAGATGCACCTGTCGTGAATTTGAAATTGATTACGAGAATTTCTATATATCCGTCGTACAGGTTCAGATCCTCTATTGTGACTATGAAATTGCGGTGGTTACAATTAATGGCTGGCTTCCTCAATTAATGGATATTATGTGTGAATCGATTGCTTCCGTGTGGCCGATTCTGATTCTGGATATGCCCACTTATTTGCTCCACGTCAATTTATCAGGGTCTTTATGTTTTTTTTTAATGTATTGTTCGAAAAATTTTTTATGGGACTCGGTACTGCGTCGTTCCAATGTAGTTCCCGTTTCTTAATCAGCTTGGTTCTGACGTCGAGTTTATCGAGGAAAGCTTGCTCGTATTTGTTGCGATACGGTGCAGTGTCTAAACGCATAATGCATGTGGCGTTTTGTGTGAATTCATGCGAGTAGTCACGTATACTCCGTGTATTTTTAGCTCCAATTACCGTTTCAAATTGACCGATCGCTGTTGCGCACGCTTAATTCCGTTCGACGCTAATTCCGCTTGTAATAGAGGAAAATTGTTAACTTCGTCGGTCTTTGTTAGACGACGGTGTTTGGAAACCGTTTCGGCATCTACAATGATGAAATAATTTTCTGTGTTAAGGCATTTTTCATATTTTTAACAGCTGATGCTCAGAAGAAAAAATGTTCATTAAATACCTACTTATTTATTAAATTTGACTGAAACCATCTCAACTGAATAAAGACGATGGTTGAAAACCATTTCCTGGTCGAAACAAGCTGGTGCCTCAAGAAAAATTATTTTAACTAAATATCTGTTTATTTATTCAATGTATTTAAGACACTCAACTAAACGAAACAATATAAAGCGTTTTATTGTTCACAACACATTCTCTCAACGACTGCCACCGAAGTTTTCAGAAACAATGAATTCGTGACTATACCAGCCATTGTTACGCGTTTCGGAACACACAGAGTTTCCTTCTAATTCCAAATTTATCCGAATACTTAGAGCGCTCGTTCTAAGAGGACTGTCAAACACTCGGACAGCAATAATCTACAGAATACGCCCCCGTGTCTCCGTTGCTGGCACGCGTGACAGTCGATTTTGAAGATACAAATCCGTGGAACCCTGCGCTTCGTAGAACGCATCACTCGCGTTACAACACAAATGTCGCGACTGACAGCATTTTCCCCGCTAATCATTTCCACGTATCTAATACGTTTTATGCCGAGAACACGTTTTCGCTTGCAAATGAGGTATGATATTGAAGAGGTGACGGCGCAAAGTTCGGTCCCTGGGAAGCTATTCTCTGCTCCGCCACACATTTCCAAGCATCAATCCAAACGTTTCGATTCCAGTGTGGGTCCTCCGCAGAGGAATGTAATATGTTCAAGCGGGAAAAGGTGAAAGAAAACCCCGTGTTCCAGAATGTGAAGAAGCGTAGCTTACGAACAGTCAGAAATGGGAATTAAATATGTTAAATGGTTAAGTGAATGATAGCTTAAATGTGAAATGGTAGCAAAATGAAATAATATTTTAATAATAAAATTAAATGTTCATCGGGCATCTATGAATCAACATGTCGACCTACACCATTGCGTAATACAAAATTTCACATTCCATAGTTTGCAAATCATGACCGAAATAGATCCCTCTCTCAATGACAACCCATATTTAATATATCATTTTATGGCGATTGCCGACCCGTCCACCAAACTTCAGTCGACTGAATAGATCAATTGAGCTACACCACGTCAAACAGTTTCCTTTCAGCTCTCTTCTCTCTGCGTAAACACCGTTCGCGCCCGGCATAGAAAAATGTCGCATTATCAGGGCAGGATTAGAAGTTGCGCGAAGTTGTAAAGCACTTGAGACACTCAATGGATGCTGATAACTCTCAAGAGCCACTTGTGTATCGTGATTCGCGGGCAACGCGCTGTCGCCAGATATTCAAATCACCGATCGGTTTTTCCGCGGCATAATTGCCGCGAGGAATTTCCATCTGAAGCAGCACGAGTCTTCATTGCGAGGCGATCTGCCGTGCTGAATCCCACGCGTCGGCCAAATATACGCATGATCGGATGCTCCTATCGCACGGCGTCTCTGTGATCTCTAGCGCGCTGAGGGTTCACGAAATTTCCCGGAACATCGACTGACTGTTTATGCAATATCGAACCGTCGGTACAGTTCAGTGCTTCCCCGGGAAAGTGAGCTTACACGAGAGGCGCGATCATTCGCGGTATAACACCGACAGGAAGATGTCTGGCGAAAAAATAAATTGGAAAAGATAGAAGAACGCAGTGCTGCGGGATGATGCAAACGGGGCGACGGTGGTGTTTAAGTAGAGGTGTTTCATTCGCCGTTGTCGTGGGATTTACTTTCGGAGGAAGCGTGAGGCAGTGGGTATAGAGGTGACGCGAGAAAATATATTGCGATATTTATTCAATATATCTGTAGAAGTGTAGATACTGTTTTATGGGTGATAAATTGTAGTATTCGATGTTTACTATTATTTGTATTATTTAATATGTTTAAAAATATAAATCTAATGTTGAAAAGAAAGTATTTCCTGTATTACCTTCAATTAACCTTAACTCCTTTGCTAAGGATGCAAACCAACTGCCAAACGTCAAGATTTTCCTTTTCGATACTGGATATATAATGTCAGACACATTAATTGACCGAGTTGTCGTGGGATTTACTTTCGGAGGAAGCGTGAGGTAGTGGGTATAGAGGTGACGCGAGAAAATATATTGCGATATTTATTCAATATGTCTGTTGAAGTGTAGATATTGTTTTATGTGTGATAAGTTGTAGTACTCGATGTTTACTATTATTTGTATTATTTAATATGTTTAAAAATATATATCTAATGTTGAAAAGAAAGTATTTTCTGTATTAACTTCAATTAACCTCAACTCATTTGCTCAGAACACAAACCAAGTGCCAAACCGTCAAGATTTCCCTTTTCAATATTGAATATAGAATGTATAAACTAAATTCTAATATAATATAATATATAATAATATATAATATATAATATATAATAAAAAACTATAAAATGTATGTAATATATAAACACATTAATTGACCGAGTATAATTTTGTAATATCATCCCATACTTGAGAAGATGGCTTAGTGGAAAATGCTACGTCAAATGAATCGACATCAGACGTTAAACGGCCAAATATTGCAGAAATGTTGCAACACGAAGCAATGTTATTTCACACTGTCGCGTGACGCGTTGGGCAAATTTCGAGAAATTACGTCAATTACGCGACACGCGTCACGATCGATTATGCGATCTGCCAAAATTAGAAATCGGCGGAAGATTATTGCAAGCGCAACTCCTGAGGTGCGGTATCAGCGGAAAGGACACTAATTTGATCAGCGCACCCAAAGATTACGGAATGACTGATTGATTGTTGACATAAAGAACATCTGCGCAGCGTAAAGCATCGCATTGACACGTCGAAAAACTCATAAACCACTGCCCTACATAATACAGCGTCCGGTCTGACGTATATCCGTTTGCGCTTAAGCTCAAACACGTAATACCATGCGGATGTATTATTTAATTGATTGTAATGCAACCTTAGTTACCATTAAGAATTCTACGCTGATTTTCATAAAATGGAGCGTATTCAATATCGATATTATTACACAAGTAATAATTCAGGGTATATTGTTAACATTACGAGAATTTAAAGCGTATTTTGTTTGAATATGCTTTACTGTACCAAAATAGGCGCAAAGTTGTCAATAGTATTGACCCAGCTCTATTTTACCAAAATAAGCATAAAATTCTCGCTAATATCGAACATGCCATACTCTACCAAAGCAGGCACAAAGTTACCATTAAGAATTCTACGCTGATTTTCATAAAATAAAGCGTATTCAATATCGATATTATTACACAAGTAATAATTCAGGGTATATTGTTAACATTACGAGAATTTAACGCGTATTTTGTTTGAATATGCTTTACTTTACCAAAATAGGCGCAAAGTTGTCAATAGTATTGACTCAGCTCAATTTTACCAAAATAAGCATAAAATTCTCGCTAATATCGAACATGCCATACTCTACCAAAGCAGGCACAAAGCTTCCACTAATTCTGAAAATGGTTTGTCATACCAAAATAGACATAAAATTCCGAATACTTCTATGCTCGTATAAAAAGCATATAGCACGAAAATAGGCGTAAAATTCTCACTAATTCGAGGTGTATGGTTTCGTCCGAACCATATTTCGTAGGACGCGGTCCTAAAACACGCGAAGATCGATGGACGGTTTCTTCTGACTCCAAAGATACCATCGGAGCCTGAGAAATCCCGCGCGTCCGGTTCACACGAATTTCACGTGGGTTCGCGCGTACTCCAAAGTGTCACAAGTGCGCGTCATATGAAAACGCGTGTGTTCGCCTTGTTTACGATAAAATAGCTTTCCCGTTCAAGCGCGGAATGACGTCGACGTCGGCATTACGCCGTCAAGGTTATTGATAGATCCGATAGTGCAACCCTTGCAACTAGTTAAATGTCAGCGACGCGTGGAGATCCGTTTAAGAAATAAGTCCCAGGTGGTGCGGCGATAAATGTGTATCACTACAATAGGGAAACGCAGGTAGTTCTGTGAAGCCTTTACATGAATGAGTCACAGTACACGTAACGTACCAGTTTCATTTCGTGATAACTGGCGTTATTAGTTGTGCGGCCTTTCCGCATTTAGCGGTTGGATTTTTCTAGTAGTACGGGACAAGGCCGTGGAGAACAGTTCGGAACGCCCGAAAATACGGTTCAACGTAATAGACGACGTAAACGCGACCGCTAATAAAACCGCAGAAGCACAGAACTGGAACAAACGCTGACTGCAAATTTCATAGAGATGAATCGTCTAAATAATCCGAAGGATCCGCGACCTAAATTCCGCCCGTGACGGACAAAGAGATCACTTGCGTTCCAAGAATCTGTGAAGCACACGTAGGATATGCGTAGACACGATTTTTGGTAACATCGCCAACAGGCGAATACCGATCGGTGGTAGTTGAATTGAAATTGAAAGGTTGAGAAAGCTTGAAAAAGTGAAGCCGGTGTCTCGACAGTATGTTCAAGGGAACAAATTATTTATATATATATTATACTTATATATTATGAAATAATATGGAATGAATTGTACGTCAAACGTAGAAAATAATGCCACGTGTTACTACTTTCCGTAAACTTTTTGATTGCCTATATATACAGTAATGTCTCCATTGACGTTGATTTGATTTTGTATAAGTAACATTAAACGACGGAAATAAATTACAGTTGCATCAAAAAGAATTTGTTTTCTTGTCTGTAAAATGTGATGAAGTCTCGCGTTAAAAATTACCTGTCCCAGTAAGAGCTAACTACATATTTGAGAACGCGGAACGAAGCCTTATTTCAAACAGCTCTCCATGATTCCGTTTACGCACTATTTCCATGAAACCTTAAAACCTTTAACCGTAAAAAATTGCACATTACTTAAAAATAATGCATTCTTTCAAAGTGCGCACGAACGTACTACCGAAACATCAAATTAATTTTTCCTCAACCTCTTAATTAACCCATTATTGGACATTGTTATCCATTATTAAGAGTCTATCGTTAAAAATTTCGTTTCAACTATTACCACCCGCTATCGGAAGAGACGAAGACGCAGCATACGCACGTCGTCAAACCTAATTCGATTCACGCTAGTTTTGACCGTGTGTACTGACACATTTGGGGTGCGAACCGCTCGAGGACACCGCGAAGTCCGGCGTACGGAAAATTCCAGCGGAAACCGTGGCATCGCCGTTCGACACTCCTCAGCAAATTCTGTCATCTCCGCTCGTGCGAATCGCTCGCGAGCGGACAAAGACCCATCGGAAATTTCCTTCAGTCCCCGACGCTTCGGGAGGCCGAGAATTTCTCTTCAGCACCCAACGACTCTCTTTTCGCTGGTGTTCATGCACGCGGAATCCCTCGCGTGCGCGTATTCGTCGGTGAAATGTACTTGAACGCGTTTGCTCGTTTGCCTTTACCGACTCGCGCGTTCCGACGTGCTAATGGATTGAAGGTGCACACGCGGGAAAGGTCCGAACAATTTGAAATTGAGGAGGCAAGTTGTCGACGGATCGATCTGTCGGAAGATCGATATTAACACTTTGCGGACCGGGCATTCTATTGCTAATCGTACCCAGTGGCCGGGTATTTTCTTGCGTCAAATATTTTTAAATTAGTGATGATTTGTTTGTAGTTAACACGTTGACTGCCACGGTGGTCACCGGTGACCGGTGCAAAACATTTGACTAAAAATGCAAAAAATTCGCAATGAAGCCTGTTTGGAATCTTGTAAAAGCAATTGATATTGGAACGGCGCTTCAATACTTTGGCTTCTAACAACTCTGCATTACTTTAATTTTGCACGATTTAATTATACTCTGCAGTATTTTACCGCATCGCGGTTCCAACATAGCAAGAAACGCTTATCAGTCAAAGTGTTAAACTGTCCACAATTATTTCTGTAATATTGCTAATCGTTTTGTCGCTATCCATATTTCAGAGCTTCAAATAATTAATGCGCAACACAAATTACGAAAAACTGCGGCTGACGATCACGTAGCAACTGTGTGATATCTCGTCACCTGCCTCGAACGACAGAATATGCAAGACGATATATCTCGTCAATGGCCCCGAACGACGAAATAGCAATGACGAGATATCTCGTCATCCGTCCGCAATGTGTTAAGATCCATAAAATGGTATGCGGATGCACCACAATGCTTTGCGGTCGATGATATCGCGGTAGTTGCTTACGCAGAAATAATCTGTACAGCCCAAACTTTGCAGTTATGGAGGCGGTCGCGTGAATGGATTATAAAAGTTGAAAATGTCGGAATTCGAAATGCGACGCGAGAAATCCGCGGCCGATGAAGAGGCGAGCATGCCAGTTGTAAGCGCAGCAAAATCAGAGACTTGTGACGGCGTGCTTCCTGATGTAAATAAGTTACAATGCGGGCACGTGGTATTAGAAAGTTTCAAGGAGCGTATTTACGCGCTGCCTGACAGAAGTCTAGAAGCGGCCCCAAGTGTTTGCATAAATTGTACGTCAATAACGAGGTTAACTGAAGTCGAGCAAACGTTAAGGTAATACTTTCTGTTATCTGGAATTTCGTGTGAATTTCTGTAACCCTGTGGAATCATCGGTATGAGAGTAATTTTGCTTGAGTAGGAGACATCGGCATCTTTCAGGCGCGCGTAGTATATCAGCTAAAGAACCGTCTGCAGCGACTAGAGAACACTCTGTTCGAATACTTGTCAATCAAACGAGCGTCTATCACATATCGCAGAAGCCGTTTGAACGTATACGTCGACGCGGGTCGTTATGATCAAAGACCAATCAAAGGATGTTGCTCGGCTTGAAACGAGCTCAAAGCGAGATCTCTTCGTAATAAGAGCAACGCGCTCTTTGGAGAACACGCATAAAACTCATTGATGGGTTTCAAGGAGCTACGAATCTATCTAGCTCTACATAGGAAAATCGTATATCTTAGACGAGTCAGAATTAGTCAGCCACGCACTAAACTTAATTGGTACATGTTTTGGATTTCACAAACAAAATTACAATTCTATTATTTTCCAGTAATTTTCGTTTACCTCTAATGAAATTATACAAATGTATAACTAAATTGATTTTCGCCTGAGGCTTTATATTCCTAAATTTTGTATGTGGATAACTATTCATCCGGATATTAGTAAAACTAGTGTTAATTGCAGCAGTTTACCATGTCGCAGGCAGGTTTACCATGTCTCAAAATTCGAGCTTTTTTCTTCATGCCGCAAGGCCACACCAACTAGGCATCAGCTCATTAGAAAAAGAACCGCTTTACTACCAATTGCGTAGATTGTCTTGCACAATGCTATACTATTCGTCCGTCTCGCTGTCAAGAAAATTCCTAATTTTCCGAAAATCGCTGAATCCGTTCTCGCGCGCACATTAGAAAAGGAACCGCTTTACTGTCAATTGCGTAGATTTTCTTGCACAGTGCTATACTGTTCGTCCATCTCCTTGTCAGTCAAACAAATTGCTAATTTTCAGAAAAATCGCTGAACCCGTTCACGCGTGCACATTAGAAAAGGAACCGCTTTCCTATCAATTGCGTAGATTTTCTTGCACAGTGCTATACTATTCATCCGTCCCGCGGTCAGTCAAGCAAATTCCTAATTTTCCAAAAAATCGCTGAACCCGTTCTCGCGCGCACATTAGAAAAGGAACCGCTTTACTATCAATTGCGTACATTTTTTTGCACAATGCTATACTATTCGTCCGTCTCGCTGTCAGTCAAGCAAATTCCTAATTTTCCGAAAAATCGCTGAACCCGTTCTCGCGCGCACATTAGGAAAGCAACCGCTTTACTATCAATTGCGCAGATTTTCTTGCACAATGCTATACTGTTCGTCCGTCTCGCTGTCAGTCAAGCAACTTCCTAATTTTTAGAAAAATCGCTGAACCCGTTCCCGCGTGCACATTAGAAAAGGAACCGCTTTCCTATCAATTGCGTAGATTTTCTTGCACAGTGCTATACTATTCGTCCGTCTCGCCGTCAATCAAGCAACTTCCTAATTTTCCGAAAAATCGCTGAACCCATTCTCCGCTTCACACGCGCTCTTCGGAGCACCGGACGCGAGTCCACGCCGTTCCACGCTTGTCGCCTGGTTTCTGCCTCCGCTTCCCCACTCGACGCGCACGTTTCAACAGCTGAACGAAGAGAGTGGGAGGCGCGAGAAAGAGACGCCGCGAGAGAGACACGCTGTGCTTGCCAAGATAAAAAGGTGGCGGGGCACTGTGCAGGCACGTAGACCACGTTTAGCAGTCGAACGGTTCGGTGTCGGACGTACACCGTCGTCGTTTCTCGAGGCGAACGTGTAACTGCGAATACAAAAGCGCACACGCAACAGAAGCGCACGCGACATTTTGACATAGTGAGCATGGTGAAGGAGCTTTCCGCGGGACGTGCTTAAAACGTTTCAAACGCTTGAGACGTACGGTGAAGCGAGACAGTGCGATCACGTGTGACACTCCAAAGGAGTAAGAATTTTGTGGCGCTAAGTGCACGGCGCGGGAGATACTGGCCGAAAGTGCAAGTTTGTGTGCATTTCGCGCGGATTAAGAGAGTGAACGAATAGACAAAACAGTTTGAACGATGGTGCGACAAACGAACGGGGGTGAGGTCGAGACCAGCAACGTGGAAGAGTCCGCGAGATACTTCAATTATTTGAGGACCCTGGCGGACCTTACGGCAATAGCCAGCATCATGGCAGTCCAGGTAAACTGACATTTTTGAGGGTCGATGCGGTTAGGCGATTGGGGTGGGGCACTTATGGAACTTGGGAAGTTTGGCTTAGGACAGGAGGCTTTCTTTTCTGACGAAATCGGAAGAAATTAGACCTGAAGGATGAATGTTGGATGTGCTGGGGTTTCGATTTTTCAAAGGTTTCGGCAAACTGTTTGTGGAACCGGAGACTTTCTATTTCTGGTGGAATTGGATTTTTAAGTCTTCTGCTAACTTTCTTTTTGTGACGGAATTGAGAAAAGTTGGAGCTGAACAATGGATGCATTAGATTGTGACTCTTACAAGTCTGCTGCTAACTTACGAGATTCTACGTTTTTCACGTACTATGATCTCTATCGACAAAGTACCACATGCAGATTAAACCGGTATTAATTTTGTTGATTGCCTATGATTTCAATCGCTGACTGCATTACGCTGGACGTATGAAAGATACTATTTTAATAATGAGTCCTGGCGCTACGTATTATTCATGCCATTCCCACTGATAAACAGTTTGCTAGCAGTAAATGAGTAGTTTTTCATCTGCATGACGAATGGAAACGCGTGTACTTACGTCCGCGCAGGTATCATAGGGTTAATTTATGTGACGTTCCTGTGCAATTAGCCGAATAGCATCTGCATTACGCGTGTCGTTGTGACTTTGTGTATTAATGTATCTTCGCGCTGATGAACATTGAAGATTCAACACGATAGCATCTTCACTTCTTTTATACCAATTAAAGTACTGTTGAAACTGTCCAATGTGTTGCCCATTGATCCCTGCGACTTTGGATTATTCTAGTGCAGTATCTGGCCATTGCTTATCTTAACGCGTTGAACGCCATGTATATATGAGCAGCAACACACACAACTGTACATAATTCGTTATAAGTGCTTCCTACTTAAAAAAGGAATGCATAATATTATAACTGCTTCTATGATATTCTGCGAAGCACTTTAAGCAAAGCTGTGGCTTTTCGGCATAGCTAATCCGCAGTTTCTTATATTCTTCCGGCTGTCTGTCTATTTTGTCTATTTGTAAATTTGTCTATTTGCCCAGCCACAAAATTCAGATTTTTTCCAACTACCAAATTATGTATTATACACCGATCCACATTACTAGCGCTATTACTTTGTAGAGTTGATAATTCCATAACTAAACGTTTCCAAAATAGTGTGAGTTCACATAGTCCAAACAACTCCAATTGAATTGGAAACAAAAATCCTGCTCAACAACGTAGATGCCAGCGCATTCACAATTTGGATCCGACCAGACTCATACTGCATTGACATTTGGCCGTCAACGTTGATTCCCTGCCCAATACCACAATTGTCAAGCATGCAAGCAAACCCACCGATTCCGTCTCCCGTCCAAGCATATTCTTCCATCACCGCAGTTGGCGCATTCGGAAAATTTCTCCGGAAGCGGATCGATGCGCGGCAAGGTGAATTGGGCTTTGTCCAGTGAAATATTCGAGTTATCGTCGATTGTCCGCTTAAGCCCGATCATTGGCAAATCTCACCGCCATATGTCGATTCCGTGCGGCCGACTTTCGGCGCGCGATCGATCCGTCCGCTCCCTCGCGGCACTTCGTTGCCATGCTGGCGCGATTAAAGATTAGCGAAAAAACAAGAGGCAGATAGACGCTTTATTAGCGGCGCCGCTTTATTGGCAGCCTCCGCTGGCCGCGGTTCGCCGTTTAATTAAAACTCGCCCAGCTCCGAGCTGTTTTCGTGCGCAATTGCGCTCGCCTGCGCACCTAAAACATCAGGCGAATCATAACACAGGTGAATTATCGCGCACGACGTAATCGACGGTAACCGCTGCGAACTCCACCGATTTCGGCGTCCGCCGAATTCCAAGGGTCGAGAAAGCACGTCTGCGTGAAATAAAAAAGAACGTAAACTTTGAGCGCTTTCCGCGTACGCGTCGCATAAATTTCGGAACGTTAGGTCGAACGCTGAGATCCGCGAAGAAGAGCGTTGCGCGAGACTCGGCTTGTTTGAAAAACCGTTTGACCGATCGTCGCGGGGCACGATTGTGTAACGCGTGACACGCGATGTTGCTTTTTATCGGACACTTCGATCGTGACGCGTGTTTGTTTTGTTTAGCACCTGGTAAGCGCGCGCGTCGGCAACACGCGTGGGCCAGATACTGCAAGGCACGAGTGCCTGCGTTTCCCCGAAAGCGGCGCTTCCGAAAAATTTGCGACCGCGATCGATAACGCGTCGGAGCGCCGTGCCGATCGACGTACAGTGGGCGCGAAAATGGCACTCAATTTTTTCGCAAAATTTACTCGATTTTTCGGTGAACGAAGGTACCCGACAGATATCGATCGGTCGCGGCGATCGTGAAATCTCTTCTTTTTTTTCGCAAAAATGAGACGTCTGGTCGTTTTTTGATGACAGTATGTGTGTTTAAGACGACACAGACTTCTTTGTCGTTTTTTTTTTATTAATGGAAAGAACGGGAATGAACACGTGAAGATAAGTAATTTGTGTAGTCATATAGAATGTTCGGAAGAACAAATTTGATCAGGGCTTTTTAGTATTGATTTCAAGTAAGAATGAAATTCTAGTCAATTTAGGTAACAGTATCTGTATTTAAGAAGACACATGTTTCTTCTAATTTGTGTAGTCATATAGAATGTTCGGAAGAACAAATTTGATCAGGGTATTCGGTATTGATTTTAAAAATGAAATTCTACTCATTTTAGGTAACACTATGCGTGTTTAAGGAAACGCGTGTTTCTTCAGTTTTCATTAATAATTAATAATTAATGTGGTCTTATATTTTTCCGAAGAACAAATTTGCTTTAATATACTCGGTGTTGATTTGAAATAAGAACGAAATTGTTGGTAGGATTTCTTGGAATTCACTCTGGTAATCAAAATTGTTTTAACACCTGTATGCATTAATGGCATTAAAAGTGTTTGAACAATTACACCCAGCCTTCCTTCCAGTCACCTTTTCCAGTGTAACGTTCTTTTCACTCAATACTGCCTACGCTGCGCTTTTTTTCATTCTTACCGCGGCTGCCGTCTTTTTGAAGACAGAACATCTTGACATCTCGAAGCTGTGCTTGGGTACCGCGAAACAGGCTACCTAAAAACGGGATGGTCCCGTTCAAAAGGCGACGTACGTTCACATTACTGAAGCAGTACATCGTCGTTATATACCTCAGCTGATGTTTTAGGTCAAATTTAACGATGTCACGCCTCTTCAAACAAGCCGCCCTCCAGCAAAGCGCGTACAAGCATTTTTGTCACTCGCGGTACGCGCGTGATTGAGCCTGACGTTTTGTCTCGCGCTGCCGAAGTGTGTCGACACTTGAGAATCGCGAGCGGGAAAAAACCCGCGAAATTCTTATCTTGATCGCCGAGGCGTATCTATCGATCGATCGATTCGCTCGCGGCGCGTCATCGACGAGGCAAATTTCCGCTCAAAATACGCCCCCGCTCCGAGCGTCAACAGAAGTGCAACGCTCGGTGATCTCAGATTCTCAAGGCAGCTGATCGCGCTCGTTGCACATTTTCAGGCAGAAACGTTCGCTCTCTTTGTTAGCGCGGCTGAAATCGGCGCCTGCGCAAACAGCCGCACTCTTGTTGATGCTCGTCTCTGTTGCTAATAAAAATACGAGGACCGAAGGAAAACACGCGAGCGAATGTGGCACGGACGATAATGCGCTTAGATTCGCCGTCGAACTCCAGACCCAGGATGTCGCCGATAATGCATATCGCCGGGGTCATGTAATCAATGTGTTTAATTACCAACAACTCGTTACGAGCGTTGGCGTAATGAAAACGAAAACAGCGCGTAGTTGGGAGTATCAGTGTTTACCTTCGTGCCGATGCGATCTGCGTGCTGCGCGTCTTTCATTCATGCGGCCTCGGGACAAGCATTTTCTACGGTGGCGTAGAAATTGCATGACCTTATCGATCGTAGAAGCAGCTTTATCAAATTATTATAAACATGTATTATTTAGAATCGTTATAAAATTATTTAAAAAATATATTATTTTAAAATACTACAAAATTAACCGCTTCCATGATATATTAGTTACACAAGATGGGTTATTAAAAAATTTACCTAACAATGCGCCCTGTCGCGTTTTATGATGGAAGTAATTATCTTCTATAAAGGCTAAGTCTGCGCCGCATGCATTGAGCGCGTTTCAGTGAAGCGACGTCCCCGCGGTCTGCTAATTTGCACTTCTGTCTACGCATTGCGCTATGTACATGAATATTGCATGTACGCGAACCACAGTTTCCTCTTAAAAGTACATTGCAACAGCGGTATTACTACCGGAAGTAGAAATGTGGTCCAAGTGGAAAGTCAGAGAGACTAGTTTGAGTGTTACAGAGAGAAATTCACCGTCGTTAAGCATTCTCGCGATGACAAGTCGTAAGTTCCGACTACAACTCGTCGCTAAACAACTCTCATGCTCAAAGCACCGTTCAAGCAGCGGTGACCTCGGAAATTCTGCATATAATTAACAATTTCATACGATTCTTACTTAAACCTCTGTAAGACTTTGCTGCTTTTTCCCTTCCTCTTTTGATGCCAACTGAACTCTTTTCTGTTCTCTACTGCGCTGATGCGATTTTGTCTTCAATGTTTCATCGTTTACTAATCCTCACTTATACATTCTTTCGCACCTCACACCTCATTCAATACGCATTGCCGTTCAATCATTTGGAGCATCAAACAATTTTATGTAAATTCCAATTGTTCATACGATATGTCTCGTCACAAGTATTTTCCCGATTAAAACCCCACCGTATAGTACAATACAATACAATACCACGCGCCACAGCTACTTCCCCGGAAATACTTAAGACACTCGACCGACAAGCCGTTGTATTTCCAAACTTCCGGTTGCCTATCTCAACCGCGTCTTCTTATAACAGGCGTTAATGTCTGTTCGGGGAAATCCACGGTTCACAATGAATGAACTGTATTCCACAACAACAAACCACGCCTTGTAAGAGTAAAGGTGCTTGTTTAGAGACGACGCCCACGCAATTAATTTATGGTGTGCCGTAGTAAGTGATACACGTTAGAATTTTTTTAACAAAACAACTTACGTTTTTACTTACGAAACAAACCGAATTTTTCTTTACGCATTGCCTCGCGAGTCGTTTCAATTCCCACAATCAAGAATTTCCCGGTATTTTACTGGTTTCAATTATTTTTGTGTATGCTCTATTTTTTGCCGCGACCGTCTCTATAATTATAAATGCTGCGTCATAGAGATAATCCCGACGTAAACTTCGCGATATCTTCGACCACAAAGCATTGTGGCATATATCTACTATTCTCTGTACTGTTCTTCAACCTTTGAAAGTACTTGAAATTATAAGAAGAATTTATTTGAAGTACTAAAATATTCATAATCGTGACATTTTTAAGAGTAAGCATAAAGGCAAATTGTGGAAAACACCGCCGGCGCGAAAGGGTTAACACGTTGAGGACGGCGCAGGTTTTGCTGTCGCGCCACCGGACGGCAGTAAAAATCGTACTATGACGGCGCCTTGCATACAATATTATTTAGCAAAACTTCAGACGCAAAAGTGCAGTTTCCTTTTACTATACGTTTGGTACTGTAGCAGATGAATCATTCGCGTGTGAGCCACGTATTGTTTAGCAAAACTTCAGACGCAAAAGTGCAGTTTCCTTTTACTATACGATTAGTACTGTACCAGATGAACCATTCGCATGTGGGCCACATATGTATTGTTTAGCAAAACTTCAGACGCAAAAGTGCAGTTTTCTTGTACTATACGTTTGGTACTGTACCGGATGAACAATTCGCGTGTAATCCACACAATACCATACAATATTGTTTAACAAAACTTCAGACGCAAAAGTGCAGTTTCCTTGTACTATACGTTTGGTACCGTAGCCGATGAACCATTCGCGTGTGAGCCACATATTGTTTAGCAAAACTTCAGACGCAAAAGTGCAGTTTCCTTGTACTATCCGTTTGGTACTGTACCAGATGAACCATTCGCGTGTGAGCCACATATTGTTTAGCAAAACTTCAGACGCAAAAGTGCAGTTTCCTTTTACTATACGATTAGTACTGTACCGGATGAACAATTCGCGTGTGATCCACACAATACCATACAATATTGTTTAGCAAAACTTCAGACGCAAAAGTGCAGTTTCCTTGTACTATCCGTTTGGTACTGTAGCAGATGAACCATTCGCGTGTGAGCTACATATTGTTTAGCAAAACTTCAGACGCAAAAGTGCAGTTTCCTTTTACTATACGATTAGTACTGTACCAGATGAACCATTCGCATGTGAGCCACATATGTATTGTTTAGCAAAACTTCAGACGCAAAAGTGCAGTTTCCTTGTACTATACGTTTGGTACTGTACCGGATGAACAATTCGCGTGTGATCCACACAATACCATACAATATTGTTTAGCAAAACTTCAGACGCAAAAGTGCAGTTTCTTTGTACTATACGTTTAGTACTGTACCAGATGAACCATTCGCATGTGAGCCACATATGTATTGTTTAGCAAAACTTCAGACGCAAAAGTGCAGTTTTCTTGTACTATACGTTTGGTACTGTACCGGATGAACAATTCGCGTGTGATCCACACAATACCATACAATATTGTTTAGCAAAACTTCAGACGCAAAAGTGCAGTTTCCTTGTACTATACGTTTAGTAGTGTACCAGATGAACCATTCGCATGTGAGCCACATATGTATTGTTTAGCAAAACTTCAGACGCAAAAGTGCAGTTTTCTTGTACTATACGTTTGGTACTGTACCGAATGAACCATTCGCGTGTGAGCCACCGGTGGTACACGCCGCCAGACAAACCATTCGCATGTGAGCCACCGGTGGTACACGCCGTCCTCAACGTGTTAAAGTACAAAAAGGCGTGTCACATTCCCTAACCTACCATGCGTTCGAGACTATGACGTCTAGGAAGAAAGCTACCGTCATCGCACCTGCTTCCGACGTTCCGTCGATAGGTGCAGCGTGTCAGACGTGACGCAACGCGGCACGCTTCCCGCATTCCGAAACGTCCCCACCTTCTGAACCTGCAGAGCGTCAGTCGTCTCGGGCGGAAGATAATCGAGCAGGCTTATCGGCCGGTTATGACGCTTAGCACAAAGGGCCGAGCGGGATGTGTGGGTGTGTCGATCGTGCATCGACGCGCGAGGATGCTTGGGCAGAACGTCAGCGACTCGTGACACGCACAGTTCTGAGAGGAGGATGTCGCGAAGGTGGTCAGCCGCAAGACGCCGGGCAGGTTACGGATTCCTTATCGACCCGTTATCGGCAGCGTCAGATCGCGGACGGGAGTTATAATTAACCCGGTAATTGCGTACGCGATAGCGCTGGCTATCGGAGTCGATCGATTGCGAATCAGGTGGGTCACTCGACTCCTGGGTTTTCTGTCCGCGCAATCGCTCGGACGTCGGCGAAGCGAATTGATTGTTTGCCGAAGCGATTATGAGATCTTGGAATCGTGCAGATTGCGGACAAATGAGCGTGTAATGTTCGTCGAGCTTCGCTGTTCCCTCTCTCGCACGCTCTCTCTTTCTCTATTTGCCTAATTCATTGAAGAAATTTGTCGAGTGCACGAGTGATGGTGCTTGCGTTGGATTACGTCGGAATACGACAAGCGATGAGACGGCATTTATAATTCAATTGAATGAATTCATTGGAACTGTAGTTGGAGTAGCTTTTTGAATTGATTTAGCAAATAGAATTTCGACAATTGCATTTGGGTGGAAATAGCGTTACGTAAGGCATATAATTGTGTGGTGTTTCACGGATCAGGTATTTTCCACAGATTCTTTCCAAGGTTCCGCCCGATACCTGAGCTCCGCCGGCATCGGCACGTACATAAAACATATTGTCTATTGATTAGGAAATCGCTAAAGAACGTCATTGAAGCACCTGCCACGAGTTAATTGTGTGTCAAACCGACTGTAAACGTATTTCGACTCGTTACCAGCGAAGTCGTCAGGGCCGCTACTGGCGTTGAACTAGGTTTTCTCCGATGACCTAGTTTGTCGGTTAAAACGCGCACACTATCTTCATTGTCCCACATCGGCGCCAAAAGGTGGCAGGCAGACTCTCCAGACTGCAAGGCGGCCTTCGTTTGAGCGAGAAAATCGCGTCCCGCACATGATTCACTTCGCGCGACGTCACACTCTCTTTCTCATTGCAATTCCGATTCAATACGCGTCTCGATATCTCTATATTCGACACACCTTTGACGTAAATTGCAGGCAGCCGCGGAAAGCGTAAAAACTCGATTCGTTGACTGATTTATGATCGCGTGCGCACGTTGATTAACCAGGAAAGCGCGGGCATGAGGAAGCGATTTTCTTGCGGCTGGTTTGTCTAACGCACGCACGCTTCACCGAAGATAAATCGATGCCCGCGGTGCGTTTCGTTTGTTTGGCGGTTTGTTATTTGGAACGATGTTTGTAGTACTGGAAAATAAGAAAAAAGGTATTTTTTCTGGTTGAGAAGTGAGAAGAAATTGAGAAGTTTGGTAGAATGCGCCTATGTGTTTCGGAGCAGCTGGTGCTTTGTATGAACATTCGCATATACATATGTATAATGCAGCACTAATAACAGCAGAGTGTATGAACATGCGCAAATAGTGCGAGTATATGAACGTTCGTACACAGATATACTCTGCGTATGGAACATTTGCGCACAAATATCACGTTTGACATACAACGTGACACTAATACCAGAGTACACGAACATTCGCACATCGTACGAATGTGCGCACAGAATCTGCCTATATCTACATTCGCGCACAAACATTATGTATTCACACGCACCTTATTATTCCACACCTCCGATGAGAGACCACTGACCGCCCGAAAACACATTATAAAGTTACCTAATGAAACGTCTCAATCGTCTCCCACTCTCCAACCAAAACTGAACTTTCACCTCATTATCCACGTTTATTCGCCTATGCTCCTGCCTGGCTCAAGGCCGCGCCAGTATATTATTATAGCGTCGCGTGATAACAGAATAGAGCGAAGAAGAAACGAACTCAATCGGGCGCGTTTAGCAAAACACGCCGATTAACCGCAATTATTCGAGAGGCGAGCGGGTGTGCAACGATAATTACAGTTTATCTGCCACTAACCAATGTTAACACGTTTCTGCTTGCCGCCGGCTATCGCCGTCCCTTGGCGCTTCTACCTTTATCGAAACGTGCACGGCTGTTTGCGCTGCCCTGAAAAAACAGCCGCGCATCGGCTAATCTCCTTGGACGTATAAATACGCCGGTAATCGGCATCGAATATGCAAATGCACGCTAATCGGCGAGGGGTCTGTTTGCCGAAGGCATTACGCATCGCTTTCTCGGCGTGCCTGTTATGCCAATTCGATAACGCAGTGTTCGCGCGTCAGCACGCACACATGCCTGCAGATGAGCACCTTCCCTTGCCTTCGGGTCATTACACTAACGTACTTTCTACGACTACGTCCGTGCTTGCACGTAAACCACGCTAACGTGGATGGCAGACGTTTTGACGAACACGTAACCCATACAGTACCTATGACGCTGACAGAGCTGTTTAACACTTTGACTGCCACGGTGGTCATCGGTGACCAGCGCAAAAGATTTTACTAAAAATGCAAAAAATTCGCCACGAAGCCCATTTGCAATGCAAAATTGGAACGGTGCTTCAATTCGCCAATTCTGCGTTACCTTCATTTTGCACGATTTAATAATACTCTGCAGTATTTCATAGCATCGTGGTTCTAACATAGCAAAATACGCAGTGACCGGCGCAAAAGATTTTACTAGAAAAGCCAATTTGCAGTAAAAGCAATTGATATTGGAACGAATACGGCGTATAACAATTCTGCGTTTCTCAATTTAATTATACTTCGGTATTTCATTGCATCGCGGTTCTAATATAGCAAAATACGCGGTGACCGGTGTAAAAGATTTTACTAGAAATGCAAAAAATTCGCAATGAAGCCCATTTGCAGTTTTGTAAAAGCGAACGCTTCAATACTTCGGCGTATAACAATTCTGCGTTACCTTCGTTTTGCACGATTTAATTATACTCTGCAGTATTTCATTGCATCGCGGTTCTAATATAGCAAAATACGCGGTGACCGGCACAAAAGATTTTACTAGAAATGCAAAAAATTCGCCACGAAGCCCATTTGCAATCTTGAAAAGCAATTGATATTCGAACGGTGCTTCAATACTTCGGCGTATAACAATTCTGCGTTACCTTCATTTTGCACGATTTAATCATACTCTGCAGTATTTCATTGCATCGCGGTTCTCACATAGCAAAATACGCGGTGACCGGCGCCAAAGATTTTACTAGAAATGCAAAAAATTCGCAATGAAGCCCATTTGCAGTTTTGTAAAAGCAATTGATATTGGAACGGTGCTTCAATACTTCGGCGTATAACAATTCTGCGTTACCTTCATTTTGCACGATTTAAACATACTCTGCAGTATTTCATCGTATCGCGGTTCTAACATAGCAAAATACGCGGTGACCGGCGCCAAAGATTTTACTAGAAATGCAAAAAATTCGCAATGAAGCCCATTTGCAATTTTGTAAAAGCAATTGATATTGGAACGGTGCTTCAATACTTTGGCGTATAACAATTCTGCGTTACCTTCGTTTTGCACGATTTAATCATACTCTGCAGTATTTCATCGCATCGCGATTCTAACACAGCAAAATACGCATGGCAGTCAACGTGTTAATAGTGACAAGTGACCTGTTTCATACTACGCAAAAAATATGTATTACAATTGATTTTACTGTACGAAACAATTTGAGCAAAATTATGCCTTTAAGTCGCAGTTGGATTGACTGTAGTTGTTGGTCGATATAAATTTTGCCTGCGGGTCCGGTAGCGAGACTCAGACTTTTCTAACTAACAAACTGCCTGTTACAACTTGATGCGGATTGATGCAGAAGACTTTCTCACTAACAAGATATATAATATCACGAATATTAATGGCCGGTTATGTGAATAGAATTTCATAATCCTAGTAAATTACGTACGTTTCCCGGAGGGTTGAGTAGAAGACTTTTCTTTCCGACAAGATAAATAATATCATACATATTAATTGATCGGTTACGCCGATATAATTTCGCAATGCCATTAACCAAACAACCGGTTCGAAGAAAACGGCCTAACACATATCGAATTTCTGGGCGTTGAGCGTCGTTAAGCAACTGTACGAATATGTACGTTCGTGGGCGTATTACGAATAGGGACGCGTTTACACACGCTGCGCGTACGATTTCGTGTGCCTGAACAAAGATGATTATAGATAGAGGCTGCTGATAAGCGCGCGAGACCCACACAAACGTGAAGTTCGACGTTGTTTGCCAAACTGTACGGTGTATTCATGTAATGCACGACGTGAGCGCGCAAATATTGTAAATCTCGCCGGCGATAACGAGTCGGGAACGAGAAGATAGAAAGAAGCGCAGAGGATAGACGGATGTGCGTTGAAGCGCGAGAGACGGGCGGAGATGTGGGTGGGGTTGATTTTAACAGTTGTGCGCGAAATCTTGTATCACCTTGGCAGCGCACAGGATTCTTGTGCAAATTCTGCTCGACGCTACTGCCGCGTCATTCCTCGCCCGGCGGCTGTAAATCTCTTATACGTGATCACGTGCGCCCGTTCAGAAGTCGAGAGAATCTCGTCGAAGGTCTGGAACGAACGCTGTGCTTCAAAATGAAAGGTTTCCGCGGGACTAATTGCTGCGGGGCGCGGCGCAACCAAAATAGATTATCATTTTTCTGCCTGCTTTCGGTTGAAGGTGTTTCATTGTCGGCATTGTGTTGTCGATGCAAAACTTCTGGCATGCCATCGCCGATGAGGGATTTTAAAAAGGTCGGAAAAGCAACATGATTAGGACACACGAACTAGGGAAGATCAGAGGATGAGTAGCTCTCGGATGAAGCATGATCTATTACAATTTTACTTAGAATCTTCTTGTAGCGTAGATTTTTCAGAAGTTCCCTCAAACAAAATTAGCACAATAGGTACCTGAAGAGCACAGCTTGAAAATACATTCAACCGAAAATAGGCATAACAATGATTAGCATTATCAAAAAATTAAATAAAAAAATTAAAATAATCAAAAGTTGAAATTGCAATCACGTTAATGCAATAAATAAAAATAGATTGCAATCGCGCTTCTTCTGTCTGTCCTCAATCACGTTAATGCAATAAATAAAAAAAAAGATAAAATTGGAGATGTTACACTTTATAGTTCATATAAAAATTGTCAAGCGCTTTAAATCCCTCGCGCCGCTTGGCAGGACCGGGAAATGAGAACGTTCAAACGAAATGTGAACGTTTGAAATGTCACCTGTTCCGATATCTTTGCAGATTGCTATTGAGCGTAGCGCGCGACTCGAATGATTCATTTGAGCGATTGTGGCCGATGTTAGAAAGTTGATAGTAGGCGTTTACGACGATTAACGAATGCTCGTTCTCTTTCTGATTACAGTTCAAGCGTATGCTGAATAAGGAACTCTCACACTTCTCGGAATCATCCAAGTCCGGGAATCAAATTTCGGAGTACATCTGTAGCACTTTCCTTGGTAAGTCAACTAAATCGCGTATCTAAACGTACACTTCTCTCATTACCTTATATTAACTTATATTAATAACTTGCCATTGATTTTTTTTTTGTTAGTGAAAGTAATTAGAAATTAGAAAAACCAAATGTCTATACATAAGTCAGTGTGCTAGAAGTCTACGGAAAAAATTAATTTGGACATGTATTCGGATTATTCTGTTATTAAATATCAGTAAAAGTTGCTCGGAAAAATACCAATACTTTCTATAATTGCGCACGTGAATTTTGAATTTCGCATTAGGTCTACTTCATATTCATCTTATTTATACTTTAATTTTGTGATAGTATGTAAACGAAAGGATAAATATATTTATGCTTCTTGCAATTTTGCTCGCGAAATACGAATTTCACATTAAATTTAGGCCTACCAACTTTTTTCGCAATACGCGTTATATTCGTACAGGACATTAATTCCGTGAGTTGAGGATTAAAGGAAAGGCGCGCACTCGGGGCAACCGGGAAGGGATAATTCGAGTATCACACGTCGCGAGGTCAACGCCAGGAGCAGGTTTATCGCCGCGGACAATGAAAAAGTGCGCTCTCTTACGCACTTAAAGCCCTTGAGCGCGTGTTCATTCAATCCCGCCCGCTTTGTCTCGCCTCCTCCGTCTTCGTCTCCCACTTTTTCGCGGCTCGCCGAACGGCAATGTTACGCGCCGTTTCTGACGCGCGCGCTTGATTAACGCGACCACCGCGAAATGTTCGCGAAAGTGGCCTTTCCTGCACGATCGGCCGCCTGCCTCTTAAATTCGCACGGTACACGTCCCGGTAACGAGCGCGACGACGTTTATTCCCTGAAATGGCGCGGCAAGAAAGCGAGTTCTTGCTCCAATTATAATGGCGGAGATTCATGAATGCGCGATCTTCGCGATCTTCGGCCGCGTAAAGTGCGAGACTTGACGGGACAACATGAGGGCGATCGGATGAATTCGCGGAAGCCGGCACGTCGATGTAGAACGTTGATCGCGAGTCGGTTTAAATGTGAGGCGTGGAAAGTGGGGCTGGGGTGGTCAGCGAAAATGAAATCAGACGGGGCGGAAGAAAAACAAGGAGCGATGTGAAAATATTTATGCACACGCATCTTAATTTACAGGCGATTCTTTAGGCGGCTAATTGTACTTGCGCGATGTAATTTTACGCAGTCGGATAGATTTCGTTGTACGTATTTATACAGTTCACTGCAGGAAATCTTTGTAAAGCTTTTGAAATAGCCAAATAATTTGGAAAGCGCCAAGATGTAATGAAATGATATAGCGAATATCAGGAAATATTTGAGAACTTAGTAAAAGAAATAGAATAGCCAAAAAATTGGAAAGCGCCAAGATGTAATGAAATGATATAGCAAATATCAGCAAATTTATGAGAACTTAGTAAAAGAAAAGATTGAGATTGTATCATCCGAAAAATGCATATTAACAATGAAATTTATGTCGAACTTACACATACTTCGCGCAATATAGATTATGCGTTTGTGCCAATTAAGAATAACGTCATTATTTTTTTATTAAACAAGACAATATAAATATGTATTTCTAAAACATACACGGGCTTTTATTCCCAATATTCTTCCTCCTGCCCCGACAGACTCTACTTCCGCAATTTTCATTCATCGAAAACGAATCGCCGCGAAACGGACACTCCGCGTAAATTGAGTAATACGTCTTATATCCATGACTTTCGGCGCTGTTGATCGAGCTACTGTAATATCATCGATAGTTTTAATCTAATCTTCATACGATAGCATCGCCATTTAAAAATATGACCGACTTTCTGCGTGACGCAATTAGACGCTTCGCTGCCCAACCAGCACAATAAAAAACAACAGCCTGATTTTAGACTGGGATGATATGATTACACGGTGTTTATTACAAAGAGGGGCTATATTTATTAAATAACATTCACACACACTAACAGGATGCACTAAATTATATATTTCATTACTAGCTGCTATTCGCTAAAATTCACTGTTGCGCTGACACTTTCGGCTACGCTTCTTTATGCGCGATCCTTTTATGCCTTCCATTCGCACACACCATACATACTTTTCGGCGAGAGAAGGTGCAGCCGATAAGCCGGGTCTTTAGGTCCTGCATTTCGCTTTTCACTCAGCACGCATACTCGCTTCATACACTTCAACCCCTTTCCGCTGCCACTAGAGGTGTTGCGTCATCGGCACAAAATCCATCGTCAATCACGCTCACATCATCCTCTCGATTACGCGCGATGGCCGTAACGGTGGAGAAAGTTTCGTTGGCCGGAAATTGGCCGAGGTCAACTCGCGGCGCGTAGATCGGCGGAAGGTGAAAAATGTCTTCGCCACGCTGACATAATTAATGTCGTAACTCGATAACCGCCCCTCTCACGTCCCGTCGTCATCGCGTGGTCAGTTTCGGCAGGCTTCGCCGATATGTCGATTAAATCTACGCCGCGATATAATTATCGCGTAACGACTTGTGCCTCCGGTGTCGTCGATACGTTCGGTGATTCGATTAACCCCTCGGCGCAGAATGACGTCTCCGAGACGTCATCTGTTTGACGTATCATTTTCGGCGCGGGGTCACGCGTGAATACGCTGAGTTGATATTTTGAATTGCGCGAAAAAGTACTAAAAAGACTTAAGGTTCGCGAAGTATCTAAATAAGTAGGAACTGGATAGGGAAAACCGTATTATTTCACTGAAAACAGAATACGGTTGAATAATGCTGAAGATGTAGTATGTCATTTGTTTTTGCGTGGCCAACATGCAGCAGACCATTTAAAAAAAAAATGCAACTCGGTTGCAGGCAAAGAGTTGACCAAATTTTCCACAATTTGTATTGGTAAAAAGGTACTATATCTTGGGACTATATCCAATTTCGTTTCATTTACAAGCACCACTATTCATTGAGTCAACTTAAATATTTCAAGCATGTCCATATTTAAAATATTAAATTTTTGGGAAGCACCGGATTCTGTTTACATGCATGACTGTCCATTGATTCAAATTAAACAGTGTTTTGTCCCGCATTAAATTCCATTCCACTTAAGTGCCAAGAGGTTAAGGATCCAGTCTGGTAAACAAACGCGTGATATCCGACTTCGTCGCGTAACGCATCCCGCGTCTTTCCCCGTCGCGCGAAAAATGCACGTGCGGCGAGCATGTGCACCCACGCGTGTCGACGCACGATTCCATACACGCGCCGATACTCGCAGAACACGCGCTAAGACTTCTGTCCGCGTAATCCGCGGCGCGACGCGTTGGAAGTTAAGCCGCGAGTGTCGGCGAACGGTGCTGTGAGTAATGAACATAATGACGAGTAATCGCGCGCTGACGAATCACGCGATGAATAGTGATGAGACGCAGTGCGGAATGTTGCAATTGTTGCGCGGCGTTGTTCGGACTATTCGTATTAACACTTTGACTGGCATGATGGTTACCGATAACCGGCGCAAAAGATTTTACTGAAGATCCAAAATATTCACAATGGGTAGCAATAATTATTTTATAAATGCAGTTACTGTTAGAATAGTAATGCGATCCTTTGGTCTCCAATACTTGCATATTATTTACATTTTGCATAATTCAGTAAAACGTTGTAGTGTTTCATTGCATTGCCGTTCTAATAGAAGCAAAATATGGTTGGCAGTCAACGTGTTAACCCATTGACTGCCAACTACGAGATATCTCGTAGTAAGCGTCTGTACCAAAACTGCCAGCTACGAGTTATCTCGTAGTGTTTTTTTTCAATAAAAATACTGTAAATGCCATTACAATATTGTATTAGTAACTTAATATTATTATATTTTGTAAAACTTTATGTCTTCTTCAAAATAAAACGTGGCACCCAGGGCAAGACGCGCTAAATTTGCGTGGCAGTCAATGGGTTAAAGCGTGAGTTCGGGTCACTGTGGTGTGGCTTTAGATAAACGAGGTGCACGCGGTGTACGATGTCGTTTAATATGAGTATGCGCAGAACAAGCCAATATTCTTTAACCTTTGGCTGTGAAGCCTGCTGGCTGCTGATCGTTTGAGTCTGTCTTCATTAGCGGACGATAGCGCTTGCGTTTGTTGCACAAAAGTAACTGAGAATAATGGCAAGTGGGGACGGAATGTATTACGTATGCTGCTTGGATAAAAAAGAGTAACGATGCGAAGAAAGAAACGTCGGATCATTGGAGCGTAAATTCCGGAACATTCGTCATTAGCAAAAAATTGCTATTCCGGCGTGATGAGTACAAGCGTCATTCACCGCTGTTGGGTGAAGACTACATTTAGGGAAGACGTCATTTTCGATTGCGTATTTCATGAGCGAAACCATGGAGATCGTTACTGTTATTTTAGATCGTTACTATTATATTTAGAGCAACTTTTGCTGATGTTTATTAACCTCTTAGGCACTGAGCACCACTATAGTGGCTTTCGCGGATATCATCTTTCTGTACGGCGCACCACTATAGTGGCTTACGCGGATGTATCTTTCTGTACGTTTTTATAAATTCTTATGTTTTTATAAATACCAATGGAAAATTATAATTTAATCATCAAACACTTTATACCAATGTACTTATGTAAAGAACAGCATTATCCGTCACACATTGCAGTGCCGTATCATTTACACGTAATTTGCGTTGAAATCTGCCGTACCAAGAAACACCCCCACGTAAAGTTCAGCCGTGCCTAAGAGGTTAATGGAATGGTATAATTTTCGCCTACTTTTATGAATCGGGCGATGCAAGTTCGTTGTAAACGGTATTTGTCGTCCGCGATTTCCCAGTTTCCTAAGTCCCGCACGGGAGACCTTAAATTCGCGATGGAGCCGCGAACTGACGATTTCTGAATTTGCAGACAAGCAACAGGAATTGGACTTGCCGTCGCTGCGCATCGAAGATGCAGTCGCAGCAGCTGGCAGCGCAGACGCGCGTGCCGCGAAGAAAAAGGATCGCGTGCAAAGAGGACCAGCCGCGATGTCTCACATCAGCGGCGTCAAACGGCCTCTCACGCACACGAACAGCTTCACTGGCGAACGCGTGCCACTTCACGGGGTCGAAACGCCTCACGAAGAAGAACTTGGCAAGGTAAGTTTACTCCGACTTGCTGATCACCGAACGAATTTCGAAAAAATCGCAAACGTTTCCATCGGATGAAGCCAGCTTTAAAAAATGTGGTCAGGAATTATAGCATTCTTGCCCAAGGGTCTAGTTGACAAATTGCAGTGATAAAAGTCACCGTGCGTTTGGACGTGATAATATTTGAAATAGTCGTTATATGAGCGTTTTCTTTAACGTATGTCAAAAAATACAAGTATGCTAAATAACGCCAAACGTCGCGACAGCGTTTGTATTTATTGAGTAACAGTAAGACACAAAACAAGACACAAGTGTCTAACTGACAGATTGCAGTGATAAAAGTCACCATGCGTTCGGACGTGATAATATTTAAAATAGTCGTTATACGAGCGTTTTCTTTAACGTATGTAAAAAAATACAAGTATGTTAAATAACGCCAAACGTCGCGAAAGCGTTTGTATTTATTGAGTAACAGTAAGACACAAAACAAGACACAAGTGTCTAACTGAGAGATTGCAGTGATAAAAGTCACCGTGCGTTCGTACGTGATAATATTTAAAATAGTCGTTATACGAGCGTTTTCTTTAACGTATATCAAAAAATACAAGTATGTTAAATAACGCCAAACGTCGCGACAGCGTTTGTATTTATTAACAGTAAGACACAAAACAAGACACAAGTGTCTAACTGACAGATTGCAGTGAGAAAAGTCACAATGCGTTCGTACGTGATAATATTTGAAATAGTCGTTATACGAGCGTTTTCTTTAACGTATATCAAAAAATACAAGTATGTTAAATAACGTCAAACGTCGCGACAGCGTTTGTATTTATTGAGTAACAGTAAGACACAAAACAAGACACAAGTGTCTAACTGACAGATTGCAGTGATAAAAGTCACCGTGCGTTCGTACGTGATAATATTTAAAATAGTCGTTATACGAGCGTTTTCTTTAACGTATGTCAAAAAATACAAGTATGTCAAATAACGTCAAACGTCGCGACAGCGTTTGTATTTATTAAGTAACAGTAAGACACAAAACACCAGAGTGCATAAATAACAAGTTGACCGGATTACAGTATTGCGCAGTCGTCGCTAATGATTTTGTGTACCGGTCAAACGCTGGACCTGCCGGCAATTGATCGAAAGTCTCGGATTTCGTAAACAGCGCACGCTGAGCAGCTCAGCCAGGAAATAGGTTTCGCGTGTCATCCGATCGTGATATACCGACAATCGCTGCACACGTACGAGGTCGTTTTTCGAAATAAACGCACAATGCGTTCCCACGTATGAGCCGCGCGGGGGCGGCTGTAAAATGCGCTCGACTGGCGAAAACGCGGAAGTCCTTTGGGACGCAATTGAATTACGCAATGCCGGAAGCCTGCTACGAAACGCGTTTGAATTACGAAACTGCGGAATAGCGCCACGCGACGCCGAAGAGAGCCCGATGTTTATTCATGTATGCTAATTCGGCCGTAATTCGCTTTTTTGGCCATCTGAAGTTTAACGTCGCGCATCGCGCGGATCGGCGAAAAAAAAGAGCGACGGAACGCTAACAAGTTTGCGAATGAATAATCCATTGCGAGAAAGAAACGCTGTCGGCACTGGCTCGCTTCGCGTTGGTTGCGCTGCGAAATACGAAGAACAGCGGGCAATTGTCAATGAGAAACTGGTTGTTAGGCTTTTTTGTGCGGGACGTTTGCCGACAAGATGGGCTGACGTCGGGTTAAGCGTTCTTGACGGGTTTATCTGCGAATCGAAGAGGTTACGTGGTCGAAGAAAGGTTGCGATGAAAAATGAATTCGTCGACCGGTGGTCGTAATATTTGACGGGCAAACGCTGAATGGGGAAGCGCGGAACGCTAGAGAATAATCGAAAATCCTGACCGCTCGAAGGTTCGCAAGTGGAGTCACCGGAGCTTTTCGTTTTATTGCGCAATTCAGGCTCGAGCCAGCGGGCAATCGGCGAAGTTCGCCGGAGACGAATTGCTCGAGATATTGTCGAGAGCGTATCAAATGTCAACTCTAGAACGAATGATATGTATTGCGGAAGTAGAAATTTAATGAAAAATAATATGCCTTTTTTTGGAACGTTCCGGCAAATTTTGTTCGGTAAAACTCTTATTTTATCATTACGTTATTTTTCAACGAATGCACAATCAAAATTCTTCAAATATATCAAATTTCTCTATAAAATTCTTTATATATCGAATCGGTAAAAATGGTCGTACATCACAGATAACCATTAAACCAATTGGCGATGGGACGTGAACTTCGAAAAACGATATTGGCGCACATCTGGAGTCTCCAACGTACAAGCAGCAGAGTTAATTCAAGCGTCGTTGAGAGTAAACGAATTTCGCCGACGCGCTCTCTTATTATTTGCCCGGTGGGGTGGATCCTGAATGAAGCTAGTTAACAGAGGACATCCAGCGTGTTTTTTGCGGTCGATCTGCAGATTGGAAGACTCATTGTCGACCTGCAATTGCGCGACACAAACAAATTCATAGAACAAAATTACACTTCTGGCCACAAGAGACTGAACTGCGCATTCCGGTTATTAACTTGTCGCCGATCCTTTAACACGTTGACTGCTACGCCAATTTTACATATACAATAATAAAAAATATAGTTATAATATATAAAATCATATCCTCATAATCAGTTACTGCCGCTAATTGTTGTTCAACGTTTTCGTACAAATATACAAAACTTACCGTGGAATATAACTGTTTGAAGAAGATTACAACATGAAACGCAAGTACAAATGGGCAAACTATTTTTAGTTTTTAAAGTTATTTTCTAATTTTGCACAGTATATTACTAAAATTAGAAAATGCTGAAAATTGCATAAAATAGTCACTACTATTTTATAGTAGTTTAGTATTTTATAGTAGTATATTATAGTAGTATATTATTAGTACACTACTTTTTTATAGTAGTATATTACTAAAATTAGAAAATGCTGAAAATTGCATAAAATAGGCACTACATACTAGGGGGTTGCCATGGCAAGTCTTATATATGTTTAAAACCTTTGTAAACGATAATCCGTACTTCATTTCCATAAAAAAAACATACAATATCCCCTAAAATCCATAATTGTCAAATTATTTATATATTCACTTTTTAATGGGCGATATTAATTCTATTTTAATTATTCTAAGCACTTCCTGCATTTCGGTCACTGACCGCAGCCCCATCAAATAAACAATCTCCGATCACACGCGTCGAACGTGGCAGTAACGTGTTAATCCGCGCGCAATAAAGCGACGTAATAAAAAAATATCACGAAATTACGTAGATCGATACAGACATCCAGTCCAGCGATATCGCTGACCTGCAGTTTATAACGGTGCCGACACCCGAACACTATTCCTGGAAAGGTGCCGCTGCCTTGGAGATATCAAGGGAGCGTACGTTTTATTGCGCGCAATGAATGCCGCTATTATTTTATACGACCGTATCGCGCTGCGTCTTTATTGCCCTCATTAATCGCGTATCGAGGCTATCGATATCTTCCGAATGCATTTATGCGTGCCGAATGGCGAATACTTTAATGAACGCCTCACTGATTCTCTGACACGCGTTTACCAGCAATACTTTGCTTAGACGTTGACTTAGACGTTTCCGCTGTGCTCGTAGCGTCAATGCAAATGCCGTTAGTCGGTGCGAACGGTTTCGGTTAGAAGTATTGTGACCTCTTATTTATTTCCGCAAACGGGTCATCCGCTGATTTACGTAATAGTGTGCGTATGCAGGAAAATACTTGTTTCTTCATAGTTTCGGTTCATTCGTAGAAAGACCAGAAACGAATGTGTGAAAATAATTGATCTGATCTTATGTATATCTGAAGAATAAATTTGCTTCTGTACATTTGGTTTCGATTTAAACGAGAATGAAATTCTTGGCAGAATTTCTTAGAATTTGCCTTAGGAATTAATATTGCTTTAAGAACTGTAACTTACAACCATCTTTCTCCGCTCGATCGAAATGCGTTCATAAGAGGAAAGGACCTTTCCGCGCCTGTTTTCCATTGTTGCCGGGGCTTGATCTCTTTCTAAAAACGAGTCTTTAATTACCCCCTCGGTTAACGCGTTGCGTAGCATTCTGCCGTAATTTAGATTAGGTCGTTACGGCATCGCGCTATATGAAAGTTTCAATATTTGCGACCTTGCTTAGCCGTGGCATACCGTTAAACGCGATGTACACAGCGGGGCGACTAAATCATTCGCGGCAAGGTCCCCCGAAGCGGACGCGTGATTAGAAATTAGACATTTATAACCAGTTTCCGATACGGCGCTATTTTTACGCCGACATTGAACTGAGGCCGAAGTTTTCTCGGGCTTTTGACTGAAATCGTTGCAGTGCTTTTTCAGTCTGACGCGGCATAACGTCGATAGTCTCAAGAACGCTTAAATATTTATGCGACGAGTGGCCGAGGTCAAAGCCTTCAACTTCAAAAAGTTGAACAATCTGCGGTTCGCCCGACGGTTTCGCTCGCGGAACCATAACGCGCTGTAGACGAACAAAGGCGATTGACTCTAGTCCTGAGCGCAGCGATTCGCTAATCCGATTAGGAATCTTCCAGCGGCCGAGCACAGAGAGACAGAGAGTGCAATGATGGGGCGTGCAAATATTTGCAATTTGTGATCGAGTCGCGCGGGGAAGGATTGCGCGAGCGGCCGGAGAAACAAATCGGTAGCAGGCGGCAAGGTCGAGATCGGATTACGCAGATTAGAGCAGTGGTTTTCAAATTTTTCGGAGCTCATGCCGTCTAGGCCGAAAGTGCGCAAGTCTTGAAATTTAAATTGTAACCTGACGTTCCGGCAAGAGATTTATACCGTTGATGAAAGAATAGACCAGCTACAGTGAAAAAAGAAAAAAAGAAGAATACTGTTCAAAAGTATAACACGGAATGGACTTTCTGTAGTGATTAAAAAAAAAAATAACAAATGTCTATATGAAACTATAAGCTGACGACACGGGATGCGTTCCCTTATCGAAGGAATAAACTCCGTACAATGATTCGAAAAAACAATTGTCATATCATTAATAAATACGGTCAAAATAAAATAACATTTAACATGTTTTTATACTGAACGCAATTACATCCGACGTCCTCATTTAAACATTATTGCGCGTGCTGCCGCGTGCAATATTTTGACAATAAACACGGATGCCGCGAGTGTTTTTGAGGCTGCGAATTATTTGAACACGTATCGAATATCGCGTGCACGCGCCCGGCTTCAACAAATAAGCAACAATATTGACCGCCTTCGCGGCGCGTTTTACCACCGGTTCCGCAGATTGAGGCTTGTGACCCGTAATTAAGAGCACTGCGTCGCGAAGTTTACATTCTGACAGCGACCGTACCCCTCCAGCACCTGCGTTGCGTCGACATTAAAACCGACCAGACGGAAAGTTTCACCAATCACCGCGCCGCGCGTCTTACGGCATTCATAAAAATTCTCTGCACGCGTGTGAAGAACAAGCTCGATTCATCTTCAAACCCGCGCGTGTCTCGATCGAATCTGAGCCTTCGTAACTTTCTATCGTTACGTCGATTTGAAAGAAGAAAAAAGTATCTATTGGAAACCACAACCTGATCAACTTTATGTAATGATTAAAAGAATAATTATGATGTAATTAATAGTTACGGACAAAATGAAATAAAATTTAACACATTTGCATACTAAGGACAATGGAATACCTAATCTAGAGATTCCACTTCATAAAAAGATAAACTTAATGACAAAAAATTTAGACAAGTTGGGCGGATACATAAGAATAATTATAATATCATTAATAATCACGGTCAGAATAAAATAACACAACGTGCGCCGCACGTTTTGCGGCAGTCAGCAAAATTCTGTGCGCGCGTGTCGATGAAAACAGTTCGATTCATCTAGAGATCTGCGCGTATCTCGATCGGAACGTGACGGTGAAGCATTTTTCGTTAAATTTGAAAGATGAAAAAAGTATTTATATAGAAGCCACAACCTGATTTTTAATGATTAAAAGTTGTATAATTATGAAAAATGATTATTGAAAATGAAATAAAATTTAACACATTTGCATTAAACAATGGAACACCTAATCTAGAGATTTCACAAGATATATGATGACAAAAAATTTATCTACATCCACGTAATAATTATAATATCATTAATAATCACGAAAAAATATTAAAATAACATTAACGTGTGTGTCACGTTTTCAATTTGAAAATTCTTGCGCGCGTGTCGACGAACAAATTTTATCTAGAGATCTGGCGTATCTCGATCGTCGTTTCGTAACTTTCTGTTCAATTACGTAATTTGAAAGAAGAAAAAAGTATTTATTGGAAGCCGAAAACCGGTCAACAATGTGATTAAAAGAATAATTGTAATGTAATTAATAATTACGGGCAAAATGAAATAAAATTTAACACATTTGCATACTAAGGACAATGGAATACCTAATCTAGAGATTTCACTTCATAAAAAGATAAACTTAATGACAAAAAATTTAGACAAGTTGGGCGGATACGTAAGAATAATTATAATATCATTAATAATCACTGTCAGAATAAAATAACACTTAACGTGTGCCGCACGTTTTGCGGCAGTCAGCAAAATTCTGTGCGCGCGTGTCGATGAAAACAGTTCGATTCATCTAGAGATCTGCGCGTATCTCGATCGAATCTGAGCCTTCGTAACTTTCTATCGTTACGTCGATTTGAAAGAAGAAAAAAGTATCTATTGGAAGCCACAACCTGATCAACTTTATGTAATGATTAAAAGAATAATTATGATGTAATTAATAGTTACGGGCAAAATGAAATAAAATTTAACACATTTGCATACTAAGGACAATGGAATATCTAATCTAGAGATTTCACTTCATAAAAAGATAAACTTAATGACAAAAAATTTAGACAAGTTGGGCGGATACGTAAGAATAATTATAATATCATTAATAATCACGGTCAGAATAAAATAACACTTAACGTGTGCCGCACGTTTTGCGGCAGTCAGCAAAATTCTGTGCGCGCGTGTCGATGAAAACAGTTCGATTCATCTGAAGATCTGCGCGTATCTCGATCGAATCTGAGCCTTCGTAACTTTCTATTGTTACGTCGATTTGAAAGAAGAAAAAAGTATTTATTGGAAGCCACAACCTGATCAACTTTATGTAATGATTAAAAGAATAATTATGATGTAATTAATAATTACGGGCAAAATGAAATAAAATTTAACACATTTGCATACTAAGGACAATGGAATACCTAATCTAGAGATTTCACTTCATAAAAAGATAAACTTAATGACAAAAAATTTAGACAAGTTGGGCGGATACATAAGAATAATTATAATATCATTAATAATCACGGTCAGAATAAAATAACACTTAACGTGTGCCGCACGTTTTGCGGCAGTCAGCAAAATTCTGTGCGCGCGTGTCGATGAAAACAGTTCGATTCATCTAGAGATCTGCGCGTATCTCGATCGAATCTGAGCCTTCGTAACTTTCTATCGTTACGTCGATTTGAAAGAAGAAAAAAGTATTTATTGGAAGCCACAACCTGATCAACTTTATCTAATGATTAAAAGAATAATTGTGATGTAATTAATAATTACGGGCAAAATGAAATAAAATTTAACACATTTGCATACTAAGGACAATGGAATACCTAATCTAGAGATTTCACTTCACAAAAAGATAAACTTAATGACAAAAAATTTAGACAAGTTGAGCGGATACATAAGAATAATTATAATGTCATTAATAATCACGGTCAGAATAAAATAACACTTAACGTGTGCCGCACGTTTTGCGGCAGTCAGCAAAATTCTGTGCGCGCGTGTCGATGAAAACAGTTCGATTCATCTAGAGATCTGCGCGTATCTCAATCGGATCTGTGGTTTCGTAACTTTCTGGCGATAGGCCGATCTGATCTCTTAAGTCAATCATCTGTCGACGTCATTGCGACGTAACTACGTGATGTTTAGCACGGAGTAGTTGCGGGCCTGGTAATCGGAAGGCGCCGAAAGTTTAGACTTGTCAGCCTGTTAACGTTGCGACTGGCTGCTGGCCTGTAGATACGCGCGCGTAAGATCACTCGAGACGGGGTCGGGCCCCTTTTGATAACCTGAATACAGGGCAGCATCGTTTCGTCGGCGAACGACGAAAAAAAGAATCACGAGAAAGTGTCTTGATGCCACTTGCCCGGCGCGTGACTTTTTATCGGAACTCGAATAACCCGTCGACCCGTTCCGGCAATGATATTCGGGTTTTGGTCGGTCCGAAGTAGAGAAATATTATGCGCGATCGTTGTTTGGATTAGTTCGAAAAAAACAAAGTAATCCGAAGCAGTGTCCGTTTTTCTCGATTTTTCAATCTATTTTTTGTCATATCTGGGAAACTGTTTTTAAATTTTTCAACGCGGTTGCAATTTTTCCAAGTCTCTTTACACCCCTTTTCATCTGGTACGATTACAAGTCGATCGGTAGAGTTTCAATTTTTGACACCGTTTTCAGGGCAAATCATCCTCTATCGATTGGTATCGGTCCGGCAATCAACCGTCTATCTTCAGGGCAAATTATCTTCTATCGATTGGTATCGGTCCGAAACAAAAAAAAAAATTGACACTTTTCGCCTATTTTCACCGATTTTCAGCTTATTTTTCTTATTTTTCCTCTTTATTTTTGCTTGTAACTCGTAAACTATTTCAAATATTAATATTAGATAAAATATATTGTGTTATTAATAATAGTGCAAACATGTAATATCTTCCAAATTATAAAGTTGTTAAAAGATATGTTGTTAAAAATTAATAATTATTATAAACTAATAAAAATATGAGGTCAGCGGTCTAATTACTCTTATAAAAGTGTTTAAGAAATCAAACATCGATAGAGATAAAAAAAAGCATATTTGTTATAAACAATGAAAATTGTTTAAACAATTATGAATGGCGTGTATAATATACGACTGGTCATTTTAAGATGAGTGCAGTTTATCCGGACTCGATGCGACAACTCTAACTCATTTTTCAATCATTTGTTTATAGCAGTTAAACAATATTTGTCATTAGCTACGACATTTATGTTAATCTTGATATTTGTTAATGCATCATGCAGAAAAAATATACCGCAAGTACTCGAATAGAAAATTAATTAACAATATTAATTGTTTAAACAAATTCACTGTGACGTACCTTACTGCAAAATATACTCAAGAAAATTACAATTAATTTGCCACTTGTCCGAACCCGATACGATCATTCATTCCTGAGATATACATTTTTTAATATTTACGCGTACTAAAAAGAGACAGACTATGGTTAGAAAAGGACAGGTACATTCATTCAAGCCTTTAATAGTAAGTTCTTAGAATTTACTACGGACCCACATTAATTCCTGGAACTTACTCCACTACTGACCTACATAATATCGTAGTACGCACAGCTGACCTACATTCGTTCATACTTCTCCCTTTAGGACAGCTAATGCGTAAACAAAAGTGCACGGTTGACTTCAAATGACAATATCTCGGCTCCTAGACGTCGTAGCGGGACGAAACAAATTGCATTTTAAAGATGAACATTTGTACTTTCACAACATGGAAATACCAATAACCACAGATTACAAGGTCACTCAGAATAATGATGCAAATTTGCAGTACGCATTAGTCAAACGGCGGGACTCCAACAAGGAGGCTGTAAATCGTTACTCGATTCGTCAAAGTTTACGCACTTTCGTGGACAGTTACCTGACGAAAATTTAGTAGACACGTATTTTCGTTAAACACTCTAACTCTATTATAAACAATGGCACGCGTCGTTGAAAATGAATAATTCTAAACCTTGATGCCGATCGTCCGTTTTTAACTCCGATAGATGATAACATGTTTAATTTCATTGTTACTGTGATTTATGAATCAGCCCCCGCTGACAAGGGAATGAGATTTAATAACGAAACTTTGTAAAGACAAAATAACAATCTAGTCACGCGAATTTTAAATCAGTGCAAGTGTTGTGCAAAATGCAGAGATGAAAGGGTTGCTAACATAATTACCATCCATAAAGTGTCTATCTTCAAATTGTGCATACGTTTTTACAAAACAAATTTTGCAACTCACATTTGAGAAAGCACTGACGTTTAACGCAGAACATTCGATTGAAAAGTGACCGGCACTCAATCTTTAAATGCCCAAGCCGCTCTCGCGGAAAACTATTCACCGCACCAAGGTTATCTGCCTCGACCGAAAGCACAGCAATTTCATGAATGGATCAGCCGACTCATATCATTGTCGACTAACGTCATGTTTTCCCTAAACGATAGCACTTACTCGCGTCGCCAGCACTCACGTTGCTTTATGCTAATCGGCGTGTGAAATTTCTGTCCCCCCGCCGCGCATTGAAGAATGTCAGCGAGCGATAGTATACGCGTGTCCTTAGGTGGCAAGACGATCTTGTCTGTCGACGGGAATGTCGTCTGTACGCCCACGCTCCCCACTGATTCGGACACGACGCTATGCACGATTGTCCCAACGTCGCGGTGGAAGACAAAAAGTAGAGTCGAAAATTCCCAGACACGGCGGGCGTGCGAAAAGGGTGGATAGGCGTTTTGTTGTTGACCAAATCTGAATGTTGCGGATGTCGTGGCTGAGTCAACGTACGCTATTTAAAGAACGAACGTAATGTGTCCAGATGTGAGCAGTAGCAAGTGCAGCGAAATTGGTGAAGACGCGTGTGACGCGGTTAACATGTTGACTGCCGAGCGTGTTTTGTACGGTTTGGCTATGGTGTTGGAGATTGAAGGAATGAACCACTACGTTAATGTCGGTTGCATGTTTAAAACTAGAAATATTAACACTTTGACTGCCACGGTGGTCACCGGTGACCGGCGCAAAAGATTTTACTAGAAATGCAAAAAATTCGCAATGAAGCCTATTTGCAATCTTGTAAGAGCAATTGATATTGGAACGATGCTTCAATACTTTGGCTTCTAGCAACACTGCGTTATTTTTATGTTGCACAATTTAATCATAGTCTGCAGTATTTTATCGCATCGCGGTTCTAACATAGCAAAATACGCTTGGCAGTCAAAGTGTTAATGGTTGCGAATTTTACGCATTTTCTTTGAAATCGCTTGATTAGCGTGGATAGTTATTGCGCTTAACGCGTTGATACGTTAGGGGTTGTATTAAATGCGTTGTGCGAAATTACAAACAAAGGAAGTCGGTTTCGTTCGAAATAATGAGCGATGCATTGCTATTTTAGAGAGAACAGTAAAATCCTGCGTTTTATCACGTAGTGCATTATATGAAAATCGTATTATATGAAGATATCTTATATGGAAATATCTTCAACACATTGTAGGAATTCCCGCCGCATGAAATTGCAAAGAAAAGAAATCGGTTGTGATGGAAATAACAAGCAATGCGCTGCTTGATTACAGCAAATTGTGTAACCGTGCATTTTGTTATATAACGCGTTATATGAAAAAACTCGTAATATCTTCAGCAACTTATAGGAACGCGTGTTATAATACGGGAGTCTACTCTATCGTCTATCATCTACTTGTACATTTTCCTACATATTTGTTTACTATACTCTAATTACTAGTATATCTAAACTACATCGTCTACACCTACACTTGCCCGCGTATTTATGTAGCACTCTGTCTACTTATACATTTGCCCGCGCCGCATCTGCACATCTGCCGGAAGCATTTTGCACTCCGCCACATTATCCGCCCTTTCGCCTTCCGACAAAACGTCCGCGCCTCGACCTTTGCCACGTTTAGCCACGTGCTCGCAACGTGTCCATTTTCGAGTCGCCGCGAACTCGTTTTCGACGGATGTAACCAGTACGCGAACGGTTCACCGCGTCAGACGCCTTCGTGGAAGTGCAGAGCGCGATTCATTAATCTGCGGTTTCTTCATCACCGAGTATTGCCCTGCGTCGCCCCGCGATCCCACGCAATCGCGAACATGAAGATACGCTCGCGTCGTTACGCGTCGGCACGTTCGCTTCTCCGTCTCAGCGCGCAATATTCGAGATATCGAGACATGACCCCGTGAACTCTTATCGCGCTTCTTTCGACGATGCCACGTCGCGGCCGATAAATTTTATACCCCGATAACTCGAACCAGTTTCCGTCGGCACGGCGATGCGGCCAATTAATGACTGGCGATAAAATACGCGCGCAGACTGACACATTGTTCGCCGTCATTAATGCGATACGGTAAACAGCGACGCGACGAGGAAGAGTTGGGGAGTGCAGTGCTGAATGGTGAATAAAGATCAAGAAGCGTGTTAACACCTTTCGTGCCGGACGTCTGTGCCGCATGACGATGAGTTTGCTCGAATTTAATTTAAGATGCATTAGACAACGATATACATAGTTATGCCACTTCGTATTTCGATTAGTTCATTACCGATACTTCGTAGTTCAATACTGGTAAATGCTGCTTACTCTTCCGTACATGCTTTGTCTTATAAGAAGCCATCAAATATGCACTTCTTTGTAGCTGCCATCACATTATACAAACATAAAACCAACACAACGTCAGTAGCTAAGTTTGCTTACAAAAAAGCACATTACACGTTTGCGATTTTTTCGTCGTGTCGTTCAAATATTATGGTCTCTTGCCGTAGAATTGTTTTACAAATCGTTCTTGTGTCTATTTTGGTTGAATGGCGTTCAATCAGAAGGCGCAAAAAAATGATTAACATTGACCAAAAAATTGAATTTACAATCAAGTGAATCCAATAAAACTATACCGACGTCTTTTATGTTTACAGCTGCTGTCGGACATCGACAAGTGGGGCATTGACATCTTCAGGATAGGCGAGCTCAGCAACAACCGACCCCTAACCTGCGTCGCGTACACGGCCTTCCAGAGCCGAGATCTGCTCAAGTCCCTCGCGATACCGCCGAAGACTTTTGTCACCTTCATGATGACCCTCGAGGATCACTACGTGAAGGACAATCCCTTCCATAACAGCCTCCATGCGGCCGACGTGACCCAATCTACCCATACTCTGCTCAACACACCGGCGCTTGAGGTAAATGTCGCTCTAGAATGCACAATTTGCCACTCTATTATTACGGGCGCTATTCAATTCAAAAGTTTTAGCTTTTATTTAGTTACGGAAGTTATTCATTCCGAAAATTATTATGGAAGTTATTAAAGTACAGTTCTATTCACTACACAATTCGCTGTTGAAGTTTTATGACTGTGGACTATGAAATTCGTGTTTTTTTTTTTTTTATAAAAAGTTTACGTAAACGTTCACACGGTGGTGATATGTTTTTTAGAAAATGCCGGGTTTCGACTTGCAAGGCGATAAATTTTAGTGTGGGGTGGTTGCGACCCTCCGTTTTTTGAGATTATTTCTCAGTTGCGCCTATAATTGTGTTGTTCATAAATACTTCAGCGCTTTGCGTAAGTATATTCGGCGGTATAAAATGTTTCGTTTTTCTCTTGCAGTCCGTGTTCACGCCGCTGGAAATAACCGCTGCACTATTCGCGGCCACCATTCACGACGTCGATCATCCGGGCCTCACGAATCAGTTCCTCATCAATTCGAGTGAGTATTACATTACGCCCATTTATCCGCGCATCCGAATTTTCCCTATCGTCCGCTAGTGAATCCGATTACCGTGGCTCTCCAATGCGTTATCGATTACCGCATATCTTATCACCCGAAAGTATTATCGCGTCTGTCTCCTTTCATTCCGGCCAGTGTTTTTCAACTCGCCGTCCCGGATTAACGGAGAATTATGCTTCACCTGGCGCGGCTTCGCCAATTAAAATCTACGTCCTTATCGTCTATCTTTCCTCCGCATATGTCCGCTAACCTCAGTATTTTCACGCGACACACGCCACCCATATACGCTTCTATAAATCGCCCAAAAATCATTTAACAATGGTCGTCAATCAGCCTTTAGTCTGTTGAAAGAAAACATTGTACTTAAATGCCCGACTATCTACCTCAAATGAAAACGGAGCAATTTCATGAATGGGACGACCGGCTTGAGTATCATTATGGTGTCATTACCGTGTTTTTCGTAAACGACAGCATTTACTGGGCATTATGACACACAACATCGACCGCGTCATTCTTTTATGCTAATCGGCGCGTGAAATTACTCTCGGGCGTATTAAAGACGCCGCCGTTATATATAAATATATAACCACTCTATAAATCACCCTCCAAATTCCAAGCTCCGGGCTGACCCTAGTGCACGACGCCAGGCAACTTTTAGTTCATTGAAAAAAAACATTATAGGAAAAATTCACGACACATTCTCACGGAAAACTAATTTACCGCGTCAATGTTATCTACTTCAAACGAAAATGGAGCAATTCCATAAACGGACCGACCGACTCGATCATTACGTCGTCATTACCATATAACACTGCTTTTTAAACGACAGCAATTACAACATTGACCACGTATGCCGCGTATGCTAATCGGTGTCAGAAATTTCTCTCTTACCGCACGCGCTATAAACAAAGCGTATACGTATGCACGATTCCGTTCCACTTGTTTTGCAAGATATACATTCAACGCAAAACTATTTTTTATTATATAATTTGCATATTATTTTACTATACCGGATCGCTCAGTACTCTTCCCCGACAGTGCCGTGATTATTTTCTTCTCCCCCCGACCGGTCAGCCCGTCCCTCTCTCTCTCTCTTTCCGCATCTATGCATTTCACATACTCTAGATATGCAACCCCCTATAACTGACGCTCGAACTTCCAGGCTCCGAGCTCGCCCTGATGTACAACGACGAGTCCGTGCTCGAGAACCACCACCTCGCCGTCGCGTTTAAGCTCCTCCAAAACGAGGGCTGCGACATCTTCGTGAACATGACCAAGAAGCAACGCCAAACCCTCCGCAAGATGGTCATCGACATGGTCCTCTCCACGGACATGTCGAAGCACATGTCGCTCCTCGCCGACCTGAAAACCATGGTCGAAACGAAGAAAGTGGCCGGCTCCGGCGTGCTCCTCCTCGACAACTACACCGACCGCATCCAAGTGCTCGAGAACCTCGTGCACTGTGCAGACCTCTCGAACCCCACGAAGCCCCTTCCCCTCTATCGCCGCTGGGTCGGCCTGCTGATGGAGGAGTTCTTCCTGCAAGGCGACCGCGAGCGCGAGCAAAAGATGGACATAAGCCCCATGTGCGACAGACACAGCGCCACCATCGAGAAGTCGCAGGTCGGCTTCATCGACTACATCGTCCACCCGCTCTGGGAGACGTGGGCTGACCTCGTGCACCCAGACGCCCAAGACATCCTTGACACCCTCGAAGAGAACCGCGATTGGTACCAGTCCATGATCCCGCCCTCGCCGCCCTCCGACGATCAGCAGCAGGGCGCAAACGAGCAGCAGCAGCAGCCGGACAGGATACACTTCCAGGTGACGTTGGAGGAGGGCGACGAGACGGGCGAGGCTGTGGAAGGCGGAGATACGGGCGGGGGTGGCCTCGGCGGACAGCGCGAGGGCGCTGAGACGGAGGAGAGCGCGGCGGAGGCTGGGATGTGACGGAGGCTCGCCGGTATCTGCAAAAAGCTTCACGAGAAGGTGCAGCAGACTTGGTGGCGCGTGCGTCAGTGACACTCGCATGAGCCGCGCCTGGCCGTCGCCGTGTGAGCCTGGCGACAGTTGGCTGGGTCACGTCATCGTGTTGGCCCGGGAACGGAGGCTGGAACGATGTTGGTAGCGCTGATGCTGAACGCGGTTGAACGTTGAACGAAACGAAACGCGGGAAGGTCGGAGGCCCGTGCGCCGAGCATCCACTATGCATGGCTGACACTTGAGGGACACGGGAGATCGTGGCTCGACTTTCCTGAAGCTGGACTCGGAAAGAGGGACACGCATCTTCAGGCGCATCCTCAGGCAGATTCAGGCGAATCTTGAAGCGGCGCGCCCGAGACGCGCTTCGGCTGGCCCGAGACGCGTTTCTTCGATGAGTGGCGGATGTCGTGCACGCCGACGTTTGGACAGTCTCGACGCGGAGAAGAGGAGGGAGGAGGAGTAAGAGGGAGAGTATGTAAACGGTCGCATCTCATTGAATCCAATCAACGGAGGGGACGAATCTCTTCACGAAGGTACCTGCGCAAGGAGCGAAGTCGTTCGTTGACTGACCGAGGGGGATGGCGGATAATTGCGCGAGCGGTGGACGTCGTCGGTGTTTTTATCGGCGACGGTCGGAGAACGGGAGGATTTGGCGGCGGAACGCTCACCTCTGGCGAACGGGAATCTTTTGGAACGAATATCTAAACGATCCTCAACGACATATCAACTGTACGGTACAACGGTCACTTTTAACCGAAGAATTCGAGTGATATTAGGGAGGCGTCGGTCTCGGGGTGCGCATCGGATGTTTCGGGACTGGCGGCGGGCGGATTTCGCCACTTTTCGATGCAACCTTTCGTCCGTACGGCACGTGCCGAGGCACGAATTCAGGGAACAATTTAACATAATGAAAAAAACATAACGTAATTCAGTCCGAACGAGCGTGGAATCTGAGGGGAAGGGGGGGGGGGGGGGGTCAGATAGCAGGTTGAACGCACTGACGCGCTGTTGGAATTTTTGAAAACGCAGCCGTCAAGCTGCCGAGTGCTTATTGAAACATCCGATCGTCGCCGGGCGTGAAAATTTATCGACGGGACCGACGGAGCGCGCGCCGGTCGGTGCCACGTTCTTCGAAGCACACACTGAAGCGGAACGGGAGTGCAGAGGCTGCGAAGCGAGAACGCAAAAAAGTAAGGGGTACTAGTATTAAAACTTTTGCGTTCGTCCTTGGTTCTCCGGCGATTATTCGATAATCACCTACCTACCGATAGCGAGGAATACCTATCCTTAGGCGTAAGATTTCGTCATGCTCGCTTTAGTAGACGTAGAAAAGAGTCGTAATTAAACGAAGAGAAACAAAAGTAACCACGTCTATTAACAAAGAAAAAAGTGCTAGTTGCGACAAGTAGGATTATACCATTACGACTTAGAAAAACAGAGAAAATCGTCAAAAAAAAAGAACGAGTGGAGGAGGCACGAGAATGGGCAGGGTTGTGAGAGGCGGAGGAAGAGTACGGATGGGAGGTCAGTTAATTTTAATATACAACCGCGCTAAGAGCTGGTCTTTTATGTTTATATTAAAATTAATTTCTAACCGCCGACGACGCTTTCTTCTTGCGACACACGACTACACACGTTCACACGATTACACGTTTCTCCCACACGACGGAAACACAGACGCATACACACACGGTGCACTCAACACGACGAACAGTAGACAGCGCGCGTAACCCTACGGATAATTGTTTTTAACCAAAGAGTAATATTAATGGTCGCCGTTAAGTGGACACCGTCGAAGACGCCCTTCACCAATACGTTTTTTCCCGCGGTAGTTTTCATCGCATACTGGTCTGGGCTTCTAGCGACGTGTTAGAACGTAGAGCGACAAAGAGTATAGCTATTTAATAAGTAAGATCTTTGCAGATTGATGTGTACAAAATAAAACGACTATTTGCTTGTATGTCTGCGAAACGCTCAATGCGCGAGTTCGGTCGGCGCGAGGCGTTGATCGTTGTGCGATCGACCTGACAGGGATCGACCTGACAGGGATCGACGAGCGACAGGCGACATCGTCGATCGATCACACTCCGAGCAGCCAGACGTCGATTGGCCGTTATTTTGTAAGAGTAGTGAAAACCGCCGATACCCTTCGAGAGCGTCTTATATTTTCTTTCCTCGAGAAGTTAATCCGTTCGTGCGTCACTTCCGACGAAATATTTCGAGGCACTATCCGTATTGGTGGAAAGGCGGGAATGTGACCGGTGAGACTTTGAGGGACTTGAAATTGGCTGACGAGGGGGTGGTGCGAGATGAGACGAGAGACTGAGAGGCAGCGAATGGGTGACACAGATGGAATACTATATAATGCGTCCCTGTCGATGGACGAACATACCGAAGAACAGCCTAAAGAGCGTTAATACATTAAGTCGATAAGCTTTACCGTCTACCAGCGGAGGAGAACGGCAACGTGGGGAGATGAAGACTCAAAAAGTGTTATACCTCGGTCTCGCGTAATCGTAAGCCATTAAAGGAATATTAAGAGAAAAAAATGAAAAATAAAAGCACTATCGAGAAAGAAAAAAATCTGTATCTGTGTCGTAGGCAGTGATTTAGTGAGTGTTTTGGTGCTGGCCACCAAGCTTAGATTATATATAATATATATATGTAAGATTACGAGTACACGATTAGACGTTAAGATGTTAAGGAAGTTAACTTAACGAGGTTTCCCTAGGGCGTAAGCAACGAGGTTATAATAATAATTAATGATAACGATGAGGATTAGGAGCGGGAGCGAGAGAAAGAAAGAGAGAGAGACGATTTAATGCGGTGCAAGCGAAGTTTCGGATATGGAGACTCTTAAGAATAATCTTTGGAATCCGCATGCTTCGACCGGCGAAGCAAGGAGACGATTGTACAAAAGTGAAGCGAATTATAATAATAAAGTAACAGTGTCGAACGTACCTTCGCACCGATGTTCATGACCGCGCGAATCAGCATGCTCGTAAGAATAGAGGCAGCAAACGGAGATGACGTTTTAGATACGTCGAAACGCGGTCATCGACGCTCGGCGCACTCTTTTATCGTGAGCAAATAAAAAGAAACCCGTAAGAATCTTCATACCCCAGAATCTTGGCACGTTCGTTTCGAAGGATCCCACGTATATGCGCAGGTACAAACGCAAAAAACGGACACCCTCTAACTCATACAACACAGTCTGTCAATTGTTCGCTAGAAAAACGCAAAACTGAAAAAAAAAACAATGAAAAAAATACAAGCACTGATTTTCTCGGCGTTAGCTTTCGACTTACTCGAGTGCTTCGGGACTGCTCTAATGACAATGTTTTACAAGTATGATAATCGCGATGATTTAATGAGATGTGTAATAGTATTAGTAATAACGACGGATACGCTGATGATAATGATGACGATGATGGATTACGATGATGTGAGAGGAAGAAAAAAAATAAAAAAATACAACGTTTTTGATTGCTGGACAGTTAAATGAACATGTATTAATATCGTGTAACCCTCGTACGAGATATATGTGTAATAAAAACATATTTATTGTCGGAATCATGTCTCTACTTCAATCGAACACCTGACCCAAACCTTTCCTGCCTTTTTCGATCGCTTATTCGCTCGACTATCACGTTTCAGTAAAAACTATTCCATGTTCTAAGGTACTTCAACATATATATTTTTTTAAACAGTGTCTGTGGGCAAGATTCGATTCTCACCTCGATTCTATTACAAAAATGGGGAAATGTTGCCACTTTCAGCAAAGGATGCATCCCATGATTTCGCGCAAAGAAGCTCTGTGTAAAATTCAAACGCCTTTGTGAGATAATCCACGGGGCACCAGGAGAAAAATCGTGAGCTTAACCCATTGACTGCCACGCAAATTTAACACGTCTTGCCCTGGGTGCCACGGTTTTATTTTAAAGAAGACGTGAAGTTTTATGAAGTATAATAATATTAAATTACTGATATAATACTGTAATGGCATTTATAGTATTTTTATTGAAAAAAAAAAATACTACGAGATAACTCGTAGCTGGCAGTTTTGGTACAGACGCTTACTACGAGATATCTCGTAGTTGGCAGTCAATGGGTTAAAATGCGACGAAAAATGACCGCGACACAGAAATTGCACATCCGTTGAGAACTTCGTTTTTACTACTAGGTCTCTGAAGCGTCGTTCTCGCATTTTTTACGACGCGCGATTCTGAGGTTTTGAGAATCGCCCGCGATAAATTAGCTCGACTCGCTGATTACTTACCGCGGCCATCTGTGACCGGGCGAACGCTGGTTGGGAGAAGATGTGGACGCGGGGTGCAAATAAAACGACCACTCCCCCTTAATTATTTGTAAATATATTATTAAGTAACATCTATAATATAATAATGAAAAACCATTTACATTAATAAGTGTTATTATAATATTTTTAATCCGATAGTAAAACACTCAGTATGTATAGATTTCGTAGCCTTCAAGCGTGGATTTTTTTTCGTTTGTTATTCTTTAAAGGTAGTAAGTGATACCTTGCGATCGAATCGGCCTACCGATACGACCCGGTCTGTCAGCGTCTTTCGCGTCGTCGGTACCGTCGCGATTACGTCGTGGGGTGAATATTTTCGCTTCGCTGTTCGTCACGCTCGTACATTCGCTTTACTCTCGCCCGTACGTTTTCGCACACTTTTGTTTTCTTTCTCTGTCATTCCTTCTATCTACGTATATTCCGCGCGGCGCACGTGCGCGAGATAAAGCTGATATCTTCCGGTATAAAATGTATCAGACATCCTTTACACGTGATTTAATTAATAACTATAATAATATATTATAGTTATATTATTATCAAATTATTATTTTGTATTATAATGTATCAGATATCTTACGGATGGATTATTCAATGCGTTATAATATAATATAATAATTTGGTAATAACTTAATCTACCGTCGTTTAATACGGGTTATATCGAGGTGGCTTACTCATTTACAAAATCGATCGAAATTACCAAGTTTAACTCGCTAAGACTAGAGACGGTAATAATCGTTGTGTTTCGTTCTACAGGTAGTAACGTGTGCGTGTGTGTGTGTGTGTGTTTCTGTGTGTATGTATAATGCGTGCATATCTTTTATTACGATTACAGAGTGGAGGGCGTAATTCTGTTCTTTTCCATTACAAGACGCTGGATTTTCGAATTGTCACCTTTTACAGCACCTGCACGCGTGAATGTAGGTGTTAGACGTGTGCGTGTTCCTTCGTGGATTGAGTGATCCAAACGAATGTTTTGTCTTGACACGATCTTACGTGGAATTCATTAACTTCCGTATCGTTACGATTGCACGATAACTTTGCGCATAGACAGATGCTTTCTCGCGATAGACTTTGCTTACAACAAACATTTCTCGCACGAGTAGGTCGCGTCTAATCGTATCGCGCATCTTCATCAAATCGCACTCGCCGATACAATACGTTAACAGATTTCAGTTTATAATTAGCCATTTGCAACGCTGTGCACATTCTGCGCGTAACGTATTTTTAGATTTTCACGTATACCCACTGTATGCCGATCGGTCCGATAATAATCGTTTGTTTTTCAGACAGACCGCATCAGCATCTGATTTACAGACAACGCGCCTGCAAAACAATGCATACACAAACGCATCTACAATCTGTCCTCTCTCTCTCGTCTCTCCTCCCATTATTCCATCAGAACACCTGTTCATACGTTACACATTTATCCGTCCTCCCTCACATTCCCATATCCGCGCGTATCACTTATCCACGTCGGAACTCATTTCTACCGGTATCAGCAAAACGCAGAAAGTACTTCCTTGTCTCCGCAAACGGATTGCGGGAAGTCGCTCGTTTCTAAAAAGCGCACGCGTCTTAATCGTAAACGAAACGACGAGCACCTAGCGTACGTTTCGCCTTTACCTACTCGATTTGACACTACGCGCAAAGTGCGGATATGCACGTAACTGATCGTACTGCCTCGTCTTTCGTTTTGCAAAGGGAACGGTGTCCCCTGTCACGCAACGCGATCTCTTCAAATTTCTCCCTAAAGAATCGAGTGTCGGTGCGTGAACGGTTAATTATGACGGAAATCGACAATCTCGTTAGCCGGAGTAGCCTTCGTCCATTTAAAATATAAAATTGAACTTAAAAAGGTTAAATGCTTCTTGTATAATCAAACTGCAGAGTTCACATCCGTTCAGTGCGTAAAAATATTTCGCCCTCCGCAAATGTTCTGAATATTCGGTAGTCAGGGGTTAAGAAAAGTTTGTATGGTTGTGACTGTATTAACAAGCAATTTTTCTGGTGTCGCATTCAAAGCGGAAATGCCACAATAAGATGACGTGTGCAAAATGTGGTAAAAATAACAATTTGACCATTTGAGAAAAAATGCTATGGCGTTCGGTGGCAATACTCAGTTGACGGTATACTCAAATTTGATTGTATTAACAGACAAACAATCAAAGTAAGTTCAATCTATTTTGGCAATAAACCCTTGAAGAGGTACCAATCAAAGAATAACACAAAACTTGTTCAACATTACTGGGAATAAAAGCGCTCCATTTGTCACCCTTAAAAAACTGGCACGAAACCCGTTAAGCGTACATCTAATTTTCCCTGCACCGTTCACGAAAACATTCCATTCCAGCCGGAGACGTGACCACAAATATGCGGATGCGTGCGTGTGCGCATCTAGAGGTAAGATCTTCGTCGCACGCAGGCGTGTTCGTCGTTCGTCGATTTTCAAGAGTGATCGCTCACACATCGTTACACACCTCCGTCAGTACACATGCGAATGCACCCGACTATACGTTATACACATTATCTTACATTTATGCAAGAACGCAGTTGCCTTCAACGCGTCTGTACAAAGTTCGCCTCCTGCATCGCGCCTCATCCCCCTTGAACGTCTAAATACGATGATTATTAAACGGCAATCAATAGGAAACGGCGTTTCAGAAGTGGCGCGCGCATCGAAGACGCTTAATCGGCCTCCGGTAAGGGGAGAAACATTACGGCGAGACGAAAATCGTTTAAATCTAATGTAAACGGGATGCTGTACGGTGCTTCGAATGAAATTGGAGAACCTGCGTATGGCACATCGTCATATCACGCTCTAGCCCTTTGCGAACGCCCGCTTACGTGCGTCTCTAACTTGTACAGTTTACGTACGAGTGCGATAGTTTATTAAGTTAACTGGATATTACGCACACCGATTAGTTGTAGTGTTTGCTAGTAACAGGAACGACACATTAAATATTGATTTGGAAAACAGTTAGCGTACGTTTATGTCTGTAGTATAGGAGAGACGATTTTTTTTCTTTACTCAGACGCTTATGCGAGTTTGTAGCATCGAAAGGGCTAGAAACGAAGCGTTATCGTAGATAAGCGGATAACATTGCGACGGTAGGAGCCGACGCGACGGTTTCTGCAATTTTCCGGAATCCTCCGCAACGACAATCGAAATTGCAGGATCCGCTGCCGTTAGCGCATTCGTATCGTCATGCTCGTCGAATTCGTGGTCACGCCGGATCCGATCGTCGCCACGCACTCATTACGAATAATGTCGAAAGCGGTAACGCAAACGAAACGAGTACATACAGTTCGGACTAGACTAGGCAAAAAGGATAGATAGCGACGACGTAATGACAAAAATCTGCTCTTCGATGGAATCCCGAATGTCAACGCCTGACGGGCAGCCGTCGGCTATACAGTAACTTCACAACAATAAAAACGTAGTATATATATATTTTCGTTTATAATATCATTTATATTTAAATATCTTGTATATCTGTATAACTATGTAACCCTCGATATAAATACCCTGAAAACTACACTCTCGCATCCTATATAAAATCGAATTTTCCTTTTTACAGAGAAGTTAAGCAATTTGACCGCGGCTCCGCCTCGGTTTGTTCCGTGTCGACTGGCATCCGACAAACCGTTTCACGTCGCCAACGGAGTACCCCTTTAACTCTACTATGTACAGATAGGTGAGGCCCGGTCGTAGGAGTCCTCATTGCAGATCGTCGACGGACTCCGTGCGGGACGAAGTGAGACGAGAATGAACCGAAGCAAGGATTTACGATCGTGCGCGATCGATCGGCTTTTTCCCGGACAGAGGGAACTGAGGATGGTTCATCGTCGAAAAACTTCGTAGATCCCGTCGCGACCGATAACCCATAGAGACACACACCGGCTATCCTTCCCTCCTCGCCCTCTCGCATTATCTAATAGTGTACAGTTTTTATCTTCTCCTTTATCGCCCCTTTATAGCCAACATCGAAATTGTCGTCGTACATGTACATCCAGCTAACCGAATATGTATATTAATATAGTCGAGCCACGCCGAACGACGCTCTCGATTCATTCGTCGCCACACGATCAGTTCTTAAGTAAAATAGTTCGAGTCAAAAATATGTGTACTTTGTGTCGAGGTTCTGGGGCAGGTATGCTAGAAGGAGCGTATCGCGTTGATACTTATTTTCTTGTTTTTTTTGCCTTTCTTTTTGCTACTTTTTCGATCCCGCCGCACTTCTTCGGTCTATCGCACGCGGCAGATGTCGTCTTCGTAATTCGAAGGGGCATGTGCGCAGTGGCAAGTTCGGCTGACGGTTCATTTTCGTTCGAATACGATACGCAGAAGGTAGGTTCGTTGACAGAGGCACGGCGTTGTGTTCTGATGTCTGTGGATCGATAAGTATTTTTCGACGTACGCAGATGTACGTCGCGTGTACGCGTGCGTTGTTGAGATCGGCAGTTTACGGTATACGTGCGCTTGCGGCATGGAGTAAAAAAACGCAGACTTGCTTTGCAGTCATGCGAGTAATGCGAGTAATTCGGTGGTGCTTGCGAACGCTTGTTACGTATAAGCTTTACTGCATGTTTCAAGTGTTTTAATTCGGTGACACGTATTATGATGGTAAAACGGTGACGGATAATTTACCAATGTGTTTTGTACCTAGACGGTGGGAAGAGTTAACGTAAAATCGACAATTATAGAGAATTTTCTTCATAGTGCGCAAAATGTCGAACACATTGGCCAATTTCTCACCCTTTCATGATCATTTTATACATTACGTAATTCGCAGGATGTCACATAATATCTTATTCCAGCCGTTGTTATTAATGATGCAGCAAGTTAATTGGCGTATACGGTCAATTAATCCGTCTTCATTAAAATGTTCAAAAACCTGTTTCCACACAGGTTGCGTGTCCTTATCAAAGCTTTTACCTTCTCATACCGATCTTACACACATCGATTTGTGCTCTTATCAAATGAACCAACGTCTCAACTCTTTACACCGATCTTCCACGCACCGCCGTGTGCTCTCATTAACGTTCTCAATCTCTCCCACCGCTCTTCCACCATGTCGCGTCCTCAGATTTCCAGCCACTGCAGTCCCACAAAACAAATCGACCGTGCACGCCACTGAAACCTGCCGCACCCGAAATTCTCCGGACACGCAACGTATCTGCAGCCATCTACCGTGCCGCGCAGCCACATCAATCCCTCATCACCGCCGAAAATTGCGCACCTTCCCACACAATTCCATCCACGCGTGTCCTTTGTCCTCCGATCTCGATATGTCGACTTCTGTGACGTTCATTTGCCGCGCAGACCGCTTCTTCCCGACACTTCCTCTTCTCCCTTCTGTCTTCTCCCACTGAAGACCTTCAGCCTCCGATCGTTCCTTCTGCACGGAATCGAGGAAAAAGCAACGAGCCAAAGCGGATAGGCGAGGTCCACTTGCAGAAGCTTCTGATTCGCGCGCGGCGATGCTAATTGTAGTAATAAGTGTTCTCGAGTGGAACGCGGGGTGGAACGCTTCTCGCGCCACGTTGCCCTCCCCGTCCGGCGAAGCGCGTGGGCGGACGAGGAAAGAGGCGGCGAGGGTGGAGGAAGAGGTCATCGTGCCGCGGAACTTAATTAAAAAGCGTATAATTGCGGCTGTGCGTGGCAATTCTCCCGTTTTCTCTCGCCCTAAATAAATACACGTTTCGTTAGCACGCACTCGGCGAATGTGGCAGAGACTACGGACTTAATAAGTACTATAGGTTTTCGCCCCTTTGCGCGCCTGCGTCCGCACTATATTCCTGCTCGACTACCTCGCTATGTTAACACTGCGTCCTTCCACGCCGTCGCTCAACCCCACTTGCGCCGCTCGCAATCTACTCGCAATTCGTATAGTATTGGCCCCAGCACCCTTATTAGTTTTTTTATAACTTCGTTATTATACAGCGCATATATAATGTCGGATACGTTCAATGGTGGATTCACGGCCGACGCGGGCTCGCGCTCGCATTTGTGTCGAAGTGCGGTGCAGATCTGAGGAGGAGAGGATGTTAAGATCTCAGCAGGGAGACCTTTGTGGTCACGCGCAACTTTGACTTACTGTGCCAATTCTCTGTATATTCGCCTTCAGAAGTACTAGGGATTTTTCGCAGATAGGATTTCGAGGTATTTGCGAAAAATCCGTAGTGCTGAAGAAGAGGATCATGGGTCGCGAAGCGTATAGTGACCCTGCGGGATTGAATAAAACCATATGACCATAATAGGTGAAAAATATTAATCTCTATACTCTGCAGTATACAGTACAGTGTAGAGTACTGTATAGTACAGTGCAATACAGTGTAGTACAATGCAAAATATAGTACAGAGTACAGAGTAAAACACAGTACAGTGCAAAGTGCAGTACATGTAGTACAGTAGAACTGAGAGTGAACTCTGACCAATTACACCCGCATTCCTGTCGAGACTCTTCTTTTCAGTTCTGCACTCTGCGCACCGTAACATCACGATCCTCGTTGATCCGTCGTTTTCACCGCAGAAACTTCGGGCGCACAGACTCGCGCAGACCGAAGCTCGCGATTTTTTCGCGACATCCGTCGGAAAGTACCGGCTTGTTGAGTGCATTGACAATAGACTTCTCCCCGCAGACTGCTCGGCGCGGAAAAACTTTCGTACGAGCGCGTATGCTGTTGACGCTATCAGCGTGCGTATTCGACGTATCGCGATTTCGTGTTAGCTTCGTCGGAACAATAGTCGCGAAAAATGTGACGCATAGCCGCCAGACTTGGAGACTTGCGAATGTTCAACGACGCGTTCGGACGCACCGACGTGGCTAGGTGCATTTTCGAAATACTCGAAACTGTCTGGCACGTCCGACCGGAGATTATCGCGCGCAAGTGAAATCCGAATCCCACGGCAAGCCGGGCGTCAATCTTCAAAGGCGCACGACAATACGAACTCACGCGGATTCTCTGTCCGCTGGCTATCGCGATCACGCAAACGTCTCTTTCCACCAAGCCTCGCGTCGCCGTCACAAAAGCGTCGCCGACGGGAATTAATCGTGACGTTTAATTGGATGGCGAAGAAGCGTCGAAACTCCGTTTACAGTTGAAAAACATTGACTTCGAAATCGTTCAATTTTTCTGTCGTTGGGATCCTCGACAAAAATGTGAAGCTCATTTTCTTCAACCGTAAGCAGACTTTACGTGTTACTCGATTATCCAATTAAAATCGTGGCAAGATTGAAATTAAACATATCATCGGAGATTATCACGCGTAACGCGAGATTCGAATTCCACGGCGAGCCGGGCGTCAATCTTCAAAGGCGCGCGGCAATACGAACTCACGCGGATTCTCTGTCCGCTGGCCATCGCGATCACGCAAACGTCTCTTTCCCCCAAGCCTCGCATCGCCGTCACAGAAGCACCGTCGACTGACATTAGGCGTACCTTTAATTGGATCATTGCAGAGTGCTAAAAGCCGTATCATGGTTGACAAATGTTGACTTTAAAATTTGTATTGTTGAAACTCTCGAAAAACACGTTCAATTAAATGCTTTGCAAAAATAAGAGGACTTTCGACACTCCCCCAATTAAATGCATAATTAGATTGAAATTAAATAAATTATCCGTTTATCGTAATCGTCGTCTGATAAAGCTGGTCAGTCCAATGTCAACCGTGCGGCATTTATCAGCTCGATACCGAAGGAAGCATCTGCGCTGCATCAAAATGAACCATTTCGCTGTTTAGTCGGTACTATGTACGGGCTTGAGTATCACCAGTAATTTCTATATACTCATTGTTATCGCTTTATTCGTTTCGGTGAATTTTCAAGTAAGTTAGAAAGGAGAATGCAGTCCCCCGTTTCATTGCATTCCGTATTCAAATTCTCTGTAGTTCTGAGTTTCAAACGAAGAAGTCGCTACTTAGCATTTGCCCACAAGGGAGTAAAGGCGTCACACCGTGTGCAATTTCTATCTGTATTTACCTTTGTAAATAATTATTTTCAAACGTGCCAAACCCACAGAGACAAAGTGTAGCGCGTTGTTCGTCGATCGAAAAAGAGTGCAAAAAGAAATATGACATTGCAAAGATCGCGATCTTGTACTCCGTACACCGTGTTCCAACATTCATCACTGAATTGTTCTTATTATTCAGCAGAAACAATACCATCTTCAAGCCTTCGATGCATTTCCCTTTACTCCACTGAACAGCGAAAGGTTTAAACAGGCATATCCCAAAGCGGAGCTGTATTATGTTTCGATTTGTCTTGCGCGTGCGACAGACGACGCGGTCGACACTCGTGGCACTCGAAACGTTCGCGTCCGACAGCAAGACCGCCAGCGAGGAGGAAAAAAGCGTCCGCAACCCAGATTCCGCGCTTCTGTCTATTCGCGACAGTGCATGGAACGTGAACGACCCTCAATAGCAGAAGCATCGATGACGGCTCGTTCCCTCGAGTGGGCCTAGTCGCGCATTATGTACACTCGTCGACCTGCCGGAGTGGGGCAAAGCGGGAGATTGCCACGTTCGCACAATGACGCTTATGCGAGTGTTACGGATCTAGACAAGCCTAAATGTTCGTGCCGTTTTATCTTTTCGCCACTCGCTCCCTCCCGCGCATACGCACATGCCGCGTTCGACGTCTTCCGCGTTCGACGTCTTCCGCGGCATGCGGCATTTTTCGCGGACGTCCCACCCACGGTCACTTACACGCTAAAAGGTTGATTATTATTTACTTTCGCCCCGACCCCTGTCCACGACTCCCCCGGATGCTCCTTATTCTTTCGCTTATTATTATTCCTTGCATTAACTATACAGTCGCCCGTGCGTGGCGTTCCTCGGTTCAGTGGCATCACCTCGCGATGTATTTGCCGAGGAGGACGCCGAGGACGAGGATCAGCACCAATTGTGGCGCGTGGTACGTCCACGACGACGCCGACGAGATCTCGCCGCATTGAGCTGAAAAATACGGGTTGTACCATTCGTGAGTAGTCTTCAGTAATGGAGAATACACGAGGTAGCTTTACGTGGACGTGCAGACATAAGCGATGAAGATTCAGTTTTCTGGAGTTGCGAGGTTGGAGACAGACGCAGGTGGTGATTGTAGGTTGGTGCGAGAGAGTAGTCAGCGAAGGATTGTCTCTGATCTTTACTTATTTAGTGCACAGGCTCAAGCTCTGTCGAATGATGGTAGCGAATGACAGGATATTGATTATTAATGTTGCGTTAACATAGGGAAATTTTTTTTTTAGTTGATTTTCTCTACACGTACATTGGAAAGAAGTATTTCATGTTAAATTATAATTTTTCTTAAATATATATTGCAATTTTTACAATTCATTTTAATAATTAACAATTGATTATATATTTTAAAACATGCTAGAAAAATACTCATAGCTTGATCTTCGTTGTAACATGCGTTCGTTTTTTAGAGTACAATTGAAAACGTTTTTTGTTTAGTCTAAGCGGCTAATCAACGATATATTTATTGCAGCTAACGTGAAAGATGACATTAGCGAAAGCCACTATAGTGGCGTATCGTCCTGAAAATGATATCCGCGAAAGCCACTATAGTGGCGCGTCGTACCTAAAAGGTTAATTATTTAGTGATTGTGCACAGGCTGAAGCCCTGTCAAATGATGGTAGCGAATGACCGGATATTGATTATAAGCGATGAAGATTCAGTTTTCTGGAGTTGCGAGGTTGGAGACAGACACAAGGTGGCGTGTGATTGTAGGTTGGTGTGAGAGAGTAGTCAGCGAAGGATTGTCTCTGATCTTTAATTATTTAGTGATTGTTCACAGGCTCAAGCTCTGTCGAATGATGGTAGCGGATGACAGAATATTGATTATTAATATTGCGTTAACATACGGAAATAGTTTATTTGGTAGGCATGTTCCACGACATTGAGGTGGAAAATACTGGTTGTGCCATTCATAAGTAGTCTTCAGTAATGGAGAATACACGAGGTAGCTTTACGTGGACGTGCAAACATAAGCGATGAAGATTCAGTTTTCTGGAGTTGCGAGGTTGGAGACAGACGCAGGTGATGATTGTAGGTTGGTGCGAGAGAGTAGTCAACGAAGGATTGTTTCTGATCTTTAATTATTTAGTGATTGTGCACAGACTCAAGCCCTGTCGAATGATGGTAGCGGATGACAGGATATTGATTATTAATATTGCAGTAACATACGGAAATAGTTTATTTGGTAGGCATGTTCCACGACATTGAGGTGGAAAATACTGGTTGTGCCATTCATAAGTAGTCTTCGTAATGGAGAATACACGAGTGCAGTTTTCAGTGGACGTACAGACACAAACGATGGAGAGTATGTTTTGTGGAATTACAAGATTGGAAACAGGCACAGAGTAACGTGTGCTGTGTAATTATGAGTTTGGGTAAGTGTGTGAATGTAAATGTGTGAGAGAGTGGCCAACGAAGAATTGCCGGTAATCTTCAATTATTTATTGATTTATGCACGAGCTCAAACCCTGTATTTACAGGCCATTGGAAAAGAAGATAATGGATGACGGAATATTGATTATTAATATTACGATATCATAGGCAAACAGTTTGTTCGGTAACAAGGGCAGCTTGTGCATAAGTACTGCAGAACTGCAGCATCCCCCATTTTTCTCGATATGCGAATGTATCTATTACTTGTACAAATTGTTCGCTTCCGGATGGTAACCGCGTCTTTTTTATCAGACTGCCGACGTTTCGCAGAGGTTTCATTCCGCATAATCAGCACGTCTATTCGTTTATTTATATTTGCTTATAATTATTAATTCAGACTGATACAGATCCTCCTGAATACTCCTATGAGCATTTCAGACCCTGAATGCTGCTTTTCAAGATTAAAGAGAATAAAAACATTTCTGAGGAGCACTATAAATCAAGATAGATTAACTGTACATCCGATGATGCTCTTCACTTGAAACAAAGCAAGATGAATGGTTTGTATTTTTAAGTAATTTTGAATTATACCAAACGATATAATTTTTTTATAATAAACAATGTGTTTCATATCCAATTTTATTTTAATATATACCGTCATTTTGATATTTTATACAAGTTCGTTTTGAAAGTTGCAGCGATCCTCTGATTTCAAGCCACGAACCACTGTCTAGTATTTGTGTTTGTGTGAGTACATATGTTGTGTGGTTGAGAGCATATGAACCTTGAGAGCGAATAGAGTAAGAATCGAAATGCCAGCACACAGAGATAAAAAAAAGCATGCGTATCTTTATAAATTTGTCAATAAATAATATCCTACAATTTCATACGAAGTACTATCATTACAAGAGTCGGCGTTGTTACGAAAAACAGCATTAACGCAGTAATCGATGCAGCCCTGTTTTCTCTGGGCGTGGAGGATTGTATGGGTAAGCATTGTGTGATTGCAGGATTATTACAATCAAGTCAAACGTCTATAGACATTACGATGCATGACTTTAGAGCGTTGTATCGAGTTCACACCATTCAAAACACAACATGTCAATCTGTTTAATGCAGTAGAGTTTTCTTCGCACGCTAAGCAACGAACAATCAGGCAGGGATTATATAATTACAGGATTATTATAGGAAAGCACACTGTCTACAGACACCGACAATGAACGACTCGATCCCGTATCGAATTCGCGCCATTAAAAAAATATAATTAGCGCCGCCACAGCGTGCATAATTAACGGTAGCAGGGTAAGCATAATTAACGCGTCGACTGCTCGACCGCCGCGTTAAATTTGGCCGACCCCGAAATTCGCACGGACCAAAAGGAAGCCGATGAATCGATCGCTCACGAATAAGTTTACGGTGTTCAAATGTCTATTGATACCAACGGTGCTATTTCCATCAGGTTTCTATTATCCGCACTTCGGCCTGGCGGTAAATTACTGAACGCCCTAAAATTAAACCGTCCGCGCCTCGCGCTCTAGTATTTTCGTGCTGCGAAAGGGGTCTTTTTACAAACCGTCGGATATAGTCAGGCGACACGATAGTGGTTGTTTCAAATAATTGAAAAGAATACGAAACAGTGCGCCAGGTTAATTCTATGTCGAAGAATGTTATAAGTATATTTATATGACGTCTTGCCGAACTTGTACTACGTATTGCAGAAGTAAAATAGATGAAAAGAGTTCATATAAACTTATGCCCGAAAATCCTTTATGGGAAAAATATAAGCATTCGCAGATTTGCAGGCAAAATTCGTGTTGCAATTCGTTGTATGAAATCGTACGTGTATTGTAATTCTCAATGACATTTATAGTTTACGTATCCTGACTTATGGCCTGAAAACCTCTATTAATGTCGTTCTATATATATGTGCATAAATCGTTCTAATGATTTCATTTACGCGATTGCAATTAACATGTACGCATTTTCTGAATTACGCGATATGTATTTCGTGTGTAGTGAGGTTCGATATAATGAACAAAAACTTATCTTTCCTTATTTAAGCGTAGTGAATCTGTCCCCGAAGATACGCTTACGTTTTCGAAAACGTCCTATATAATAAACGCACACCAGAATGTTTTATCTTTTTTATATAGTTAAATAAAATTCTTGTGCGGTTAAAATCTGCGTCATTTATTTGCTACACCGCGAATAATACGTTCTCATAAATTTTATTTGAACCTTTTCCCTCGGACGCGGATGCGATATTTATCAATATATTGCCGTACGCGATATACTTCCATGTATTCGTTGAACCATTCCAAGTGGTATGGCCCAGATCATTTTCAGTGGAGCGAACGTCAAAGCAGCACTGATTGAAAAGAAAATCCTCCGCATTCTCAAATAAATCTATCAGCGAGGGAAGTTTGGTTTGAGTGTGAAACCTTCATTTTCTATGAAATACAGTAGAACGCGTTCTACTATTAATGGGTTGGCACGAGATGAGAAAGTTTTCATTTTGGAACACAGACGTGATCCTCGAACGCAAGTATTTTGCATGGCCGCATGCATGCGAATTCCATAACGAAAGAATTAATCAGCTAAACGCAACTGAGGAGAAATCGTCGAGACTCTCGACGGAAATTTAAAATAATTCCAATAATGCGCTTCGATGATTTTGGACCGAATTCTTCGATTGGGTCGGACAGTGAGAACGGTCTCGCTCGTTCGTGTTTCCAGCTGAACGAGCGTCGAACAAAGAAAAACTTCGGGAAGTCAAAGAACAGAGAATCAAATTAACGTGAGGGTACATACAGTGGAAATAACGGAACTGCTTTTCGGCGAAGGTGTCAGTAAACGAAGTACTTCCGGCAAGTTTACCCAAGGCAGTCTGTATCTAACTTACATATTGCTTTGCTTGGGAGCAGGCATACGTGCATCGTGCGCAAGCATATAACGCGCATAAGTTCCCTCGCTCAAGTCGGTTTGTATATGCATATACGTAAACAAGTAAACTATGATCAAAGGTTAACTGCCGGTATTTACGGTGCACAATTAATAACTGCATTTGAACTGATTTATAGAGGAGCAAGTAGCCGTGCTTAACGAGCTTGTTATTATGTGCTATTCGGCGTGCCATGCGCTTGTTTATCAAACACTCTCGGCATGGTCGCTAACAGCGTGAAGATATTAAAGCAGATTTATTTTTATCTGATAACGTATATGCACGTATTATATCAAAATCTATGATTTTTTAAATATTGAATTGATAGAGCGCCAACGGCGAGTCGTGTAATTCAAGTAGATGCGTAACTGAAAATAATAAAAAAATACTATATTGGTAAAAATTTTAGCGTCTGCCTTTTTCAACGACCATGACTTCGAGTTTTTGTAAAATCTGCAATTCCTCTTACACCCATTAACGTCGAACGTTCCACGCATTTCAACACACCGCCCAAAGCCGAGCATTTGTTGTACGCAAATATATAAGAACTCCCATGACTGTATGGTTGAAGCTGTTTTATTTTCTTGTTTTGACGCTTCTTGACAAAGAAACAGAAGTAAGTTATACTTGTTTCTATAAAAGGCTCCCGAAGAGAAGGCCTGAGAACGTCGAAACGTGTAGAGCATCAAAACAAGCAAATAAAACATTTCTTCCTTTACAGACATAGAAGTTCTTATTGCGTGGTTTGTTATTTTCAACCTTATGGATAGCGAATGACGAGGTAGAGCTCTTTTTTTATTGTAAATGGAAATTGACTGAGAATTTTCATTTGAACTTTTTAAATGTTTCTGGCAGCCAGTATCCCTTCATCAGGAGTAGATGTTCGGTTGCCAAGCGTTTCCTCGTCTCCTCACTTCACACATCACTTTCAACTATTTCAGACGAAATTTTGACACAATAGAATTTGGCCAAATCCACTATTACGCTCCATTCAGTTTCGTCGCTCTCACTAACTTTCGTCGAAACATTGACACAAACAATGCCATCGCACTCCCTATCGATTTCCTCGCTTTCGCGATATCTGAAGCGCGGAAACAAGAAAACGCCCGACAACCGAACATCTGCGAGTCTCCGTATTTGCCGCAACCGAAAAACACACCCATTATCGCAGCCTCCTGTTTCGGGGCACTGGCCGTCCCGCAACACGTAGATCCCTCCAACTAAAACTTCTCAATCGCTTCCCATTCTCTACCATTAGCAGTTCCTATTGCAACCGAACGCACAAGCACAATTAAGCAATCGAGCACTCGTATCGTAGGGTCCACAGCATTTTCTCGTGCGTCATCCCACCCGCAATTACGAGCCAACGAACATACATATCGGTCACTGACAGAGCATTCCCAGCGGAAGACTTCATGCGAACGTCCGGCTGTTATCAGTACCGCCAACTAGCATCATGCAATGACAGCTGTGTCTGTTCAGGTGCGCGAATCGATAGAACCAATTAAAGCCTTAACACTCACCGTAAGACGTAAGGTTGACCTGCCACGAAACCGAATGACGATGAGAAGCTCTCGGACAGGAGGCAAGATGACCCGTCACAGAGAGTTCCCGACCTGCGCTCGTCGCAGCGGATGCACTGTAAACGAGACAATAACGTCCGATCTCGGTACTCGCCACAAGGTAGACCGTGTCGTTCTCGAACCAAGTTCCGTGGCACATGTACTCTGAAAAGGAGACACAATAACTGTCAGTGCAAATGGAGTCACGTCGCGTGTCGGGATCCGCTTGTTGCCACGCCAGGAGAGTGGACGGTGTAATCGGATCAGAAAGATACTTAGTCGGAGATATGGCTCGGCGTGCTTTGTTCGCGGCGGGCACTGCTTTCATTCGTGCGGGGGTCAGATGCTTAACTCTTTGACTGCCACGGACGCGTGTATGCCCCGAAAGTTATTGACGCGGAGTGTTGCATTTCAGTTAATTGTCAAGTCAAGCCTTTTGGAAATGTTCAACATTTTGTGGGTAGTATGGTTGAGTTGTGGTGTGGCATAGATGTGTTTGTGAATCTTTTCGATCTCTCACGTATTGCAGTTACAACGATCAATTTCATTATTATTAGTTATCAATTATCAATGGATTATTAGATTTAAATTGATTGTAAATTCAAGCTTTTTGAAGATTTTAATAATTTTGTGCCTGGTACTGGTTTTTCAATTAAAATGGCATGATACATCTTCGACACATGATATTGAAAAGATGAAATTATTGTTTCGGTATACTTAGAAAGGGCACATCTGTAAAAATATATGAGTTTGTGAATCTTTTCGATCTCTCATGTATTGCAGTTACAATAATCAATTCCATTATTATTAGTTATCACTTATCAATGGATTATTAGATTTAAATTGATTGCAAATTCAAGCTTTTTGAATATTTTAATAATTTTGTGCCTGGTACTGGTTTTTCAATTAAAATGGCATGATACATCTTTGACACATGATATTGAAATGACGAAACTATTGTTTGGGTATACTTAGAAAGGGCACATCTGTAAAAATACAGTGCTAACCAGAGGCAGCCACATATGTTTCGAACGCATACCTTCATAGGCGTTGAAACTTGCGATGACGTTACTGGACGGAACTTTCTAGTAAACCTAACATTAGGGCACACGACATATAGTGCCTGAAAATGACAGACCCGCGGTCGAAACGAATTTGGATACACACTCGTAACGTTCCACTAATAAAAGGCAGTGAAAGTCGCCGGAAAATAAACGTGACAGCTTCTGTAACTTTGTTCGCGAAACCTGCTAAAATTGACCAGGTGCCGCGTTAATGTGTCGGACGATAATTAGAAGAACGAACAGATAATTTTCTCGCCCGGCGTCCAGAGAAATTTGTCTGAGTAGGTCGATGCGCAACATTCAACGTGCAGTTCTGTGCTGCGTAATTCGGCTGTATCGGGGTGTTTCGAAGATCGCGCGATAAGGTTCTGCGCGTTGCGGACGCGGGACAGGATGTTTTCGAGCGACTTTTAATATAATAATTAGAAGAACGAACAGATAATTTTCTCGCCCGGCGTCCAGTGAAATTCATCTAAGTACGTCGATGCGAAACCTTCGACGTGCAGTTCTGTGCTGCGTAATTCGGCAGTATCGGTGTGTTTCGAAGATCGCGCGATAAGGTTCTGCGCGTTGCGGACGCGGGACAGGATATTTTCGAGCGACTTGTAATATAATAATTAGAAGAATGAACAGATAATTTTCTCGCCTGGCGTCCAGTGAAATTCGTCTGAGTACGTCGATGCGAAACCTTCGACGTGCAGTTCTGTGCTGCGTAATTCGGCTGTATCGGTGTGTTTCGAAGATCGCGCGATAAGGTTCTGCGCGTTGCGGACGCGGGACAGGATGTTTTCGAGCGACTTTTAATATAATAATTAGAAGAACGAACAGATAATCTTCTCGCCCGGCGTCCAGTGAAATTCGTCTGAGTACGTCGATGCGAAACCTTCGACGTGCAGTTCTGTGCTGCGTAATTCGGCAGTATCGGCGTGTTTCGAAGATCGCGTGATAAGGTTCTGCGCGTTGCGGACGCGGGACAGGATGTTTTCGAGCGACTTTTAATATAATAATTAGAAGAACGAACAGATAATCTTCTCGCCCGGCGTCCAGTGAAGTTTGTCTGAGTACGTCGATGCGAAACATTCGACGTGCAGTTCTGTGCTGCGTAATTCGGCTGTATCGGGGTGTTTCGAAGATCGCGTGATAAGGTTCTGTGCGTTGCGGACGCGGGACTGCAGGATGTTATTCGTTACCAGCGACTTTTAAGTGTTTTATTTGAAATTTACTAAAAATATAAAGCAATTTAAATAAATAAAGGAAGAAACAAATTCACTTAACAGATATTTACATTTGTCGTATATTGAAATTTTCGGAAAGAACTTGCAAGATGTAACGATTTTCTTTCACAGACAAAAATAGGTTCTTTTTCCTCCAGATGTTTTTCTATTTGAGTAAACTGCACAGTCTTTGTGTTTTCCTTCGGGATGTAGGAAGATTAAATGAGGCTTTCCATCTAAGCGATCGTGTTTATCATGTGTTCCAGGCCTCCCCAATTTCATATTTGGATGACGACCATCACGAATTAGCATTGACAAAATCTTTTCGTTATAGGTTCTGTTCCTTGGTTTTTTGTTTTTTCTTTGTATAAAATATACGCATTTACCATGGAGATTTCTAATCCCCAAAAGAAATATTCCCTCCACCACTTGAGTGTTCGACGTAAAAAACAGTAAGATGTCGCGTATTGGTTCGCCATATCGACACCATCTATATTTTTATTATAATCTGTGATTACATCCAGTTCTTTTATTTCTCTTCGATTACCTGAATGTCTAACCCTTCTAGTGACATTGCGAGAGCGTCGATAACGTGTGCACGATATCTATTTATTTAGACATGAAAAAATGTCGAGCGGAGCTCGACAAAGGAGCTCCTGCCATAAAAACTGATGTCGAGTCACACTCGACATAGGAGTGCAAAGGGTTAATATAATAATTAGAAGAACGAACAGATAATCTTCTCGCCCGGCGTCCAGTGAAGTTTGTCTGAGTACGTCGATGCAAAACATTCGACGTGCAGTTCTGTGCTGCGTAATTCGGCTGTATCGGTGTGTTTCGAAGATCGCGCGATAAGGTTCTGCGCGTTGCGGACGCGGGACAGGATGTTTTCGAGCGACTTTTAATCTGCCCCGTTACGGTCGGATCCGCCGACAGTGTAGCGCGGCGAGAAAGTTCCCGCGGCATCAACGTTTACGAGGAAGTTTTTGAATGATAGAGATCCGATGAGTAACGGGGACGGGGCGAACGAGTAATTCGTGTTTTGCGGCCATTCGTCGTTCGGCTCCCGAAAGATAGTCGGTGTTCCTGAGAGGGTCGTAAACGCAGACGAGCAGATAACCGACTTTCGCGCATAAAAATAACGTCGACGAGTGGAATCAGGAGCGGACGCGCGGAAATTTAGATACTGAATTTTTATAGCCGCGGCGAAACGATTTGCACCGTTTTCGGTATAAACACGATCGTGCGCGCGGACTTTTCGGGAAGCGCCGCAACCCGACGACTTGATACTTTTACGATTCCGGCGTTTAGAATGCGAGGAGAAAGGCGGCGCGCTGTATCGTTTTTATGACGGCGAGGACCTGCAGATACGTTCTGGCTGCAGCACGCAATGGGAACGTGTGGCGCGCGATGAACGACAGGCGAACGAAACAGAGAGTCGTAAATCGTTCGACGCATCGATATCAGGCGTGACACGTCGATTGACGATACCTGATCGAAGTCGCCCGATAGACGGGGTTGGAATTTACAGCGTTCGCTTTGCAGGAAACAGGAACTCGCGTGTCACGTCGACGAAGCGGCGAGGAATGATGCTAATGTACTATGACGCCGACTTTGTCGTAATGCAGTGATTTTCGAGCGGGGTGATGCGAGCGGAGCTTATGTGCGCGGCGGGAATGCTGGAAGGTCGTTCATCGAAGTAGCTCCGGAAGAAGTCGAAAGCACCGTATTCAGGCATTCACGGTTATAGGCTGCCATTTGTAAAATGATTTACGTAAAAAGTGTTATGGGCTTATCACGACATAAAAAGTCTCGTTAAAATGATTATATGCGTATGGTGTTGATATTGTCAATTTTTTCTTGAGTCATTATAATTTAACACGTTGACTGCCGATCGTATTTTGCTGTATTAGAACGGCGATGCTATGAAATACTACAGCGTTTCACTGAATTATGCAAAATGTAAATAATATGCAGGTATTGGAGATCAAAGGATCGCATGATTATTCTAACGGTAACTCCGTTTATAAAATAATTATTGTTACTCATTGCGAATATTTTGAAATTTCAGTAAAATCTCTTGCGCCGGTCACCGGTGACCATCACGGCAGTCAAAGTTTTAACTAATCGGTGAAATAAAAAAGGCTGACATTTTATAATAAATCCTAATTTTAATTATCATTATTTAACACGTTGACTGCCACGGTGGTCACCGGTGACCGGCGCAAAAGATTTTACTATAAATGCAAAAAAATTCGCCGTGAAGCCTATTTGCAATCTTGTAAAAATCAATTGATATTGAAATGGTGCTTCAACACTTTGGCTTCTAACAACTCTGCGTTATCTTCATTTTGCATGATTTAATCATACTCTGCAGTATTTCATCGCATCGCGATTCTAACATAGCAAAATACCCACGGCAGTCAACGTGTTATGTGTCCCGTATCATAAGAAACGTTAAAAAATGCTGTCCGAATTTTCCCAATCCATTCAACCATGCAACCATCGTTTGCCCCCGTCTGGGTTAGGTCTGGTCAACGTGTTATCTTCATTTGTGTTTAATCATACCGCAGTATCATAAGAAACGTTAAAAAATGCTGTCCGAATTTTCCCAATCCATTCAACCATGCAACCATCGTTTGCCCCCGTCTCAACACTCGAGGCTCACCGCGTCTTCCTTAAAACGTTCGGCCGATTTTCCGTATCCCGCCCTGGAAAACAGCCGCGCGCCATCGTGTCGGCAAGGCGCACGGTAAATAAATTCATTCGACGCTTTCAATTTCCGCGCGACTCTCCCGAAAATCGAACCACCCCCGGGCTTTAGCGCGAAATTGCCCTCTCGCATAGAAAAACCACGGAGGAAGCGTAAAATAATATCTGAAAGTCTCCGCGCGCCACAAAGCCGCGCGCGAATCCCCCAATAAGAATTCCAATAACGTCTGCGCGGAGCACTTGGACGCAGATTTCCGCGGCTCAAAGTGGCGGCATCGCTAAGCGGGCGGAACGTGGGGAAAGAGAATTCGAGAAAGGAGGCGAGCGAAAGCGCCAGAAAAGCAGAGCGAGAGCGCGTAACACGCGTGTGCCACGCGAAACACGCTCAGGTGCGCTCGACTCATCGGCCAACTTCCGATTGCGTCGTTTGGCGAGTCGCGAGTCAATAAAGAGCAGCGTAGAACAGCCTGTTTCCGTTGGATAGTGAAGGAGCGTTGAAAAATACGGGGGGTATATTAACACTGTGACTGCCATGGTGGTCACCGGTGACCGGCGCAAAATATTTTACTAGAAATGCAAAAAATTCGCAATAAAGCCTATTTGCAATCTTGTAAGAGCAATTGATATTGGAAAGATGCTTTAATACTTTGGCTTCTGACAACTCTGCGTTATTTTTATTTTGCACGATTTAATTATACTCTGCTGTATTTGATCGCATCGCGGTTCTAATGTAGCAAAATAGGCTTGGCAGTCAAAGTGTCAACTACCCCTTTGCATGTAACACAAAAAATGAGTACGATTGACAACGTGTTAGATCGAGCCCGCAAAATGTGTGTATATGTATAGGAAAGGAAATGGGCAAGGGTCGAGACTAAAATTTAATTACGAATAGAGAGAGGTTTACAACGATCGCTACTCTTTGACACACGTCCGACTTCTCGGGCCGACAGTTCCCGACTGTGCTTCCTTTGTTTAGTGCACACACGCATCGGACCTCTCCTCAACCCCCTTTTCGAAAAGCTTGATGCGTGTTTCTCCCGAATCCCACTCTACGTACATATATACATGAAACATGTCCAGCTGCAAATGAATGCTATACTCAAACCATAAAAGGCGTATCATTCAAAATGCATATATGTATTATAGGAAAATGCTTACTAGCCAAATGAAAGTTTAGTTTGTTGAGCGATGTACAATTTACTTCGAACATAATCGATGGTCTCGCGGTATACACTGCTGCATCTTTTTCCGCAAAACCCATAATCGTGTCTTTTGGCCCCACCAGGTGCCTTCGCCCGACACAAACGTGCATTCATCGGCCACAGGCACGCTTCACGCACCACGCCTACACGCGTCGCCCACCCGCAAAGATTTAAAATAACAAGGCTGCAGTAAAACAGGCCGTCTAATAGTTTCTGTTTGCGTCCACCCCTCACACGGTTTCACGCAGCCGCGCGACCGACACCGCTTGCAATAATACTCGTGACCGTAATCTCTTTCTGAGCGGCTGTAATCCTAACTGAGACAAGCGCGGCGCGGTTCCGGCGAGATCTCGACGCGATTAACCGTCACGCCCGAGAAACCACGAGCATTCGGGGCTGCAGAGGAAGGTGGGAGGCAGGTGCGGCGCTTAGGGCTTCCTGAGAAAGCACGCCCGAGATCGCTGTTTGTACGAAGTCTTAATGGCTATTTTGCCTTCTCGTCTCGGCGCGCGCGGAGACGCAATCTCTCGGCGGCGACAGCCAACAGACGCGTGGCTCGACGATCTAAATCCGCGAGGCTATGTCAACGCCCGGCTGCCACTGGAATAATTTGCCGCGGCGCGGGAATGCGGTGCAATGAAAAAGGACGCAAGGCGTCGGGGAACTATGCGAGCTGGTCTTGTGGGAGGAAGTGGCATGCGTGGATGACGGTAGGTTTACGGACATTTCGCGTCTACGTAACTATGCGGATACGCATCAGATTGATACGAGAACGAAGCACCTTTGTCTTGAGCATGGAAAAAATGGGAGTTCGACGATGCCTCCACGGCAGGAGAGCAATTGGACTAGGTTCTTTCGGGTGATAGTTATCGCACTGCGAGATTACGAGCTTCTGACGTGAATACTTCTATGCGTGAAGTCAATTGATTCGTGAACAAAGCATCTTTCACTTGAGCATGGAAAAAATGGGAGTTCGACGATGCGTGAATGATAGTTATCTTTACTATGTTTGTTTGAAGTCGATTGATTCGTGAAAGAAGCATCTTTCTCTTGAGCACGGAAAAATGGGAGTTCGACGATGCCTTCATGGCAAGAGAACAACTGGAATGCGGTACTTTCGGGTGATAGTTATCGCACTGGGGGATTACGAGCTTCTGACGTGAATACTTCTATGCGTGAAGTCGATTGATTCGTGAACGAAGCATTTTTCTCTTGAGCGTGAAAAAAATGGGAGTTTGATGATGCTTTCATGGCAGGAGAGCAATTGGAATACGGTTCTTTTGGGTGACAGTTATCGCATTGCGGAATTACGAGCTTCTGACGTGAATACTTCTATGTATGAAGTCGATTGATTCGTGAACGAAGCATCTTTCTCTTGAGCAAGGAAAAAATGGGAGTTCGACGATGCCTTCATGGCAGGAGAACAACTGGAATACGGTTCTTTCCGGTGATAGTTATCGCACTGCGGGATTACGAGCTTCTGACGTGAATACTTCTATGCGTGAAGTCGATTGATTCGTGAACAAGGCATCTTTCTCTTGAGCAAGGAAAAAATGGGAGTTCGACGATGCCTTCATGGCAGGAGAACAACTGGAATGCGGTTCTTTCGGGTGATAGTTATCGCACTGCAGCATTACGAGCTTATGACGTGAATACTTCTATGTGTGAAGTCGATTGATTCGTGAAAGAAGCATCTTTCTCCTGACCATGGAAAAAATGGGAGTTCCACGACGCCTTCATAGCAGGAGAACTGACGGGTGATAATTATTGCACTGCGGAATTACGAGCTTCTAACGTGAATACTTCTATGTTTGAAGTCGATTGATTCGTGAACGAAGCATCTTTCTCTTGAGCACGGAAAAATGGGAGTTCGACGATGCCTTCATGGCAGGAGAACAACTGGAATGCGGTTCTTTCGGGTGATAGTTATCGCACTGGGGGATTACGAGCTTCTGACGTGAATACTTCTATGCGTGAAGTCGATTGATTCGTGAACGAAGCATTTTTCTCTTGAGCATGAAAAAAATGGGAGTTTGATGATGCCTTCATGGCAGGAGAGCAATTGGAATACGGTTCTTTTGGGTGACAGTTATCGCATTGCGGAATTACGAGCTTCTAACGTGAATACTTCTATGTTTGAAGTCGATTGATTCGTGAATGAAGCATTTTTCTCTTGAGCATGAAAAAAATGGGAGTTTGGTGATGCCTTCATGGCAGGAGAGCAACTGGAATACGGTTCTTTCGGGTGATAGTTATCGCACTGCGTAATTACGAGCTTCTGACGTGAATACTTCTATGTGTCAAGTCGATTGAATCGTGAACGAAGCACCTTTCTGTTGAGCATGGAAAAATGGGAGTTCGATGATGACTTCATGGCAGGAGAGCAACTGGAATACGGTTCTTTGGGGTGATAATTATCGCACTGCAGCATTACGAGCTTCTGACGTGAATACTTCTATGTTTGAAGTCGATTGATTCGTGAACGAAGCATCTTTCTCTTGAGCACGGAAAAATGGGAGTTCGACGATGCCTTCATGGCAGGAGAACAACTGGAATACGGTTCTTTCCGGTGATAGTTATCGCACTGCGGGATTACGAGCTTCTGACGTGAATACTTCTATGTGTGAAGTCGACGATTTATTCGGATTAATGCTCAATGTACGATCGCATCCGTGGAGATAGGTAGACCACGTAAATAATTTCGAGATCAGAACGCTTAGAAGGACACTCATTTGGATATACATAATCTTGTCAAATAGCACACACAATAATTTCGTTGAGAAGATCGGAATGTATAAAAATTATGCGTCCCGTATACCTAGTGTTAATTTCGGTGACGGTTTCTTATGAACGAAAATTTAAGCAAACGCCAGCTACTTTCGGCGCAGACTAGAAACATGACGCGTTCGCCGACTTTGAATTTGTACTACTTCCTTAACACTGTCCACCTCGTACTCAACCTAAGAAATTCTCTACCGCACGCGCAGCAACAGAAAACCATAACACTGCATTCGGGTCATCGCTAAACACTGAATCTACCTGTGTACACCTGAATGACCGATCGCAGGCGCATCTTCGCCGGGCACATGAATTTGCAGCAGCAATAAGCGCTGCCCAATCGCCCGTGCGAATTGGCATTAACAAACTATTCCGCGGGGACGCGATCGCATGCATCGCCGCCGGGCAAGAGTTTCCCCGTGCACTCCACGCGCATCTTCCGCCCGCACCGCTGTTGGAAAACGTGAATGCGCAGCATTTAAATCCTCATAAACGCACCCGCCACTCTCACGGCTGCTTATCATAATGCCGTCGGCACAACAGACGTGCGGGTCGAATGCGGCACACGTCGATACACCTGAATAATAAAATGAACCTCCGAGCTCCGCCACGTAAGCATTCGGGGTACCGCGAGAAACCATCAGGCGACTGCCTTGCGCAAACTATCGCCACTTGCAATAACTTTCCTCGGTTCTACGGCACGAAGGGGTGGCTTGTTCGGTCCAAAGATGCACGCGGCTGTTGGCGGCGGTGATGGAGGGGTAGGTCGGGCAGGAAAGGTGAGATGGGTGGGATGAGTAATCCGATAAGATGTTCTCGACGGACGTGGTGCTTGCCTGCTTTTTGCTTTTTGCGTATGCCATCTCAGCGAGGTCGCATATGCCCCGGGTGACGGCCCGGACCACTTACAGTAGTCCTGTTCGCCTGCTTTCCTCTGCTTCGCGCTGCGAAGCTGTCTCTGTTCAAGCTCCTCGCGACGCGACGTTAAGTCTACGCGAAAGTGACGACGTCAAAACCGGTGGGCCAGGAGTTTTGACAGGGATAGCGGTAGGCTGGTATTTTTGTGCAACGTGTTGACGACCGGGGTGGACATCGCAAAAGATCTGACTAGATATGCAGACAGTGCACCAGCATTTAATCATATTCTGTAGTGTTTCAACTTTTCGATTATTGGATAAATCTTACGTTTGAAATATAACTTGCAAATTAGTTATAATGTTAGTTTCGTAGTATCGTTGCAGTCTATTATTATTTTGTAACATTCTTTCCTTATTACGCATCGTGAAATGAACCTTTTGACTCCTCTCCCTTAGAACAGGAAGATCGTTAAATAAAGGGTTAATACGTTCGACGTCGAGTTTATACTCTACAACGATTTGTCCAGTCATCGTTTACGTTGACTCGAACCGGGGGTGCATAACGTTCCACCCAATCAGGAAGCAGCGTAGTACGCCATTGCGCGCTACGACGTCCATCAAAACCCTTCGCCTCACATATCGGCGGTCGTCAGGAAGTCCGCCGATGTTCGCGGACATTCCCGAGAAATGTCGTCGTTAAGACCACCGCAGACAAGATCTGCGCGTTATCTGCCTAGGATTATTGCTCTTCTTTGCCCGCTTCTTTATATGCGAATTCGCCCGTATAGTTCCGCGCTCGGAACGGCGCAGGAATTTGAATATTGCAATGAATCGTCCATGCTAATGTTCCCCACCTAATGTGATACCGCGCTGGAAATATTCCCCCGTACTTTCGCAGCACTAAACTCACCAGCGAACGTGACGTTCCCGATAATAAACTCGGTTTGTCCCACGTACGCAAACTATCGAACCGACACTATCTTGCCGGTCGACGATCGGACCGTATTACAATTCAGCCTGACGACGCCGGACGCGATTTCGAAAAAACTGCCTTTGCTGAGCCAAAGCACTCCCCCACGGCCGACTGCCGATTGGCATGGCGAAGGGAGCCTTTCCCAAAAGGGATTACATCAAGGCTGCGGATTACAGAAAAAGGACGGGGTCGATCGAAGGCCGACGCCAAGCGACAGTCGAGGACGCGCTATAAAAATCACATTAAACAAGCCATTCCGCCCACTGACTTACCCCCGAGCCGAGAAGCGCGTCCTGGAAATCAAATACGCGTTGTGCAGCCAATATGCGACTGCTGGATCAAACACAAACGCGTCTTGTTGAGCATCTCTGTACTTTTATACTTTTCTTTCGACTGGACCATCCAATGATTATATCTGAACGTCGTTAAACCAAGGTAGTGTCGCATTTCTCGCACGACAGATTAACCACTAATCGCGCATGATAGATTTACCACGGAAGTTTACTGAAAAATGTAACTTTTCCACCTTGCACATTTCATGCATTTGAACAATTTACTTGGTGCACCGGTATTCAAGACACCACGGCAAGGAAAAATAATCCTTGGATTCCCCTATCTATTATTGACCTCGGTAATAAAAACCGCGTGCCACCCAAATAACCTAAATTTCTCAATCACTTCCAATCTGACAAGTTACCAGATTCGGCGGAATAACCAACAGGAAATAATACTGATTTTCTACATGCCACACGCCAATCTTGGCATTTCACGCATTTGAACAAATTCCTCGATGCACCAACCGACAACTCTATATCCAAGCACCGAGAGACGGAATGACCATCCTCGATTCCCCCTCTATATTTTTCAAACACTTCCAAGCCGACCAGTTACGAGTTTCGCCACAATGAGCCGCAAATACCATACATCCCCGTGCATAAACACAAAATCATCTGCACCTTCTTAGTTTGTGTAGGTCGCGTGTGTAGCGATTCGCACACATCCCACGCAGCAGCGTCAACGATTTATCACGGCACGGCACACAAAGGCAGCTCCTCCGAAGGACATTCCACGTGTCCACTCACTTCGCCATCCTATCTGATCCCGACCATCGAGGGCAGAGGATTCGGTGGCCGCGTGGGATTACACGCGACCGGACAGGGATGAAAGGCGGATCGAAAATTATTCCGCCGGCTCCGGACGCGTATGAATAAGAAAATTCGGCCTGAGAACCTACCAGAGAGAGCCTCGTCGCTGCAGGAGGTCGCAAATTCCATCCGATCTGGCGTCCTACAGCCGATGTCCAGTCGACGCACGCTCCCATGATGACACCGCCTTGGAAACGGAGTCGGGGTCATCCTCACGTCCTGCACCTCAGCCACGTTCGCCCCGTTCGGGTCGTCGTCGACGTGTAACATGTCCTCTGCACTCTTGACGCCGCCTGAATGTACCACGGAGACGATCTCGTAGCGACCGAGATACGGACATTGCCGCGTCATCGGCTCCGATGCTGGAAAATGACGGCCGGTGTTATTCAACGTCTGCGTATAGAAGTTTCGCGCTAAAGTACGTTGTGGGAGTGAGGCAGCGGCAAATATTTTCGGCAAAGAGATAATAGAAATGAATGGAATAGAAAATGGTAGCGTACGAGGAATGTATATATTTATAGATGTAGGGATATTGTATTTTTGGGAACAAGATAAGTCTTTTCTAAGAGTATTATAAGTTCAGGTAGATATGAGCCGGAAGTGCAATAATGCGAATTTATAGAGTTAAGTGAGCGAGTGAGCAAATAAACGATCTCGTAGCGATCGAGGTACGGACATTGCCGCGTCATCGGCTCTGATGCTGTAAAATGACGGCCGGTGTTATTCAACGTCTACGTATAGAAGTTTCGCGTTAAAGTACGTTGTGAGAGTGAGGCAACGGCAAGTATTTTCGGCAAAGAGATAATAGAAATGAATGGAGCAGGGTATGGTAGCGTACGAGGAATGTACGTGGGCAGTCCGACAAGTACTTAGCCTACAAAACAAAAACGAAAATTTTGGAAAATTGACGATTTATTTTTCAACATAGTCTCTTTTTAACTCGATACACTTGATCCAGCGATGCTCCAACTTCCTCAACCCGTCTGAAAAATACGTTTTCTGGAAACCTGCAAAGTAGGCCTCCGTGGCGGCGAGAACCTCCTCATTCGACTCAAATTTCTGCCCAACGAGTGACTTTTTCAAGTTTGGGAACAAAAAGAAGTCACACGGGGTCAAATCTGGAGAATACGGTGGACGGGGCAGCTGTTCGTAGCCTAATTCAACCAATTTGGCTGTAGCTTGGGCAGAGGTGTGAGCCGGTGCGTTATCGTGGTGAAAGAGCACTTTTTTCTTCGCCAAATGGGGCCGTTTTTTCCTTAATTCGGCGTCGAATCGGCTCAATAGTTCGGCATAGTACAGCCCTGTGACTGTTTTGCCCTTCTCCAGGTAGTCTATGTAGATCACACCTTGTGAATCCCAGAAAACGGTGGCCATCACCTTTCCGGCCGATAGGACAGTCTTCGCCTTCTTCGAAGCACATTCGCCGGGCGCAGTCCATGTTTCGACTGTTCCTTGGTCTCTGGTGTGTACCACTGGATCCACGTTTCGTTGACAGTCACAAAACGACGGAGAAACTCTTTCAGATTGCGCTTAAACAGTGTTAAACACTGCTTTGGAGTGGTCTCACGGATGCGCTTGTTATCCGGAGTGAGCAAACGCGGCACCCATCGAGCAGAAAGCTTTCTCATGCCCAATATTTCATGCAGGATATGCCCAGATTTCATCGTTGGATCAAGTGTATCGAGTTAAAAGGAGACTATGTTGAAAAATAAATCGTCAATTTTCCAAAATTTTCGTTTTTCTTTTGTAGGCTAAGTACTTATCGGACTGCCCTCGTATTTATAGACGTAGGGATATTGTATTTTTCGGAATAAGATAAGTTTTTTATAACAGTATTATAAGTACAGGTAGATTCGAGTCGGAAGTGCAATAATGTGAATTCGTAGAATTAAGTAAGCGAATGAGCAAATGAACGATCTCGTAGCGACCGAGATACGGACATTGCCGCGACATTGGCTCTGATGCTGGAAAATGACGGCCGGTGTTATTGAACGTCTGCGTATAGAAGTTTCGCGCTAAAGTATGTTCTGGGAGTGAGGCAACAGCAAGTATTTTTGGCAAAGAGATAATAGAAATGAATAGAGTAAGGTATGGTAGCATATGATATTGTGTTTTTAGGAATAAGATAAGTTTTTTATAAGAGTATTACAAGTTCAGGTAGATACGAGCCGGAAGTGCAATAATGTGAATTCGTAGAATTAAGTGAGCGAGTGAGCAAATTAACGAATAAATTAATGAGTGGGAGCGAATGATCGTAGGGTATAAGTGATGTATTTACATATATGTAGGAATTGATATTGTAATGTGGTAATCGATAGTATGTTCTGATTGCTATGTAAAGCAATATCACTATAATAATAAAAAAGCAAGTAGTCTTACTATATATTATAAAGGATATACTTTCAAGAATAATATAAGTTTTTCGCGAAGGTATAGAGAGCCCTGCGCGAGAGAAAACAGGGTGGAGGATAGTGACTGATGAGCTTATTATAAGCCAAGGCAGACGCAGGCCAGAAGCGCAATAAGGCAAATTCTTAGAATTAAGTGAGTGCGAAAATGAGCGAATAGATGAGTGAGCGAGAGTGAATGAGGATAAAGTAGAATATAAAAGCTAGGTTTATATATGTAAATATCTACATTGTGAGGGATATCATATTTTTAAGAACAAGATAAGTTTCCCCGAAGACATAGACAGCCGTTTGCAAAAGAAAGTAGTACATAATATAGTATCCTACTATATTATTTTTCTGCAAACATACTAGAGATTATTAAATGTTATAGGTGAGCACATTACAAACCATTGCCACGCCCATCATAAATCCCAACGAACCGCAAGATGATTTTCAGTAGGAACGTGTACTTTGGTATAATATGTATTTGGTGTTACTGGATAAACAGTGTGTTAAGGAATACGATTAAAACTCGGTACGCGTGAATGATGGAGATTATTAGTGCTCCTCGTTGAGAAAACACCAAAAATATATGATCGCACGTAGGAGCCTTTGTGTGATGAAACGTTCGATGTCGCGTCGCAATATATGATTGCTTGACAGCGATGGCCTGGCAAGCAACTGAACATGTATGAATTCAATTGTCAACATTTATCTTGTACGTAACAGCGAGCATCTGTGTGCTTACGCAAACGTAGAATAGTCGTTCTCAGAAGCACTCACAGTCCCTGCAATTGACTGATGTTTCGCGTTAAATTTATCAAAGGCGTCGGGACGGGCAGATTTTCGACAATGGAAAAGTAACCGGCTCTCACGACATGATTTGTATGACAGTTTGAAGGTCCCGTTAAATTAACGCGCAAGTACGCAACGATATGCTGGCGTAATGTTTGCGGATTGACACGATTGAGTGGCGCTACAGTAATTTCGAACTCTCCCGACAATTGACATCAACAGCGAGCCGCGCCCGTGTAATTGTAATAAATTGCGTTCACGGGCAATTGCGCCGAGACAGCGTAAACGGCTGAATTGTTTATTTTACAATCGTCGAAAATCCGCGCTTTGGCGCACTCGTTTATTTCCACTTTTTGACACCGGCCACCCCCGTAAATCCTACGATGCACCGAATATAATTACACCCACGGGCCGCAACACACTCAGCCGAACGACCTAACCTCCACCGCTCCGCAGATTGTTTTTCAAAGGAACCGTCACATGCGCGACCCGTGAAAACGCTTTCATCGACGGTACGTCAACGCTTAAACATTCTCCACCTGAAATTATATTCCACCGGCGTTTTACCCACCTTCAAAGAACCATCAGCGCAGCAATTCGATCACTTTGCCCCGACATTTTCGAGGTTCGTAAGCAAAATGCGTTGCGGCCAGGTCAAAGAACCTGAAATGTTTGGTAATCCGCGTACGCGACGATTTTGTGCGACGTGTGATACCCGGTCGTCTTCACCTTGTCTTAGCAAGATAATCGTCGTTTGAGACTGAATGAATAACAGTGCTCATTTTTTAAGAAATAACAACGGTACGGCAATGAACGTTTAACTGTGGTAAAGTATACTAGGAAACCTGAACGGGAATATTTAGTATGCAAGACATAAACTGCTGGGTGTAAAATTGAGAACGGGTAGTGTGAAATAAGATCACAGTTCGTCGTAGCGCGGATTTCAGATTAAACTTCTGTAATATGCATCAATGTCTATATATATGTCATTTCTGTAGGGTGCTGTGCTGTTCTATTCCGCAGCGACAGAATTGTTTATATGCTCTCTTTTGTCTATTTTCTTCGTTCGATTGCAGTTCCACACTGATCGGTGTATTACCACATTGTTGACCGGTCACGAGTTAACTCGTGTTTTCATGGCCAAACGTTGTTGACCGGTCACGAGTTAACTCGTGTTTGCATTTGTGTTGGCTATTTTAATTTTGGAAACGCAGGGCAATATAGAATATAGCAAAATTTTGTTCATTGTGGTCAATACCGTCTGCTTTATTACAAAAAAGTATACTTTTCTTGGCACTGAGGCTTTTGTTACAATTCTAGTATTAGAAAGTGTCAAGAACGACGGAACGTGACGGTGAAGCATTTTTCAATCAATTATACGTGAATGCTTTATAGAGTTGCCCGAGTGATTTTTAAATGAGTTATAGTCAATTTAAAATGATTATTGGAAATGAAATAACAAGGGCATAATCTAGCTCTTTAAAAGGAAAGCTCAACGAAACAAGATATATGTGTAAAACCTCTTGTCTACATCTACGCGTAAATGATTGCTGTACAGTTAATCGTATGAAAAAATATTAGAAGTTACAAAAAATGTATGTCCAAAGTTCAATTTGAATTCATTATGCACGAACAAACTTTATTGAAGGTTATTTATATCGTTTCACTTCCATGTTCACTTACAAAATAATAGCCGGTGACTTGAGATAGCTTTTGCCGAAAATTGTCGGTCAACAATGTGTTAACACTTTGACTGCCATGCGTATTTTACTATATTAAAACTGCAACGGAATGAAGTACTACAGAATACGATTGAATTGTGCAAAGTGCAAATAATGCGAAGGTATCGGAGACCAAAGAATTGAATCGCTGTCTAATATTAATTGTATTTACAAAATTATAAATGCGACCGGTTGGATATTTTTTTAATTTTTCGTGTGACCTTTTACGCCGGTCACCGATGACCACCATGGCAGTCAAAGTGTTAAGATGTATGCGAGTTACTTTATTCCCTTACAATAAATGTTCAATCAACGTGCATACCCAAAGCGATATACCCCACGTGACAAGACATACAGACCGTTTTGAAGTATTCGAACGCGAGCAGAACCTACCCTCGTTTCCTCTCCGCGCATCTGCATCGATCCCGCTGATCTCCGGAGGTAGCATTACACGGCGGCCCGTTAAAGTTCATACGTGCCGCACGGGCTTCGAATAAAAGTGACGAAGGAGACCCGCAGGCACTTACTTTGCCCGGTAACTATTAACTCGCGGCAATTCCGTATGTACGTCCCGTATGCAGTCCCGACGTTCGGCCACATACTTCGCGTGCGCACATATGAGGTATATGCGGTGTGCGCGCGTGTGGGCGGAGGCATGCGCCTCTGTCTCGAATGGCGGCACGATAAACCTCGCCCAAACTACGAGCAGGTCTTTGTCACCGTTGGAGGATCGAGCGGGGGAAGATCGAAGGCGTAAGCGGGAGACTTTACGACAGATCGGGCATATGATCCTTTACGCGATCGTAAAGACGCTCCGCCCTGAATTGATTGTTAAACTCCGGCATTTGCAACTTCCGCTGGAAACGCGCGGATGTGCGCTCGAGTATGGGACCCTCTGTGAATGCAATCACGCGTGTGTCTGTCGTGCATACATCAGCCATGCGCGGTAGGCGCGTGCACACGTGTGTATAATTGACGTATCATCATTGTTCCTGACGTCATTGTTCGGACGTAGGAGCGTATGCAGGCGCGCAACTGTGGATGCTGGAATTATATCGCGTGTAACTATGAGGGACCGGAGGCGGCCTGAAGATGGTGATGAGACAAGGCGGAGGCGAAGTTGACGGTTGCGCTTTTGGAAGACGTTTTGACGTTGTGACCAGTAACTAGATAAAATAGGATTCACTTCGTTGTTAGCTCGATCTTTTTGATAACGGGATCGAAACGCCCGAATGGAATCTAAACAGGTTGAGGGGGTAAATTGAACTGTTTCTTTAACCCTTTTACTGCCAGGCCCATCTACGCGGTACGCGCGAAGATTGCCAGGGCCGATTTGATATTCACACTTCTATGAATTGCTTTATAAAGAACAAAATGCCAATTTCCTGGAGGAAAGTTTTAAAATGTATTTTTTTCAAACTTAGAAGATATTGAATACAATTTTAGTGAAATGAAATATTTAATAATAAATAATGTGAATTTTTATATTTAGATTATATAAAGTATACGTGGAAAATTATTTTCACAAAAATGCATTAAAGATATCGGCCCGTAGCAGTTTTCGCATAGATCGGCCCGCTGGCAGTCAAAGGGTTAAAGGACTGGATGTTGCGGCATTAAATGTGACTATCCATACTTACAGTATGGATTTTACACAAACTAATTATATTAGCCAAATTAAATTAGAGAACTGAATAAAATCTTTAAACTAGAATAAGCACGGCAGTGTCTATGCGAAATCATGATTAAAAAGCGCATACGGCAGTTAACGTGCGGGTAACGTTCCCGACGATGCTGGGAGTCGATAAGGAATTTTGATTTCGCGGTGCCTGTTTAAGAACACCCACACGAATCGCGATCACGCGATTTTCGTCTCGATATCGCACAGCGTGTTCGCTTGCGTTGCGAAAAATTTCACGTCGCCGGGCGAGACGCTTATTCGATAAGCGTTTTTGTGCGTTATTCGTCGAAACCGTCGGGCGTAGCGAACTGCGCGGGAAAAAATGCTTCGTGACGATTATTCGCACGGAAATGCAGAGGCACGCGTAAGCATCGAAATAACCGGCGTTCAGGTAAAATCGACTTTTGAAGAGTTCGCGAACCTCCACGCTTTCTTCTCGCTTGCGGTTGAAACTGTCATAGAGGCATTTTTTTTTAAATTAATACCGTTTCGCAATAAAATGTGGTTTAGGAGTGACTTGTCCAAGCAATAACGTTACGGTTGCGTAGATTGAAGATTTAGAAAGTAAAGTGATTCTCTTTGTGACTAAAAAAGAATTGTACTTGTAACTCTATAAAAGCATAGTGTATATGTACTATTAAAATAATGTCACCAGTTACGTAAATTGAAGATACCGGAAGTGAACTCATTTTCCTTGGAACCATATATAACCGTACTATTTAAAGTATTGATACTATTAAAGTATTATAACAGCCAATATAATATTATTGCCAGAAGTTCTACGTTAATCAATCTATCGCTTTGCAGTGTACCGAACACGATCAACATAATCAAACTCAGTATCAAAATGGTACGCGTGTTTGTCTGTAGACCACATTGATCGGTTCTACCTTCTCCCAGCTGGACGCAAGATCGTACGTAATGGTAGATATGAAGGTTGCGAAGTACCTCAGCAAACCATACATTTGTGATTCCGCTTCCCTGGAAGATTTACCAGGTAACCAGCGGCAAGACTTGCGGCTATACTTTGGTATGCCCGAATACGAAACCCCCGAACTCCACAGTCTACCGAAGTTCGACGGACTCGACGAAGACATCTCCTTGTTACGCATTTTCAAATGACGCCGTTCGATTTCAGCGTACCCCATCGCCCTTTATAGGAACTCGCCAGCTCACCGAAAATCCGTTAAACAATTTCATCGAGCATCCACGTTTCGCCATTTGTGCCAAACCGTCCAACGATACTTCGTACTATATTGCACGCACACTTACGTACTGCGCAATTAACCTCGTTGTTAGAAAACATGCGTCATCCCACCGAGCCACGCGGCACGTCGAACGAATACGAAACCCCCGAACTGCACAGTCTACCGAACTTCGACTGACTCGACGAAGACACCTCCTTGTTACGCATTTTCAAATAACGCCGTTCGATTTCAGCGTACCCCATCGCCCTTTCTAGGAACCCGCCAGCTCACCGAAAATTCGTTAAACAATTTCATCGAGCATCCACGTTTCGCCATTCGTACCAAACCGTCCCAACGACACTTCGCAGCATCTTGCACGCACACTTACGTACTGCGCAATTAACCTCGTTGTTAGAAAACATGCGTCATCCCACCGAGCCACGCGGCACGTCGAACGAATACGAAACCCCCGAACTGCACAGTCTACCGAACTTCGACTGACTCGACGAAGACATCTCCTTGTTACGCATTTTCAAATGACGCCGTTCGATTTCAGCGTACCCCATCGCCCTTTATAGGAACCCGCCAGCTCACCGAAAATCCGTTAAACAATTTCATCGAGCATCCACGTTTCGCTATTCGTGCCAAACCATCCCAACGACACTTCGTAGCATATTGCACGCACACTTACGTACTGCGCAATTAACCTCGTTGTTAGAAAACATGCGTCATCCCACCGAGCCACGCGGCACGTCGAACAATATTTGCAATCATATTTGCATTGTAAGTCGAACGACGAGTTCATGCAAATGTGCGCTAACGTGATTTCGCTGACGCTGTCCTTCGATATTTAAATCGTTCCCTTCGCTCAGGCGCAATTCCCAGGGCACGTTTGCCCAGCGCACCGCGTCATAAAATGTAAAATGAGCCATGGGGTTGCGCAGGGGTTAATAGACGCCGGTGCAACTAATTCGTGGGCGTGCATCTAAATCTACTCCTGTATTCCGGAACGACGAGTACGCATAATGATATCGGCGGGCGTAGTTTAGTACGTGATCGTAATTGACTTACTGATGAACGTCGTGTAGGGCGTCGAGTGGGAGTTGAACGTACTCGAGTTACAGACGTCGTCGGGCTGCTGACTCCATTTTGACAGTTGCATCTCGATCACGTGCTCGTCTCTTCGATGGAACATCAGGCACACGTATCCGTTCTTGCTGAAAAACGAGACGTGAGGGTCTCAGTGACGAACAGCAAGCATCAAATGTTCGTATTTCATACTCATATTCTTTAGCTTAGATAGACAAAATGTTGTTTGTACTGTAACACAGTTTAGGATGATATCACACGTTGGACTTTCATAAGAACTGTTAACACTTTGACTGCCATGGTGGTCATCGGTGACCGGCGCAAAAGGTCTCACGGAAAATTCAAAAAATATCCAATCGGTCGCATTTATAATTTTGAAAATGCAGTTAATATTAAATAGTGATTAAATTCTTTGGTCTCCGATACCTTCGCATTATTTTCATTTTGCACAATTCAAACATATTCTGTAGTACTTCATCCCGTTGCGGTTTTAATATAGTAAAATACGCGTGGCAGTCAACGTGTTAAATTAGAAATTATAATTCAATAGGTTTTAGTGAGAATTATTATAATATATGAGATTTTAATGATTTATCGCTGTAATTTATTTCGTAATCGCGTAAACTTATCCACGGTTGTGTAAGGAACATTTCCAGAAGCAGACATTTCTCGATTTTCCTTGACTTTTTTTCGGTTTAGATAAAGAGTAAATATTTTTGATGCCACTTGCCAAATTACAAAGTTAAAAAAAAAAACCTCCGATCAAACATCCAACAGTAGAACAATCTGTGCTGACCACGCTTCGTGCTCCACCCTGTACGCGAATTTGTTTTCTACATGCAGACTAGCACTAGCCTGCTTGGTACCATATGGACTGCATACATTCTGGCGCCACGGATCGCACGGGCCGAGAAAAAGGGAAAAATTACGATCCAATCGAGTCGGGGCAATTTGACACGCCGAAGACAATAGCCCGGCCTCGGCCAATTGTGCCGCAGGCTCGAAGTTCATTTTGTCTTTGACGTCGCAGTCCCAAATTACGCTAAGTTATTTACCACACCCGAGCTTCTCCACTTGACATCGCCTGGCTCGCGGCGGTTAGACCTCGTGGACGGTCGAAGAGTAGCAGCTCTTCTTCGCACTTTCCCGGGGTACGCCGAATAATCGGTCCCGTAAGTGGGTTAAGGGTGATTCGGAAAAGAGGGGAAGCGCGCTAAATCTCCGGTCGCCTCCGCGGGCGGATTAAAGTTTTATTTTATCAGAGCGTACCTTAACGGGGGCGCGTTCAGATTAACGCAAATCTTTTGTGTTGGCAAGGACGCCTGTCTCTCGATACGCGCGATAGAGCCGTTCCGCGTGAATTCCTGAAGTTTTTGGAGTAAACGGTAGTATACGGATGTGTTATTTTTAGAGTTATTGTTGACGGGGGATAGTGAGAAGAAAGCCCGTTTTTCGTTGGGATTGGAAATCGATTGAGAATTTTTAGTCGAACAAATTCTGTGATTTCACATTTTTCTGACTAATTCGAGGACTTTATAGAATATGGTATATACCAAATCAATATCGCTTAATTCACGATCAACCAGTCATTCTCATTTAAATTGCCAAACACTTCTTTTCTAAACCTTCGTGATAAAGTAATAATACTTGGCCCCATTTTCATAAGAATTGTTTTTATTGGGATTTACATCCAGCATACCTATATTGACTAGAAACTTTAGAATCCTTGGATGGCGGCCAAAAATCGCAAAACCTGCGACTGGTAAAACTCGAAAGGAGAAAAAACAAACGCAAATATTTCCGTCACTTATACGATCAATTTTAAACATCATCACGACGAAAAAAAATACAAGAGACCTCAGAGTAGACACGCTCAAATATGAATATGCGTCTCTCTGATATATAACAAATTCCACGATATACGACAGATAACAAAACCATTCTCATAGAATACTATAATTTAACAACTTTGACCGCCATGATGGTCATCGGTGACCGGCGCAAGAGATTTTACTGAAGATGCAAAATATTCGCAATGACTAGCAATAATTATTTTATAAATGCAGTTATTGTTAGAATAGTGACGCGATCCTTTGGTCTCCAACACCTGCACATTATTTACATTTTATATATTGGGTTGGCAACTAAGTGACTGCGTATTTTGTCGATAGATGGACTTTACACTTTCTTTTGTGTTGTTAACGTGGTCATTGCATCTAACCTATTTTTTTTTCTTATTATTTGGACTTCTACGTTTAATTTAGCAAAAAAAATTATATCGATTAGTGCTTTAGTTTTGTTTTTATCCCAATTTAAAAATGGAAGAACAAGACGTGCACTTCAGACATATTTTATTGTATTACTTCCGAAAAGGCAAGAACGCATCGCAAGCACAAAAGAAGTTATGTGCCGTATATGGAAATGAAGCCTTGAAAGAAAGGCAGTGTCAAAATTAGTTTGCCAGATTTCGTTCTGGTGATTTTTCACTGAAAAATGCTCACTGATCTGGCCGTCCAGTTGAAGTCGATGAGATCCATATGAAGGCCATTATCGATTCAGATTGTCATAGTACAACACGTGATATTGCGGAGAAGCTCAATGTATCGCATACATACATTAAAAAAAAAATTAAAAATGCTTGGTCATGTCAAGAAACTCAACTTATGAATCCCTCACCAGCTTAAGGAAATTCATTTGACGCAACGCATTAGCATCTGCGATTCGCTTCTGAAACGCAACGAAAGTGATCGATTTCTGAAAAGCCTAATTACTGGCGACGAAAAGTGAATAGTTTATAACAACGTAAATCGGAAGAGATCGTAGGTGATGAAAGATGAACCAGCCCAAACGACATCAAAAGCAGAGAATCGCCAAAAAATATATATATATATCAGTCTGGTGGGATTATACAGGAATTTTGTACTTTGAACTTATACCATAAAACCAAACGATCAATTCAAACGTGTACGTTCAACAACTCGCCAAACTGAGCGATGCAATTCAAGAAAAGCGGTCGGTATTGTCAAAACGTAAGGGTGTCGTTTTCCACCATGATAATGCAAAGCCCCACACCTCTTTGATCACTCGCCAAAAATTATTGGAACTGGGTTGGAATGTTTTATCACATCCACTATATAGCCCTGATCTTGCGCCTTCAGACTACCATTTGTTTCGTTCCATGCAGAACTCTTTAAATGGTAAAATGTTTAATAACGCTGATGATGTCAGATCACATTTAATTCAGTTTTTTGATGGTAAAGATCAGAAATGTTACGAACGTGGAATTTTGACACTGCCAGAACGATGGCAAAAGGTCATCGACAAAATACGGACAGTATCTAATTGAATAAAGTTACATTTTTAAACAAAAATTCAGAGTTTTCCTTCTTATTTGAAATGCGCAATCACTTAGTTGCCAACCCAATAGTTTAGTCAAACGCTGTATTATTTCATAGCATCGCCGTTCTAATACAGCAAAATCCGCTCGGCAGTCAACGTGTTAACGTGTAAGAAAAATCGGGTAACAGAATGCATGTAAATTGAGGGTCCGGTGTATCTAGACATGCACTTTCGAAACTTACTGTACGGAATCACGTCGTCTTGCTACAATCTTAGTTCCCGTGACCCGTGCGGCGATTTATGCGTGTATTTGCGTTACGAGCGGTTGTCTGCGAAGAGGGACGTAAAACACGTAAGAGTTCGCGTCCGATTGGTTTCGCATACGGGCAGACGTCGAAGAGCGTGTTTCATTGTCGAGAACTTTTATAGAGTGCCCCGTCGGGCCAATGACGGGTATTGAAAGGGGTGGACGTCGGGTAATGTTGTCGGTGCCGATGAATGAACGCAGAAACAGCTAGATCGCTATTGATAGGAGTGACCGTTAAATCAAGGCAGCGTGGTGCGTTGAAAAAGTCGGATCTCGGACGTAACGGCGTATTGCATCATTCGATGTCCGACGAAATGCGCTTATATGTTTGCTGGCACGCGATACTAAGGCGTTTCAACACGATTTCTCGCCAAGATTAACACTAGGTTTACGGGACCCGTCAATTTGACGGATTTCAAACTTTGAAATGTGTAAGATATATATATATATATATATGTTGTTGGCGATGACACATCAGGCATGCTCAAGACGCACGTGTGGTTCCGACCGTTTTGGGTGGGCCATGCCTTTTGTTTGGTGCAAGCGATAAGCTTCGACGTATCGTTGCATGGTCAGTCGAAGATTTTCCGTGGCGTACGATAGTCGTGTTACGTAGCCCGGTTTTTCGTTAGATTATTTAGTTTTGTTCCGTTTATTAGTTTATTTCCTTTTAGTACCTTAGTTCCTTAGTTACGTTTCGTTTAGTGTTTTATCTTTAGCCTTTTAATATTCTTTTCTCGTGTTGTTGTGTTGTTTTTTTTTAATATTAAATATATACATATTCATATACATTCACTAACAGGACAATCACAGACTTTATCCATCCCGACATTAGCCCAATTGTACCACCACCGCCCAAGCCGTTCTTTCCTCCTTCTGCCTTCCCTTTTTTTTTACCTTTCTTACCCCCCCTCACAAATGAAATACGCAAAAAACCATAGCAATAATCTTAACTACTTTGCATCGTAAATTCATAATTTCATTAAAAGAGTTTATAAACACAATTATTATTTCCTTAAGCTTTCCAAATTTTTAAATCTGTATGTGGTATACCTATCTCTACGAAACCCGTCAAATTGACGGGTTAGCTGATTACATAAACTATCCTTATATATTTGCTTCGTTTGTAAAATTATTCCTCCAATAGTAAATACAAGAGTGAAAGAAAAGTCTAAGATGCCCCCAACTCATTATCCCAATAGCACCTCGATAATGTGACAAAGCGAATTGTATGGCCCGGGTGTCATGTTACTTCGTATTGAGCGAACTCGCTTACCAGAGTGATCCTCGCGTCATTCGAAACTCAAAGCATGCAGCAGACTAAATGTATCGGAAAGATATTCGGAAAAAAAAATCTTGACTTATTAATATTTTATTTTTACGTGAAGCCTTATATTGTTCAACTCAGACTTTGTTTGAATAAATTGATTTTTTAATGTAAATACGTATTTTCACCTACCCGTCAATTTGACGGGTGCTCGTAGAGATAGGTATATAAGAAACGCCCGTAAACGTAGTGTTAAAGCAATTAAAGATGAGTAGAAAATAAACTTTTTATTTTTCCACTAACAGAACGTACACGCACAACGCACTGATGTATATTGTGTAAGATATATATACATGTAGGAAGTGTGCTCTGTGTGTGTGTGTGTGCGCGCGCGCGCGCGAGTGGCTGCGACCGGGAGTGTCCTGTGCAGTGAAAATGAGTGTCAGGTATAGAGGTAGCATATATATATATATAGGAATGCGTGACGTATGGCTGATTGTTGCACAATGTGATCTGCGACGCATTTATATGTTATAGAGAATGTCGGTAAGAATGAGAGGATGCGTGTTTTTACAAATAATTGGATACCGGACTCTTGGGGGGAAGGACGAAGGGCGCGTAGCAACGGTCCGGCGAGGAGAAAACAACGAACAGTTCGGCCCGAAACGGCAATAGAGTAGCGTTAAGATATCTTTGTTCTGTTATACTTTTCCTGTTTAATAAAAGTTAATGTCCATATCACAATTGAGAACTGGCCCCTGTAGAACGTCCATTAAATATGTTGGGGAAAATTGGTGTGGACATGGAGAAATAGCGGGCTAAGCCACGACTTGGGATTTCGGGCAGGAAATATATGCGGAGGACATGGTTTCAGTGCGAATGGGCATGGGACACCTTTGCAAACTCGCGTTAAGATTATGTGTACGGCTGTTTAGTACTTAAAGATGGCGGAGGTACATAATAACACGAGCCACGGACCGTCCCAGGCGCCGTGTGCTTCGGAAGGAATTTTTTCCCGCGAACGAAATTGGCGCGAATGTTTCCGAGCGAAATTGCGCAAACACAGATAAAATCAATACCACTCAGCGGGGCTGTTAAAATTCATGAAGACGAGAATTTCGAAAAGCGTCACTCTGCATATCATAAAACGCTTTGGTACGTTCGGCGCACTCTGAGAGAACCGCTCTTCCGCCGACCGCATAAATCGCTCGAGTAGTTGATGAAACGCATCAGTGCCGTGCGGATCTCTATTCCGAAACAGCAGATACGCCGAGGATCGATACACTGGCACGTATAAAAAAACAGTGTAATAAAATGGAACGAGCGCGGACAGGCAAGGGGAACGGTGACACTTCGTCTGGGAATATGATTGATCGACGTCAGTATATCGGACGAATAATAATACGCGGTGATGTTCGGAGTCGACGCGTTATCTTATGGAGAGATGGCCAAGGTATACAGGGTGTCGCGAAAATCGTCCATTTGTTAATTCTACGTGCCGCGGGAGCGCATGGAATCCAGGCTCAGGTGTCTATAACATTTATGAGTGCGTTAGCAGAGGCTGCCTGCATTTTGTTCTTATTCTGTGGCGTTTCACCGTACATTCTGTTTTCTAGATGATGCGTTTACTTTCAACCTCATCTCAAATTGATGGTAGAAGTGTATTAGAAGCCTGCGGCCAGAATTTTGGCAATAAAACAAAAATACGAAAGTCAATATTTTTTTGCCGTTTTGGAAAAAGAGCTTTCAACGCTTCTTCATTATCGAATTGTGTTTTTTTATTTGGCGGCAAATATTTCCCCTAGGACGGCCTCTCTCGTGCGCACGTAATTTTACTATTTGCAATTCGGTCAGGGGGAATTTGAAAATCGGCCGGAAAATAGTGGAACGCCAGGCAAAACGTTATTGCCGGCGAATATCGGTGATTTATAAAACTACAATAAATTAATTGAAAGACTAGTGTTCACAAAAATATATCTGACGTCTCCGCAGTATGCGAATGCCTTCAACAACGGAATGAATCATTCATAACTAGAGTGGATTTTGAGGCAAATCCACGTACTCAAGCACTGTGCGTCCCAACGCTGGAAAAAGACATCACGAACACAAGCAGGCACACGCTTAAAAAATTCACTCCTCTTAATAAAAGTAAGGGTATTACCACATATACCTCAAAATCAGGGTATTACTTCAACACCAACGCAACACGTACATCCATTTCAATACGGCGAGTGTAATCTAACCAGGGATTCGCATATGGAACTTGTAAAACGCTATCACAAAGTAAAACTGGTTATAACTTGGCACGGAAACATTACCGTGCCCACAGCCGCAGAACCATTTTTCACTCTCAACAGTCGTAGAACGTATTCCAAAAGTTTGACCTGCTACCGTAGACTCACCGTATATAGGCGTCTACGTTGTTACGCGATCAAGCGAACGGCTGTGCAATGAGAGAACCGCGGTACTCATATCGACAGTCGTCATCGTCTGCCTCTAGCGCGGAGGCAATGAGTGAAAATGTTTTACGAGCTCTTCCCGTTCCGATCTTGACGAATACACGCGCGACTAGAGTTCGATTCCGAATGCCATCGAAAAGAACCCATGAATGACGATGTTTTGGTTTAAAATCTACGTAGTTGTGTGTGGACATTAGCGTCGTTATAGAAAATATATAACAAATTTAATGTGTAAATAATAAAAAATATATTAAAATACTATATATATGTCAGTTAAACACAAAAGTAGAAAATATATAAAACAAATTTAATCTCTAAATGTAAACACACTAATAAAAAATATATTAAACATAATAACAAATATAGATACATGCATTCTTTCTCACTATATATATAAAAATCACACATCCTACATATATATGTATATATATATAAATAAAGTATATAAAATAAATCAAGATAACAAGACACAAAAGAATAGAATTAACCTAAACTTGTTCGCACAATAGGCGACTGAAGAGGAGGCTGACGTGTTTAGAAACATATAAAGAAAATAAAATACATTCAACTAAAAAAAAAGCGTCAAAATTAATTATATTTAGTGATAAGTGCATGGAAAGCCGAATCGAATGTTTTGAATTCACGAAATTAACTGTGCCATGTCAGAAAGCGAGTGTATGCTACCTGCGTTAAAGCGTTGACTTGTACTACTTATTTCTTCATATATAAGAATTCGGTCACGTATAGATATATGGGCCCCTCAGATTGGCACTTCTAGCTACAGTGTTTAGAGATAAGTATGTGAAGAGTCGAATAAAATCTTACCAGTTCACGAAAAACTAAGTATGTCATGTCAGAAAGCGAGTTCGTACTACTAGCGTCCAAGCGCTGACTTGTACTACTTACTTCTTCGCTCGTACGAAGTCGGTCGCGCATAGCGATACAGAATGTTTTCATAAAAATGTTGTATGAACTGCGGCGTATTTAAGTTTTTGTAGAGAAATTTTAATAATCTATTATTTATATTGCTGTTAGCAAAATAAGAATTATTTCATAATAAGTATTGTAGAAGTAAATGTAGTCCAAACTACATCGTGCCCGGTTTCATTTAAACTGAAAAATGTCCCCATTACGTTGTGACAATTTTTATATTAAAAAAATAACGCAAATAAAAAATACATTGTTGTATTATGTTAACAATTTTTACACCTCGAAACATGTAGAGCTCCTACAGGATTGAAATAAAACACATTCAACCGAAAACAGGCATAAAAATATTAACATTAACAAAAATGTTTGAATTCGCAATGAAGTTATAGTATGATCTATCAAGTATTATGTACCTCGCACGCTTATGTTCTTTACATGAGTGTACACATACCGCGTGAGACACTGTGAGACAAGGACCAGTCCCGACAATATGAGACAGTTTACTGCATAGCGCACATATTGATTGTCGCTGCTTTCGGCGAGTAATAAAAAATAACAGGAACAGCCTCGAACACGAACGGCTTGATACGAAGATATAAATACAGGTAAAAAAGGGGAGCCGGCGGGCACGGGGCCGGCGGGGGAGGAGAATGGGTCTAAATCTGGCAAGCGGGATATCCGATACGAGCATCGACAGTCGTCGCTGAACTTCCATCACGTTGCAGGCCAACGGGTAAAAATGGTTTTTTCGAGAGCACGTCGATATTCTCTACCTGGACGGACGAGTGGCCAGGATCGTGTGCAGTAGACGCTATTTCCCTGATGATACCCTTCGCATCCGAATAAATAACGTGCCCTAAATAGAGAGGTTGGTTAACAGACGGCGCACGCTGACGTCATTTTCGGCCAGTGTCTTTGAACGATTGCAAATTCATCTGCATGTCGTTACGTCGTGAGCGTATCGACACACGCGTCAACGAGTTTCCGTCCCACGTCATGAGTTCAACGCCAGTCGAATGTGGGTGACAGGCAAGTCACTACATGTTTGCGAGAGCTTGTAATAGTAACGAAGGTAGTTAACTTCATTAGGTAGCAAAGTTGCTACGGACTAAGATACTTTCAAGTATTGCCATTTAACGTTTGAAATGTTATCTGTTTATGGTGTATCACGTTGGCTACATATTAGTGTTGCCATTTAATTTCCCTGTTATTGCATTTCTTCTAGTCTATTTGTGAGTCCAGACATTGTATCCTAACAACAAAAAATCCATATTCCCAAATTCTCTTTGCTGCCGACTTTCTTCTACTAGTATTGCCATTTAATTTCACTGTTATTGCATTTCTTCCAGTCTATTTGTGAGTCCAGATATTGTATCCTAACAACAAAAAATCCATATTCCCAAATTCTCTTTGCTGCCGACTTTCTTCTATCAAACTGCTTGTTATAGTACTCTTTGCTGCCGACTTTCTTCTATCAAACTGCGTGTTATAGTAGTCCAGATGTCTACAACAAAAAATCCATATTCCCAAATTCTCTTTGCTGCCGACCAGCGTTATTGTTTTTCCAGTCTATTTGTGACATGAAAATCCATTCTTCTCTTTGCTGCCGAATCAAACTTTGTTATAGTACTTCGCAGCTTCAATTGCACTGGCAAAACAGACGACTCTACGCAACACTTCCTAACAGACTACTTACACGAAGTAAAAATCTCGCGATCACCGTGCTGAGTCAAAAACTTCCCACCAACAGCCCGCCACGTAGCGCACGCCACGGGAAAAAGTTAACACGCATTTCAGTCTTACCACCGTCCAACACATTCCTTTTGCGCGCTCTGTCACGCGCTGCCGTCCGCTTCAGTATTCTCTCGCGAAAGAAAGCTGACACTCGAATAAGTGACACTCGACCGGACAAAGAGTGCTGCTATGAGCGCGATGAAAGCTGTATAATTAGACTGTAACCCAAATCGCATTCCATTAAGTGTATCTTGATGTGTTAATTAACACGCTAATTAAAGCCGAAGTTCGGCGACGAAAAAAGGGAGACGGGCAGCTTTGCAACGAAGACGCGCGAGTAATCGGGAGTGCCGGTGCGATGTGACAAAGAGTTATTTTCCGCAGTGAACTTACTTCGTAAGTCAAAATTGCTTTGCCGGAAAAAGTTGGAAATTTGTTAGCCGGAGCCTCACCCCGTGGGATCCGGCCTGGCAGCGCTTATGCATACGCGAACGCGCAATGCAATATAAATTGTACGGCTACACGTTGACGTTTGTACGCGTTACTGTCGCTATTACCGGCACGGCGGAGCGAGTCACTCACGGGGTGAGATATATCTTCGCCGATGACCGCGCAACAACGTAATGCGAAGTGCCGGCTTACGATTCTGTAATGCAGCTCCGCCCGGGGCCAGACTTTATATCATCCTGTTTGGATGCTTATTACGCGAACTACTTATCGCATTACGTAACTGCGCGCCGGCGGAATTATGCGCGTCAATGAACTTCAGAGAACACCGGCAATGCGTGTTCCGCGTAATTGATTTCGCTTAATGTTGCTGTTCGGCGCATTCTAGGCCGCGGCAGATTTCCAGATGCGCTCTACTCGAGTAGTTAAGGAATATAAAGCGCTTCTTTGCCGGGAAATGCTTGACTATGGACTTTCGTTAACACTAAACGTACCAAGCGGAGTCAAATAACCCCTTTCAAAATTTACTTCAAAATCGTACAGTTATTGTTATTTCTATCGCTCATTTGATTTTCTGTAAATTTTTATATCATCTAATTATTCAGTTTCTCGCTTTAATAAATTAGGAATTTCTTTCTAAAAGTTCTATTCTAAAAATCATCTAAAGGAAGATGTACAGTATCGGTACGTTTAGTGTTAATTTCAGTAAATCCGAAAAATGTTTACGTTGTAAAAAACGTTGTACTGTGACCCCGAAACATATTGAGAATTATTGTAATAGAAGTCTATATTCAAACATGTTAAATAAAAAAGGCTTTACATTTTTTAATTATTCAAGTAAATTAAGATAAGATAGATATTAAGCACACTATCTAATATTTGCAGGTATGAGGGTTGCTTGCATAAGTTGTGAATGACACGTCAGGTCTGTTAAGTAGATTTTCCTCGTACAGGTTGATTATGGGGTTTAATTACTAGCTTTTTTGTGCGTTACTTATTGCTTATACGATAGTGTTGCGACAGTCGCCGGATCCGAAGCATAATACTGTTACAAAGTAGTCTTCCCGAGATTCAGTCGGAATAAATGTGAAACTCGGCAGTGCTTGTTATGTATAACAAACTACGTACAAAGAATCTTTTACTGCCGCCGAAAGGTCGGCAACAAAGAACTTATACCGCCATCGCGCGCCCAGGGGGGATTCGTAAAAGCTGGTTGTTTCGTATAAAAATCATGAACCGTACATTTTTCAAGTTTCGCGTTATTAAAAACTTCAAAGACCCGCTTCGCCTGTTATTACGGGAACTTTTACACAGACGTACACGCAATTTGCAGCGAAATGTTTAGACGGAAAAATACACTTGCCCGCGCAGACAGCGGGATCAAGACGAAATTTCGTAAATTATCCTATTTACCGTGCAACATTAACGCATAACTGTAACAGAAGAATTATCACGACAAACTTTGCACAAACGTGCGCCGCTTACGTCAAAGGCCAGGTAGTAAATACCGTTCTCGCCACGTACATCAAAACACAGACGACCACAAAAAGAATCAACGGTGGTGTAAGTGAGTTTCGAGCTATTAAATGGAAAGGAAAATTAAAATAAAATGTTTATTTCGATCACCAGTGGTTCATAAGAAAATTACGTAAAACACTTTCCATACGCATATTTTTTCTAATACGGTAAGTGTAGCGGTGTTTGTACGTGCAAGCTCCTCCTGACTTTGTCTGTTTCATTCTGTCCCATATTTTTTTAGCCAAGTTTCTTTTGTAACAATATTTTTTTATTTATTAATAATTCATTCTTTGACATACCAACAATTTTTAGAAAACTCTTCAATATAGTTGATTGTGTGTAATTCTCACGACAAAATAAGTCGCTTATTCGTGCAACCGTGAACATTCGAAGACATATTTCTACTTCAAGTCACGCCGGAATAATGTGAATTAATAAATGATCATTAATTTTGGTCAAGAAGCAGTACAATTTGATATTATTGCACGGAATATTGACGGAGAAAGAAAAGATAGTCATACTACGTGGTATGCCACATGGCGGTGCGACAGTATGTGCCTGCATGTGTGTGTATGTGAAAAGTACAAAGGAAAAGAAACATGTGACGACTGTCAAGAGAGTAAGGCAAGTGCTTCTTTGCTGTAAGCCGTCAAGTTTGGGATCAGATACGGAGAATCGCGATTCGTGTGAAAACGATCGGTGCCACATTAATAAAACGTAGATATAAAAGGGTGCTCTTTTGATTCTTATTTTTTTTTAAATTAATGCTTGTCAATAAGGCTTTCCACAAACGTAGATATAGAAAAATGCCTGTTCGACTATTATTTTTTTTTTTTAAATGAGTGCTTGTCAACCAATAAAAGGCATTCTTCATCCACAGTTTATCATTAATAAACCCTACTATACGGTTGTCATCAAATCCTAACGATCGGCATTTTATTTGATCTTGTCCCAATCTACGTGTGTATTCCCCTACATTATTCTATTAAAAACTAGTAGCCGTCGGAAAAAATTGTTGAAGATTTTGCATGTCTGCGAGGGTGGAACAATATACGGAGTATGGTTTATAGTCTATAGTCGTCCACACCACCGGCGACTCTCATTGACAGACCCGAACCGTCCCCGCAAATTTTCTCGCTCTCTGTGACACAGACCCTAAAGGCCCGATAATAAACCACAGCCACGTAACCGACCGACTCTCGAAAATTCGAGCTCGACACTTGCAGTTCTGCTCCAAGTGACACGGTCGAACGCATAGATTAATCCCGTGTATTGTACTACGATGCAAGATACAGTGTCCGACTGCGATCTTCCCTCATAAGTGTACAATTCCTATTGTGACCCATAAACAATAATGTTGAATGGCGTGCGGTGAATAATACCCACCATAAACAATAATATCGAATGGCGTGCAGTGAATGATACCCACCATAAACAATAAACGTTGAATGGCGTGCAGTGAATGATACCCACCATAAACAATAAATGTTGAATGGCGCGTAGTGAACGATACCCGCCACGAACAATAAAGAAACCTATGACCCATCTGCCGCTTTTCCTCGCTGCCTTTTTAAGAACACGTCGCGGTAATTTTCCAAAGTCGCCCTCCATCGGTTCCCGATGAGAAACGCAGCGCGACAATGCCCGAGCACGCCGGTTTAATTAATTAAGTTGCGCAACGGCCATTTACATCCGGTTTTCTGGAGTGCATCCAGGAACAGGACACGGCCAACGGTTTGCGATCCCGTGGGATCCGGCGGTTTCTTATGGGGTCGAACTCTTCTCGCCGACTGGTGCTTGTCCCCCTCCTGCTCCGAGCTACCTTCGCCTATTCTCGTGGAACCACTACACGTCCACTCGAGCCCTCCCTGCCTTCAACCCCTTCGCCGTTCTTCCACCCACACCCGAACGACGCAATCACCCTCGGCTCGATGCAATCGCGCTTGCATCTTCCTTCATGTTTCTTCGCCGTGCATCAGGCCGCTTCATGAATGATACAACGGACTCGTGTGTTACGATAAAGTGCGCTGCGAAAAAACAATTATCGCCGCGCGGCCCACGTTATTGGATCCGAGCTAGGAGCTAAGAATGAATAGGTCGCGCACAAAGAAACGCACCTGTGTGTATATGGATATGTCGGTACACGCCCGCGTATTGTCGCGTGAGACACGTACGCGGCTCTGCGAGTGTACGTGCGAATTGATAGCATCAATGGCATATTCAGTTCGGGTTGACAGGTGGTATCAACTCTAATAAACTTTCTGTGTACTGGCCGGGGCTCGTGATGAAACAGTGCTGCCAGGCAGGCAAAGCCTTTCGACGGGTTTGCGGCTTCAGTGCGACATGTTTGCGGATGCGAAGAAACGGGCTAGATTCTTCGGGAGCGTTACTGGTTGTGATTAGAAGAATGTGCTGATGAACTGGCGAAATGGCAGTTCGGAACGATTGCCATTTTTGTTTTCATATACAATATATATGAGAAATAATTAACACATTGACTGCCACGGTGGTAACCGGTGATCGGTACAAAAGATTTTACTAAAAATGCAAAAAATTTGCAATGAAGAAATCGATTGATGTTGGGACGGTGCTTCAATACTTCGGCTTTTAACAATTCGGCGTTACCTTCATTTTGCACGATTTAATTATATTCTACAGTATTTTATCGCATCGCGGTTCTAACATCGCAAAATACGCTTGGCAGTCAAAGTGTTAAATTGCGTTCATCACGGGATACTCTCTGTATCTGGCGAGACTGGCGAAATGGCAGTTCGGAACGATTGCCATTTTTGTTTTCATATACGATATATATGAGAAATAATTAACACGTTGACTGCCACGGTGGTCACCGGTGACCGGTACAAAAGATTTTACTAAAAATGCAAAAAGTTTGCAATGAAGCCCATTCGCAATCTTGTAAAAGCAATTGATGTTGGGACGGTGCTTCAATACTTCGGCTTTTAACAATTCGGCGTTACCTTCATTTTGCACGATTTAATTATACTCTACAGTATTTTATCGCATCGGGTTTAACATAGCAAAATACGCTTGGCAGTCAAAGTGTTAAATTGCGTTCATCACGTTCTCTGTATCTGGCGATGACGAAATGGCAGTTTGGAACGATTGCCATTTTTGTTTTCATATACAATATATATGAGAAATAATTAACACATTGACTGCGACGGTGGTCACCGGTGACCGGTACAAAAGATTTTAGTAAAAATGCAAAAAATTTGCAATGAAGCCCATTTGCAGTCTTGTAAAAGCAATTGATGTTGGGACGGTGCTTCAATACTTCGGCTTTTAACAATTCGGCGTTACCTTCATTTTGCACGATTTAATTATACTCTACAGTATTTTATCGCATCGCGGTTCTAACATAGCAAAATACGCTTGGCAGTCAAAGTGTTAAATTGCGTCCATCACGGGATACTCTCTGTATCTGGCGAAACTGGCGAAATGGCAGTTCGGAACGATTGCCATTTTTGTTTTCATATACAATATATATGAGAAATAATTAACACATTGACTGCCACGGTGGCCACCGGTGATCAGTACAAAAGATTTTACTAAAAATGCAAAAAATTTGCAACGAAGCCCATTTGCAATCGTGTAAAAGCAATTGATGTTGGGACGGTGCTTCAATACTTCGGCTTTTAACAATTCGGCGTTACCTTCATTTTGCACGATTTAATTATACTCTACAGTATTTTATCGCATCGCGGTTCTAACATAGCAAAATACGCTTGGCAGTAAAAGTGTTAAATTGCGTTCATCACGGGATACTCTCTGTATCTGGCGAAACTGGTGAAATGGCAGTTCGGAACGATTGCCATTTTTGTTTTCATATACAATATATATGAGAAATAATTAACACATTGACTGCCACGGTGGTCACCGGTGACCGGTACAAAAGATTTGACTAAAAATGCAAAAAATTCGCAATGAAGCCCATTTGCAGTCTTGTAAAAGCAATTGATGTTGGGACGGTGCTTCAATACTTCGGCTTTTAACAATTCGGCGTTACCTTCATTTTGCACGATGTAATTATACTCTACAGTATTTTATCGCATCGCGATTCTAACATAGCAAAATACGCTTGGCAGTCAAAGTGTTAAATTGCGTTCATCACGGGATATTCTCCGTATATGAGTTTTTGTGGAAAAGTATGACTCTTATATATGGGTGTACATGGAAGGTGAAGACCTCGATAACACGCACACGATTATTTCTGATTCTTACGTGATCCTTAGTTCTGCAGATTGACTTGAATTTATCGGCACTGTTATTGTACCCCTGGAAATTTGTGCAACAACAGCCTTCTCTTTTATGTCTTTTACATTAGCGGCGAGCATAGGTACCTCAACAACACGTCTAGGAACCTCTTGAGTGTACCAAGCGTGACGCGGAGCTTTCGAACGAACAAGTCGAGTGGCTGCTCCGACTGCAATTGTGAAGATTACTGACGAAGCGTATCTTCCGGGGCTGATCAAGCGAGGGTCGGCGCGGAAGCGGGAAGGAGAGGGTGGAAAATACGGCCAGTGGAGGGTAAAAAAGAAGGAGGACGATAGATGGTACGCGTGTATGCGCTGGAATCACCGGAGATGGATCACGGACTAAGAGCGGCTGACATGCTCCTTTCTGACGCTTTAATTCCTCTTTCTCTTCCTTTCTTACTTCCTTCCGACAGCCCTTCGACTAACGCTGCGACGGCACACGCGCTTAACGGCGCATTAAAACTTTCCCCGCTCCCAATCTTCTTTCCCACGACGCTCTCTTTTCGACTCCATTATTTCCGCCGTGATCGAAATGATGAACGTCAACCGGGAACCGTCGATGGGAAAGTTAGAAGCGTGCTAGTCGAGTTGTTTGTTGGGATGTTTGCTATCTGATGCTATCGCATGCGAATTAATACTAAAAATTGTTGGTTGTTGTTTGCATTACTGCAGGCTAAAACTTTCGTCAGCCGCAAAGGACAATATGCACAGATTGTGATACAGTGCTCTTTCATATAATGCAGGTAATGAAATTGTATTGATAGCTGAGATGTTTTGTTGAAATGTCTGCTGTTTGATGCTATCACATAAAAATGAATACTAAAATTTGCTGGTTAAAGCTCTGGCTATCCGCAAAGCATAACGTGTACATTCCGTAATGCGGGTAATGAAGTCGCAATGGTAGTTAAGATGTTTGCTATTTAATGCCGACGTAACGGAATCAAGACTGAAAATTGCAGGTTGATGTTTACATTACTGCAGGCTAAAACTTTCGTCAGCCGCAAAGGACAATATGCACAGATTGTGATACAGTGCTCTTTCATATAATGCAGGTAATGAAATTGTATTGATAGCTGAGATGTTTTGTTGAAATGTCTGCTGTTTGATGCTATCACATAAAAATGAATACTAAAATTTGCTGGTTAAAGCTCTGGCTATCCGCAAAGCATAACGTGTACATTCCGTAATGCGGGTAATGAAGTCGCAATGGTAGTTAAGATGTTTGCTATTTAATGCCGACGTAACGGAATCAAGACTGAAAATTGCAGGTTGATGTTTACATTACTGCAGGCTAAAACTTTCGTCAGCCGCAAAGGACAATATGCACAGATTGTGATACGGTGCTCTTTCATATAATGCAGGTAATGAAATTGTATTGATAGCTGAGATGTTTTGTTGAAATGTCTGCTGTTTGATACTATCACATAAAAATGAATACTAAAATTTGCTGGTTAAAGCTCTGGCTATCCGCAAAGCATAACGTGTACATTCCGTAATGCGGGTAATGAAGTCGCAATGGTAGTTAAGATGTTTGCTATTTAATGCCGACGTAACGGAATCAAGACTGAAAATTGCAGGTTGATGTTTCCATTGCTGTAGATTAAAGCTTTCGCCAACCACAAACTGTGGTATGTACATACATATTGAAATACAGTATACTTCCATAGAATGCGTCTAATGAAATCACGTAAGTAGCTAAGATGTTTTGTGGGAATTTATGCTATTTGATGTCATCGCGCGGGAATTAGTACTGAATATTGAAGGTTGTTATTTACATTGCTGTAGATTGAAGCTTTCGCCAACCGTAAACTGTAATATGTACATATTGTAATACAGCAGACTGCCGTATAACGCGGCTAATGAAATCGCGTTACAGAAAATTACGAAACAGCAAATCGGTGAAGTTCTACAATTTCGTACGGAAACTACATATTACGTTGCACGAGAATCGCGTTGCATGGAGAAACTCGTGCAACACAGAAACTTGTAAGCGTGGTAGCTGTGATGTTTAGCTGGAATTTTTGTTATTTGACGCCATCGCGCAGGAAACAATACTGCAAATTACGATTGCTGTTTACATTGCTGTAAACCGAAGCTTTTGCCAACCGCAGTGCAACATCCGCATATCGTAACACGGCAGGATTGCGTATAACCCGGCTAAAGGAATAGCGTCACAGAAAATTACGGAACAGCAAATCGGCGAAGTTCTACACCATCGCACGAGAACTACATACTATTCGCATGAGAGTCGTGTCACATGAAAAAAGTTTCAATACCTTTAACGCACTGCGCAAGTTTTCGCGATATACAAATATACTGTAAAATGAAAGTATTTTGCATTAACCCTTTGCAAAAACGAATTTTATTTCACGATTTCGTTTTCAGCAGCTCTCAACACTTTTAAGTGTTTTACTTGAAATTTACTTTAACTAAAAAAAAGGAAATTTAAATAAATAAAGGAAGAAACAAATTCACTTAATTACCAGTTTCATTTACACTATTGTCGTATTTTTAAATTTTTAAGCCTATGATATATTTTGAAACAACTTCCAAGATGCAACCCTGGTTTTCTTTTGCACGTTTCACAAAAATAGATGGTTTCTCTTCTTCCTCCAGGTATTTTTCTATTTTACCAAACTGCACAGTTTTTGTGTTTTCCTTTGGGATATACGACCATGAAATGAAGCTTTCCATCTAAGCGGTCGTGTTTATAATATACTCCAGGCCTCCCCAATTTCATATTTGGAGAACGACAATCACGAGTAAGCATCGACAAAATCTTTTCGCGAAATTTTTTGTGGGCTATAGGTTTTGTTCTTCCGTTGTATAAAATATACGCACTTTCTATGGAGATTTCTAATCCCCGAAAGAAATATTTCCCCCACCACTTGAGTGCTCAACGTAAAAAACAATATAGGATGTCGGGTATTGGTTCGCCACATCGACACCACTCATATTTTTATTATAATCTATGATCACATCCGATTCATTTATTTCTCTTCGATTACCTGAATGTCTAGCCCTTCTAGTGACATTGCGAGAGCGTCGATAACGTGTGCGCGACATCTATTTATTTAGACATGAAAAAATGTCGAGTGGGACTCGACAAAGGAGCTCCTGAGATAAAAACTGATGTCGAGTCACACTCGACATAGGAGTGCAAAGGGTTAAACCTCCTTTGCCGCAACTACCAATTTTCTGTGTGCATTCGTCAATTCATATTAAGTTTACGCGTTGACAATTAGATACCGTACACGCACCGCGGCTTGTCCAACCTTTTATTTGCTATCAGCTCTCGCAGCCAATACACAATTACGTGGCATTACATGCGCGTCTTGCCAAACTTCGCAAGCAAATTGTTGAACAGCATCACCGTAGGGCACAATTTCTTCGACAACGTGTCTCTGTTCGAATTTCGAGAGATCACTTGCTAATTATTCCCAACGAAAGGAAGAGCATTTCACAAGCGCTCTTAGGTCCTGCCTTATCCTGTTCGCCGCGAACTGCACAAGATACCTTCGAGGCACTCGAGTTTGCCGAGCGACGAATTTCGAACGGCTAAGTCGAATTTGGTGCTCCAGCTGCAATCGAGAGATTATTGACGTGGCGGCGCTGTAATACGCATTATTTCAGTCTTCGCCGATGTACTAAGTGGAATATCGCGCTCTTCGGCACATTGATCTCGACGTGTACTCAAATACTGTACGCTGCATACTGAATACTGGAAGTCGGCATTCAAAAGAAGAACTTTCATATAATTGCTGGTCTTCTCATTGGAAAGTAGTCTCAAGTATTTACCACCAACACACAGTTTCAGTTTTTCTAGACATTTTAGCATTTTAACTTTTACTTGCATTCGATAACATTGAAGTTCTTCGCTATATATCTTCAGGAGCTAAACGTGTTTCCAATTAGTAAAACTGCATTTACAAATACAATAAAATTCCCATTATAAAATTACGGGCATAAAAATGTCATCACTACTGCCGAATTGCCAGTGCCCCGAAATTAGAGAATCGCAACCAAGTTACCCGTGCATACGAAACCTTCGCGACTTCGAAACACACAGAGGAAAGAGTCATTTCAACGAAATCCCAGCCACCAACATAAAATGGACCTGCGTTTTCTCGAATCCATTACACAAACGGTTGTTCTCAACTACACTGCACAATTTAAATACTTCCCGCCGCAGAAAATTGCCCGACCCACGAAACAAACTCTAAACTCAACACCGAAAACGCCAGCCAAGAACGCCGTGCGCCCGTGTATTTAACTCGTCAAACAAAGTGTACGCGCAAACGTGTTCACACGGTACTTCCGTCGGATCATAAACGATCGCGTTCGGAGCGCTGGCAATAAGTGGGACACCGCGTGCACGGAAAAGCGAACAGACACAGGCAAGGCATTGATAGCTCTCTCGAGTGCGCTAAGCGCGGCATGACGTTCGCGATTCGTCGTTGCACTTGCAGTCGCAGGTTCAATTACGCTCGCCGCACGTCACACGCCCGAGAACGGCAAATGGCACGAAAGTTATCGTCGCACCGGGCGGGCTGACATTTATTTTTCACTTTATCGCGTCGCCGCAGTTGACTTGACGCCCGGCGGACATTATAATAGCGCGTAGTTAGAATCGTCCGGCAAAAATGCGTGCCGGCGCATATCATTGACGCGCGCCGGAGATATCGGAGCTTTTACGGGGGACGAGATTTATTCTACGATCGATGGCGAAGATTGCGATCGTACATCGGACGGGCGATATCGCCGGGCTACATGACGCTTTTAACCGCCGGTGACACGAACATATGAATCGGCGGGGGTGGTGTCGGGACGCGCGGATAAGATGTCCAATGGCTGAACCTGTTCACGGTTGGGTTTCAGAGGGATAATGATTAAAAGTCGATTTACGGGGGAATGTGTACGTGTACGGCTTTGTCCGAGGAGAAATGGAGATATTTAACGTGGAAAATTTGAATTTTCGAATAAATATTCATATCGCTCGATTAAATGATATCAGGAAATAATCGGTGGGAAATCATAGTAACAATTTCTATAGTTTTGATTCTGAGATTCACTGACATTATCCGTCTTCTATGAGATTATGCGGAAAGAAATGTAGATATATAACACAGAGCATTTGAAATCTAGAATAAATATTCGTGTCGCTAGATTAAATGATATCAGGAAATAATCGGTGGAAGATCATAGCAATAATTTCTATAATTTTGATTCTGGGATTCAATTATATTATCCGTCTTATATGAGATTATGCCGAAAGAACTGTAGATATATAACACAGAGCATTTGAAATCTAGAATAAATATTCGTGTCGCTCGATTAAATGATATCAGGGAATAATCGGTGGAAAATCATAGCAACAATTTCTATAGTTTTGATTCTGAGATTCAGTTATATTATCCGTCTTCTATGAGATTATGCGGAAAGAAATGTAGATATATAACACGGAGCATTTGAAATCTAGAATAAATATTCGTGTCGCTAGATTAAATTATATCAGGGAATAATCGGTGGAAAATCATAGCAACAATTTCTATAGTTTTGATTCTGAGATTCAGTTACATTATCCGTCTTATATGAGATTATGCGGAAAGAAATATAGATATATAACACAGAGCATTTTAAATTTAGAATAAATATTCGTGTCGTTCGATTAAATTATATCAGGGAATAATCGGTGGAAAATCATAGCAACAATTTCTATAGTTTTGATTCTGGGATTCAATTATATTATCCGTCTTCTATGAGATTATGCGGAAAGAAATGTAGATATATAACACGGAGCATTTGAAATCTAGAATAAATATTCGTGTCGCTAGATTAAATGATATCAGGAAATAATCGGTGGAAAATCATAGTAACAATTTCTATAGTTTTGATTCTGAGATTCACTGACATTATCCGTCTTCTATGAGATTATGCGGAAGGAAGTGTAGATATGTAACACGGAGCATTTGAAATCTAGAATAAATATTTGTGTCGCTAGATTAAATGATATCAGGAAATAATCGGTGGCAAATCATAGCAACAATTTCTATGATTTTGATTCTGAGATTCAGTTATATTATCCGTCTTATATGAGATTATGCGTAAGGAAGTGTAGATATGTAACACAGAGCATTTTAAATTTAGAATAAATATTCGTGTCGCTAGATTAAATGATATCAGGAAATAATCGGTGGAAGATCATAGCAATAATTTTTATAATTTTGATTCTGGGATTCAATTATATTATCCGTCTTATATGAGATTATGCCGAAAGAACTGTAGATATATAACACAGAGCATTTGAAATCTTGTCGCTCGATTAAATTATATCAGGGAATAATCGGTGGAAAATCATAGCAACAATTTGTATAGTTTTGATTCTGAGATTCAGTTACATTATCCGTCTTCTATGAGATTATGCGGAAAGAAATATAGATATATAACACAGAGCGTTTTCAATTTAGAATAAATATTCGTGTCGCTAGATTAATAGATATCAGGAAGTTATGCCTGGAAAAGCATAGCAAGAGCTTCTATAATTTTGATTGTGAGATTCAGTCCGTAAAGTTAATACTGACAATACGCCACTATTGTGGCAGAAGCAAAAAAATTATTCAATAACAGCCTTTGACTTTACACCGAATTAATAAGAATATTTCACTCGAACGAATTATTATATTCAGATACACAGCTAATTCATAGTTTAGCATCCAATGGAGAATTACCGTATATCAATAAATATGTTTCCCAATAAATACGTGTATAAATAAATAGTACAGATTACTACACATGAATAATGTATCTAATTTACTATATGGAAACAATAGTATGAATGACTGTATATTAACACATATGTTATACACTCTTCACTTTTTCAAAACTCTTAAATTATTGTTTGACTAGTTAGAAGCTGCGACGTAGATACAGGCTAATGGAGGTTCTCCGGCTATTCTTCGATGCCCACAATCCCGTGCGAATACATAAATACCCAGCTAGATGCATACACAAGTCATAAACATATTCGGAAAGTGCGCGCATATTAATAAATAGATTTTCCAGTGTACACTCTTTACTCTTTTTACTCTCTTAAATCGTTTAACCAATTACAAGCTTATGCGTAGATACATAGGTTAATGGACGTTCTCTGACTATTCGTCAGTGCCCCCAATCCCGTACGAGCACACGGACAGACGTATAGACGCACACAAGCCGCACAAAATACCTCGAACGTTCGAAACGTGCGAATCCAGAACGGGCCGCGGATGATTTCCCTCCCCCGACATCGCCCATTCCCACCCTCGCCCAATTCTGGATTACCGGTGGCTTATGCAGATTTTACACGTAAGCCGATTTTGCCGCGCGACCATTTTTCCCCGGGAATTCAATAAGCGGTTGTTAATAGCGATATTCTCTAATGGAGCTGTAAAAATTATATGACGTTACAGGGATGGGCAAATGGACGATAATGCCGGCCGGCCGTTTTCGCCAATGCGAAAATCGAACTCCGACAAGGCTTAACTACTTATGACGCCTAAAAGCCTCGGATACAGTTTTCGCGAGAGCCGATCGGCGGGGAAGATTTACAAAATTATTTTTCCTACTCCCAACAGCCCTCCCCCTGGCCGTCCCGCCCCGGTCGCTCCCTTTGTCCGTCCCTGCGAGACAAAAAACTATCGAGCGAGCGCGGGCGGATGGAAATTTATTCCTGCCTACGATTAACGGATATCGACGAGGGTTTTTCGACCGTCGGGCCGATCCTGCGCGGACCATGCGGGATGGAAAATTCGAGCGGTATACCTTGCGCGACTGGCCACGGATGGATTGTGCGTGACAGGTAGATCAAAGCTCGGCATGCATTTCATATTTACATAAAATGAAGCGCCGACATTTATTTTTTAACGTTTTGTCAGCGACGGCTCCGACGAATATTCATTTAAATCCGCGCATTGCCGGGTCGCCGGCGAAATTAGGTGCGCGCGACGTCGGCCCGGGCGGGGGTGTGTATTTAACACTTCGTCTCGTGATTTCGCATTTTTAACGGAAGAGAATCTTGAAAGGTACCATTCGCGGTGCGCGATGTGGAAGAAATGTTGAATGAAATAATAAACTGGTGTGGTACACCAAAAACACGTGTGGTAGCTAATTTGCAACTTATCCTTTAAACTCAATATTTATTTAACAATTTTATTATTATGCGGAAAAACAAGAAATGATGTCGCGTTACTTATCTCACAATACAACTGCATTATTTTGTACAAATAAAAATGGTTTCTCCCTGTTTAGTCTTTGTGCCTATTTTCTGGCGCCTTCTCTCTCTCTCTCTCTCTCTCTCTCTCTCTCTCTCTCTCTCAAATAAAAATTTCTCGCTTTTTCTTCGTATAACCAAACGAAACTCGTACGCCATCGGTCCAAATCTATTCCTATTGAAAAACACTCGATTGTTTATTCACGTCCTAACGTAGTCTTCCAGCAGCTATCTAACAGAACAGTCGTCTCGACGAAATTCTTTCTTGCCTCCGTGCTAAGAATTTAATAGGCTAAGCATAAGCTTTTGTATTTAGTTATTCCGTGTGAACCTTGTGTGTGAGTGTGTTTAAACAATATATTCGTTAATTAGTAATACTGCATTCCACACAGACGTACACTGAGTAAAAACATTATTGAAAAGGTTTGTGGTAACGTGCTATGTCAGCTGACAAATTAAGAATTTAAGCGCGATTTTTGCATTGCTGCATTACAAGTAGCTGAGTAGTTACAAATAGTGATACAACACGAACAAATTACATTTCGAATCTTAACCGGCAATACTTATTGTACTAATAACAAAATAATTAATTTTGTAATTCGTACAAATTTGGTGCATCGCGAACTGAAGGGTTAATCAGCGAAAAAGTGTGTTTGGCCGAATGCGGGTCTCGGAGTGCGGAGAGCGATGGAATCAGAAATGAGCCAGTAGCGCAGCCAGTAGTATAGCCAGAAACAAGTCAGACGGTATTAAGGCTGCCGTGACTACTGCCATATTACGCGGCGCGATAAATCATTGCTGTACGATACTAACGCCGTCAGATAGAACGTGTAATCCCGAATGACGCCTGATGAAGACGTAACATTTGTGCGCCGAATATATTTAACAGCATTACGCTGACCGTTTAGCGCGCGCAAAGCGTCGTGTGCAGCTGAGAGTATTATAAAGGGTAAATCAAACGCAACCGGCGGTGGCGTGACTATGATTGTATTGCAAAATATTGCGTACTGCGTCTGTTATTATGTTAATGCCGGCGAATAAAGATATTTCGCCCGAGGGCTATCGTTATGTCGATGCCGGCAATTGACAAGGCAAGTCTGGGTCGCGTGAGCCCGCACAACTGAAAATTGTGCAATATATTTTAGTGGAATTTATATGTCATTTTATTCTACCGTACAAATGGTGATACCGTCTTAATCGTTTGCCTTTTCCAGCGTGACCCATTAGAATACTCAATAGGGAATTATCACAAGGAGAATATCCAATGACGGTGGTACGTATTATTTTAAACGATATACGGGGATAGATATATCCTTACGGGAATTTCTGTTTTTCCGATAATGGTGTAAATCTGAGTCATCAATACATTCTAATTAGTTGAATACTAATTATTGTAAAATAAACAATGAGTGGATACATATCCTAAAACGTTTCAAGCTTTTAGGAACCGTTAGAATCGTTGAAAAGAAACTTTCATAATTTCGACATGTGCTCAAAAATAGGCGAAAAATGTCAAATTTTTTTTTTGTTTCGGACCGATACCGTTTGATAGAGGGTAATTTGCCCTGAAGATAGACCACTTTCTGCACGCTGAACTCTTCATAGTTTCCGAGATACGACGATTTTAAGAAAGCGAAAAAAATTTTTTTTCAAAATCGCTGATTGGCATTAACCCCACGTGAAAGTGCGTCCAAAAAGCTTTAAGAAAACCTATATTAGTTACAGGTTTCGATCACTAGTTTAGACGGGACAGGGGCTTGAAGAAATCGAGAAAATCTTAATTTCCCTTGCCATTTTGGCGAAAAAATGATGGGTCTCAGATTTCATTGCCCTTTTGGTACATCAAAGGGGGTCGAAAATAACTCGGAATGGCGCAAACCGCAGTGGAAAATTCATAATATTAAATATTATATATAATAATAATATTATATATATATATATAATATATAATATATATATATAATATATATATATAATATATATATATAATAAATATTATATATATATAATAAATATTAATAATTCATAAAATTCATGGCGCAAATTCATAGTTTCGGAGATATAGAGAAAAGTGTGCGAAAAAAGTTGTGAAATGTGACATGTAAAACGTGATCAAAAAATAAAATTTCACCAATCGATTCAATCTATTACATAATTAAAGAGGATGCAAACAGAAGCAGAAAAATGTAAACTGCACCCTAAATTACGTAATAGTTCTTGATACATGGCCAAAAATACATATAGAATGACTGATAAACACACGTAAAATAACTGTAAATAAGCACGTTATATAAGTTGCAAGAAATTCATATCGGTATACCCGCGGTTCCCGCATGTACGAAAGAAGGAATAAAGCTACATTTGTAAATTTACAATGAATATATGTAATACAAGTCCAAATTTCTTGGCAATATTAAAGATGCAAACAGAAGCAGAAAAATGTAAACTGCACCCTAAATTGCGTAATAGTTCTTGATACATGACCAACAATACATATAGAATGACTGATAAACACACGTAAAATAACTGTAAATAAGCACGTTATATAAGTTGCAAGAAATTCATATCGGTATAACGCGGTTCCCATGTACGAAAGAAGGAATAAAGTTACATTTGTAAATTTACAATGAATATATGTAATACAAGTCCAAATTTCTTGGCTTTATAATTAAAGAGGATGCAAACAGAAGCAGAAAAATGTAAACTGCACCCTAAATTACGTAATAGTTCTTGATACATGACCAACAATACATATAGAATGACTGATAAACACACGTAAAATAACTGTAAATAAGGACGTTATATAAGTTGCAAGAAATTCATATCGGTATACCCGCGGTTCCCGCATGTACGAAAGAAGGAATAAAGCTACATTTGTAAATTTACAATGAATATATGTAATACAAGTCCAAATTTCTTGGCATTATAATTAAAGAGGATGCAAACAGAAGCAGAAAAATGTAAACTGCACCCTAAATTGCGTAATAGTTCTTGATACATGACCAACAATACATATAGAATGACTGATAAACACACGTAAAATAACTGTAAATAAGCACGTTATATAAGTTGCAAGAAATTCATATCGGTATACCCGCGGTTCCCTCATGTACGAAAGAAGGAATAAAGCTACATTTGTAAATTTACAATGAATATATGTAATACAAGTCCAAATTTCTTGGCTTTATAATTAAAGAGGATGCAATCAGAAGCAGAAAAATGTAAACTGCACCCTAAATTACGTAATAGTTCTTGATACATGACCAACAATACATATAGAATGACTGATAAACACACGTAAAATAACTGTAAATAAGGACGTTATATAAGTTGCAAGAAATTCATATCGGTATACCCGCGGTTCCCGCATGTACGAAAGAAGGAATAAAGCTACATTTGTAAATTTACAATGAATATATGTAATACAAGTCCAAATTTCTTGGCTTTATAATTAAAGAGGATGCAAACAGAAGCAGAAAAATGTAAACTGCACCCTAAATTACGTAATAGTTCTTGATACATGACCAAAAATACATATAGAATGACTGATAAACACACGTAAAATAACTGTAAATAAGCACGTTATATAAGTTGCAAGAAATTCATATCGGTATACCCGCGGTTCCCGCATGTACGAAAGAAGGAATAAAGCCACATTTGTAAATTTACAATGAATATATGTAATACAAGTCCAAATTTCTTGGCTTTATACTTAAAGAGGATGCAAACAGAAGCAGAAAAATGTAAACTGCACCCTAAATTACGTAATAGTTCTTGATACATGACCAAAAATACATATAGAATGACTGATAAACACACGTAAAATAACTGTAAATAGACACGTTATATAAGTTGCAAGAAATTCATATCGGTATACCCGCGGTTCCCGCATGTACGAAAGAAGGAATAAAGCTACCTTTGTAAATTTACAATGAATATATGTAATACAAGTCCAAATTTCTCGGCTTTATAATTAAAGAGGATGCAAACAGAAGCAGAAAAATGTAAATTGCACCCTAAATTACGTAATAGTTCTTGATACATGACCAAAAATACATATAGAATGACTGATAAACACACGTAAAATAACTGTAAATAAGGACGTTATATAAGTTGCAAGAAATTCATATAGGTATACCCGCAGTTCCACATGTACGTGAATGTGTTTGTAAATTTACAATGAATATATGTAATACAAGTCCAAATTTCTTGGCTTTATAATTAAAGAGGATGCAAACAGAAGCAGAAACATGTAAACAGAAAGTTCGATGCATAGAAATACATATAGAATGACTGATAAACACACGTAAAATAACTCCGTAAATAAGCACGTTATATAAGTTGCAAAAATTCATATCGTTACACGACCGTTCCCGCATGTATATTTTGTAAATTTACAATGAATATATGTACAAGTCGAATTAAAGAGGATGCAAACAGAAGCAGAAAAATGTAAACTGCATATAAATGACTGATAAACACACGTAAAATAACTGTAAATAAGCACGTTATATAAGTTGCAAGAAATTCATAGAGATTTCCCGCAACTGGATAATTTGTAAATTTACAATGAATATATGTAATACAAGTCCAAATTTCTCAAACAGAAAGAAAAATGTAAACTGCACCCTTGCACGTAATAGTTCTTGATACATTTATAGAATGACTGATAAACACACGTAAAATAACTGTAAATAAGCACGTTATATAAGTTGCAAGAAATTCATATCGGTATACCCGCGGTTCCCGCATGTACGAAAGAAGGAATAAAGCTACATTTGTAAATTTACAATGAATATATGTAATACAAGTCCAAATTTCTTGGCTTTATAATTAAAGAGGATGCAAACAGAAGCAGAAAAATGTAAACTGCACCCTAAATTACGTAATAGTTCTTGATACATGACCAAAAATACATATAGAATGACTGATAAACACACGTAAAATAACTGTAAATAGACACGTTATATAAGTTGCAAGAAATTCATATCGGTATACCCGCGGTTCCCGCATGTACGAAAGAAGGAATAAAGCTACCTTTGTAAATTTACAATGAATATATGTAATACAAGTCCAAATTTCTCGGCTTTATAATTAAAGAGGATGCAAACAGAAGCAGAAAAATGTAAATTGCACCCTAAATTACGTAATAGTTCTTGATACATGACCAAAAATACATATAGAATGACTGATAAACACACGTAAAATAACTGTAAATAAGGACGTTATATAAGTTGCAAGAAATTCATATTGGTATACCCGCGGTTCCCGCATGTACGAAAGAAGGAATAAAGCTACATTTGTAAATTTACAATGAATATATGTAATACAAGTCCAAATTTCTTGGCTTTATAATTAAAGAGGATGCAAACAGAAGCAGAAACATGTAAACTGCACCCTAAATTACGTAATAGTTCTTGATGCATGGCCAAAAATACATATAGAATGACTGATAAACACACGTAAAATAACTGTAAATAAGCACGTTATATAAGTTGCAAGAAATTCATATCGGTATACCCAAGCGGTTCCCGCATGTACGAAAGAAGGAATAAAGCTACATTTGTAAATTTACAATGAATATATGTAATACAAGTCCAAATTTCTTGGCTTTATAATTAAAGAGGATGCAAACAGAAGCAGAAAAATGTAAACTGCACCCTAAATTACGTAATAGTTCTTGATACATGGCCAAAAATACATATAGAATGACTGATCACACGTAAAATAACTGTAAATAAGCACGTTATATAAGTTGCAAGTTCATATCGTTCGCAATGTCAAAGAAGGAATAAAGCTACATAAATTTACAATTATATGTAATACAAGTCCAAATTTCTTGGCTTTATAATTAAAGAGGATGCAAACAGAAGCTGTAAACTGCACCTAAATTACGTAATAGTTCTTATACATGAAAAAATACATATAGAATGACTTAAACACACGTAAAATAACTGTAAATAAGCACGTTATTAAGTTGCAAGAAATTCACGTTCCTACACTTGTAAATTTACAATGAATATATGTAATACAAGTCCAAATTTCTTGGCTTTGAAGTTGAATATAAATAAGAAGATTTGTATAACGCACATACATGTATGCATGCGTTGACAGTTCCAAATGACTATCATTCGTAGCAACTCGGCACGAGAGAACGTTCAGGTTCACACCGTTCCGTCCGCAAAGGATCAATTTATAAATTTCCTGTTTCCCTTACTTGTTATTTTCCACCTTATATTTTTCCTGCAAGTTCTTACACACTCTGTCTCTTATTCTCCGGTTACTCTTCTTGTTCACATTCCTCTCGCAATTCCTCCCATCGCAGCTGCCAACTTCTCGGCAGCGAGAAAGATTTATTAACCCTACTTACAATTAGTTTCGCCCCAACGTCTCGCACGGCATCTTGCTAATAGGAATACAGCGCGATGGCCGAAGATTATTATTCCAGGATCGGCATGGAAAATGATCTAGCCAGACGAGGTCGAATCCCTGAATAATGAATTCACAGCTGGGGGTCTAAATCAGGAAACCACTGATGCCGATTAATTCTCTGCTAACGGAGCACGTATCTGGTACGTGTTTAAAGATGAATGTGCTCCACGTGCTATTAGCGCATAAATAAAGAGCAGTGAATAATAACACCCACCTGTTATTAGATGATTTGGTACTATAATAACCGATACGCTAAACAGCTTAGCCCCTTCGAGCACACAGCCACATGCGTGAATGTGTAGTTTCTTGAAATTATAATTACTTTCACTGACGAAAAACAGAAAGTTCGATGGTAGAAGATTCACGAAACAATTCCGTACAAACAAAATCAAAAATTTCGTTACACGACCGCACCGATATTTGCCTCTATTGTACAGTCGAATACATGAACATTTCTATAAAAAAAAAAAAAAAACATGGTGCTTACAGAGATTAAACTGGATAAGTCAATTACGTGCTACACTCAACTGAAATTTCCACTTGCAACCTACTTGGTTTTTGTGTGACTGCGATGGCACATTTTGCCAAGCTAGTTTATATAATTTAGTTGCCCAACTCAATATGTCCAGGAGAACGACGACGCTCATAAGTAACTTCTGTTCATCAGTGGACGTAGAACAAGCTTTAAACATTACCACCTAAGACAACGACGAACCTGACCCGCCAAAATTCCATTAGAGTCGACGCGTAGCTCGCGTTAAGCGTAATACGAGCCTTGCAATAGTAATTAGACTCGGTGGACAGTTACAAGCGGGTTAGCCGCGAACTTAAGACACGTCAGCAGTCGATGGCATCGTTCCACTTCACTCGTTCGGCAATCAGTGACGCCGAATAACTAATCGAATGATCCGGGCTTACATCGTTCGTCCCTAACTTTTTATACACGTAGTTCGCAGCAGTCAAAACATAAACAGTTTCTTTCTTATTTACTTGGAACAAAACATGTACTTTGCGACCGTATTGAACGTTCCAACTTACAACGATCGTCGAACTTCTTCTACATGTAATATGTAAGATATATATATACGTGGGCAGTCCGATAAGTACTTAGCCTACAAAAGAAAAACGAAAATTTTGGAAAAGTGACGATTTATTTTTCAACATAGTCTCCTTTTAACTCGATACACTTGATCCAGCGATGCTCCAACTTCTTCAACCCGTCTGAAAAATACGTTTTCTGGAGATCTGCAAAGTAGGCCTCCGTGGCAGCGATAACCTCCTCATTTGACTCAAATTTCTGCCCAGCGAGTGACTTTTTCAAGTTTGGGAAGAAAAAGAAGTCACACGGGGCCAAATCTGGAGAATACGGTGGATGGGGCAGCTGTTCGTAGCCTAATTCAACCAATTTGGCTGTAGCTTGGGCAGAGGTGTGAGCCGGTGCGTTATCGTGGTGAAAGAGCACTTTTTTCTTCGCCAAATGGGGCCGTTTTTTCCTTAATTCGGCGTCGAATCGGCTCAATAATTCGGCATAGTACAGCCCCGTGACTGTTTTGCACTTCTCCAGGTAGTCTATGTAGTTGACACCTTGTGAATCCCAGAAAACGGTGGCCATCACCTTTTCGGCCGATAGGACAGTCTTCGCCTTCTTCGGAGCACATTCGCCGGGCGCAGTCCACTGTTTCGACTGTTCCTTGGTCTCTGGTGTGTACCAGTGGATCCACGTTTTGTCGACAGTCACAAAACAACGTAGAAACTCTTTCGGATTGCGCTTAAACAGTGTCAAACACTGATCTGAAGTGGTCTCACGGATGCGCTTGTTATCCGGAATGAGCAAACGCGGCACCCATCAAGCAGAAAGCTGTCTCATGCCCAATGTTTCATGCAGGATATGTCCAGATTTCATCGCTGGATCAAGTGTATGGAGTTAAAAGGAGACTATGTTGAAAAATAAATCGTCAATTTTCCAAAATTTTCGTTTTTCTTTTGTAGGCTAAGTACTTATCGGACTGCCCTCGTATGTTGTTGGCGATGACACATCAGGCATGCTCAAGACGCACGTGTGGTTCCGACCGTTTTGGGTGGGCCATGCCTTTTGTTTGGTGCAAGCGATAAGCTTCGACGTACCGTTGCATGGTGAGTCGAAGAATTTCCGTGACGTACGATAGTCGTGTTACGTAGCCCCGTTTTTTCGTTAGATCATTTAATTTTGTTCCGTTTATTAGTTTATTTCCTTTTAGTACCTTAGTTCCTTAGTTACGTTTCGTTTAGTGTTTTATCTTTAGCCTTTTAATATTCTTTTCTCGTATTGTTGTGTTGTTTTTTTTAATATCAAATATATACATATTCATATACATTCACTAACAGGACAATCACAGACTTTATCCATCCCGACATTAGCCCAATTGTACCACCACCGCCCAAGCCCTTCTTTCTTCCCCCTGCCTTCCCTTTTTCTTACCTTTATTACCCTCTCTCACAAATAAAACATGTCTACTAAATCGAAAGTCCAAACAAAAGGCATTTTTTTCTTATTTATGCGAAACATAATGTGTGCTTTCTGCATATTTACCGGCACAAATTCCGATATATTTGAATAATTGTTAAAATCTATTTCACGCCTGCGATGACACGCAGAGTGTTGAAACGTCGAGTTTTGTGATTTTCAGACGATTGTTTGAATAAAAAGAAATTTTGCCCGGTGTATAGCCGCGGGCGTATATTTTGTTGTATCAATTATCTAGAAACCAAAAAAATTGACGGTTTGAAATACGATACGTGTCATCCTCCGGTGAAAATACAGGGCTGTGCTCTCTTTCTTTATTTCAATTTCCTTTTGACTACTTTCGTAGAAAAACTACACACCCAAATTTGATAAACGATATAGTACCAAATGTCTTCATACTAAATAATTCACTATTCGGTTAACGTCCTCAAATGATTCAAATTCGTAATTAATTTCCCTCCTGAGAGAAGTTGAGAGAGTAATTACAAGCATATAGATTATCATATCAATATATACTTATAAACATATGTGTCATATTAATTATTTGAAAATAACAAAAGTTGCCGAATCAACAAACGCGATCCATCCCGCAGAAAAACTGAATATAAATAAAATACTCTTGGATACAAATAAATGGAAAGAAAATTTGCCCGATATGCAACGGCACGGCCTACATTTTGTCATCGAAAGACCGCTCGTACCCATTTATCACATTTATTCGCAACGATCGCACCGCCGGCGGTTTATAATTTGCGTCTTAATGAGTAATAAATATGATAAGGGCACGGGCCGCTAATGTGCACGCCTCGCGATAAGCCCACCTGCCATTTTGTGCGCCATGGTTATTTTCCGTAACGACATAGTGGGCCGAAGCTGCCGTTCCTAAAGCGGCCGAACGTCACGATTACGGCGAATTTCGTTTCGCCGTTAAAAGGGCAACGAGAAGAATGCGACGTAGCCGCCACGGCCCCGTTTCCCACCTGACCCATATTTTCCGCGCTAACTTATATTACAGTTTAACCACTTTTTACGCGCGCCCCGATTTTCTAATTTACATATCTCGCTGCTATATCGCGCCGCGCGTCAACTTTAGATTGCTCTCCGGGGGAAACGTAATTTTACGCAGGGATACAGTTAGACCCTTCAGTGTTCTTCGTCGGGCGGCTTTGGGGTATCATATTCAGTCGCTTTCGTCCGTCGTTTTTCCCACCGTCGCGGCGAGCCACCGGCGAGAGTACGTTAACGACATTCAAATATTAATCCATTACAGCCCGAGCGTAGGCCTGCGATGCCGGTGTTAATAAATTATCGTTGCGGGACCATAATAAGCTTGTAAACTGCGGAAGGAGCCTTGCGTATTGCGAGCTGAAATTGATTGACAGGGCGGTGACAATGTGGAAAACATGAAATTTGAACATTAACACAGAATATGGATTCTCCAAGTGAAAGACGAAATAGAACAAAGAACGTCATTATTTTGCCTTGACTCGGCATACATGTGATTTATATGTTAAACTTTATAGTTTCCAATTAAGGATATTGTACAATAAAATTTACTGACAAAGTGATAACAATGAAAACAAATATTACCACGAAATATCCTTTCTAACTCTTGCTTTCACGTCGCTTTGTATTCTATTTGCTCTCATTTCGTATTTTACTTTGTAGTCTAGTACCCAACTGAAACATTAAAGAAAAATGCACCTATAAAACCTCCTACTATTCTTGTTCTGAAGTATTTTTTGCTCCGACATAAAGCACTTGAATAACGAAAAATCAACAATATTAATTTCACCCAATATACTCTGGCACCCAAATAAGACATTAAAGAAGACAAATGCACGTATAAAGTTTCCTGACACTGTTCCTCTGAAGTACTTTTTGTCCTGGCATAAAGCGCCTGAAGAAGGAAAAATCAATAATCGTCATTCTAACCGGATACTCCAATACCCACTTAAAACATTAAAGAAAACAAATGAACGTATAAAACCTCCTGATATTTTTGTTCTGAAGTATTTTTTGCTCCGACATAAAGCACCTGAATAACGAAAAATCAACAATAGTCATTTCACCCAATATGCTCCGACACCCAAATAAGACATTAAAGAAGACAAATGCACGTATAAAGTTTCCTGACACTGTTCCTCTGAAGTACTTTTTGTCCTGGCATAAAGCGCCTGAAGAAGGAAAAATCAATAATCGTCATTCTAACCGGATACTCCAATACCCACTAAAAACATTAAAGAAAACAGATGCACGTATAAAACCTCCTGATATTCTTGTTCTGGAGTATTTTTTGCCCCGACATAAAGCACCTGAATAACGAAAAATCAACAATAGTCATTTCACCCAATATGCTCCGACACCCAAATAAGACATTAAAGAAGACAAATGCACGTATAAAGTTTCCTGACACTGTTCCTCTGAAGTACTTTTTGTCCTGGCATAAAGCGCCTGAAGAAGGAAAAATCAATAATCGTCATTCTAACCGGATACTCCAATACCCACTTAAAACATTAAAGAAAACAAATGAACGTATAAAACCTCCTGATATTCTTGTTCTGAAGTATTTTTTGCTCCGACATAAAGCACCTGAATAACGAAAAATCAACAATAGTCATTTCACCCAATATGCTCCGACACCCAAATAAGACATTAAAGAAGACAAATGCACGTATAAAGTTTCCTGACACTTTTCCTCTGAAGTACTTTTTGTCCTGGCATAAAGCGCCTGAAGAAGGAAAAAACAATAATCGTCATTCTGACCGGATACTCCAATACCCACTTAAAACATTAAAGAAAACAAATGCACGTATAAAACCTCCTGATATTCTTGTTCTGAAGTATTTTTTGCTCCGACATAAAGCACCTGAATAACGAAAAATCAACAATAGCCATTTCACCCAATATACTCCGGCACCCAAATAAGACATTAAAGAAGACAAATGCACGTATAAAGTTTCCTGACACTTTTCCTCTGAAGTACTTTTTGTCCTGGCATAAAGCGTCTGAAGAAGGAAAAATCAATAATCGTCATTCTAACCGGATACTCCAATACGCACTTAAAACATTAAAGAAAACAAATGCACGTATAAAACCTCCTGGTATTCTTGTTCTGAAGTATTTTTTGCTCCGACATAAAGCACCTGAATAACGAAAAATCGACAATAGTCATTTCACCCAATATACTTCGGCACCCAAATAAGACATTAAAGAAGACAAATGCACGTATAAAGTTTCCTGACACTGTTCCTCTGAAGTACTTTTTGTCATGGCATAAAGCGTCTGAAGAAGGAAAAATCAATAATCGTCATTCTAACCGGATACTCCAATACCCACTTAAAACATTAAAGAAAACAAATGCACGTACAAAGTCTCCTGACACCCCTCCACCCACGTATTTCTGGACATGACCCATAAAAGTTTTCTCTCGTGGGAGCGCGTGTCGTTTCGAGTCTCGGCTGGCCGGAACTAGTGCCGTAGTGCAATCGGATCGTCAATTTGGCAGTGCATGTACACGATAATTTTCCACCTCCGGTGACTCCCGGGCCGGGACACGAGCGGTGGACTTCCGGTCTGTGGGTCTCCGGTCAGCGAGCAATTTTCCGGCCGATTGGCCGTCGAAACGTCGAACTTCCCTCGAAGTTGATCTCCGGCGACGGCAACAGACACGCTTGTTTACTTCGTAGTGGAGGTAAACCCGAACCCTTCCGTCTACACACAACCGACCTCCGCTTACGATCTGTGCCACTCTATCCTGCCTGCGTCTGTCTTATCCGCTGCTGCACGCTTCGCGTCTCCCTTTCGGCGTTTCCTTCTTAACTCCGGCAAGAAGTTTGGGAAATTGGCGAGGAGGACCACGGAACGGAGCGTTATCCGACGAAACTGATACGACGTCGGACCTTCAGCCGGACGGTATGCGTAAGTGATGCATGCAAATTCAAGGTTACCGTGTTACGATGCATAGACAGAATGCCAAGGGTCTGGCGGAGTACGAAACTTCGGTTCGATTATGCGCTGTTAAGGATGTTACGAAAGAAACAGTGTAGGGAGAGCACTCGTTGTGCAGAATACAGTGTCCAGTGCATTGTGTTTCTATGTGTGTGCTCGTCTCAATATAGGGAAACAGTGGTTTCGGCATCACACATTCAAAATGTATTATTTTGTTTTAATGCAAAAATCGGTAGCTAAATAATGATCCTATGACATGTCGCCACACTTCGTTAATTTCGCATATGACTGTTCTTTGTTTAAACGCTACTCGTTCAAGTTTTTGATTATTGGCAGAACGGATATGCATCTAATATTTAAATATTAATACAGTATTTACTTGAGATTCAAAAACCATTTCTTTTGCAATATTATTATCGAATGCTTATTTCATGTTGCAAACAAATGTTATGTTCCAACTGTGAAACAGATATTACTTTGAGATTGGGGAATTATACTTTTTGCCGAAGTGCCTGCGTGTTGAAAATTAAAAGTTTTGCGACACTGATCACGTCAATGCTTTTCTTATATGAAAAACTGTTGCTAACAAATATTTGTAACAACTACTGAACCAATATTTTTGTGCAACTACAGCTATGGACTAAGTGAACGGAGGGATCTTCAGTTTTGGAGCTTCTTAGCCCCAAACACGCAGATTACAAATTGAGCAATTTGAAAAATGGAAATAAGTGGTGTGGACGAAATACAAAATGTAATACAGTGTTTCATTGATCGTTCTTTCGTGGGGTCAGTGTGCTAGATGGTGCGTTCGCACGGAAACGCACGGTGGTTTGCAGAGAATAATCGGGAGGCAGAGAAAATAGGATCCGCTGGGGAGCGGAGATCGAAGTCAGGACCTTCCGGTTTCCGGCCGAGCGGTCTTTTATCGAAATTATGCAAGCCGCAATTCTTAACGCCGCCGTCTCTGCTAATGGAACAATAATCGAATTTGTTCTCTTCAGATGTAGAATAAAGTGCGAAATTTCGTAGATTTTCCGCGTAAGTGGCAATTTCACGAATTTCCGCGCGCTTGCTCAAGAACCAGACGGCCAGCAGCATTTTAGACGAACGTTTTGCAACTGGCCTTTTAACATTTTTCGTGCCGGACAGATATGCAGTCACACATTTTTATTGTGCAATGTCATGTCTGATTATAAGGCGCAAAACCGATATAATGATTTGTTGACAAAAATCTAAAAAAAAGAATGGGGGAGAATTTGAAAGGAACCCTCTGAGTTACCCTTCCGTCTTACCCCTTGGGTTTACAACAAGAATCCCAAATGGCCTGAACGGAAAGTTCAACGTGTGCCGAATACGCCCCACACGCCACTTCACGCGGTAACCTATCACGAACATCTCCAGCAAACGCTATACCTGCAGCCCTAACATATTTATGCCGCGCCGCATTACACGCGCAACATCGTGCGCAGCCCGACACAATCCGCGCATTTCCAAGTGCAGCCGCGCGCGCGAATGCACGCAGCCCACGATGCATCGAAAATCGTTAGCACGTCCGCAAAAGGAAAAAAACTGCCCCCCGCCTCCCCCCAGAAATCGCGACGGCACAATGACGTCCGTTCGCAGCACTGTTTTTTCCGTCCGCCCACGCAAACAGCCATGGAAACGCGCGCAACGAATCGCGGTTAATTGTCTCGGCGTACCGACGGTAATTCGGCGGTCGTTCGCAAGCTCGAGGTCCCGCCCGAATGCTCCGGCTATTCTAAATAATTGCAGAAAGCCCTGCCCCGAATGATTGGAATAATTTTCATCGGTTAACCGAACTATTCGCGGCGCCCTTACCATCGCTCGCCCGTTCTCTTCCTCTCTTTCTCGTGCCCACCCGTTCGCCACCCTCCGAGCCCACTCTTTCCACCCCCGCTTCAAACATTTCTGCTCTACGTTCCCTCGCAGAACCCACCCCCGCCGATGGCACGACGCACACGATATTATACGAGAGAATTCTTGTAACGGGAGAGGCTTGTAATACGACGCCGGAATCGCTGGTCCTTCATCAGAATCCCACGAGTGACGACCGCGGCTTGTCTCTGGCCTGGCGGATATCACGGGAGACGAATAGCGGGTGGCGGAAATGAATTCGCGCGGTTCTCGGGTAAAATCGGCAGAGGAGCGGACGAGTGAAGCTAGTATTTGACGTTCGCGAAATGGTCAATGCGAAGGGCCGCGCGTTTTGTTCAGGCCGAGAACTTTTCAACGTCTCGTAATTCGCTTGAGGCGCGTGTGAGCGAATGTGCGAGGATGTCGAGGTGTGCAGAGCAATTTGAATCTTGGCGAACGGCAGTGTAATGTGAGAGGTATTGCGAAGAAACTCGGCATGCCTATTTTAGAGACAGATGAAAGGAACGTTCGGCGCGAAGTGCTGCTGATAAAACGCTATTTGTTGAGACGATTTGGAGAAGAGTTTGAATTCTTGTCGCGCGAAGAGATTCGCAGTTATTTCGGATGGGCGAACTCTTGGCCTGTTTTAGGGGACAGGGAATATATTCTTACAATGCAAATTTTATGTGCAATCAAGGTTGTGTCTGCGATGTGTTCTGACCGATGTTTTACGGGAAACTAGTTGTCAGTCGTACGTTTCTCAACTGCCTAGAACTACATTCTACTGCTGGCAATCGTGAAAATTTAATTTGGAGGACCGGGTAGGTAGATGGACGTGTGATTCTATTTATGGGCGTCCAACAATGGGGATATTTATGTTGTGCTTATGAATGAGCAGTACTTGACTTGGCCTGCTTTGCTTGTTCCTTTTATGGTGTTCTTAACAGGAGAATTGCTGTGTTTGCCGCAGGGTCCTATTTGTCTGAAGTCCTTCCGTGACTGGCGTTTGTGACAAGTGGGCTTCGATTTGTTTTCCTCTAATACATGCCACCGTAGTGATTTATTTAAATGATGTTTCCGACATGTTAAAAATATGATCATGTCCTCCAAAAAAGGGGTTGTTTTAGCTATAAGCAAGAACTATAGCAGAAAACTATAAACTTCCACTGAAAGAGCAACATCAGAAGGAGTTGTTTTTGCAGTCAATATTTTTTTCCACATTCTGGAAATTAACAGGGACATTCAATGTGCAGCATCTCGTTTAATGGCTGAATCTAGAACGATGATTGATAGGGCTCTTGTGGAATGCGAGAACCGTTGGTTTATTTACAACAAAAGAAGGGGTGAGTCTACGGCACAAGCTGTATCTGATCTAGCTATACAAGAGTATCAAGACTACTGGGCGTATCTGTGCTGCTTGCTGGAATAGATGAGAAAACCCCTCAGCTCTATCACATGGATCCTTCAATTTTGTCCAGTTTGATGCAAAGGCAATTGGGTCAGGCAGTGAAGGTACAGAAGAAAATCTTCAAGAAATACGTCATACGTTCATGACGTTAAAGGAAGCCATACATGCAGCACTGACTATACTAAACCATGTCATGGAGGAAAAAGTAAATGACATCAGTATAGAAGTAGTGATTATGACACCAGATCAACTGCTTCATATGTTCTCCAAGACAGACTTTCAAGAGGTGATTAAAGATATTGCTTAACATTAGTTGGAGATTGATGACGAATTAAAGAAGGGAGGCGCAGCAAAAACCTTAGGAACGGCCGGGGATCGAGTTGCGCGGAAAAATTAGGAGCCGCCGCGCTATTTGAACCGGAATAAACACATAAAGGCGTACATATGTAAATACATAGGCACAAAGCAAATGGAAGAGACTAAAGGCGCGCTTGAAGGGAAATTAGACGCTCCGGTAAGCAAGGCGCGGTCGCTTTTTACGTAAGCACGCGTAGACACACAGGAACGATCTACACGGTGCCCCGTAATTCGCGCCGCGTCCCACAGCACACCCCGAATCAATCCACACTCAACTACCACGCGACTCCTCAATACCTGCGCCATTTCCCGTTGGCCCGCATTTTCAATTTATTATTCCACGGTCAACGACCTCTTGGCCGCCCACATCCCGAAGTGCAGAGCATCCCATATACGCGATCTACAAGAATGCGTACACGGCGTAAATGTGCACGCATACCGACGCGCGCGTATCGTAAACACACACGCGTCTGATCAATAGAGCGAGTCGGCGTAACGGTGGGAATGAACAAGGTGGCTGTATCGAGCATGCGGAGCAAAACGAAAAATGACGCGACCGATACGAAAAACAAAACGAAAATGGAGATGACGGTAGAGATATTGTAGAAGAGCGCGTCTTCCGTCCTGTCGCGCGTACAAGTGTGTGTGCCGTGGCGCGTTTGTTTGTTGTTCCGCGCCAATGTGTGGACGCGACAGAATGAGGTCGATAGGAAGGGTAGCACTGCCTACGGAGCCGGACGGTTCGTGACTCGCCCTTCGTCTCGTTCCTTTTTAATTCGACGGTTCATGCGGGACGCATAAAAACAACCTTTGACCGGCGTCGTGTGCCTCAATGTACGGCCGTGGGATTCCGCGATCTAAAAGGGTAAAGGGCCGTAAACGATATGCACGCGCGTGCACTTTCTTCCTGCACGGCGACGCCGTTCTTTTGCACTTATTCGACGCCGGTGCCCGATATTATTATTTTGTTAGAAAAACACCGCGCCGCGCTAGATTTTGCTCGGTGTAGAAGAACGTTACGGTCTTGATGATGTCGAGCGAATTATAGGATAATAGTGTTACCGAGGCGGGACAGGGGTTGGTCTTTGTCTGCGGCGCGGTGAATGTTTTGCGACATTTTGTCGGATGCGGATGTTGGGACGGTCTTTTGGAGGTTGTGGAGGCAATGAAGAATATTTTACAGGAGAATGGTACGCGCGCTTCCGTATATTGACGAATTGAATATGTACGAATGACGGATGTGCGAAAGCACTTTATACTTGACCGACTATTTTAATGTTTAATTGCATTGTGGGGTAACTGTATTTTTGGAGGAAACCGGTATGGTCCCGGAACATGTGGAGTTAACCAGTAGTTCACATTTCACTGTAAAAAGCGGTGTTATTTGAAAAAGTGCATTTCTACGGGAAACCTGTATTTGCACGGAGCTTATCACTCACCGTGTACATCTATTTTCAAGCATCTTTTTCTATAGCATTAGCAGGCTGTTTTCGAAATCAGTTAGTGCTTAGCAGCGTGGGTGAACATATCTTTTAACCAGTTAGCAAATCCCATATTCAGTCATAACAGCAACCAAGTCCGCATCAGAACAGCTGAGAATAAACTGTCATTATAAATTCACAAAAAGGAAATATCAGTCCCCCGCACACAGGCGTCCAGAAGTTGCACCAGCAACGCTTACAAGATTCGCCTAACGCGCGTCTTCATTCCATTCTTCCACGCACCTCCCAGCCGCGAATTCCCACGAGCAAACCATCCTCCTGTTACACATTGCAGCGCGTCGCGTAAGATTCCCCGCGTGACGCGTCGAAATCCCGTCAACAGACGCGTCGACATTGCCGAAGCCAGCGAAGAGCAATGGCGCAAAGAAAACAGAGTCGCGCGAATCGCAGCACGAACGTTTTTCCGGATCCCGCAGATTTCCTCCGTCAGCGCGGGAGAGGACGGGTCGCTTTCGCGCGTTGTTGTTTCGACCCCATCGGACTCGCGGAAGAAGAGCGCAAAATGGCTTCGCCCCGGCGCGGAATGCAAAATTATTTTCAATCCCCGCTCCCCACCCTCGACGATATCTGCCCGCCTGCCGGCCCGATTCGTCAGCGGCCGAAAATATTTTGCAACGTGGCCCGCGCGTTACGAGCCGTAAATTTTCGGATGCCCCGCGGCGATTTATCTTCCGGTCAGCGGCGGGCATCGGTGTGTGCGCTACCGTGTCTCTCTCTTCCTGTGCGTCCCTTCGCCGACGACGATTTTGCGCGCGGCCGTTTGTGCGACCGTTCGTGGAAAGTATTGTATTTGGTGGGGCATAGGGATAAACATATTGTAAATAAGGCCCCGAACAAAACGGTGACCGCCGCTCGACCTCAGAATCGTTGTCCCGAAGCGCATCGTTCGTTGAAAGTATTGTATTTGGTGGGGCATAAGGATAAACATATTGTAGATAAGGCCCCGAACGAAACGGCGACCGCCGCTCGGCCTCAGAATCGTTGTCCCGAAGCGCATCGTTCGTTGAAAGTATTGTATTTGGTGGGGCATAAGGATAAACATATTGTAGATAAGGCCCCGAACGAAACGGCGACCGTCGCTCGGCCTCAGAATCGTTGTCCCGAAGAGCATCGTTCGTTGAAAGTATTGTATTTGGTGGGACATAGGGGTAAACATATTGTAGATAAGGCCCCGAACAAAACGGCGACCGCCGCTCGGCCTCAGAATTGTTGTCCCGAAGCGCATCGGTCGCATATTAGCCTAAATCGCATAACGGAAAATTAGTCAAACTCTTTCAATGTCAACACACCTTAGGCCATCCTCCCTTTTTACCCCGATACCACAGTGGAGAGTAAAATAAGTTTCACGTGTTGGCATTGATGGGCCTGCGTGACGAAAAGCAGCCTGTCCGCTGATGTCCGGCATGTGGTCCGTAAGGGGTACAGGCCAGAAATACAGTGAAACATGGGCGACGCAGATTGTGTCGTTAGCTTTCACAGGTCGGTAGGGGGTTCTTGGGATTAAGTGAGCGAGTAGGCGAATGGATGAACGAGTGGAAGCGGATAAGTGCGCGAAGGGGTGTAAGGGATGTGCCGAGGGAAGAGAGAACTTCTTTCGTGTGAGCTTTCTTGCGGTACGGAACGACAAGGAGTGTGAAGTCGTATCGGCCTTTCCGTTAGAGAGTGTCAAGACGTGGAATTAGAATGGAGTGGTGATAGTTGTGTTTCTGTTTGGATTTTGCGGAACTGATGGTTATTTTTAAGGCTGTAGATACTAGCATACTAGTATCCGTCTGAACATATTACTGTTAGACGTGTTCACAAATATGAACTTGTATTACAAAATTTGTTTCTTTAGATCGTACGTATAATTGTGTTTCTATATCGTATAATTGAAACTTTACATGTAACTGAATGGTTATATTTTACATAGAATTTTAAAGAAACAAATTTTGTAACACGCATCCACTTTTGCAGACCCACTTTTACAGGGCAGGCACTAGTACCCACGAAACATGCTGCGTGTCAGTAATAAAGTTTCGTATTCAGCATTTTCCACCAAAAAAGAGCTTTATGTTCCTCAGTCATTTAAATCAATTTCTATATTTACACATCGCCCAAACGGATAGTCAAACAAAATCGGCTCCACGTTGCATCTGTTAATAAATCTATACCTATAAATAACAATACCAATGTTCTACATGTACATTTAGTATACGTGTATGCGTGTTATTAAGAACCTATACCTATAAATAACCTAACATAAATATTCTGCATACCACGACCGCTATTACCTACTTCTCCACCCCGAATGCTTTCATCGTCAACAAAAATGTGAAGACGCCGTCGTTCTATAACATTACTATTTTCGCGAATCAAAAGTGCCAGTGTGGCCTATAAAAGCACGGAGGGGGTTTGATATGTAATCAAGTGAGTTCGCGAACCGCGGGGCGTAAAACTTGTCTTCATGCGCGAAGCTACTCCTGCCGCGTGCTTGATTGCTATTGATCGCGATTGATCGCTTAACGTTGCCTCGCGAAAGAGTTGCAGCCGAGTGAATGGACGGTACAAGTCAGTGGACGGACGGCGGAAGTGGACGCGTATAAAATTACGCGCACGAATAATTGTGCGGTCGCAATTTTCTGTTCGCGACGGATAAAGCGCGCGGTCGAACACAATGGCAGACTATGTCGAGGCATGTGCGCGGCAGGTAATCGGCAGGCCGAGGTAGACGAGGAGTTGCAAATGATACGAGGGACAGGACAGATCCCAACTGCGTGGAGCAGCGCTCTATGAAGAGTGTATCAGTGCAAACGGCGTAGATTATCGGACTGTGAGAGAGTAAAATAGCATAGACTGCAGAGCAGAATGAGTTCCGTTGATAAATTTTATGCGAGACAGTACGTTTCTGCTTTTATCTGGCGAATTCTATCTAACAGCGTCCTTTCTAACGTAGGACGCAAGTTAATTTTTAAGGGGGACAGTTTGACGATGAGTTATTAACACTTTGACTGCCACGGTGGTCACCGGTGACCGGTGCAAACGATTTAACTAAAAATGCAGAAAATTCGCAATGAAGCCCATTTGCAATCTTGTAAAAGCAATTGATATTGTGACGGTGCTTCAATACTTTAGCTTCTAACAACCCTGCGTTACCTTTATTTTGCATCATTTAATTATACCCTGCAGTATTTTATCGCGTCCCGATTCTAATATAGCAAAATACGCTTGGCAGTCAAAGTGTTAACAGTATACAACTACTTTCGCAATGTTTACTAACATTAAATCAATTTTTTCTTCTTCAGGACGGTCCATATTCGGGGTCCATAACTGGTTTCAAGAATTTCACATGAACATCCTTCACCCTTTCTATCGATTCGATACCAATTAAGTGACAGTCTAAAAAACCTCCCCTCCGATCCTCAAACCATTTTTACTTCATTTTTCTATGCATATGCTCCATATATTTTTCTCATCACACGCGCCATCCTTAGCCACACTCCTCCGCGTCCTTCCACTTGTCTATCAAACGCACTCAAGCCAGAATCGATGACGAATCAGTGCAGGTTAGCGTACGGATCGATGCCGTTTTAACGTGTACTCGCCTAATGCATTCGTTTCTATTTGCACTAAAAGGATTTATAGCCCGACACCATTGCTTCGTCTGTGCGCGCTCGCCGGGCTCGTCTGACGAGATGAATCCATTTTCCTTCAGCGAAAATGGTGCGGAAATAAGAACGACAAGCTGGAGAAACCTTACGTCTCGCGACGCTTTATAGATGTCGACGTAACAGTTGCGCCAACGGTACGGCGCGGAAAGAAAGAGAGCGTGTGAGAGAGTTCGGGCCGGGGGAGAAGAACGAGGAAACGAGAGGCTGACAGACCGTGAAGGCGTGTGCGCGGGAGGACGTGGGAGGGAAACGGCACGATAATATACGTAACAATGTCGAAAGTTGGAAAGTACTCGTAGAAATAGATTCTCCGGGGTCGTTCGGCGTCGCGAAATCCGCCGCCGACGCAGCGCCGAACGAAACGGAACGGAGGGAAGTTTTATGCAGTGCACGAAAGTATCCGGACCAATGTACAGCGCCGATAAGGACATTCCCAGTGATAAGGACGTTTCTCCTGTTGCGCGAGCGCGCGAACGTTATTTAGAATTTCTAGAAGGAAATATTTACGCGCCGTGGACGATCTCAGGATGGAGCGAGGGTGGTAGCTGTTGGCGCGGGGGGTGATGTTTCGTTGCAGGTCGATCGAGGGTCTAACGTTTTGAGTGCTGAATACTCCCGGTCATTGACGGTTCGTGGATCGAAATTATGAGGATAGTGCAAGGCTCAAATTGTACGTACATGCCGCAAGATCAGTGCATTCACGTTTGGGCGGAGTATAGAAATTACGAGAAAAATTTTAAAAAATTACACACAAAACAGTATTGCTGATTATCGATGGGATCTACAATTGTAAAGTTTGGCATAATTCAAAATTACTTAACACTTTGACCGCCAGGGTGGTCACCGGTGACCGGTGCAAAAGATTTTACTAAAAATGCAAAAAATTCGTAATGAAGCCTATTTGGAATCTTGTAAAAGCAATTGATATTGGAACGGTACTTCAATACTTCGGCTTCTAAAAACTCTGCGTTACCTTCATATTGTACGATTTAACACTTTGACTGCCAAGCGTATTTTACTATATTAGAACGGCGATGCTATGAAATACTACAGCGTTCGACTGAATTATGCAAAATGTAAATAATGTGCAGGTATTGGAGCCCAAAGGACGCATCACTATTCTAATAACAACTGCATTTATAAAATAATAATTGCTACCCATTGCGAATATTTTGGATCTTCAGTAAAATCTCTTGCGTCGGTCACTGGTGACCATCATGGCAGTCAAAGTGTTAATCATACTTCGCAGTATTTCATCGTATCGCAGTAGTAACATAGCAAAATACGCTTGGCAGTCAACGTGTTAATGACAAAATCTCCTGTTGCTTCGCTTCGAGCATACAGGTTGGTAGTTTTGTTCCTTGACGTTTGTGTAACCGTTAAAGAATTTTGTCTCTACTAAAATCATCGCGAGTGCACTTGATCTATGCTGATTCATAGTGCTCGTGTAGTCACACGCATTGACCAGAGCATTTTTATCAGTACTGATTGATGAAAAAATTATATAATAAAATATTTAATATGTATCAAGGATACTGTTTATAATAGTAGACGCTCAGCTGCACTCAGGCTTTTGGTGGGCAGCTTCCAAAATTGACGCCCGTACCGAAGGTTAAGCAGCTTTCAGCGTTACCCAACTTTCGCCGGCCGGCGTGAGAAGAAACGTGCCGAAAACCAAAAGTGACATTTCGCCCCTCAAAAAACTAACGCGCGCAACTTGCATCGCCGCGCAACTTTTGCGCCCGTCGCACTCGGGAAACGAACTGCTGAGGAATGAAAAGTAAAACCGCGCGCGAAGTATGTGCCCCTGCGATATTTTTCAACAGAATACCTACGTATCAAAGTGACACGTGATTTGTCGTAGCAGCGTCGGCAGTCTGGCACAGTGCCGCGCACGTCAACGAGCAGTCGGCTAACGAGTACAAAGAGCTAACATCAAGACACGCATATTGAACAATTCATGTCCCGCTATTAGATTGCGGTGTATGGTTTTAAACGAAACGCGTTAGAATGGTGACAAGCAGAAAAGCATATTTTAACACATTGCGGACCGGGCATTCTATTGCTAACCATACCCAGGGGCCGGGTATTTTTTTGCGTCAAATATTTTTAAATTAGTGACGATTTGTTAGTAGTTAAAAATCATTGTCGCGTGAAATATTTATTTTCGGCATCAACTTTAAAAATGAATGATTTTTTAATATTTTTAAATAAATAAAAATTTGTACAAACTAAACATTTTTCAAAGTATGATATTTCGTAAAACATGACACTAAGTGAAGTGACATGACAATAATATTCTCGCCATCATTTGATGTATCCGATAAACTGTCCGCAAATATTTCTGTAATATTGCCAATCGTTTTGTCAGTATTTGCAATCTTGTAAAAGCAATTGATATTAGAACGGTGCTTCAATACTTTGGCTTCTTACAACTCTGCGGTGCGTTTATTTTGCACGATTTAATCATACTCAGCAGTATTTCAACGCATCGCGTGTGTAATATAGCAAAGTACGCACGGCAGTCAACGTGTTAAATACAGAAACATCGTACACAAAAATATTGCGTGTCGCTGCTGAAAACTCAAATTAATCCGATGATTCCTTCGCACGTTGGAGGTCGTTTCAATTTTCCCACTCACAAGAATTTCCTGGTATTTTATCGGTCCGAATTATTTTTCGTTTCACCTTCGATGGGGTAACTAGGGGTGCTTAGTGACTGGGGAAATTCCGAGAGGGGAATTTTTCCAAGGATTGATCCGGAAACAATGCGTCCTCGGACAAACCATTCACTGGCACGGCCGCTTCAACAACCGTAAGATTCGTACCGACGGGTCGTACCGAGGATCCCGTCGTAAAAGGCCACCGCGATATCTTCGACCGCAAGGCATCTGGGCGCATATACGCTATTGCACGAATCCCTACACATACAAGTGCCCGAAAAATTCTCGCCACTCCAGAAAGTTCCCCGTAATTTCTCGCGATCCTCAAAATGCCGCGTCAACTTTATCATCGTCCGCGCCCATTAAGTCGCAATAACTCAATCGAACGAACTAATTCAGCGGATTAAGGGGCGCCAGATTAAATAAACCTCTAATGATTTTGAATATGCCCGTGGCTCGCAGAAAGGGCTCCCCGACTCTCTCCCGCCTCTCGACTTTCTCTATTTTCTCCTTTCGTTCCTCCGCCGCGCTGCGAAAGTTAAAGCGTCCCGAGTTAATGAATAACTATTTCGTAATTAAACTTTAGCCTAATTACGGGGCATTGGGGATAACCGTACTCCCGCCCGTCTTTCTTTATGAGGGCTAATTCTGTAAGCTCGCCGCCTTCTTCCCGGTCGCGCTGCACGAAAGCTTTATAAATAATGAAACCTCGAATCTCCATTCCGAAGGACGGGGGAGGGTGGCATGTACAGTTCCTTTAACGAGTATCGAGCGGAACGCGGCCCGACCGGCGAAAAACGTCTTCGTTGGAAACGTGATTCTGACCTACTAATTCGGGCTCCTGTAATGGCAGGCGAACGATGTCATTGAATTAGCTCATGAATTTTCCCGAAACTTCATTTTCCGCGGGGACGCCGGGCAAAAATGTTACGACGGGCAATTAAGATGTGGCGCCGTTATGGCGGACCAGCGAGTTACGATTTTCAGTAGAAACGGTACTGGGGATTTTGTGTTTTTATGTTCGTGCGGATTGGTGATACGCTGCGTGGTAGGCTGTCAGTGTTTTATTATAAAATAGATTCGGTGCTAAATCCTTTTGCGCCGAAGTAGGCTAATGCAAGTTCTTAGTACGGTTCAAGTAGGCTACGGTAATCTATGGTATTCGATAGGCTTGGTGTACGTACACATTAACACCTTATCGGCGAAGCCATTCTGTTGATAAGTGAGAGCAGAAACAACCATCATTTCCTTTCATTTATCGAGCGCACAACTGTAAAATACAAGGCAGTGGAAGCATTTTTCAGAAAAAATATTATTCTGCCCCAACAAAGTAACGCATCAAGAATGTATTTTTATCGCTACATTTTTTACTCAGTTAAAACTATTGAACCTTCTTTGATATGTTGAGATAACTGAGTGCCAATTCTTTTGCCTGGGATATTCGATTGTTAGCTAAAATAACCCATAAAATTTGCTCCGGAACCCTGCGTTTCTCTCTTCAGCGGTTCGTATCATAAAGACACCAAAGTTGCAAACTGATAAACAGGACATAAATGTATAGCATACCCACTGAACACGAAATTAAATAAATATTACATTATTGAACTTGTATCCATTTTATTACATTGTAAACAAATACCTTCATTCCGCATCCGCCTAAAGCGAGAAACACAAAGTTCGGAAGCAAACGTGCAGCGTCGAAATTATGTTTGCCAATAACGAAATATTGCAGCCATCAAGAGGTGCAGCCATTCATATCAACATGTTTTTCTCTCATAGTGCATTTTTTCAGTAGGCACCGCATCGTAACTCGAAATGCGGCTGTACACGCATTCGCATCGCGTCGCAGCATTTACCGCCGGTTGCCACGCTAAGTGGATCAATTAGTCCATCCGCGCACTTGATACGGGCGGTTTAAATTTCCGCAGCATTGTATCGCCGCGTTATCGGAAATGCGAGTACAACTTGCGGATTAGTCGTCGTAAGATAGGGCGTCGTGGGCGTCACGCGAACGTCGGCAGGGCCTAAGGGGAGAAAAAAGGCAGGACGTCCAACGTACTAAGCGAACGTTTCAAAAGGAGAAAAACAATTCCCCGGCGCCCCCGGGCGACTCCGGAATCGTCCGAGATTAATGAATCAGCCATCCCGTAATGAAACTCCGGCCTAATTGGGCGCATTCGGGATAACCGTGTTCTCCGCTGTCCTTTCCTTATGAGAGTTAATTTGGTAAAGCTCCAGCCGCAGTAATGCGGACGGACTCACGGTAAATTTGAAAACTTTTAATACAGCGAGTAATGTTAACAATTCGCTACTGCGTCCGGGCAGAAGCCGGTAGCCTCGTGGAGTACGGTCGTGGGACGTTTGGAGAAATTTTTAGCTACGAAAATGACTTGAACTTCTCCGATCGATCGGAAATCTAGTGTAGGTGCGATATAAGGCTGCGGAACGTGTTGCATAAGTTACCGAATCATCTTTACGACTAATTATTTTAAGTTACATCTGATGCACGTGTCCATACATCAAACATGAGACACGGTTAAACAGACACAGATGTGAAAAATATATGCATATCACCGCAGCCTCGCTTCTTGGCTAGGACCTGGTAACATAATTTACCGTACCAGGAATTTGCAACATCTCACCTTATTATCTGGTCTGAAGCAAACCGTGTAAGTTACTGAATCATCTTTGCGCATAATTATTTTGAGTTGCAGCTATTTCGCTTATTCAAAGATGCAACACTGTTAAATAGACAGATATGAAAAATACGCAGATGCACTATTAACACAGCTGCCTCGCATCTTGGCGACAAGCACGTAACAGAAGTTACCATACCTTGCATTCACAACGTCTCACCGTATTGTCTGCTTTAAAACATACTGTGTAAATTACTGATTCAAATTTGCACTTAATTAATTTAAATTATATTTGTTTTTCCTATTCAAAGATGTAACTCTGTTAAATAGACAGATCTGAAAAGTACGCAGACGCCATATCAACACAGCTGCGTCGCTTCATTTGAACAAGCAAGCAACAAACATCACCACAGCTTGCATTTAACACGTCCCACCGTGTTATCTACTATGCAGCATACTCCTAAAATACTGAATCGCCTTTGCTTCCAAATATTTTCCATTACATCGTCTTCCCACTCAATAAGTCAATGAGGCAACACTGCTAAAGAGACGCAGCTATAAAATATTTGCGGACACGATATCAGTGCTGCTGCCTCCCTTCGCCTGGACAAGCACATACCAAACATCACCACACCTTGCATTTAACACTTTAACGACCGCTAGCCGATTAAACGACTTTTCGGTTCCAACTGCTATTTACCGGTAGCCGATTAATCGGCTTTTCAGTGATCAACGATTATATTAGATAAAATAAATATCAGATGATATTATGACAATTCTAAATGACAATAAAATTACACTGCTTTGAAACCAAAGAATTCTCAACATCACATTCAGTATTTTTTAGTTATAAAGCTTTACAAATAGGCACATACACAATTCCTGCGCGATATCCAAAGCAAAGTCGGTCGTTAATGAGTTGCATCTTCAGTCAATAGCGGTCGGTAAAGTGTTAACACATCCAACCGTATTATGTACTATGCAGCATACTCCTAAAATACTGAATCGCCTTTGCTCCCAAATATTTTCCATTACATCGTCTTTCCCACTCAATAAGTCAATGAGGCAACGCTGCTAAACAGACACAGCTATAAAATATTCGCGGACACGATATCAGCGCCGCTCTCTTCGCCTGGACAAGCACATACCACACATTACGACGCCTTGCATGCAGCGCGTCTCCCCGCATTTCCGCATTTCCACACATCGTGCACACCGGCACCGGGCCAATGCGTGTCAACAGTGTCTCGGAGGCGCAGCCAAACGGTTCTCCTAGCAGACCCAACCCGGAGACATCGCCCGCGTCTGCTCCTCACGGCGCACTTAATTTCTTCGTCGCTCGCATATCGCCCGTTCTCGTCAATCGGCTAATTGCGCTCGGCACTTTCCGAAATTAGTCTCCGCGCTACTTTTCCCTCCCCCCCGCGCGTGTCCCCCGTCCTCGCGCCCAAACTCGCCCCCAAACTCACCCCCGCCCCGACGATTCTCACCCCAGAAGCCGGGCGGGGAGCCGGATGAATTAATAATAAGAATCATAAATACTGCGCGCCGCGCAGGAGGCACTTTGATATCGATCGGCCGGCGCACGTAGAATGGCGCGGCCGAATATTTATCAATGTACATTATACGCTCGCCCGTACATTATATTATACGGGCGCGTACACGTTTGTACACGAAAAGCAGCGTCGGGAGGAGGGTGAGGCGTGTGCTTTCATTCCGCGATCTGTGCTAGCATTGTTGCTATCGATCGCGGTGCCGCTCGCGTGCGCACGTCGTTTCCCCCCGGGCACGTGTGGGTGTGTGCGTGCAGTGGGGGGGCGATGAAAATTTATCACTTCCGCCGCAATATCTGTCCACGATCGACTTTCAATTGTTCCACATACCGTCCCGTTTTCGCTCGTAATCTCTGCCTTTAGTCGCGGTTTCTGCGTCGGGCGGTCCTACTCGCTTTAGTTTTGGTGCTCCTCTTTGCGTGTGGTGGGCTCGTTTCTTACGGTGGATGTCGGCAGTGAGCGGGGAGGCTTTCGAGGGAGCCCGAGGCTCACGCCGTGTTTTGAACACTAGGTTTACGGGACGCGTCGTCTTCACGTACTACAATTTTCTCAACGAAAATGACAGAAAGTGTTTGCGTTCCTCTCCTATTATTTGTGTTGACTTTGATCCTTTCGACGAGACTAGTACACATCCGCATTAATGTCTTTCGATGCCTTCTGATTTCGATGTTCTTTATATCGTATACTTATTTGTACGTATGTGCGTAATTTTGACGCCTTCCGATTTTCTCAACGAAAATTACAGAACTTGTTTACGCTGCCCCATTATTATTCTTGCTGACTTTGATCCACTTGACAAAATGATTACATACCCAAATTTATATCCTTCGAAGTCTTCTAATCTCGAAGTTTTTCTATGAGATATACCTGTCTCACACACACATCAAAGTACTATTACAAAAAAAAAAGTAATAAAGTCTTGCAGCAATTTTTGATAGTATAATTGTGAAGTAAATAAACGTTAAAATGTTGAAAAAGTGCGAACATAGCAGTCAGTATTAAAAAAACCTTGTATGTATTGTACTCAACTTTTTAGGACGCTGAAAAATGTGCGAGGTCTGGATGAGCAAGAACGCCGTCCGCAATGTGTTAAGAGAATGAATATCTTAATTTTCATTTCTTTCTTGGTGTTATGCATTGAAGAAGAAAGTACAAAACAGTTATCAGTTTAAGAAAATCTTGGGTTTCGTTCATGTATCAATTTGACGCGTATCAATAGAGAGAGTTAGATATATAAGAAATGTCCGTAAATCTAGTGTTAATGTTGCAATTATTGGGAATTATTTTCTGCGGGCGTGCCGGGTGTGAGGATATTGGAAAAGCGCGAGGCTAATGTGTGCGGCGCCGCAAGCATGGCGGGCGTCACCGCACGATAGTTCGCTTTATTAGTATTCAATTAAAACGCTGAATGCATGTAACCATAACCGCGCGGGGCTTCGCTTTTTACGTGCCGCATGAATATTCCGTTGAATAAAGTTGAACGTTTTTTTTTATCATTCTTGTTACAATGGGCGGCATTGATTGGGATGGCTGGTTCGATTAAAATGACATACGGACTGTGGCAAAAGTCGGTGAAGGATGTAATTGTTACGCGACTGCCACTACGCATTCGACGCGCCACGCGAAAATGATAGATGAAGACTCCGAGGAGGCTAAGACGATAAACCACCACCGCAGATAATCCGTACTCGTTATATCTTGAGCGATGTGCACAGGGTGTTTACGAAAATGTGAACATAAATTCGGGGATAGATTCAGCGGGCTAAAATAAGAAAAAAGTTTATATGAAGAATTACAGCGGTTTTAATGTCAAACCTGTTATTTAATCATTTTGGTAGTGGTCGAAGAACTGGATTATAGTGAAATGTATTAGCAAATGTCCATACGTACTATTATCACCTAGAGCACGCAGTCAACTGACTGAAATGTAGGTTACGGACTCGAATGTGATCTGTGTCGAGTGTCATTTGAAAAAAGTAATCATTCGTTCCTGGAACTGCGTCCAATAGTGTTTACGTAACATGTCAAAAGCTGGCGCTTGTGCTAAGAACCGTTACTTGTAGACAATTAAGAACAGCAGTCAATCGAGTCTCACGAATAACTAAATAAACATATCAATGGTATTTTCATATGAACTGTTTTACTTATTGCAGCCTACTAAATCTATGCCGTGTTAAATGAATAAAAACACGTTAAATAACGTGTTTCATGTAAAAATGGCCATAATTCGAAACAATCTCACATCGGGCATATGTTCATATGCTTTTCTTCATAATTTAGCATATTGAATCTATCCCCGAAGCTGTGCTTACATTTTTGCAAACACCCTATATACTTTTGCGCCGCGACCTATTATGTACTCCGCGTCTGGCTGAAAGTTTGCATCCGCATAAATTACGCTCGGCAAGCGGAGAGGAGGATCCCGATCGTCTAACGTCGCACGAACTGATCGGACAATAAATTCCGCCGGCTTTCTTTAGACAACTAAAACGGGCCGCCCGCCGAAGTTTTTAAAGCCAGACCGTGGGGGATAGGTAGAAGGGGATCTGTACTGTGCGCGCAGAGGGGCACAGAAGGAAAAAAATGAATTTACAATAATTTATCGAGGGGTATCGTTCCCGGCTTGTTATTATATACACGAAGCTTCCGTGACGGGAAGCTATTTTTCACAACGTCCAACGAAGAATACTTATGCTGAGACCTGACATTTTAATCGATCTGTAAATACCCACTCGGTATAGGGTAACGGCGGCACGGATGGTGCCTCGTTAAAATGCGGACATGACAATAATTACGGCCGAGACAATGACGAGGAGGAAAACGTAAATAATAAATCATGCGAGTGGAAGGAATCGTAATTTCGCCGGCGCGAACGGATTTATGTTTAATCCGACGACGATTCGTTTTCGATTCTGCGCGCCCGTTGATAATTATTCGAACGTTGTCAGATTCTGGATTTACTCGCTGCTGAGGAAAAGAACGTGCTCGAGTATGATTAATGGACAGTTTTATGTACGCTGGTAATTTAAAGCTTACCGTGGAAAGTAATATTACTTTATATTACGAAATAGCTCGAAAATTATATAAACAATCTTGGACATCGGCAATATCAAATGGCGTCTCTCTGCAGATCTATTCTTTGAGGTACACCTTTGGCATCGCCAGCAGTTCGGCCGCCGGCCTCATGGTTATTAAACAAAAAACAAAGGTGCCTAAGTTGCGCCGAGATTTTTTGCATAGTCGGCAATATGCATACCCGCGCGCGGCTATATTGCTCAGCGCACATATTGGTATTATGCATGAAGTAATACGTTTGCACAGATATTAATACGTAGCGGTCCATATTGACACGTACACATATTAAATAACGTACACACATGACGTATACTGTCATGTGTACATACGAATATGATTTGCACAGTTCTCCCGAGGACAGGCCGAAACGTTCCGAAACAGGTGCTCCGCGAAAGCCATCAGTGTTTTGGCACTGCCTCGTCCCGGCGAGATGAAAGAGAGGAAAAAACGATGGAAGTAGGTCGGTACGTTCGCTCGTTGAATGTCCGATTTGCCAATGAACTGTGCTCACTGAACTTCCATGCCAGAGGAGATGGGATTTCATTGACGTTCTGAATTCATCCACTCGAAATACCCTAGTCCGCGCGCTGTGCACTCGCCAGTCTCGGTTTCTAAATCGCCTTCGCGCGTCAAGATACTTGCTTACTCTTAACACGCTGCGGGCACAGCGGCCAACGGGATTTACTGCTTGTTTTCCTTAGGTGTCGACTCGCAATTGCGGATTGAATGTGTATTTGCCAAGTGGCGCGTGCTGCCAAATATTACCTTAGAGCGAATCGCGCGGTCGCGCGGAATCGCGAGAGCGAGGCGCCAATAGACGAATGGGCGCAAACACTCAAGAACGAATCTGGCGGTCGAACGGCGCGAACTACATATGCGCCGATCGTTTTTTACAGAGATGGCAGAAATAACTGTAGGATGTGTGATTTTGTATGAACGAGCAATGAGGAAGTGTGCGTATGAGAGAGAGAAAGCGAGAGCGAGAGAGTGAGAAAGAATGCATGAGTCTATATTTGTTATTAGGAATGTTCTCGAAAGAATTTACTATCATGGAAACTGTTTAGTCTTTGTGCCTATTTTCTGGCGCCTTCTTTCGCTCTCTCTCTCTCTCTCTCTCTCTCTCTCTCTCACTCTCACACTCACTCTCACTTTTCTCCGTATAACCAAACGAAACTCGGATGACGCCATCGGTCCACTCAGCTTATCTACTTCCTAGTAACCACCTTCGTCTAGACTTTTCCAAACACTCGATTGCTCTTCTTATTCACGTCCTTAGCAACCAACTCTTTCCGTAGTCTTCCAGCAACTATCTAACAGAACAGTCGTCTCGTACGAAAACCTCCGTGCTAGGCCTTTAGAGCCTCGAATAGGCTAAAGTGTATTATAAGCTTTTTGTATTTAGTTATTCCGTGTGAACCTTGTGTGTGTGTGTGTTTAAACAATATATTCGTTAATTAGTAATACTGCCGGCTGTACATTCATCGCGCTACCCATCCACCCTACAGACGATACACTCCTAAACCACTTTGACGCCGCGCAGGTTACAGTGAAAACAGAAACCAAACAGTATAAAAGTGTTGAGCGCGATATTAAAATAAGTGAGTCTTTGCGAATTTTTCAAGAGTAACGGTGTGTGCGTCTTAGCGAGTCTTTAGAGATTATCAGCGAATGTGTTTAGCGAGTTTTGAGCGAATCTTTATCAGCGTTTAATACAGAGTGCAGTGCGAGTAATATTATAGCCATTACTTTTGTGATTAAAACCGTTTAATATATCATTCCAATCTAAATCCTACATAACTGAACAATGCAGCGGGAGTAAACTATTGTACAGCTTTGTAAGCACTATTAAACGCAGTCCCAAGAAAGAATGATTACTTTTAATCAAACAAGACACGGCTTGTGGGTCTATAACCCAAATTTCAGTCAGTTTCATACATGTTCTATCGCGCGTATGGAAATTTGTTACAATATTTCATAATAATCCGAGGTGATAATTTAAGCGATGCGTTACATTGAAACACCAGATTACATACTTTCAACAAAAATAACTAAATAACAGGTTTCACATAAAAGCGGCTGCAATTCAGAAACAAGTTTATATCGACCATACGTTCATAGAAACTTTTTCTTTTATTTCAGCGTAATGCATCTATCCCCTAACTTGCAGCCACATTTTCCGAAACATTCTGAACAACGCGCGCACATTTTCGCTTCCGAAATGTAACGAGCCGTAATGCGATGAAGTTCCGACAGAGCGCCTTTCATTGCAATATCGTGGCCGCTCGAGTCGCAAAGATTGCCGGCAATATATACGTCAGCGCGCAGCCTACGGATTTACCTCCTCGTAATTACGCTATTTATTTTCCGGCCGACGTTACGACCTGGGAGCACAAAAGGCCCAATATACACTCGCCCCGGCAACTTGCTCGCCGATCGAACGTGTGTTTGCCAAGTTTCTTCAGCGACCAAATATTTCCTCCGGAGTGGATTAGTTCCTTGCACGCGGCCGCTAAAATATGCCGGCTATCGATAAGTCGCAAAGAGGTTCCGCACGAAGTACGAGTAATCTCGTGACTCGTCCGCAAATAGAGCACCGGAATATTCGTGACCCGTTGCAGCCAGTTGGCACGTCGGGCACGAGCATACTCGTGACCTGGCCAGGAACGTGCCGCGGTATATTAGTTCTATCCGAAACTTCCGTCCGATTGTTGAGTAAGCACACGATTTAACCTAACAAAAATTCCCTCGCGAACTGCGAAACATTGCTAGAACGATACATTCTTATATGTCAATGTCGATGAATTTTTAATTTTGGAAACACCGACTGTGTGTACAGTTTGGGAGGGTGCCGAGATTAAGTAAGCAAGAAAATTATTAGTAAGCATCACATATAGGACACTTATTTTATTTCAATTCTTATAGCTAGGAATGAAATGTTTCATAGCTTCTGGGGAGGAAACCCTTGGGATGCCGGAACGTGTAATGTTCTGTTATTTCAATAAATAAACCGGACAACCGCAATAAAAGGGTTTTGGTTTATCGCATTGTAACAGGGTGCGCGAATGTCGCGTGTTTGTGGCATAAAAATGTAGCTATGGAATATTTCGTGTTTCATATTCTTTACTATGCGTGCGTGATCTATTCCATCGAAACTTGCATAGATGTTAAAACACGATCAAATGATCACGTTGACAACTGGCATTTAACGTGTCGCGCATTTGCGTTACATGTGTTATTCTGGTCAGTGTGGTTAGTATTGAACAGAATGTCTACAAAGTATTCAAAAACAAGTCCATATGAACTTTTTTCCGCATTTTCGCGTATTGAATCAGTCCCCGAACATATGCCCGTATTCCTAAAAGAAAATCGTATACCCCGTCGTTAGAGCTGCCATAAACGAAAGACACAAAGACATCTGACAAAGACCGGAATCCTCACTTTTTCCCAACTCTAACCAAAACGCTCAACTCGACGGTCCAAAACCAAATGCTACTCCTTGCACGGCGAGGTTCACTCCCTACCATTAGATTCCTTTTGTCCTCTTCACAGACATCATCCTTGTCCACCTAAGAATTACATAATCGTCCGGCTATCGGCTAGTAAATACGACTCTGCGATAAACGATACAATTCTCGTTTCGTCAGTCTTAAAAATAGACACCGGACTTACACTATGCAATTCTGGGCCCGCCGCGATAAGTGCTCTCAGATTTACAGTTTAATGCACGATCGTCTTGCCCCGCAGAACGGTTTCGCCCAGACCCGCCTCTAATTACTCCGACGGTGGCTTCAGCCTTAATTGAAATACCGGTCCCCGGCAGTAACGTCCGCCCGACACTTCGGCCTCACGCCGAGCGTGTAAGCGCCGAAATATCCGATTCGTTTCGCCGCACACTCGCCTGCTGGCGACTTTGACGCACAATGCTAATGCCGCTAATTAGGCGAACGGCTTTGCGCCTTGGCCGCCACTGATTCTTGAAAGATGTTTGCTTTAGCGGAACGACAAATGTGATTGTATTATTGTTTACATTTTTTTCTTGAAAGAATGAAGGTGTGGAGATGTAAGAGTGATCGACATAATGACTATCTGTAAGTTTGAATTTTTATGTTACTACCCTAATACCGCTAATTAGGTGAACAGCTTTGCGCCTTGGCCGTCACTGATTCTTGAAAGATGTTTGCTTTAGCGGAACGACAAATGTGATTGTATTATTATTTACATTTTTTTATTGCAAGAATGAAGGTGTGGAGATGTAAGAGTGATCGACATAATAACTATGTGTAAGTTTGAATTTTTATGTTACTACCCTAATGCCGCTAATTAGGCGAACGGCTTTGCGCCTTGGCCGCCACTGATTCTTGGAAGATGTTTGCTTTAGCGGAACGACAAATGTGATTGTATTATTATTTACATATTTTTCTTGAAAGAATGAAGGTGTGGAGATGTAAGAGTGATCGACATAATGACTATCTGTAAGTTTGAATTTTTATGTTACGACCCTAATACCGCTAATTAGGTGAACAGCTTTGCGCCTTAGCCGTCAATGATACTTGGAAGATGTTTGCTTTAGCGGAACGACAAATGTGATTGTATTATTATTTACATATTTTTCTTGAAAGATTGAAGGTGTGGAGATGTAAGAGTGATCGACATAATGACTATCTGTAAGTTTGAATTTTTTTGTTACTACCCTAATACCGCTAATTAGGTGAACAGCTTTGCGCCTTGGCCGTCACTGATTCTTGAAAGATGTTTGCTTTAGCGGAACGACAAATGTGATTGTATTATTGTTTACATTTTTTTCTTGAAAGAATGAAGGTATGGAGATGTAAGAGTGATCGACATAATGACTATCTGTAAGTTTGAATTTTTATGTTACTACCCTAATGCCGCTAATTAGGTGAACAGCTTTGCGCCTTGGCCGCCACTGATTCTTGAAAGATGTTTGCTTCAGCGGAAAGACAAATGTGATTGTATTATTGTTTACATTTTTTTCTTGAAAGAATAAAGGTGTGGAGATGTAAGAATGATCGACATAATAACTATTTGTAAGTTTGAATTTTTATGTCTATAATACCGCTAATTAGAACTATTTGTAATTATTGTTTGAAAGAATGAAGGTGTGGAGATGTAAGAGTGATCGACATAATGACTATCTGTAAGTTTGAATTCTTATGTTACTACCCTAATACCGCTAATTAGGTGAACAGCTTTGCGCCTTGGCCGTCACTGATTCTTGAAAGATGTTTGCTTTAGCGGAACGACAAATGTGATTGTATTATTGTTTACATTTTTTTCTTGAAAGAATGAAGGTGTGGAGATGTAAGAGTGATCGACATAATGACTATCTGTAAGTTTGAATTTTTGCGCCTTGGCCGCCATGTTAAAGATGTTTGCTTTAGCGGAACGACAAATAATTATTGTTTACATTTTTTTCTTGAAAGAATGAAGGTGTTGAGATGTAAGAGTGATCGACATAATGACTATCTGTAAGTTTGAATTTTTATGTTAGTACCCTAATACCGCTAATTAGGTGAACAGCTTTGCGCCTTGGCCGTCAGTGATACTTGGAAGATGTTTGCTTCAGCGGAAAGACAAATGTGATTGTATTATTGTTTACATTTTTTTCTTGAAAGAATGAAGGTGTGGAGATGTAAGAGTGATCGACATAATGACTATCTGTAAGTTTGAATTTTTATGTTACTACCCGAATACCGCTAATTAGGTGAACAGCTTTGCGCCTTGGCCGTCACTGATACTTGGAAGATGTTTGCTTTAGCGGAACGACAAATGTGATTGTATTATTATTTACATTTTTTTCTTGAAAGAATGAAGGTGTGGAGATGTAAGAGTGATCGACATAATGACTATCTGTAAGTTTGAATTTTTATGTTACTACCCTAATGCCGCTAATTAGGTGAACAGCTTTGTGCCTTGGCCGCCACTGATTCTTGAAAGATGTTTGCTTTAGCGGAACGACAAATGTGATTGTATTATTATTTACATATTTTTCTTGAAAGATGTTTGCTTTATCTGTAAGTTTGAATTTTTATGTTACTAGCCTAATACGGAACGATTCAAATGTGATGTGTATTATTGTTTACATTTTTTTTTTTTTGAAAGAATGAAGGTGTGGAGATGTAAGAGTGATCGACATAATGACTATCTGTAAGTTTGAATTTTTATGTTACTACCCTAATACCGCTAATTAGGTGAACAGCTTTGCGCCTTGGCCGCCACTGATTCTTGAAAGATGTTTGCTTTAGCGGAACGACAAATGTGATTGTATTATTGTTTACATTTTTTTCTTGAAAGAATGAAGGTGTGGAGATGTAAGAGTGATCGACATAATGACTATCTGTAAGTTTGAATTTTTATGTTACTACCCTAATACCGCTAATTAGGTGAACGGCTTTGCGCCTTGGCCGTCACTGATTCTTGAAAGATGTTTGCTTTAGCGGAACGACAAATGTGATTGTATTATTGTTTACATTTTTTTCTTGAAAGAATAAAGGTGTGGAGATGTAAGAGTGATCGACATAATGACTATCTGTAAGTTTGAATTTTTATGTTACTACCCTAATAGCGCTAATTAGGTGAACAGCTTTGCGCCTTGGCCGTCACTGATTCTTGGAAGATGTTTGCTTTAGCGGAACGACAAATGTGATTGTATTAGTATTTACATTTTTTTCTTGAAAGAATGAAGGTGTGGAGATGTAAGAGTGATCGACATAATGACTATCTGTAAGTTTGAATTTTTATGTTACTACCCTAATACCGCTAATTAGGTGAACAGCTTTGCGCCTTGGCCGTCACTGATTCTTGAAAGATGTTTGCTTTAGCGGTGCAACAAATGTGATTGTATTATTGTTTACATTTTTTTCTTGAAAGAATGAAGGTGTGGAGATGTAAGAGTGATCGACATAATGACTATCTGTAAGTTTGAATTTTTATGTTACTACCCTAATTCTTGAAAGATGTTTGCTTTAGCGGTGCAACCGCTAATTAGATGTAAGGTGAACATAATGACTTTGTAAGTTTGAATTTTTATGTTACTACTTACCGCTAATTAGGCGCCACTGATTCTTGAAAGATGTTTGCTTTAGCGGAACAACAAATGTGATTGTATTATTGTTTACATTTTTTTCTTGAGAAAACGAAAGTGTGGAGATGTAAGAGTGATCGACATAATGACTATCTGTAAGTTTGAATTTTTATGTTACTACCCTAATATCGCTAATTGGGTGAACAGCTTTGCGCCTTGGCCGCCACAGATTCTTGAAAGATGTTTGCTTTAGCGGAACGACAAATGTGATTGTATTATTGTTTACATTTTTTTCTTGAAAGAATGAAGGTGTGGAGATGTAAGAGTGATCGACATAATGACTATCTGTAAGTTTGAATTTTTATGTTGCTACGCTAATACCATTAATTATGTGAACGAATTTTCGGGTTGATCGTCAAAAATTCTTGAAGGAGGATTTCCTTACAAAATAAGGAATATGATCAGTGATGCGAACTGCGTGTTGTGTGAAATAATGGCGTTGCAAGAGTGTATGTGGGTGCGAAGGAGTAGGTGGTAAGAGGTGGGGTAGCGTCGGCAAATATTCTGAGGAATAAGATAAGTTTTTCGCGTCGGTACCGACAGTCATTAGAGGAGCGCGATAGGACGAGAGACGGAAATGAAAAAAAAATGTTTTATCAATTTAATCTTAGGAAGCATTCGTCACACATCTTAGGCAGATCAATTACCCGACTTTCGACTGTGAGTTCACTGTCTCATATTACCGTACGACTGTATACTTCACCAGCAGTAAATAGAAACACCTTCGACGTAATCGCACATGAAAGGTTACTGACAAGGTTAGTCACGAAAAATAGACATCTCTGCGCAAACCGTTGCGTTATTAATAATTTATCCGTCAGTAATCCTTACCAGGTGTTAACTCCAACTCTCTTTGCGTTTCTATTTCAATTTCCCATAAAAAAAGGACTTTCATCTCATTATCCCCTATTACTTAATTCTCGCAGCAGCAATGTACCGTCGACATTTGTTTACTGCCAATTTGCCTCTACCCTACTTTACAACAGCACGAGCACACGTACATCGATTATTATTCCACTACCCCCGTATTCCAAAGCGCATCGATGGCCACTGCTTATAAATTGCAAATTGCCGGGATCCATCTTCATGACCCGGTTCACCGATAGAGTAATTTTCTTCGCGCTGTCGGCCCGTCTTCTTGCCCCCGTCTCCATCCGTCACGAGAGTATGAATTCTCGAATACCGCTCCGAGATATAAAAGAATACTTTTCCGTCTCTGGGCTTGCCATATCATTCGCCCCTACCCTTTTCACTCTCTGTTTCTCTCACTCTCTCTCTCTCTCTCTCCCTGTCTTTCTTTTCCTCCTATCTCTCGTGAACTCCTCTGCTAGCCGGCACTCTCTGAGCTCACTTACTCACTTTCTTGCTCCACTCTGCTGGCCGGCCGTGCGCGAACAGGAGGAAGCGAACTGCGGGTGGCGCTTCTCATAAAGTCGCGAGCTGGTGCGTAATCGCGGGTATATTAAAGCGCGCGAGGATCAGGGCGGAAGGTTTCGCGAAATAAGGAGAGTTCGGTCGTCGAGGCGAAGACGCAAATCGGAAGGCGGAACGACGCGCGCGCGAACAAAAAGTAGGAAATGGAGACGCGGGCGAAGATACGGAGTGCAGATGGATTGAGAATGAAAACGAAAAGTTCGGGGAAGAGAAATGATCGGTGATGGGTGTATTTCGAAGGGAGCGGCGAACGAGTGCGTTGCGTGGCGGCAGCGGCGGGAATCTGTTTCGAATCGCTAGCGAAGGTGTGAACTTATGTTCGTTAAATCGTTAAATTATGAGTCATAATTAAATACATTATAGTAATCATGGTTATGATATATGAAACTTTCAACGAAGAATAATAAATTAGCGTAATTGCTAATTATTTAAAGAGCAATATTTCTTTTGCAATCTATTAACGGTATTAATATTATAAATAAAATGTTTAATAATTATTCAATTAAACTAGTTAATATCAGATATATAATCACCTGTACTATCAAAGCCTTAATATCATCGCATAAATTCTGTAGCGACACTTCTTAAGATGCATTCACCGTCCATCCCTTAACATACCCGCATTTATCGTATTTAGCATAGACCTCAAACTCGTCGTGTTAATATTATAAATAAAATGTTTAATAATTATTCAATTAAATTAGTTAATATCAGATATATAATCACCTGTACTATCAAAGCCTTAATATCATCGCACAAATTCTGTAGCGACACTTCTTAAGATGCATTCACCGTCCATCCCTTAACATACCCGCATTTATCGTATTTAGCATTGACCTCAAACTTGCCGTGTTAATATTATATATAAAATGATTAATAATTATTAAATTAAATTAGTTTAATCAGATATATAATCACCTGTACTATCAAAGCCTTAATATCGTCGCACAAATTCTGTAGCGACACTTCTTAAGATGCGTTCACCGTACATCCCTAAACACACCTGCATTTATCACATTTAGCATTGACCTCAAACTCGCCGTGTTAATATTATAAATAAAATGTTTAATAATTATTCAATTAAATTAGTTTAATCAGATATATAATCACCTGTACTATCAAAGCCTTAATATCATCGCACAAATTCTGTAGCGACACTTCTTAAGATCCATTCACAGTCCATCCCTTAACATACCCGCATTTATCGCATTTAGCATTGACCTCAAACTCGCCGCGTTCAGAAAACCATATCACCACCGAAACATTCTCGCCTCCGATACGTTATCACAAGACATCTGCAATAAAAATGCCGACTATCTATCTTGGACCCTCCGCATAAAAGGCCAGAGACACGTCTTCGTTCTGCAATCGGTCAAACGTAATTTCACGGCGATTAATAGTCGCCCACCTCCGGCGGGCAGTTGTTCGTGAATAATGTCGCGCAGCCAGTCGCCAGCTGGACGAAGATTCCCTGTCGTTAAGCCTTTCAACGGCCGGAAGACGGGGGCAAACGAAGGAGAGCGGACGGAAGCGGGAAAAACTGAGGTGCGAGGCCGACAGTGGAAAGAGGCTCCGACAGGGGGACGAAAGATAGAGGGCAAAAAGACCGGGCGCCTAGCAGAGCGAGAAAAAGAGACGAGGCATTTTTCTATAGCACAGAATCGTCGGCAGATACACGCGCTTCGAGCAGTTTAATTTGCTGCCTCCGCTAGGCGCCGACCTTTACTACTGGCGCGGGTGTCTGGCCAGAGGTTGACTACGACTACTTATCATTTTTCCGAGACGCTCAAGTCCATTACGTAATTGCGAGCGGGGGATATACGGAACGCGCCGTCGGGACAACAATTAACTAATGTCGAAAGGTAAAACGACGCGCTGATAATGCCGGCTAATTGTTTAAGGGGCATTAGCTTTGGCATCGCTGTCGGCACGGATCGACGGCTTGCTTGTTTGTCGCGGTTGCTTGCGGAGTTATTCGCGTTGGCGAGTAATTACGTGTGATGATATGGCACGTTCAAGGGGCATTATGGTAATGCCGATTTCGGGAGATTAAAAAAATTTTGAGTTGTTCTATTTTGTGATAATCGCTTGCGGAGTTATTTGCTTTACAAGTAATTACCTGTGACAATATAATGCGTTAAAAAGGTATTATGACAATGACGATTTCGTGTGATTGGAAAAATGTTCATCTATTCATAATTGTTCCTTTTGACTTAAATTGCAATTCTGCGCTATTGATACGGTTATGCTAATTGCTAAGCTAACATGTGACGTGATTGTTGAATTTCGAAAACCGCATTGCGCTGTTCGCGTACGTTGCTTGGAAGGATTTCAAAATGCATTTCATTGAGGTAGAATGTTCTGTCCGAAGGTAAATATTCTTTCAAAGCAAAACGATGAAATGCATTTATTCAAGCGAACTAGCTATTATTGGAATCTGGGATAAAATTCTGTTCTCCGAATGTCATTCAATATCTGTGTCAAACTCAACCTCATCTGTTATATTCTGCGAAATTGACCTTTTCAATACTATTTTGAAAGTTTCGAGACTGGCGAAATGTGTCCAGCGTACACCCACACTATGCGGTAAAGTTTAGTGGTCGTATAACTTCTATAGATTGTTCAGACGGACATGTCAATAGTCAAAAGAAGCGATGACATAAAAGAAACAAATAGAAGCTAGCGGATGTAACCTCTCGAGTTTTGAAGAAACGATTTGAAAAATCATTTTATTTCATACCATATGACCGCATTAAATAAAACTGTTTTTTTTTTTTTTTTAGTAATTGCAGGAGCTTATAAATTAACTTTATTTGATATTATTATACCTACTCGTTATTTTATTTATTATCGTGTATTCTACAATATTGCACATATGTACCAATAATAAAAAACAATTACCAAATTTTCGTCCCCCACTCCTTTCAACACTGACGTCCATTTTAAATATTTATCAAAACCATGCAGTTCGCAGAATATTTTTCATCCGTTTTTAGCAGTAATAAAATTACGGAATCCTATACGAATCTCGGGACTTATTGAAACTTCCGTTCGTCGACAAGGCACTGTCTTCGACAATGTTATTATTGGCACTGCTATATAATATCATTCCGAGGCAAGCTAAATCGGACTTTTGCTTCGACAACCTAGATCTTTTACGTGAGTGATTCATAATCGCCCTCATTTAACAATTTTCCCTCCAATTGTCTCTGGACACGTGGTTCTATAATAAATTCTAAGATGCCGGCGAGAACGTTGACTGTAACTACTGGAAATGGTCTACAGGTATTCCGCTTCTTTCATACGTATAATAGTAGGTGCGGCTATATGTTTGTATTAAGTAAATTATAATAAGCAACTTTATATTGGAATCGCAAACGTTATGTGTATTGAAAATGACATTGACAATAAAATAAATTTTAATGGCGTTACAAAGTTTTTATGAGTCCTTGCGTGATTTGCTTCGGACATCATTACAACTGTTCGACAAAAATATTAATTATATTTTTAAATTATTTAGTAATGTCATTATTAGGTGATGTTATTATACGTTCTATATATTGTATATTATTAAGCAGCATTCAGTGTTAATATTGTTTCAATTATTAAAAGAATCAATTATATTTCTAAACAAATATGAAACATGACAGCCGATAGATATCGTAGAATATAAATCGTCGAACATTTAGTATAAACGCGATGAGGTGTTGATTGCGCGATTGTGCGATTTTTTTTCAACGGGCGCGTATATTTCCGCTTCACCAGCCATTTTATCGCAGCGTCCCGACCGAAAATCACACGATGGAACGAACCGCATTAAGAGTAAAGCATTTTTTCCGGGCGGCACTATTTTCAGGTTACACGCGCCGTCATTATCGTAACTTTCACTGTAATTCATACCGACGCAAGGATATTCGGTTAACGAAATAGTATAGCGGGTGGCATAATTTCGGACGTACCGCCGCGGCTAAAATTTTACGGGCGCTCATTTGCGCGCGTCAACGAAAAAAGGAGCCACGCTAACGTGGGCGTGAAATAGAACGCCCGCCGCCGTAATGCCGAAAGTAATACACCGGGATGAATCGCGCGACAGTCTGTTAGCGAGAGCGTATCTGGATTATTCAAACGCTCGGGGAAACAACGGCGTCGGCGGTCATTTCCGAAAGTACGTCGTTGCGTATTTTCGGAAAGCACCGCGATAACGCTCGCCCGCGGAGTAACTAAAATTCGAATAAAAAGAGTTTAATTAAAAATTCTTTCAAATTTAATACACGTGACATCGCGACCTTTCATTTTTGCAGTCACTATATCTGCATAACGACTTCCAGAAGTGATTAGAACACTTTTCCGCCGAGGACGATCAGTTGAAGATCCCCAGTGTCAGTTGGAATACGTACGTCGTAAAAATACTTTTACCTTTACTTAGTCAAAAAATTAAGTTGAATTTTGTGCCGGCGAGAACATACGTTGCGGAGGTTCTAACAGTAAAGTGGTGAGCGGTGTGAGGACTAAGAACGAAAATGTATCTCGGCTGGTGGGATCTGAAGTGCATTGTCGCGACCGAAAAATTTCCGATGCACGTTTCGTCGAACGCCACGAAAGTACACTTTTCCGCAGTCAACAGTTTTTCGGTCGTTTTAAGGATAAGCGTTGTGCAGGGTGATTGAGGAATTTTTATGCATTTCAGTGAAATAGTCAACAGTTTTTCCGAACGTTTTAAGAATAAGCGATGTGCAGCGTGATTGAGAAATTTTGGTGGACTTTAAGAACATGTAATGATATAAGGTTCAATTAATGTAATTGAGATGTTTGCATGCATTTCACTGAAATAGTCAATAGTTGCTTCAGTCATGTTAAGAATAAGCATTGTGCAGGGAGATCAAGAAATTTTTGTGCATTTCCATAGCATGTACTAATAAGTCATAAATTTCGTCGCCGTGATTTTTTTTGTAGCGTTCCTGACAGTTTATTCAATTGTCTGTAACTTGTCTACTTAAGGGTTAGAATGAGAAATATGAATCGTGAAGACAATCCTCGCAACACGGATGACTTGCGGAAAATTACCTGTAATCTAACCAACTTCAACGTCAAGATCAAGAACGTAGAACTTTGCAGAAACAACTTCTAACAGTGGTACCTATAGTCACTGTGCATTCCGGCAGTGTAACTTTGAGTGTTACGAGAAACGTCGAGTACTTGACATTTTTGAAGTGGTTTCAAGGAGCTGAAATGTCTACAGATCATCAGCTGGTTAATGCTTGGCTGTCTTTAGGAAGTTACGAGAATCGTTCGTTATTCTTTAACTACGATGCCATTACACAATTAACTACGATCTACCACCTATTTTAGACATTTCCTTCATTTACTTCAAACGCACGCTCTTTGAACTCGCACATACTCCTTTGCGAAACTAAAATTACTAAAATCCGCCGACCGCGATCTTCAAATAAACCACTTACGCAACAAAATTTTACTTCGGTAACTGCCCCCGGGCCGCGTCAGTCAAACTAAAAAGTCAATATCGAGCCTTGCCGAAGCTGCCAGAGAAAATTCTCTTCGTCAGGCCATAATCGAATTACAAGTACATGAACTCTGTAAAGGAAGAATTCGTACACTATGGGGTTAAAATATACAATCAGGGAAAACATAATTATAAACAAAATAATTACATATATACTATGATATTAATAAAATACCATGTAATAATAAAATACATTATTTCTATTCTTCTGTTGAAATTGACATGACAACGGATCATTTGAATCATTTTCAATCACTTTCTCTACTGATTACACCTTCTGTAGTCTATCAATAATACATTTGTTTATTATATATTATTTAATCTCTATTCCTTTCCAGTAATTGCTACCACAGCACAATAAATTATCTCATCATTCTAAAGTACATTGCAGCAATACCTGTGTTTGCAGACAAATTTATGCCAGCTACAAAATGTACCCAAACATTTTCTCTACTCATTAGAACTTTATGACAGCCGACTCTCGCATCTTTGTGAACCTCTATCGAAATTTCAACCGCTCCGCTGTAGTACATTTGTGTTGTTTTGTTTCTATTTCTTTCTGGTAATTACCATCGTAGCACAATAAATTACATTACCCACCCAAAGTCCAATACAATACCTGACTCCTGCAAACAAATTTATGCCAGCTACATGAAGTATCCCATCACTTTCTCTACTTATTACACCTTCATCGCAGCCTATCACACCCTCTTGTGCATCTTTGGGAACCTCCAGCAAAATGTCCATCGGCGCGCGGCGGTACATTTATATTATTTCATTTCTACGCATTTACAGTAAATGATATCACAGCACAATAAACTACTTGACCTATCCAAAGTACGTTTCAACAATACCTGACACCTCCAAACAAATTTATGCCGGCTGTAGGACCTATTCCAGCACTTTCTCCACCCATTAAAACTTCGTCACAGCCCACTATCGCATCTTTGTGAACCTCTAGCAAAATGTCTTCAGCTACGTGCGCACATTAGCATATTATTTTATTTCTGCGCATTTGCAGTAAATGATATTACAGCACAATAAGTAATCTCACCCATCTAAAGTACGTTTCTACAATACCTAATGTTAGCAAAGAAATTTACACCAGTAACGCGATGTATTCGACCGCATTTTCCACTGAATATAACATCCTTGTGAATCTGCAACAAAGTTTCCTCTACGCATTTCCAGTAAATGATATCACAGCATCTTCGTGAACCTCCAATAATACTATTATTTTATTTCTACGATTTGCCTATCCAAAGTACGTTTCAACAATACCGACACCTGCAAAAAAAATTATACCGGATGTATCCGACCGCATTCTCCACTGATTATGAATCTGCAACAAAGTTTCTCCACTCATTAAAATCTCATTTCGATTCCTTCTCAGTACGGCCACCGCAGCGCAATAAATGTCATCCACCGCATTCTTTGTGAAGGTATCCCATCACTCTACAAAATCACAGTCTATCACACCCACTTGTGCATCTTCGTGAACATCCAGCAAAATGCCCATCGCCGCGCGGCGATATTATTTTATTTCTACGCATTTGCAGTAAATGATATTACAGCACAATAAGTAATCTCACCCATCTAATGTACGTTTCAACAATACCGAATGTAAGCAAAGAAATTGATACCAGTAACGTGATGTATCCGACCGCATTCTCCACTGATTATGAATCTGCAACAAAGTTTCCTCTCCGCTACGCGACAATAGATTCGTATTATCTCATTTCGATTCCTTTCCAGTAATTGCCACCGCAGCGCAATAAATGACATCATCCACCGAAAGTACATTCCAACCACACCTGACGTTCGCAAACAAATTCCTACCTGTTACAGAAGGTATCCCATCACTTTCTACACTCATTACGCCGTCATCACAGCCTATCACACCCACTTGTGCATCTTCGTGAACCTCCAGCAAAATGCCCATCGCCGCGCGGCGATATATTTGTATTATTTTATTTCTACGCATTTACAGTAAATGATATTACAGCACAATAAACTACTTCACCTATCCAAAGTACGTTTCAACAATACCTTTCCAGTAATTGCCACCACAGCGCAATAAATTCATCCATGCAACCACACCTGACGTTCGCAAACAAATTCCTATTTACAGAAGGTATCCCATCACTTTCTCCACTCATTAAAACGTCATCGTCACACCCACTCTCGCATCTTTGTGAACCTCTAGCAAAATTTCTTCAGCTACGTGCGCACATTAGTATTATTTTATTTCTACGCATTTGCAGTAAATTATATTACAGCACAATAAGTAATCACACCCATCTAAAGTACGTTGCAACAATACCTAATGTTAGCAAAGAAATTGATACCAGCGTGTATCCGACCGCATTCTCCACTGATTATAACATCCTTGTGAATCTGCAACAAACTTTCCTCTCCGCTACAGGATAATAGGTTCCTATTATCTCATTTCGATTCCTTTTCAGTAATTGCCACCGCAGCGCAATAAATGACATCATCCACCGAAAGTACATTCCAACCACACCTGACGTTCGCAAACAAATTCCTACCTGTTACAGAAGATATCCCATCACTTTCTCCGCTCATTACGCCTTCATCACAGCGACTCTTCCTCCGCCACGCGCCCACACGCAGAAAGCCGTCGCGCTTCAAGAATCCCTCCCACGCACGCTTTTATCCCGTGCTCGCCGGCGAATCGTAATCCACGCTGGCAGCGAGGCGCGAATAACCGACACACACGGGGAGCGTGGGTGTACGTGCACGCAGGAGCGATTAAAAGCGATACGTTACGTTGCGCGTACTCACCCGCACGAGTGCTTTAATGAGAGTAGCTGAGAGTACGCCTGTATTGACACTCGGCCCGGCGTATACTGCGGAGCACGAGAAAGCCAAAGAGGCGCGGAGGAGGTTGAGTTCCGCGTTCCACGCTGCTAATCCACCGCGATGTTTATTTACATGCATACGCGAGCGCGCGTCGGGGGATGAGAGGATTATCGCGAGCCGGATCGTAACGGCTAAAGCTGTTCGAGTACTCGAAAATAACGAGCCGATCTAAACTCCGCGCGACTATACGCGGCTGGCTTCAATGCACGAGTCGCCCGAGTGCTCGAGAACGCTGACATGCGATGAGCTTCAACGGAAATGGGCAGGTCTTCATTTTGGCGAAAAGAGACGCGACCTTTTGGAATTGCTTTGTGCGTTAACGGATCGGCAGATGTGTGGTAGGGATTGGCGACGGATTTTTAATGGTAGGATAAAATTTGTGGGGAGGAGAGTGTAGTAGGTTAGCGTATAATGCGAGTACCTGCGACGCGTTGGAAATATTACGAGACGTTTTCATGTATGGGATTCTCGTACAACGTGGTATAATAAAATGCGGGATTATGCATTGTATGCTTGTTATGTTCATCACAATTGATTTCTTTTGTCTGGAATTTGGTACAGCATGATTTTATGCAATGCGTAACGTGTTAACCGCATTACACAGAAGTCTTCTGTACTGTGATTTGGCTACAGAGTAGACCCCTATATGTATAACGCGAATTCGTACACTGCGCTCAAGATGTTACATGTTATGACATACAACTCGATTTTCATACAAGACACTATATTATAAAATGCGGAATTTCACTGTTTAGTCGAGCAGCGCATAGCTTGCTCTTTCGAACGCAACCGGGGTTTTTTATTTTATATAACGCATTACATATCAACGGCGTTACACGTCGGCAGATTTAAATGGCGTGATAGAAAAAAATCTTTCATTCATTTGCGCGATTTGGAGGACATCCGTAGTTTTTTAATGAATCGAGGTGGACATTTTGATGTATTTGGATAGCGTTGACCCATTTCCGTGACATCGACTTGAAACATTTATACGTGTCACGCATAGTTGAAGAGCTGTGACAAAAGACTTTTCTCGAGCAGAGAGAAGGGAAGAATTCAAAAAATTCGCGTGCGGTTATTACATTCCAGAGAAGATGGCAAGCTTCCGTAACTGTTACACACGTCATACGTAATAAGGTAGTCCGGTGCACCTGCACCGCTCAAGTGTCGTCGAGATTGGTTAATATTGCATTCTATTTCTGCACTTTGTCTTTGATCGTGTAACTGTGAAATACGGATACCGTGCTCTTTGAAACGACGATATGACGTATACTAGCCGCTATTCTATATTTAGTGGCATCTAATTATAAACCAGGTTTACATGGCCTGCACCTACGTCTAGCTTAATTATAAACATTCTTTGCATATACGGGCCAGACTACTCCTTACTAGGTCACCTCGACGTTGACTATTTTAAACAGCAAACTTTAATATACCACAAGCAAATATACCATCATTTACCGACGCAACCCAACAATATTTTGCTTGCCCAGGTAAAACAGTAACTTAACTCTGTGAGAGGATTATAACTGTTAAGTCTTACATGCAAGCTGATTTTTCGGAATACGTGTGCTGAGATGTCCGTGGTAAAGAGATACTGAATCTTTCAATGTTAAGCATTCTTATATACTGACTACCGCATCAATTATATCCGTTCCGTTTGAGTCCAGCAAAGTAACTTTCGTAAAGTTATTTTCAAACTCGAACACACGGGTACCCAAACATTAAGGATTTTCGGGTTTGAATCGAGATTTCGAATAACCTCATACGATGTTCTACCATGACTTTTCGATCGGATTTTTCGGAATACGTGTGATGTGATGTCCATAGTAAAGAGATATTGAATCTTTCAATGTTAAGCATTCTTATACACTGACTACCGCATCAATTATATCCGTTCCGTTTGAGGCCAGCAAAGTAACTTCCGTAAAGTTATTTTCAAACTCGAACACATGGGCACCCAAACATTAAGGATTTTCGGGTTTGAATCGAGATTTCGAATAACCTCATACGATGTTCTACCATGACTTTTCGATCGGATTTTTCGGAATACGTGTGATGCGATGTCCGTGGTAAAGAGATATTGAATCTTTCAATGTTAAGCATTCTTATATACTGACTACCGCATCAATTATATCCGTTCCGTTTGAGGCCAGCAAAGTAACTTCCGTGAAGTTATTTTCAAACTCGAACACAAGGCTAGCCAAACATTAAGGATTTTCGGGTTTGAATCGAGATTTCGAATAACCTCATACGATGTTCTACCATGACTTTTCGATCGGATTTTTCGGAATACGTGTGATGAGATGTCCTTAGTAAAGAGATATTGAATCTTTCAATGTTAAGCATTCTTATACACTGACTACCGCATCAATTATAACCGTTCCGTTTGAGTTCAGCAAAGTAACTTCCGTGAAGTTATTTTCAAACTCGAACACAAGGCTAGCCAAACATTAAGGATTTTCGGGTTTGAATCGAGATTTCGAATAACCTCATACGATGTTCTACCATGACTTTTTGATCGGATTTTTCGGAATACGTGTGATGAAATGTCCATAGTAAAGAGATATTGAATCTTTCAATGTTAAGCATTCTTATACGCTGACTACCGCATCAATTATATCCGTTCCGTTTGAGGCCAGCAAAGTAACTTCCGTGAAGTTATTTTCAAACTCGAACACAAGGCTAGCCAAACATTAAGGATTTTCGGGTTTGAATCGAGATTTCGAATAACCTCATACGATGTTCTACCATGACTTTTCGATCGGATTTTTCGGAATACGTGTGATGAGATGTCCATAGTAAAGAGATATTGAATCTTTCAATGTTAAGCATTCTTATATACTGACTACCGCATCAATTATATCCGTTCCGTTTGAGTCCAGCAAAGTAACTTCCGTAAAGTTATTTTCAAACTCGAACACAAGGCTAGCCAAACATTAAGGATTTTCGGGTTTGAATCGAGATTTCGAATAACCTCATACGATGTTCTACCATGACTTTTCGATCGGATTTTTCGGAATACGTGTGATGAGATGTCCATAGTAAAGAGATATTGAATCTTTCAATGTTAAGCATTCTTATACACTGACTATCGCATCAATTATATCCGTTCCGTTTGAGTCCAGCAAAGTAACTTCCGTGATGTTATTTTCAAACTTGAACACAAAGCTAGCCAAACATTAAGGATTTTCGGGTTTGAATCGAGATTTCGAATAACCTCATACGATGTTCTACCATGACTTTTCGATCGGATTTTTCGGAATACGTGTGATGAGATGTCCATAGTAAAGAGATATTGAATCTTTCAATGTTAAGCATTCTTATACACTGACTACCGCATCAATTATATCCGTTCCGTTTGAGGCCAGCAAAGTAACTTCCGTAAAGTTATTTTCAAACTCGAACACACGGGTACCCAAACATTAAGGATTTTCGGGTTTGAATCGAGATTTCGAATAACCTCATACGATGTTCTACCATGACTTTTCGATCGGATTTTTCAGAATACGTGTGATGAGATGTCCATAGTAAAGAGATATTGAATCTTTCAATGTTAAGCATTCTTATACACTGACTACCGCATCAATTATATCCGTTCCGTTTGAGTCCAGCAAAGTAACTTCCGTAAAGTTATTTTCAAACTCGAACACACGGGTACCCAAACATTAAGGATTTTCGGGTTTGAATCGAGATTTCGAATAACCTCATACGATGTTCTACCATGACTTTTCGATCGGATTTTTCGGAATACGTGTGATGAGATGTCCATAGTAAAGAGATATTGAATCTTTCAATGTTAAGCATTCTTATATACTGACTACCGCAACCGCATCAATTATATCCGTTCCGTTTGAGGCCAGCAAAGTAACTTCCGTAAAGTTATTTTCAAAGTCGAACACACGGGTACCCAAACATTAAGGATTTTCGGGTTTGAATCGAGATTTCAAATAACCTCATACGATGTTCTAGCATGACTTTTCGATCGGATTTTTCGGAATACGTGTGATGAGATGTCCATAGTAAAGAGATATTGAATCTTTCCATGTTAAGCATTCTTATACACTGACTACCGCATCAATTATATCCGTTCCGTTTGATTCCAGCAAAGTAACTTCCATAAAGTTATTTTCAAACTCGAACACACGGGTACCCAAACATTAAGGATTTTCGGCTTTGAATCGAGATTTCGAATAACCTCATACGATGTTCTACCATGACTTTTCGATCGGATTCGATACTTCAACCTTCCGGTTTGAAAGGGATTTCCGTATTCTATCGTATAACCAGGCTCGAACTCACGGGTACCCGAGCACTACGAACTTTCTGGATCCCGACCGGAGCTCGGGCACCCGCATGCCTCTAGTTAACAATCATTTTCCCTCAACAGCTCCAGCTTCATAATACAAGCGCTTTCATAACAGCACCCGGAAATATTCAACGATTCCGCGCAGTCCAACGCTACGTCCGTCGGCGCACGTAACCGTCGAAAATCTCAGTCGTAGAAGGAATATTCGTGCGAATAAAATGAATGGGCTCACCAATCACGCGTCGCCTTCGCCACGAACATCATCTGATTGTCCCTGTGGGTCGAGGAATGGTGATGGTGGTGCTCGCTGATCGGCACAACGGAATGACAGACGAGACGGGTCTCGTTCCTGTCCAAAATCGTGAGATTGTGCGGCGACGCCAGCAGTCGGGATGCCATCTCGTCCAACGCCACCCAAGACTTACCGGACACGACCCATGAGGGATACGTGCATCGTTCTGGCAGATTCTCTGAAAAATTGGAAAGAAGAAGAGCTGTAAAGTGCGGAAATAAAACGAGCCAGTCTCGTCCAGCGCGCCGATATCGAGCACACTCAACGAGAATAACTCTAATTTATCGCAGGAGTCGCAGGGATAAGTACGCAGATTAGAAAGTTCGCGGACGCGACGCATTCTTCAGAGGTTGCCGCGAGATTGTAATATTTTTATTGTTCGGCTGCCAACTGGGACGCGAAGAGATGTGGCGCGTTGGTGAGGATTTAGACGGTTGCATTTGACGAATGGAGGGAAGTTTGGGCGCGTCAGAAAGTATCAGTAGCTGGTTGTTTTTGCACTGGTAAATGTAGGGTTTTTATCGTATAATTGATCGACCAGTAGCGGCGGTTGGAATTACTTGGAATTGTGCAAATTTTATTTGAATTACATTTACGATTATTCTTGGATACGTAGTAAATCCTTTGACTGATCCGAGCATTTAGATTAATTGAATAATGCAAACAAATCCCTTGTAAATAGTCGAACAGTAGTGCTTTTTGAAATCACTTAGAATTGTCGATATTTTATCCGAGTAATATTTATGGCCTTTTTCGAGTGCATTGTACATTTTTTACTTGGCTTGAATATTCAGATTATTTGAATAATGCAAATAAATTCCTTGTAATTGGACGAACAGTAGTGCTTTCCGAAATCACTTAGAATTGTCAACACTTTATTCAAGTAATATTTATGACTATTTTTGAGTGCGTTATGCATTTTTTACCTAGCTTGAATATTCAGACTATTTGATTAATGTAAATAAATTTCTTGTGACTGATCGAACGGTAGTGCTTTTCGGAATTACTTAGAATTGTCGATATTTTATTCGAATAACGTTTATGATTCTTTTTGAGCATGTCCCCAATTTTTTCCCTAATTTGATTATTCAGATTATCTGAGCAATTATGATCGACAATATGTACGTAAATTCGTATTCCTTTTTATATATTCAGCTTGTAACCATTTAACAAAGCAAACTACGATTGTAAAGTTATCACTATTAATCAGCGGTGTTGCCAATTACTTTCTGACAGCATTACGTAAATACGTTAATATTATTTCAACTGAATTTGAAAGTGACTAAAATTTGAAAGCGAATACAGCTGGCCCAGACAGTCTGAGGTACTTATTGCAAGCGTCCTGTTTGCCGCGGCACTCAAAAGCAAAGTTCTACGCTACCATTCATGAGAAGTCTACCGAGCTAGGTTCTAAGGTTGAAAGGTTCAGGCGATGAGAGGTCCAAGGCGGATGCAATTCAGAATTACCCGACAAAATTTCGAAACCTTTTCGGATAGTCTACCTCACACGTATTGTACCGACAAATCTACAGCTCCGACTTATATCAAAGCGGGAGGTCTACCAAGAAAAGCTTCGCTTATATCGACCCACGGCATATAAAGAATACTTTACACGTCTGCCAAACTTTTCGGGACGTCGACAGAATAAAAAAAATGTCTAAAATAGCATTCGCCCCCGACATGACTTGATTAACAGTAGATTTTGATTTCACATACAAAATTACAGAAACTGCTACAACTATTTTCTGGTTACTTACGCTGACTTCTATTAATGGAACGATACGAATGTACATCAAAATTCATTTCGGCCTCAGGCTTCCAATTTTGAAATTCTATATGCCGCATACCTATATACTTTTCCTGCACCCGTTAGATTGGCTTTGATTTGATTTGATCACTATTGTTATACGAAAAAACAATGAACAGAAACTGCAAACTTGTAACACAGTACACGGACCCATACCCTGTCCTGCATAGTCCACGTCCTAACATAAAACATGAAGCTAAACTTTGTCATAAGCACAATATAACGGACGCAACTTTCGTGTCCCAAAATCTAATCTGGCCAACATTGACACCGATCTTCTGAAATGTTGAAATAAAATTTTTTGCGCAGGGTAAACGGTACGACGTCGTGTTTCCGCGTAAAGTTCGCCGCAAACAGGACGAGTCCCATGGCGTCCCGGTAGTTGTGTCAATGGTCGGTTGCTCCTGGCTATCAATCATGGTGCACGAATTAATGGCCCGTTAAAAATGCACGCTCGACGAAGTGTGCGCTTCATGTGTGACCAAAGGCTGGTCGATAATTCAATTTGGCAGATTCGCGCATTCCACTAATAGCGCCGAATGGAATCACGTGGCGAATTTCCGAGAGGGTTCCCGAGTAATGGAGAATCTCGGTAGAATCTTTCTACTTAGCATTAACGAAGATTATGGCCGGGCATGCAGCGATTCGTTGAAATGGTCGGCGGACAGTTCTCCATTGTGAAAGAGAAGATATAGCTCCAATATGCGTAGCGATACGATTCTCCTTGAAATGCGTTGGTAAACATAAAAATTCGATCATGCGTGATGAGTAGAGGGCTTAACAAAACAAATGAATTCGAATATCGAAGATTTTAGTTTGCTTTTAGCAAGAAATAGAACAGTGTCAGACACTACAATAAATACGGTTGTGGAAACAAATAAATTTGAATAGTGAAGATTTTATATGGATGCCTAATGACTTTCGCTCCGACATTCTTTAACACTTTGACTGCCATGATGGTCACCGGTGACCACCGCAAAACGTTTTACTGAAGATTCAAAATATTCCCAATGAGTAGCAATTATTATTTTATGAATGCAATTGTTGTTAGAATACTGATACGATCCTTTGGTCTCCAATACCTGCACATTATTCGCATTTTGCATAATTCAATTGAACGCTGTAGTATTTCATAGCATCGCCGTTCTAATATAGTAAAATACCTTCGGCAGTCAAAGTGTTAATGCTATTCTTCGCAGCGTGTTTCTTCGCAACAAGCACACCGACGCCTGACCTTAGAACAAACACGATTGTGGCTACTTGAAAGTAGTTGCGCGTTAATGTGAAACAATCCCAACTGCACATTCGATCGCATCACTCCGATAACAGATGTCAACCGCTGTCGCGTGTACGACGGAAAATTAGAAGGCGCGCGTTCGTAAAAGGGTCCGTCATATTCCGATGATGCGCAATTCCGTCGGGCGCGCAGTAGGCACCGGCGATCTTGATCGGACGCAATGTCAACCGAACGCGGGCACGAAGAATAATTACGCTATTCCGGACGGCTTATCTATTTTCGCGGATCGGGTGTTGAATCGTGCGCCCGGCTTTGTTGGCAGAAAGAACTATCTAAGCACAGATTGCACGCAGCGGTGTTTACACGCGGTGGGCGACACCGTTTTGACCTGATATCAAATCAAACTTCCGCCGCGGCCAGATCTGTCGCTGTTTGCGTTCGAACGTCACGGTGTGTATATTCTTGTGTTTATATTCGTTCGCCGCACGCCGGCCCGCTTAATAGTCGTTTTTCGTCAATCGGTGTAAACTAGTTGGCGCGAAGTTATTAGCGGAACAACTTTCCGAGTGTCAATTGCACACGTTTAAACTTCGGCTGCGACGTAAATCAAGCGCCTGCCTCCGGAAAATCTGACGCTGTTTACATGGGAGCGCAACGAAACGCGCGAAATTTTGTACTGCGCCGTCGAACGTCGCGCTGTTTGAGTGTAACTGGGCGACCTACTTTATTCGATAAAAATATCGGCGTCGACCTGTCCCTGCGTACTTGTTCGCAGGAAGGACGTACACGTACACGCGGTAAAGAAAGAAATCGTGCACAGCGGGGCTAAATTATGAAAACAGTCAGCGCTGCCTGCGTTATTCCTGTACATTTATGGTAATCACCATCACAACACAATAAAATATGTCACCCATCTAAAGCATATTTTAACAAAACCTGATGTTTGCATCATGGCTACTCTTATATATTTTTGTACTCTTGTATTTTTATGAAAATCTAGCAAAATTTCTTTCGTCACGCATACACGCGGCAGTACATTTGTATTATTTTTTTTCTATGCATTTACAGTAAGTGCCATCACTACACAATAAATTATCTTCCCCATCTACAGTACATTTTAAGAATACCTCACGTTTGCAAACAAATTTATTCCAGTTACAGAATGTATCCCACCATTTTCTCCACTCATCACAATTTCATCACAGTCTATCACGCCTCTTGTGCATCTTTGTGAGCCTCTGGCAAAATTTCCTTCACCACGCGCATTTCTACGGCAGCACATTTGCATCATTTTACTCCTACGCATTCATACTAATCGCCACCAGATGCCAATAAATCAGATTTTAACACGTTGACTGCCGTGCGTATTTTGCCGAATTAGAACGGCGATGCTATAAAATACAACAGAGTTTGACTGAATTATACAAAAAGTAAATAATGTGGAAGTATTGAAAACCAAAGGATCGCATCCCTATTCTAACAATAACTGCATTTATACAATAATTATTGCTGTCCGTTGCGAATATTTTGGATCTCCAATAAAATTTCTTGCGCCGGTCAGCGGTGACCATCACGCCAGTCAAAGTGTTAACAATACCTGAAGGCTAGCAATAAATTCGTACTAGCCGCGGAACGCATCCAACCACTTCCTCTACACATTACATCTTCATTACAGCCTATCAGCATACCACCCACGTCATCTTTCTATGAGGTCCTGGCACGTTACACTGAATTATACAAAAAGTAAATAATGTGGAGGTATTGGAGACCAAAGGATCGCATCCCTATTCTAACAATAACTGCATTTATACAATAATTATTGCTGTCCGTTGCGAATATTTTGGATCTCCAATAAAATTTCTTGCGCCGGTCAGCGGTGACCATCACGCCAGTCAAAGTGTTAACAATACCTGATGCCTAGCAATAAATTCGTACTAGCCGCGGAACGCATCCAACCACTTCCTCTACACATTACATCTTCATTACAGCCTATCAGCATACCACCCACGTCATCTTTCTATGAGGTCCTGGCACGTTACACTTCCGAGTGACCTCGGCTTTCCTTCCAACTGGTTCACGTTCGCGGCAGCCGCGTGTACACGTACGGCAGCACATTTGGAAACATTGAATGTGCGGTAATTACGGGCGCGTGTAACGTTCGGCCCCGCTCATTCTACGTGACCGTGTTCTCGTTGCCGCGTATCGAGCGGAACGGCGGGCGGGGCGATGTGACATCAGTGTGAGTAATGTACTCTTCATCCTATGCAGGTACTTGTACGCAGCGAGTTCGTAGACGCTCGAGATCCCGGGGCTAATCTGCCTCCAGGAAAGTTTAAATGGAAACGCGGAACGGGGGTAGGGGGTTAGCGAAACATCCGGGATGGGCTGTTTTGCAAGGCCGCGCGGTTGAAAAATTTTTAAGCTGCTTAACGCGCTGCGGCTCGAATTTATTGCCGCGCGAGCCGCCGTTGTACCGATGATTTTGGAATATTAACACCGGGTTTACGAGGCGTGTCACTTTGACGCACGCCATGCTCTCAGAGAAAATTACACAACCTGTTTACGGTTCGCTATAATTATCTGTGCTGATTTTTATCCACTTGGCAAGGCTAATATATGTCGGTATTAATATTGTTCGGAGTCTTTTAATCTCGAAGCTTTCTAAGTGGTATACCTATTTCTACGGATGCGGGTTATTTTGACGCGATCGTAAATTGAGCATTAATCGTGAAAGCATTCCTTCAGAAATAAATATAAATGTAATCAAGGTGCTCTTACAAAGTAATTGTTCAAAATAATTATACATAATGCAGCAGTGGCAGTGTAAACCCAATATCTCAAATCCGCAATGGTTGGCAAGGTGTTCCTGCGTATATTCTTACTTATGTATTCATGTCGAAAACTTGTAATGCCGAAAAGCGATAAGTGGTATACCTATTTCTACGGATGCGGGTCATTTTGACGCGATCGTAAATTGAGCATTAATCGTGAAAGCATTCCTTCAGAAATAAATATAAATGTAATCAAGGTGTTCTTACAAAGTAATCGTTCAAAATAATTATACATAATGCAGCAGTGGCACTGTAAACCCAATATCTCAAATCCGCAATGATTATATTCTCACTGCTTATATTCTCACTTATGTATTCACGTTGAAAACTTGTAATGCCGAAAAGCGATAAGTTGCAAAAGAAAAACCAGATCCCAGTATTTCAGTTGCTTTCATGACATGAAGACATTTTCAAAGTTTCAATTTTTTCTTAGTTTTGTACATTAAATAAGAAAGTACAGAACCTGTTTAAAAAAATTTGTGTTGCGTTTGTATGTCAATTTGACACGTATCCGTAGAGATAGATTCATAAGAGATGTCCGTAAACCTAGTGTTAAAGGATCGGCGTCATTGCCATTTTCCTTTCCGTGTTGGCGCTGTTCGAAACGTTAGAGAATAGATGCGTACCAACCGTGGGAGCTTGACGTCACGTCAGAGTTTGTGACGCTTCGACGCGGACATCAATCGTTGGATTTGACGTCATGTTAGCGCGGGAAAGTAATGAAAATGTATGTAGATGGTTGACGTTAAACCGCGGTAGGCCGCAGAAATAATTACAGTCATGAGTGTCTCATGTAATTTTCAGCGATCGTCCATTCCGTCATTACCCTGCCACTCTGGAGTTAGCGGCGTGTGGATCGAACGTCGTTAATAAAACACGTGTTATTAATACAACACTAATACAATTACTCGAGACAAAGCTGGCTAGGTACTGAAACGCCGACATTCTCGATGAACACCTTTTTGCGTCACTAATCATGCTTTGTGGGACAGCAGCTTATTACAGCAACACGGATCCAAAACTATGTGCTTGTCATAAACAATTCAAACGTACATACGAAACATGTTCTGTGGTTACACATCGGCTAAAATTCATAATGTCTAAAGCTGCTAGTTTGCCCGACTGAAAAGTTTGCTAAGTGCTAAGGGTTAAAACAAACACATTTTAACGAAACTACGATAAACAAAACGGAAACCACGATAAAAAAAACGTATACGTATTCAGTGCAATCGCATTAATAAAATCGTAAGGAGAATGTGTCTTGTAGGACTAAAGGTGTCCTAGACGATAGAACAACTGCCAGTAGAGATTTTGATGCCGTAGATCAGAACATGTACACAATAGGTGGTTATGTAGAATTGTAACACGTATTTTGCCGGTACATCTATGAATTCCTATATCTTTCTAACAAAGCATTTCTGAACACAAATTTATGTAGGTCAGGACATGTAAATAATAAATGAAATCTAACACGATTTTTTCCGTAAATCTGTAAACGCTCATATCTCCCTGACAAAGCATTTTCGTACATAAGTTTACACAATGCTTTTTCGTCCATTTCACCTCGGTAATACGTACCACAAATATGCTGCCAACCTTTTCGCACACCCTTATATACAGGCAACCCGATTCACCGGTCATTGACAATATCCCTGCCCACCCCGAAAGCTGCACTATTATTTATCGTTCATCCCATTCTCTCAATCTCTCGTACGTTGAACGAACAACGCACACAACGCGCGCACACGCTTGCCCTCTTCCGCCCGCTCTCACCGGTTTGCGATCGCCCGTACGTCCACTCCCACGTCCCACATTCGTTCCTCTCTGCGATCCATCATCCGTCAAACGATCCCCGACAGCCCAGAAATACCGCGCGCGGATAATTGCTCGAGAAATTGATCTCGGCAGGACGAATCCGAGCCCGGTCGCGCCCGATCGGTTTGCCGCCTGAATTCGGTTAACCGTGGATCCTGGGACAGTATCGCGCCACGTTATGGCAAGCTCACATGCAGCTATGCGATATCGTGGAATACTCGAAGTAGCCGAACCTCGACCGCGGCCCGGCCTCGATAGTATGCCGGGCAAGAATCCGATCTGGTGTCCGCAGGCACCCTCATAGTTTACGTGTTCTCGTTCTCCAGGCTTGTCCTTGCGCGCCGAATTGCCGGGGCCAAACCATGACACGCAGACCAGCGTGCATTTTGTAGCCACCGCAGAGTCGGTGCCCTCACGATTCGACCGGCGCCGGCGAATTTTGGGTAACCGGAAGAAACGAGTGTGGATCGTGTCACGGTGCCAGCAGGATCAAAACAGAGGACCGACCGTTGGCCGTTACGACGTGCTGCCGCGAACGAGAGATGGCCGAGTGTGTGAAAAGTACTGCGGCGAGAGAACGGGTGGCGGCGGAAAATGGTGGCTGCGTTCAAAACGATACGCGACCGTGTGTGCCAATTAGACTGCGGCAGTTGAAACGGAGTTTGCCGATGTCTGTCGTTCGCTGCTGTAGCTTCGTAGCGGTTTGCTATTGTGCTGATGCGTAGACGGGGTACAGAGGAAGTTCGATTATTTTCTGGTAATTTTCGACATCAGTTTAGGTGCTTTGTGGATAATAGGGTAAGAAGCCGTTTTTAATTGAAAATGGAAACCGATTCGAAACACGTGTTCGGAAAAAATTAGGGAACGTGAGAAGTGACGGAGTCTCAAACACTGATACAAAAAATTCAATCGGAAAAATATATCTGTACATCAGTTTGTATTAGCACACGTCTTGTTACTGTGGACTGCTGATGAAGAGATAGCATGTAGAGATGTTTAAATAAAAGTTCTCAGTCGATTTCCATTTTCGCCCCCCAAAAAAGGCTTATTATCTCATTATCCACTATTACTGCTAAGCTTGAAACCGATGCACCACTCAACATTTACGTACTTCGCAGCTGCGCTTCGCCGTAAGGCGACCATTTGCCGATAATCCGCGCGCACCTAAGACCAACGTAATGAAACGAGAAATCGTCGCGCGTCCTAATAAAGACGGAAGCGTTTCAGTCCGCATCATCAATAACATCCATCAGCGCGAACGCATTTCTCTCCCGGCATTATCCGAGGGAATCTCAGTAGAATCTTTGTCGTCAAATTTTCTACCTAGTGGTCGCGAACGTCGTCGTTTTCGCGTCACCGGGATCCCCAGGGCGACCTTAGATCTTAACAAGTTTCCAGATTGGCTCGCTCGCAGAATGACCCGGCTTCGATCCTGACAAGGGAGCAGATTGCCAGACCCGCGAGATCGTCTTTCTTCGATTAGAAGAAGCTCCTCGATCGCGTCTCCCTTTTAGCAGATTGATCGATAGCAAATGATCACCGACGTAGAGTTCGCCTCATGTTCCGAGCGGATCTGATCGTTCGGTCGCTTTTGCGGAAATAGGTCGGTCAAACGTTGAACTTCTGAATCGACGCACAGATACACGGCCAAATTAAATTGTCATGCGCATAACGCTGTACCGAACACCGGCTTCTGCGATTTTCAGGTATTTTCGTGACCGGCCGTTTGTCCTTAAAAGCTTTGCTTCAAATGTCAACACAAGTATTTGGAAAGGCCCTCTTCAATATATGTCAGCGTTTTCAACAATTCACCTTGTCAGTGTTAATATTTGTATTATAACACTAAAAAGCAAAATTGGTACCATCACGTTCGAACAATCAATCGAACAACAGTAGCAGATCATCTTGCTTATTAATGCTTCGATGAAAACTAATTAAATTGCGCAGTACTTAACACTTTGACTGCCACGGTGGTCACCGGTGACCGACGCAAGAGATTTTACTGAAGATCCAAAATATTCACAATGGGTAGCAATTATTATTTTATAAATACAGTTGTTGTTAGAATAGTGATGCGATTCTTTTATCTCCAATACCTGCACATTATTTATATTTTGCATAATTTAGTCGAACGCTGTAGTATTTCATATCACCGCCTCTCTAATATAGTAAAATACGCTTGGCAGTCAACGTGTTAAATACATATTACAAGCTTTGACCGCAGTTAAAAGAAATATATTTTTCTTCATAGGAACTCTGTTCCAAACCTGAATAAAATGAGTGACCACAGATCTGGCCCCCTTCTTCTCGGAACGCCTTAGAACGAGCGCGCCAGCGCGGGATGAAATATACACAACGCGAGATAAGTGTCCCAGCCGTGAATATCGTTGCCTCCAGGGCGCGACCCTGGCGGCAGTGATTGTCGTTTGGAAGCAATTTCCGAAGTGAGACGCACGCGGTCGGCAGCCGTGCAAGAATAACATTCGCAAAGACAACAAACAAATAACGCGCGCGTCCACAAACCGCCGGGACAATTAACCGGCAGGCAAACGGCAGGCTCGTGGGCGTAGTTGGAGGGTAACGAACTAAAAACGCCATTTGCATAAATCGCCCGACCCATTCGTCTGGCACTGATAACGTAAGAACCCGGGGCCTAGAGCCGTCGGGCAGCGGCAATTTCCTAAATCGTTCTCGCGCGATTCGCGGAAGCGCTCAACAAGTTTCGCCCCGTCCGGCGTGAGGTCAGACAAAAAAAAATAGACCGAATCGTTCGGCACGCTCCGCCGGAAACGACCTGATGCCGTCTAAAAGCACGGAACGCTGTTGCGCGCAAAAATAACAATGCAAAATATCATACGCGATGTTTTATGTAAAAAGAGGCCGTGTGCGCGTGACACTCGGCGGATAGAGCCATTTTTAAACGATAAATTGCAGCTTTTTGGTCGACGGCGTTACGAAGACATTGTTGTGTAAAATCGAAAATATCGGTCGCGCTGAAAATCTACGTGGAAATGAAGTTGACGCCGGATTGTGCGGGCGCAATTACAGGCGTACGTTGTCAGGCCGGTTGCGTTGTCAATTTTAACGATTAACCTCGGTTGGCGGAAAATATATTTGTTCTACTGGCACGAAATGGTTGCGTTTAAACTTTCATGCACGCGCACATGTACGCGGGCGTATGTCTGTCTACTTGTCTGCGTAAATCTTCATCTCTTTGTCTATCCACCTGTCTGCCTGTTTGTCTGTCTGCTTGTCTGTGCTTACGCGCATACCCGTCTTCACGGCTAAACGCACGATTCTGCTACTTGCGGAAGTTCAAATAAAAGCGAGCGGCAACAAACATCATAAAACTTACTTTGCTTCATCTTGAAAGTCTTAGCCGCTTCGGTGACGCTAATTAATCCAGTGCAGGCTGCATCTGCACTCTGTCCCAGATTCCACGTGGTGTTTGAGGGGTTCGAAATTATAAAGCATCGGTAACTGTCCTCGTCGTTTGTCTTATGATCTCTGTGCAAACGACCGACGAGGTTTGTCATGCTGCCATCCTTCCAAGTAGCCAAACACTCGAGCTCCACATCTGCGCATAGAAAAATAGACATTGTACCGTCTTCTGTGACGCAAGTCCCGAGTACAGGTAATGCATGTATGACACAGGGCTTAGATCGTACATTGCGCCTTATCACTTTACAAACTGGGATCCAAATGGTCAGATTCTTAACATAAAAATATATCAAATCGGCACCTGTTACTCTACGGACCCTAATTGAAATTAAGGACCTTAAAAGAATCTGTCCCCGAAGTCATGACCACATTTTCGGAAACGCCCTATATGTAAAATTAGAAAGGACTGTTTTTGACATATATAACAGGAAAGTCAGGCGTACTGTTTACAGTCAGAAAAAAAATGTCAACTCCGCGTTCCGACAATTTTTGCGTGTAGTTTTAAAGGGAGCGTGATAGTATGTTGACTATTGTTAAAACTGCCTAAAGTGAGTCAACTAACCACAAACGATTTATTTACAGTATTTTCTTTTTTTCTGACCGTAGAGTAGCACGCCAGCCTGTTCCATTATACATTGCATCTTGAAGTACGAGTAAACCAATTACTTTTCAGCCCATAGCCGGCAGCGTATATATTGATGAAAAAGGGGTTATTGATAAATTGGAGGTCACCTGTACGCTACATGCGGTCGCGATTCCACATAAAGATGGCGGCCACTTCGCGAGCCGCCGGCTCGGTAGTTAATTACGAGCGGTAAGAATTATGAAAATTAATTATGAGACACGCCATATCTCCGCGACGGCGGCTTAATTAGCCGTTGCCTCCGAAATTACGAAACGCACCCGGCTGCCGGCTAGAGTCATTGTAAAAATTTTGCCCGATCCGCGCGTCTTAGTTTCTATATTAATATCATCCCGTGCGTCAGAAATAATCGCGTGACATGCAATTTATTTTTGCACACGTTCGTACTTACCGCGCGTAATATGTAATTTATTGAATTAACTTGATTGAAAATTTTACTTTTAGTATTAATCATTTTTGTGTGTTTTCGATTGAATGTGTATTATTTTATTCTGTAAGAGCTCTACTTGTTTCGACGTCCATGAGTCTCGTGTTCAGGAGCACTATGGATTTTTCATAAGTTTCCTCCGGAAAATACCCATCCTTTTATTTCCTTCATCTACAGTAGGTAGAATAAAATAAAATACATTCTATTAAAGCCAAGCACAAAAATGATTAACATAACAGATAACCAACCGCTGTTATGACTGCATTCATCCTGACAGTATTTGTCGCCATTTGATAAATCGCCGCGACGCCAGCGAAACGTTAACAAAGGAACGTTTCAAGACTATAATATAATTCGATACGGACTGTCAATATCGCGATAACGATAAAATTAGACACGCTCAACAAAAACAGGTAGAAAAATGATTAACATAACAGATAACCAGCCGGTTTTATGACTGTATTCATCGTGACAGCGTTTGTAGCGGGTTGATAAATCGCCGCGATGCCAGTGAAACGTTGACAAAGGAATATTTCAAGACAGGAATAACATTCGGCATGAACTGACAATATCGCGGGTCCGTTCGGCGCGAGTCCGTCGACGGTGAGGAATCGACAAGGCGATTAATCATTCGTCGCGCTCCACCGTGCTCGGCTTTATTGGCCGCTGTAGTCCTCGTTCGTTCGGTTAATTAATGTCGAACGTCGAATCCCGCCGATACGTCTCGCTGTGGAAACTAAACAGCCCGCTTGCATAACGTCCCCGGCTCTTTCCATCTCCCCCGCAGACGGGCTTAAAGCTTCGCGCGCTCTGAGACTTCTTTTATCGCAACGACGTCATAACGTCAATCATATAATAAAAAAAGCGCCGGGGAGGCGAGGAGAATAATGTCCCTGGCGATTTTGCCTCTGGTACTCTCGCGATATTACTTGTTTTACTGCCAATCTTCGTTTGGCATCTCTCTCGATGCCGCCTCGTGTTGCCCGTTATCCGCCCGGCTGAGATTCCAGGTGGCGAGTTTTCAAACGACCCCCGCGCGACGTTGTCCCGCTGATTCCTTAAAACCCCCGGCCGCCGCGACGTAAACGTCGATAACGTTCATTTAACGCGCGAGCTCTTGAAACTTCTTCGCGCGCATCGCTGCATTGAAAGAGGATGCCCAGTCGGTGAATTTGCATCAGCCGCGAAGTAGGGGGCAAGACTGTTCACGCAGTCTCTTGAGGATGGAGTTGCCATTCTTGTGTCTGAGCCGAGCTCAGGAGACAAATGAGACTTTACAGATAAATCGAAAGCTGCTATATTTGTTTGCCCATTCAAGCTGTCACTCCGCGTAAACGGTGACGTAGTAAAGTATGGAAGATGCGAGTTGAACGAGGGAGAACTGCTCTGCGCAAGTTTCTCAGGATTTTGGTGATAGCGTCAAACGTACAGAAAGTCGACTGCGTGTCGCGTGTAAACTCGCTCCATCGCGCGCGGGTGAAATTTAGGTTATTCATTTTAGACCTAAAATCGTGCAGCGATTCTATTGGATACAAGTTAAGTGATACAAGCATTACCTCGCGCACATTTCCCAGATTTCTTTTGAACACTATCGTATATACGAAAGATTCACATTTTATCCTTAGAATTTTCTACTCCCTATAAACTTCTGCCAGACACTCTCGCGGAGTTAACGGGAAACGAAATTACCCTTCGAGTCAACATTCCGTTTGATACAAGTTAAATGAAGCAAGCACTACGTCGCGCAGGTTTCCCAGGTTTTTCTTCAATATCATCATATACGCAAAAAAATTCAATAGTAACATATATACAAACAATTCTTCACTTACCCCCTGCCAACTAACCCCATTATACTTTCATAATACCTTTCCCAATTATTAATGTTTCAAATCCATACGTATCGAATGATATTTCTACCGTTGCTATCTTTCTCATTCGCTCTCCGTTGCTAACTACCGTTTTGGCCTCGTGTCGCTGCTATGCTAGCTCGCAATTTTCAATTTTCTGTTTTGCATAGCATAGGGAGGATCGAACGTTGTCAGATCGTCAATTATCTCAATAAGCATTCTCTTACATAAAATAATTTTACTCCCGCCATTTTCAAATGCCTAGAAATTCTGCCGGACGCAATTTCACAGGAGATGCATACTCACCGAGGCTCTCGGAAGAAAAGACGTTTGCACACGCCTGGAAACGCAGCAGGAGCCGTGATTCCTGCGTACAGGCCTCGGCATGCGACAGAGGCGAATTGCATTCACCCGCGCCCTGGCTGTACGTGAATTCCAAGGGTCCCTTAAATGGGCAGGGCAGCGGCATGGCGCCGATGCGAAAAAGCGAGTAGAGACTCCCGTCGCTCGGCAACTGGCTGCACATCGACGGCAAACTCGGCTCCGGAGACTTCGCAAGGCAGTAGGCTGTTTAAAGCAATGAAAAAGGAAATACTTTTATTTGTTGAATGACAAAAAATGTATTTGACGAGTGGTCTGTGTGTGATAGATCTTGAAGCACGGTATATAGAATGCGAGACCTGTGCAAAAATATCGTGTTTTGTGCCGGAACACTTTTTTCATCAAACGTTATGAACAGTACACTACGTACTGTGTCTGTGGATTTTGCATATTTGAAAATGATTGTTTAGAAAAGTAAATTCAAATATGAAAATGTAAGGGTGATGCTTTTACTTTCTTCTGAGCAAATGCTAAATTGCGACCTCTCCGTTTGAAACACAGAGGTATAATGAATTTGAATACGGAATGCATTGGAATAGTGCCCTTTCATTACACGCTTTTCCTTTCTAAGTGATTCGAACGTTCAACGAAGTAATATATTACCTCTACAGATCTTGCGATATTTGAAAATATCTGTTTAGGAAAGTAAATACAAATATGAAAATGTACAGTGTGATGCCTTTACTTTCTTGTGAGCAAATGTTAAATTGAGAGTTCTTCGTTTGAAACACAGAGGTATAATGAAATTGAATACGGAACGCATTGGAATAGTGCCCTTTCATTACACGGTTTTCCTTTCTAAATGATTCGAATGTTCAACGAAGTAATATATTACCTCTACAGATCTTGCGATATTTGAAAATATCTGTTTAGAAAAGTAAATACAAATATGAAAATGTACAGTGTGATGCCTTTACTTTCATGTGAGCAAATGTTAAATTGAGAGTTCTTCGTTTAAAACACAGAGGCATAATGAATTTGAATACGGAATGCATTGGAATAGTGGTCTTTCATTACAGGATTTTCCTTTCCAAGTGATTCGAACATTCAACGAAGTAATATATTACCTCTATAGATCTTGCGATATTTGAAAATATTTGTTTAGAAAAGTAAATACAAATATGAAAATGTACAGTGTGATGCCTTCACTTTCTTGTGAGCAAATGTTAAATTGAGAGTTCTTCGTTTGAAACACAGAGGTATAATGAATTTAAATACGGAATGCAATGGAATAGTGGTCCTTCATTACAGGATTTTCCTTTCCAAGTGATTCGAACATTCAACGAAGTAATATATTAGCTCTACAGATCTTGCGATATTTGAAAATATCTGTTTAGAAAAGTAAATACAAATATGAAAATGTACAGTGTGATGCCTTTACTTTCTTGTGAGCAAATGTTAAATTGAGAGTTCTTCGTTTGAAACACAGAGGTATAATGAATTTGAATACGGAATGCAATGGAATAGTGGTCTTTCATTACAGGATTTTCCTTTCCAAATGATTCGAACGTTCAACGAAGTAATATATTACCTCTACAGATCTTGCGATATTTGAAAATATCTGTTTAGAAAAGTAAATACAAATATGAAAATGTACAGTGTGATGCCTTTACTTTAAATTGAGAGTTCTTGTGAGCAAATGTTAAATTGAGAGTTCTTCGTTTGAAACACAGAGGTATAATGAATTTGAATACGGAATGCATTGGAATAGTGCTCTTTCATTACACGCTTTTCCTTTCTAAGTGATTCGAACGTTCAACGAAGTAATATATTACCTCTACAGATCTTGCGATATTTGAAAATATCTGTTTAGAAAAGTAAATACAAATATGAAAATGTACAGTGTGATGCCTTTACTTTCTTGTGAGCAAATGTTAAATTGCGACCTCTCCGTTTGAAACACAGAGGTATAATGAATTTGAATACGGAATGCAATGGAATAGTGGTCTTTCATTACAGGATTTTCCTTTCCAAGTGATTCGAACATTCAACGAACTAATATATTACCTCTACAGATCTTGCGATATTTGAAAATATCTGTTTAGAAAAGTAAATACAAATATGAAAATGTACAGTGTGATGCCTTTACTTTCTTGTGAGCAAATGTTAAATTGAGAGTTCTTCGTTTGAAACACAAAGGTACACTGCATTTGAATACGGAATGCAGTGGAATGGTGGTCTTCCATTATAACATTTTCCTTTGTAAGTGATCTGAACATTCACGAAGTGAATGAAGCGATGGGAACGGGAATGTAGGTAGAGATTACTAGAGACACTCAGGCCGTTCTTCGCTCTGCCCGTACGTCGTACGGATTGAACAGCGAAAGGGTTAACTTGCGCGCACTCGACCTGTGTTAAACCGTCGATCTTGCGCTTGACGTTAATGACTGGTAAAATAGACGACACTGTGTGTGGGTGAGGTGTGAGGTGGAGTAAGAGTTGTGGGAAGATACTTTGACTTTAACCGTTTGAGTTTCAGACGCTATTCAGATTTCATGTCACAACGTGCCACATTTGACCACTGTGCGCAATTGACAATGTGCGGACAATTTTATTGATATATGTCGTTCGCACACATATGAACATTTTGCTCCTAGCTTCTATTATTTTCAGTTAACTTGACATCTTAACTTCTCGGCATAAACGCTTGGCACTTTCCGAAATATTCTCTCAACGACTCCTGGAGCTAAAACTGTTAAACGAAGCAGCACGGAAAATAGTGATAAGTCTAGCATTGTGACGCTTCTACACAAACACGTTCGCCATTATATGTGTGAGTTCGGTACGAGAAACGGATGGCAACACGAATGTAACGAAGAAAGTGAAAATTATTTGATTGACGACCGCCGTCGCCAGTTAATATTATCGTAACCACGTGGGACTTGACACAAAACAAAACGCGACCTATAAAAATGCCAGCGCAACACGTATACGCAATACACCAAGCAAGAAAGTATTTAAACGACACCAGTCGGAGCGCAGGAAACGTCAAGGCATCTGAATTCCGCTGTGATACGAGGCGCAGAGACTCGAATGCAAAAATAATAAGGGCAGACGGCAGAGATATGGGCATAGACCGCGTCGACTTGTTTCACTAAAACGATATTCAACGAAGCTTGGAGTTTGACTTCAAAGAACGCATATTCATTGTGATATGGGAGGGAAGCGCGGGCGGGGGTGTGCGTGGGTGGCGCGGTCAATACGTGTGCCGCGCAAAGCTGAGCAAACGCCGTCGAAACTTTTCAATTGCGAAACCTCATGGTACGATCGGGAGGCAAATATCCGTCGTTGGAAGTGGGCGCAAAAATGACTGTCGAATACTCACATTCCTTGTACTGCAGGACGTTCGGGTGCTTCGCGTGCATCACGATGCAGCGGAAGCATTTCTCCGTTCTGGAACAAAAAAGTAGTCGGCGTGTTAAAGGCATGAACATGACGGCTCGTTCGATGCAGATGCGAAGGGTTTTGAGTCCGGCGTGCGCGAGCTTGGGAACGGATTGCGGAAAGAGGCGAAACTTTATTGCAGCGGAAACTCGGCTAATTCTGTCTTCGGGCTGAGCAGCGCGAACTTCACCGGCACTCTCGAATAAACAGCTAATACACAGGTTATGGCGATTGGAAGAGGAAAATTAATACTTTCTACTTTGATGTGAAATATGTGTTGAGCAGTGTGTACGTTTCAGCTTTCCTGAGAATAGCGGATAATGAGGCAACAGACCTGTTTTGGTTTTTAACCGAAAAAAAAGGGCTTTTATGTCATTATCCACTAATGTTTACAGGTATTCTAATTAGCTGTGCCAATTAGTCTATTTTTTAGTATAACGGATCAAATAAATTTCTCTCGAGTTTCTAACACATTGTTCTGTGGCAACGCGTGTTCTCTAGGTTTATACAATAATACAGCGAGCATTCGACACTTTGCGCCATTCGTTAAATTTATTTTCTTTCCAAATATCGCACCGTTGCTTTGCCGGTACGCATGTACGCGTCAGTGCATGGCATCAAAAATGGAAATCGATCGAGAACTTTTATTAGAACGTCTCCACATGTTTCGGGGCAGCCAGTGGTGACGTTCTAATAAAAGTTCTCAAACGATTTCCATTTTTCAACCAAAAGCGGGCTTTTATCTGTCTATTCACTAATATTTGCGCGTTCCAATTAGATGTGTCATTTTTTTGTATCAAATTTATTACTCAATTTAATAGTATCAAACGCTTCCAGCTTTTGTACCATTGGCTTTTTAGTTGAAATAATTCAATCTTTCAGTATCGCGGCTTAAATGAATCTCTCTTGCGCTTCTAACACATTTTTACACTACGCGGGCTCTCAACGTTTATACAATAATACGGGGGGCGCGCTCGGCACTTTCCGTTATTCGTTAAATTTATTTTGTTTCCAAATATCGAGCCGTTGTTTCGCCAGTACGCGTGTACACGTCAGTGCACGGGATTCGGCGAAACTTTTCGCTCGACTTCGCTCGACGCCACGAGGTCGCAATTGCGCGCATCTTTTGCCCGGCGCGTACACGTTAACCCTTTCCAAGCGTGAGTCGGAAAACTTCGGAAATTCTAATTTTCCCCTACAACTCCCTCGGCAAAACTCGAGACACCGTCGAGCGTGATTGTGCACCGACTTCTTCCATTTTCCGCAGAAGTCCGCGTTGTCCCGACACTCGCGCACCATCAGAATAAAGCCGGCAAATTATATCCCGCAAATTGTCGCGTGCCGGTATTCCACGGTAATTGCTCTTATCGCTGTCAAAATTAATGTTCGCCGCGGACACACGGGCACAGGTGCAAAATACTGCGGCCTAATGGTTTTTTATGTTGAGAGAGAGTAGACGCGTAATTATTTTACAGTCTGCAGTAAACCCTGCATGCCGGCACGGCTGTTGTACCAGTTATTGTTGTTATATACTCAGAGTCGAAACAGTCAGAATTTAATTTTAAATACATCTGAGTCTACAAGTGATTGTACGATTTTGTATGGATATCTCCGCGTGATGAACTATTGGCTTAAAAGATTTGAACGAACTATTGCGCTGAATGGTGAAACAGGAGTATACGCTGTGAACGTTGCGACCGAAATGTTTTCTGTGGATGATGAAACCGTACTGATTGCATGACTCAAAAAAGAGACGTGCCTTGTCTGGGATAGCATGTCACGTACAACGCTCACCCCGCACTAAATTGCCGACGCTTCGCTAGGATTTTTTCCCGCTGAGAAATATATATGACTATATATAAGTAAGATTGATATAATATTGATAGACAACGTAAAACTAATGTGTCATGCCCCTTCCTCAGTATGCCACAAACCACACAATAATTGAACCAGCGCCTACGTTGATATTGTGCTAAAAAAAATGTACGTATTTCCCAAATGAGCTGCGGCCAAACATCAATCAATACTAATCACTCGACACCTACTAAGACATCCGCCGTCATCGTCGCGACGGTGAAGACGCGCATACCTTCGGCGCGTGGCGGCCATTTTCGTGGTGGGTGGGTGGGTGAAAAGTTCGAACGCCCCGGTAATAGCCGACAACTATATCGGCCTGACGGACAGGAACAAAGGTAAACTTCGACTTAAGCCACCGGGGGAAGACGGCTGTTCTACGTCGCGACTGCCGAGGACGAAGGAAATGGTTAGGGACGGGTGAGCGTAAGGGTGAAGTGTCAGGATGGGGGCGGCACCCGGGATGTGCGAGGTTGGGGTGAGCAAGGGTGGAAAAGGAAGAGGTACGGAGTAGGTAAGTTGCAGACCGGAGCTAAGTAAGCAAGGTGCCAACTAGTACGGACAAGACAAGCTCCAAAAGTTTTAAGTAGCTACGCGATACTCCTTGGACCCACGCCCTCTCTCACGCCGTCTCTTTCTCCTTCTCCTCCAACCCCGCTCGCCGCCGTCTCTATTGCACCCTGCAGTTTGTCTTTCGGCGTGTACAAATGGCCCGCGTGTGTACGTGCGCCTTGCATGTTCGCCTGCAAGCTCCACTCGTGGCGTGCCTCTACGTACGGACGTGTATACACGCCGCGTGTGCTTTGATGCACAGCTCGACGACGAACGTGCACTTCACATGTCGGGCGAACGTGTTGGTGAGCAATGAAACACACACGCCCGTCGTCGTCGACTCTTTGTGAGCGAGCGTTGTGTGTAATTCACTGAGTGGTCATAAAGAAATACCGACACTATCGCGCGTTTCGCGCTTGCCCATTCGGGGCTTGGAAATGCTCGAGCGGAGGTGAACGTGTAAGCACTGGCTTACTCGCGCTGGCCCGCTACGAAATCCAACTACGAGCGATCGTCAAGCGGAACGCTCGCTGCTATTCTTGACCTTCGCTGGAACGTGTTTGCGCGATCGACGCGGCGCTCTTTTGTTTGTGGTGTTGCCGCGGCTTATTGGTAGTAACGATTTAACCGTACTGCCGGAAGCGAGTGGACTACGAGTCAGGACGCAGTGAAGAATAATAGATGCTTTGTTACGGCAAAACAATGTGGAACAGGACAGTTCTCTTTGAAAAAGGAAGTAGAGGTTAGTGGAAGGCGGGTGTTAGACAAATTCGTCACTCTGCAGGCAACACCCGCATAACATTTGCAATTTGAAATTAGTGTCAAAAATCTTAGTCGTTTAAATAATAATCCGCCTGTATCACCACGTAGTACGAGAAGTGAACGTCGTAGCTCGCAGTTATTTCGTGCTTGGTGATAATTGGCAGTCATGATGTGCGGACTATACTGCTTGCGGATGCATATGGGTTAATCCTTGCTATACGAATTGCGCATATATACACTCAGAACAATAAGGTTACTGAACAATTCACCTCTCGTAGGACCAATGGTGGTCGTTCAGAGACATGTTAGCGTTATCCCAACCAAAATTTGGAGTAATAAACCGCCATTAAACTATACGCGTTATATTACACTGTTTGCCACTGTGCACGAAAAGAGCCTCCTGTCTCTTCTCCGGGCACACAGACTGCTTCTCCACTATGCTGTTAATAAAGGATTATTAGTTTTGATCGACAAATAGTACCTTATTCAACGAAAGACAGTTCACCGTTACGCGTCGGGATCTAGTCTAATTTCGTTCCGGGTGCGCGGACCGTATAGGACCAGTGACTTCGATGCGAAGGCCTGGGAATTTTTTGTTAAGAAACTGAGGCGCTTAGCAAAGAGGCTTTTTCCTGGAAGACTCGAGAGTTACGTTTTCCAGAAAAGACCGGTGGTCAATCTATCTTGGGATTTTATGGCCGCGTTCGTTAGGCAGAGCAGAAAAAAGGGGTCGGAGCGCGAGAGGACCTTCGTTCGGGAATGGTCAGATGTAATGATTGGGTGGTCCAGCCGAAGACAAAGTACGAAAATAGAGGACCTCGGTTCGGGAGTGGCCAGATGTAATGACTGTCTGCTCCAGCCGGAGACAAAGTGCGAACGTAGAGAGACGCACAACAGCGTGGGGCCGCGTGTGGCTGGTGTAAACGAAGGTTACAGCAAACTTTCGCGCAGGCTACACTCCGTACTTCCGACGGCGAGCTGACTGCCGCGAATTAACTTGAAGAGCTTGCCGTGAAAATAATTCATTTTTACGCAACAGAACATGGCGAGACCGAGGAAACGTTGCGAACGCGGTGCCCTGGGAGTAAACATTGCATTTGTTACCGTCGCGAAGAACGCGGCTCCGTGAAATTTCTCGAAATTCATTAATGGCTTCGCGGCAGGCAGAAAGAATATTCGGCGGGTCATAGGCCAGCGACCCGAATGATGCAGCTTCCGAAATGGCCACTTTCTGCACGAGATATCGAAAAATACTGTTACGTCATTGTGACTTCGCAATTTTCGAGGCATGTCACGTGTCTTCACGAATGTCATCCCGCGCGCGTCACGTGGATGACAGAGTAATCGGTGGCAAAATGTAGTCGCGTCTGTTCGGCACGTAGATCGAGTGGCGCTAATAAATATTGGCTTGTTGTGGTATTGTGTTTATATTATACAACGTGTGAAATCAAGTACTTTAGTAAGTCTGTATGGCAATGTTTGATGCGGACTGCGCCTAAATAAAGTGACACTTTATGTAATGATCCTCTTCAGGGAACAACATAATATTTAGATTGGGGTCAGACGAAGATTTTTCACTATTTAATCTCGCAGTTAGTACTATTGCTTTGTGTGCTTTTGTGTCTACATCGTACAATGGGTGAAATAAAGTACTTGAGTATGTGTGTAATAGACATTTTACACATTAACGTAACAATGCAACTTGCATCTAGTAGTGCTTTTTATACCGCAATTACATTAAAGGTTGTTACAGATGAATAAATCTACACAGTTCTAAAGACAAGCTGAGCCACCGTTGTTGCGTACCGTTCAGAAAAATAACATTCTATGAAATCCATCACACCGATGCATAGTAGTTGAGAAACTAAACCGCCTCCACGTTCTTTCTAAACCTTACACAACTGCACGCACAGAATATCTGAAATTACCTGAAGATGCCCTCGACGAAACATTTCAAATGGACTGCGCCCACATTCTGTCTCTCATAATAAATTATTTTCGCGCTCAGCGACCGTGCGCACAATTCAACAAATTGTTTGAATACACGAGTTTACAATCTGCTAGTTTCCAGTAGAAAAAGCGGATTGCCGTGTTCAGTCGCTCTGCTCAATATCAGCCGTGAGCTGTCCTGTAATTTTCTCGCGACAAGTCGCCAGGAACGAGACCGGAAGGTTCTCGACGAAGTTTCGACGCGTTGCTAAGCGCCGATCGTCGTCGTACACACGCTTTGCAACGTGGATCGTCGCCGAATAAAGACACGCAAGAGCCGAGCATAATGTGACGCGCGCTTTTGAACGCGCGTCTCCAGCTTTTCGCCCTTCTCATCGCGGCGCCTCGTAATTAGCGCTAATTGACTCGAAGAAATTAACGATTCGAGTCCCTTGTCCCTCGCGTTTCCGGCGAACGGCCGATGCGAAGACGCTGCTGGCGGAGGAGAGTGCCGTTAATTGTCGATGATGCAGCTGCACATCGGATCCGGTTAGGTGGAAACGTTAGGTCAGACGCTCGACGAGCCACGTCGACCGTGCTAATGGCTTCATTATTCGACGAAACAAACTTTAAGCCGCCCAGTTGCGCTCGGTATAAATATGATGGAAAGTCATTGCGGCAATTTCGGTCGTTTCCGTAATTTCAGTGATTTCGGTAGTGCCGCGCGTGCGGAGAACAGTATTAACTGTGCCGTAACTGCGATGTCGGCACGGTTTCAACATTGACGACACTTTCGCATGCTCCACTTTTTGACTGCTGAATTATTCGTGTCGGACAGACGTCAGCTATGGTAATGCGATGAGAGGGGCGAAACGGGCAGCGTCGGTTTAAAAACGCAGGCGTCCGGTTGAGGTAGCGGACGTAAGCAGATTCTTCCGGAAGACGTGTGCGAGGGTAAACGAAAATATTGGCAAACGGTCGCGATCGTATTCGCGGCTGATTGTTTCCTTGCTCGCTCAAAGATTGTGTCTTTTTGCATCTGTACACAGACTATCCGCGAAAAGTCAATAATTTCCCCTTCCACCCATTCTTTCGCATGCTCATAGGAATATTTGTGGTGAAGAGTCCTCCGATGCTTTCAACGTTATGCGTTCTCGTATATATAGTTGTGCGTGTCGTCGTAACCAAATGGCTGCGTTACTATTAAAAAAAAAACTGCAGCAACGTGTGTCAACCCATCCGTTACCCTGCAAAATCGACCGTGAAAAGCAATTGGGCGGAGGTGTATTTTTGTTTGTTTGCTAGATAAATAGAGAAATTCTACATATGGGTGACATTGCGTTCAACGGGTTTAAACGCCGTGTCTCTGCAGCGACCCGAATATCTTTCCGAATGACGCCGACGTTAAAACAGGCACTAATTTCCGCGATGAGTCGAGCTGCGGCAGCACGACATATTTCGCCAGGTGTACAGAGGGCACAGTCAGATGCAGAATGCGGAAAGGTATCAAAGTAATTAACGCAGCGCATGCAGAGCTTTGTTGCAGATCGGCAACAGTGTGCGTTTAAGGGTTAAATTACACGACTCCTGTTACAAACGCGATAGTTGCTGTACAATCGCCCGTGGAACGAGCTTCGAGGATGTAGCTACAAAGCGCACGTCAAACCTTCACTGACCAGGCAGAATCAATGGAGCGTCGAATCATTCGACGATCGCATCCGCAGCTTGTCTGCTGCACTGCTTTGCTATCGCAGATTTCCGCCTCGAAAAAGTCCCGTTTAGATCTAGCATACAGGACCACATAAGACGAGATGCGAATCGTCAGCTGCATTTTATGCGTTAAGATCGTCTGTAATACGATCGCCGAACTTTTAAATACAGGATTCCAAAACGAAGCTTTGAATCATTGTTGAGCCGTTTATGTTAGGCTTCGAGAAGCTGTACTTATGTAACCGCAACTTCCCGTTTGTCTCTTTGTTTCTACTCCGATAGTTTTATATCAAAATGGCTTTCTTTGCTTATAGTATATTTACTTTACACAAAGGTAAACTTAATTTTTTTAATAAAAGCTTGGACGATCTTATATGGAAAAACGACATAACTAAATATTCATTCAAGAGAACGACTTCCCCCGTCTTGCATCTTGCGTATAAAATGATCCCGTTTTCACGGTATTTTTTATGCCTTCCAGGTATTGTCCAACAGACGTACAGACGTTGTAGCCAAACGTTTTGAAAAGGCTTTTCTCGGGCGCGCGTTCCGTCCGCAATACGGCGTTTGAAAAGGACTCATTCAAAGGAATCAGAGAAAAGAAGTCGTTGCTGAGTTATCGCGTTAATCAAATGAGTCAAGCACCTAAGACGAGTTATTACGGGACGAGTTGTCGCGTCTCTCGAAGGAGGGGCGGGCGTAATCTCGTTGACCCAATTCCAGTCGTTATCGTCGGCGATGCGCCGGCCGTGCTCCAGAAATATCGGAGCGAATCCTCGCTTTAAATTAAGCAGAGCCTTCGTCGTCTACCATTAAGACTGTCTGCACAGAGATTGCCTCGATCGCGCGATATAAACGTTTCATTCGCAGCGGCCGACGTATGTGTGGATATGTACGTGCATATACGCGGTGTTCAAAAAGGTTGGGACCAAACTTACACTACGTGTTACCGAGGTCAGGTAAACGAAAAAAGTTCGTATGATTTTATGTCCCAAAAATGCCTTGTTGGAAAGATATGAGTGTTCATAGATTTACGGGCAAAATACATATTGTGATTCGTTGTACGTGTATCGTGTACGTATTATGGTTCTTAGTGGCAGTTATTGTTTACATGTCCTGACCTATGGTCTTAAGAGATTTACTATCAGTCGTTCTATTGTCGGGGGAACGTTTAGTCTTACAAGACACGTTCTCTTCACGAATTCATTAAATCTATAAATGCTCATATCTGCCCGACAAAGCATTTTCGGTCATAACTTTATATGAACTTTTTTCATCCATTTCTCCTGGATAATACGCAGTGCAAGTTTGGTCCCAACCTTTTCGGATACCCTGTATATGTACACGCGTACGTACGCGCCAGCGCACACGGACAGGTGAGCGAGCGCGTATCAGTAGACTGCAATGCGGCATAAATCATGAGGGATTAATCCGAGACTTGACGACCGATGCATCTGCGCCGTTAATTGAAGACCCTGCGGAAGATTGGATTTTTGGTCGGCGGACGTGTTCAACTCTTGTGCCGGGCACACTCATTCTGCTACGACGCCGCTGATCATTTTCAGAAGGCTGATCATTTTCTATCACAGAAATGAGCGGAACGAAACTGATGCTGCGCGTCAATCGTTTAATTACTATTCGTTGCGTACCAAATTGAAGTTTCAGTCAAAATAAAGGATCTAACTTTGATCACAGCTAATCGCTATGATTAGGTACCTGAAGGCATTAAAACATCATATAGTGTAAGACCATTTGTTGATTGTCAGTTTAATAGAATACCTATACATACGCAATGTGGTCTATTCGAAACGTTTGAAAACGATTGACGTGGCAATCGACGTCTTAAACAGCCAGACACGCAGCTCTCATGATGCTTCCATAAAATTGCGTTTCGGACAAACAGCCATACCGCCGTTTTCGGATTTTGCCACCCTCCGTTTCCCATGCCACACCTACACGTCATCGCATGGCAAACAGGAATGCCGTGCCCGCTCTCGCCCCATCGCTTAGCCTCCCGCAAAGGGTGTTGTCGATCGCCATTTACGAGGATTAGACGTCGAAGTGGTTAGAGCCTCGCAACACATCCTCTCTCTGCCCCCGCAAACCCACGTTCACGCGAGGCGTGTCGCGCGCGTGTAAACACTCGGTGCACACAGCTGTCGATTTCCAATTCGGAAGTTATAAAGTTTCCGCGCATGTAAACCGAGTCAAGACGCAGGCCGAAACAAACGCGTGTCCGAAAACTCAATGTATTGCATATAAATCCTGTTTTTTAACCGACGCTTTCTTTCATTTGAGAAGTACACATATGTATTTATATATGAGCCGTCTATTTTGAAAGTGGCCTAACTCTATTTATCTTCAAATCGAGATAAATAACATTCACTGATAAAGAATATGAATTTATACATGTAACCATGGTAACCGGAAAATATTGAAAATCGGAGTTAGGCCACTTTCAAAATAAACGATATATTTCTCCGCCGTGGGAAAAAATCCAAGTCAAGCGTCGGCAATTTAGTGTGGGGCTGAGATTTGTACGTGACATGTTACTGCGGACAAGGTATGTTGTCTCTTTGTGGAATCATACAGTCAGTACAGATTCGTTCAAATCTTTTAAACCAATAGTTTATCACGCGAGGATATCCGTACAAAATCGTACAATCACTTGTAGACTTAGATGTTTTTACAATGAAATAGGAACTGTTTTAATTCTGAGCATGCAACAACAACTAGTAGAACGACGTTGTCAGCGTACGATGTTTAAGATGTTTAAAACCATCAAATAATTATGCACACATCCTGTTTTAAACACAACAAGCAGGAGTAGGGATGCCCGTTACTTCGTGATCGCATTTGCAAACTATCGTCGCGGGGAGAACAAAAGGGGGTGCGCACGATTCCGCTGGCCTGCATTTCGAGTTCCGACCCCGCAAAGTGGCTTAAAGTTAAATGCGGCGATGCGCATTGGCCTACGCGGACGCTTTCATCAGATTGCGCCACGGTTGAAGGCATCGTTCGAGATTACTTTCACCCACGCATCGCGGCTCCGCTGATGTTTTTACACGCTCAACGGCCGCCGCCGAGATGCTGTGTTATTCACCGACTGAATGGAATGACAGGAGAAAGAAAACCCTGAAGACTCTTTTGCATTCCGTGAATGAAGGAATATTGGAATGGGCAGCGGCGAAATAATTACGGTAAAGTATTCGGTAATTGCAGCTTCAAGCGAAAACCGTCAGACTATTTGCTCCTAACGTGATTATAGGCAGATGATAAAATAATAGATTGTGCAAAATTAAACTGAAACGTTAAAATACGTGCAATAATAGTATAAATATTCACATTGTTTGAATCAAAATTAGTAGTAGTTAGAAAAGCAGTGACATAGAAGTCTTTTAACCCTTAACGGACGACATTTTTCGACCGGGTGAATATCCATACGATTTTTGCGAATCGTTGAGTAATCATAATATAATAAAATGATCTTACATATAAATGATCTCATAAAAACGTTATATTTCGATTGTTTATCTATATTTACACCTTTAAAACTTTATTTTTACAAAAATTATGTTCTGTACTTTCGCTGTGTGCTAAGTTGTATTATCCCCATATTTACAATCACCGCAATAAACGCCCAAAATTCATTTTTTGTGACATTGTACCAAGTTTGCCAGAGCGACCTTGATGATAGCGTCTTTCCCTCTAATTTTTTTGTCGCATAGTTGTTTGTATCGATTATTATTCGATCGACTAGCTCCTCGGTAAAGAACAACTTAAAAAAATCCAAAGGTTCTCTCACATTGGACGGTACGTGTGATCCTACAACTCTTTCGCCCGGTGTGAATTTTATTCTGGGTGGTAGTTCCTTGGAATTGTCACACTCTGTCCATTCTGATTTATCGGAATCAGTATCACTCTCGGATTCGCTATCTATCACTCTGATTTTTCGAGTTCTTACGCCTACTACTATGTCGTCATCTTCATCCGTTATGTCACTTTCCATCTCACTAACTTCTTTATGAATACGTCGGATTTCGTCATAAACCGTATCAAAACAAAATTCGTCTTCACTAGAGCTGAGTTCATTTGTGGAATCCTTTTTGGCAGGGGTTCACACAAAATCACGTTAAAAAAATTTTTCTGATGCTTTTTGCCACGCTTGCCAAGTCTCAACTGATGTCGGAACCACTGTCAGAGCTACACTCATCAAAGAATGTTTCAATATTTTATCTCTGTTATAGTATGTCGTTTCATACATTGTAATAATAGTATAAATATTCACATTGTTTGAATCAAAATTAGTAGTAGTTAGAAAAGCAGTGACATAGAAGTTGAGTTGAATTAAAATCTCACTACCATCTATTTCCACAATTATCCTCCTTCGCAGCATTATACATCATCACCATTTTTCGATAAATCCCCATAGACATATACCTTCCGATATTCTGAGCAAACGCAAACTGTCCTAAGTTCGCATCGCGCCGTTAAAATTTCCGTTCCGCCCGTATACTTCATCCCGAAGTATTCCCTTCGATTTTCCTCGGAACCGCCGGTGCAGCGTTGATCGCATATTTGCGCGAAACCGGGAGCGCGGTTACGGCTCGTTCCTCCGTCTTTTCCTCCCGCGCCCGCCTACTTTGACCCATCGTCAAACTCCGCTCCGGCCGGCGGCGGCTTTATAGTCCGTGTTTGCCAATCCATTGTTTTGTAACGACCGTGCGAGCGCCGCACAATCGTCCGGGAACGACGATCCGACAAGTCTCGAGATTATTACCGCGATAGTTCTGAAACGTCCATGGCCGGGCGGAACTTTATCGTTTTTCGATGATCCTGAAAAGCTCTGGCCCGTCGTAGCCGCGCGATCCCTTAAGCTTCGCGCCGTCGTTCTCGACGATCCCGCAAGCTCGGCCCGCTCCTCTAACCCGGGCGATTTTGTCTTAGCGTGCTTTATGCCGTCGTTCCGCGGACGATAGTGGGCCATCGATCGTCGGAGCGCGAAAATGGCACTCCTTATCGAGCAATTATGCGCGCCGCTGCTCGTCTGCGAACCGTCAAACGTCGAAAGATTGTCGAGATGGAGGCGCAGCGCAATTTTTCGGCAAGGGTATGAAAGGTTGATCTATACCATGAATATTATTGTATTATATTGCAGTATCGCGATATGAATTGGCAACGTCCGAGTGTGTGTGTGTATGCATGTGCGATCAATAATCATCTCAATAGGCATTTGTTAATGGGTATTTACAATAGAGACGCGTTTGAAAGATTCTAGAATAAGTTGGTTGCTAGGGAAGTAAATAAGATGAGCGATCGATGGTGTGATCCACGTTTCATTTGTTTGTAAGAAAAAAGAGCGAGAGTTTCGCTTGGGAGGTAGTCGCCACGAGACCATCACGACGAAACGATCACGTAGAAATGATTCGATACACGTGAAAGATCTTATATTGTATTCTCGTTAATTTCATTTTAATAAACATCTATTATATCACTAAATTCCCACAATATTATTGTATTATGACCCATCATATAATACGTACGTAGCACGCTTGACTAACTTCAGTTGAGACAACGCGATGCAGGACCGACTTTTACATGCGCGTAGTCATACCAAGCATGACACTGTGAGAACAGGAGCAATAGGGACAATGTAAGAAATTTGTTCTTTTGCGGAATAGGCTTCCATGCGCGTGTTTGCTTTTAAGCAGTGAGCATTCCGCTTTAGCAACGACCGGAAACTTTTGGCGCCCCGAAGGAAACAGTAACGTTCGAGTTCGAAAAGTAGAACGTTGCGCGACCGTAATTGGCGCGCGGTGTGTGCGTTTTATAATAAGCGAACGCTTTCAGGGTGAAGCATCAATATTGTCGTTGCAGAGGAAACGGCAGCGAACGGTCGGCGATATTTGTCTCGCCGTACGAGCAATTTCGATAGCCGCACGCGAAACGTTCCGCTCGCACGCGAGTTTTCAACGGACGTTATTAAGTCCGCGCGAGTATGCGTTCCTCAATATAATTATTGGGCCGCTTTTATCGGCGAATCGTCGAGCGGCGAGATGACAGAAATAACCGCTACTTATTCGCCGCGCATCCCCAAGCGCGATGAACGCAATTTCGGTACGTGTGTACGGCTTAATTGGCACATATAAATAAGTGCGCGCTCGGCGGCCAATATTATTCACTCCGCACACACGGCTGCGCTCTCGGCAATAATCAAATACTTTCAGCGTAAAGTACCGATGTTATCTCTCGAATGAAAGTAGCGTTATATTTATCGGCCGCATCTAGTGCGGCGGAGCGGAGGAATTTTATGCGCATCGTTCGATTGGTACTTAGGTGATACTCACGCGACGGCCAGCGCTGTTAGGTCAACGCCGCGGGAGCGCAGATTCAAAGGGTCTTTGACCGATCAAAATTGCCACGCCATTTCGCGATTGCGAATTTTAAAATAGCAGCCCGACTTACAGGCCGCTGCGGGGCAAACGCGTGTAACGGTGCGTTCATTATTGATGAAGAACGTGAAAGCGGCGAAAACGCTTTGTCGGCAGGAAAAAGCGTTAAATAGGACGGGCGCACTACTGTGCATAATTGGATCTAAGTTGATTGCGAGTTCGAAGTTTTACGATGGTGTCAATCTTTTTTGTGCGGGTTATGGTTCAATGTTTTTTATTTCATTCTAGTGGGACTGTACGTATTTCGAGATCTATGGGGGATATGCTTCAGGAGCCTAATGTACATTTACGTATATGTTAATTCTATTGTTTGCGATGAAATAAAACACATTTAATCGAAAAGAGGCACAAAAATATTAACATATAAAAAGAGATTAAAATAACTCCATTATTTGTGTGTTTTTATGTTACATGCTATTAAAACTCTGCTTAAATTTTTCATAGATTTGTCTGGGAAAATATTGATCCTCCGATTTTATGCGTATACCTTGTATACATTGTGTAAAATTCCTCCGGAATGATACTTTTCCTCTAATTTAGTTCATATACATTGGCATATTTTTGTATATAATTCTTTGCGGAATCTTTCCGGAAGTTGGTCTAAAAAATCCTTAGCGTAAGTGCATTCTGCGCACAATTTTAAATTCCTTGCGATGTAAAAACACACGAGCAACAGAATCAAGCCAGCCATATTTGTACAACTGACACCCGTGGAGGACAAAACACATAGAGCTCCTACACGATTAGCAAATTGTAGTGTCCGGATTTTCGTGCCGATGACTAGCGTATGTATATGACACGTTGAGATAAATGCGTGCGTCGTTCGACAGCCTTAAGAACGCCTTATCGCCTAAGGGACAGTGTGTGTGTGTGTGTCTGTGTGTGGAGGGTGCGTGCGATCATGCATGCTAGTTATAAGACAGTCTGCTGTGAGCTCGCCACGGGGAAACCACGAGGAACACTTGTGAATAACTGTATCTTTCCAATACTTTTATTTAATAAACTTGTTTTATCGCCAAACACCTTGTCCAAGGGCCGATCCTATAAAATTAACGAAATTCTACCGTGACATGGACAAAAATGCTCAACATAGCGTAATCACGGTAGAAACGTGCGAGGACGCGTACGTTCCACGCCCCGCAACGCTTCACCACGGATCATAGCTACGACTGGCCGCGTCGATTCACGCTCGATCGAGGCTGTTTATCCGGTGTCATGATCTTGCTCGGGCTTAATATGTACGCGTTATTGACAGGTTCATAATAACACTATGCGGCGGCGCAGGAAAGACGAGTGAGCGACGAGCGAGGGAAAACACTATCGTCGATGCCATACGCGTCGGTTAATACACTCCGCCTCGAACGCCCGACGATCCCTGTTACACGCGCGTGTGCACGCGCACGTGTTCGCGCGTGTAATGACACCTTCGTGTGCGCGATCGACGATCGTATCGCTTCCCCCTTGGATTATCAGCCCTCGACGATCTCGTGATCTGTTTCGAATCACTGGAGGGCGCCGCGATATCGTCCGGCGAGATCGCCTGGGAAAATTGAAGTCGCTATCGATAATTTTCCGTACTGAAGTATAATCATCGGCGGCGGCGGGCGCGGGCTATTGGCATGGATGGAAACGGAATGAATAATCTAGGAGCGCGTACACACGGGCTCACGAGAAAAGGCGTGCGGTATCGCACGCTCATTTCGATAAGGTTCTTTTTGGGGTCTTGAGGGCGGAGACGACGGACGGAAGTATTTGAAGTTTGTTGCGTTGTTTCGAGCAACTTTGTCTGATCAGGAGCGGGCATAGTTTTTCTTTTGAGGCTCTGTCGACCCTTTTTCATTTCATATAGGTGAGGAAGTCGAATGATTTACTTTCAGTTGGTAGTTGTGAAAAAACCCGTCATTTTCTTATGTTTCTCTCTATTTTTTAATCTATTTCTTGTCGTATCTCGGAAACTATTTCGAATTTTTCAACGCGGTTGCAATTTTTCCAAGTCTCTTTGTACCGTTTTTCATCCCGCACAATTATAAATTGATTGGTAGAGTTTTAATTTTTGACCTCGTTTTCAGGCTCGTTTTTCACGATTTTTCGACACATTTTTGCTGATATCTCCGGAACTATTGCGAATTTCGGGGTGCGCCTTGCATTTTTTCGAGTCATTTTCAGCCCCCTTTGATATGTTAAAATTGCAATCAAATTGGTGACCCATCATTTTTTCGCAAAAATCGCAAGATATCTCGATTTTAATCTTAAGATTTTCTCGATTTCTTCAAGGCCCTGTCCCGTCTAAACTAGTGATCGAAACCTATAACTAATATAGGTTTTCTTAAAGCTCTTTGGACGCACTTTCACGTGGGACTAATCGCGATCAACAATTTTGAAAAAAAATTTTTTTCGCTTTTTTAAAATCGTCGTATCTCGGAAACTATGAAGAGTTCAGCGCCCAAAAAGTGGCCTACCTTCAGCGCAAAATACCCTCTATTAAACGGTATGGGTCCGAAACAAAAAAAAAGTTTGACATTTTTCACCAATTTTAGTCATACCCCAAGAAACGTCAGTGTCCCAAAGACGCAGTTTGGAATTGCGTCGCACTAAAAATTTCTTAAAGAAACTTATCCATACTGTTGTATGAAAGGTAATGAGATTCAAATGGTACAACGTAAAATTTTTGTTTGTATCGACCATTAAACCCACAAAAACTCGACAACACATCGATAAAAACCGTTCGTCGAACGAAAACATTTCTCGCCGAGGTAATTTCCAATTGTCCCCTTAATTAGCCGCGTCTCGAAACGGGCAGGTGCAAATTATCTTGGGCACAATACGACAATAAGATCGCGGGCCACATCGCGCGTCGACGCGGTCGTCCTCAGGCTTGTTCAGCCTTTTTATTTCTCCTCGATCGTCCCGCAATCTCGCGCACTCGCGCGTCCGCTGGAAATGATTTCTCGACGTCTGCAGTAAATTACTCGACCGCGCGGGATGGGGAAACGAATGTGCGCGTGGGCTTGTTCGCACGAAAAAATAATGTTCCGTGGATTTAGCACGCATAGCGGCCTGGCCGAGGGACACGAATTACTTTCAGGATTTATGGAACGATGATAGAAGCGCGCGTAGGCGGGTGTTTTGCGACGTAATGGCGCGAGCGCGCGCCCGGCACAATCTCGAATCGAATTCCGGGTGTAATCAGTGCGCACCGTATTACGAGCCCTGCGCAACGATTGCGCTGCATGCCGCTGTACGCTTTCAAATTTGCCGGCTGACAAAACGCAAGCGAAAGGGAGGAGTATTGGCCGAACGTTCAAGCGGATCATTTGCTTACGCGAATGTCGTGCGAACCGAAATACGCTTTTTCGCTAATGTCGCTTGAAATGAAGGTGAAACATTCTGGCCTTTCGATTTACGCGGCAGACGACGATGTTGGTGAACAAATTTACAGGTACACTGGTATACTATGAACTCTCTGCTCATGCACGTTTGGAACAATAGACCCTTAATTTGTATATTACAGCATAAATGCCCCCTATTAATACTAAAAACAAAGGATAGTAACAAACAATACATAAAACTCTGTGTATACTAAAGTAATTATATGGCTGAATATATGTTCCCATTTCATTTCGTGTTTTTTTTGTATTTCCATTTTTATTACCAACCTATATTTATTTGACGACGTGAAAATACCCTCTCAATTTTTCTGTTAGACGACATTTAGCCTTTATGATACGATCACCGTCTATAGTTGGCAGCCTCCAAATAGATACATACGGCCGATCGTCAACTTGCTGTTGACTATCAAGTAACGGCTGTATGTGGGCATTTGGAGGCTGCCGACTATACTCATATTCGGTACGGGCGTCAACTTTAATCGCTGGCCACCAAATGCACACGCACAGTGAAACCGTCGACTATAGTCGGCAGCATCCAAACGCATACCTAGGACCGTTACTTGACAGCCAGCAGCAAATTGACAATTCGGCCTACGTATGCATTTGGAGGCTGGCAACAATAGTGAACGTCAACATCTTTGGTACGAGCGCCGGCTATAGTCGGCAGCCTCGAAATGCACACATGCGGCTGATCAACACGCTCCCGGCTGTCGGCTAACTACCCGGCAGACGTCCGCCGCACTGAAGAGGTTCACATTCTCGTATGTACACCAGAAATCAAACAAGCTGTAACGTGACATCGGAAATTCTGTCGATATCCCGATTCATCTGCTGGTCTCTCCCACTTCCACTTTCCTCCACAACGCATCACCAGCTCACTTTGCAACCTCCACCACTCCCTCGCGCTCTAGGTCGAAAAATGCCTCATATCCGCCGAGCCACCAACGCTGCCCATGAACAGCAGCGTCCGCGATCGGCGCGTTAACCTTTAATTCGCCGCATCTAATAAAACTTCGAAGCGGCGCCTCGTTACGAGCGCAGCGGCTTAGAGCGCGAGCATTGGACAGCGCGCTCTTGCCGTAAATATCCGGCCGCGTGGGCCAGGGGGGTCGCGTCGGAATGCGCGCGAACCGTTTACGGGGACGGGCGACAAAAAAAAAATGGATTACGTCGATTCTGCATGGAACCGCCGGCGCAATTTACCTTCGCAATTTATGGCACGATGAGAGAAGCACTCGCGCGCGATCAATATTGCAATGATGCACGTCCCGCACGTCACCGAATATAGAATGTTTTACCCACGACCGGTCTGTTTGATAAACGCGTCGGTAACGTTGGCTACAATGTGCATCGGCGGGATCCACTGTTCGGGCATCAAATCAGCGGGAATACCGTCACTTTACAGCTCAAGAGCTGATGCTCCATTCAAATGCGCTCTCCGGCGCTGCGTGAGAGATATCCTGGGAAGGACTGCTATCAGGAATAATTTTCTCTCTCCGCGTAATGGCGCACGCAAATGCGGGGCGGCTGCATTCTGCACGCGACATGCGAGCGCGCGTGAAATGCAGGAAAACTGCGTTGAGCCATTTTTTGCGGAGACGCGCCGAAGGGTGCACTTCCGGCCACGGTGTCTGCTGATAAGGTAATTGTTTGGAGATAACCAATACAAAATGATTGGCAGATACTCTATGTTCTATAAAGAATTTCAAACCGGTAGGAAATGCAACCGAAATAATATGTAAAACATATAATAGTATATAAAATATATAGAATAAAATATACGTACTTAAATTAAATATACGTATAATGAACATAAAATCGCACGAGTAATAGAATGAAGCTCAAATTATTTGTGCAATATGCTCCTGGGGGGGGGGGGGGGGGGGGGGGGGGGTCTATGACAAGTGTACGAAGAGAAGAATCAAGCGTTACAAGTTCACGAAATTGACTGCGTCAGGTCGAAAAACGAGTTTGTACTACTTCCGTTGAACCATTGACTTGTACTACTGACATCGAAGCGTTGACTTGTACTACTTCCGTTATATCATTGACTTGTACTACTGGCATCGAAGCGTTGATTTGTACTACTTCCGTTATATCATTGACTTGTACTACTGGCATCGATGCGTTGACTTGTACTACTTCCGTTATATCATAGACTTGTACTACTGGCATCGAAGCGTTGACTTGTACTACTTTCGCCGAAACGTTGACTACTACTTTCGCCGAAACGTTGACTTGTCCTACTTACGCAGATGCGTTGACTTGTACTACTTATTTGTTCACCCAAAAGCATAAGGAATTATAAAAATAATTTTTTTGTGTCATGACTGTCATACCGTGAACTCATAAGAAGAACCGCGTTGTATACCCTGTTATATGCATTGCATATTTAGTTGATTTTGGTTAAGATAACATAGGCGCCGAAACAATCTCAGAAACAGGCTCCATCAGTAGGGATAACGTGACAGAGTTTCCTGTATTAATTGGTATTATAAGAGGCGCCACTCCGCTCGTAAGTGTTGAACAGGGCGACAGCGCGTTCAGTTGGAGCACGGGACCAAAACAACAAAGGAACGGTGCGCGAATTACATTCACAGTTTATGAATGCGTAATCGATGTACTCGCGCGCAACCGACAGATACGGCAGTAATAATGGCCGTGTCACTGCGATATGTTATCTAATTCCAGCGCTCGCTCGTCACGCAGAAGCACAACGGTTCTGCATTACAAATCTATTCTAACTCGTCCGAACGATTAGGTTCGATTAGCGGAATCGATTCGGCCGCAGCCGACGAAAAATTCACGCCCCAATTGACCGACGGCAGGGCACGCGACATAAAACATCCTAATCAGTCACGGTACGCTCGGCACGGTGACCGCAAATGCCCGGCGAGCATATTGCAATTATGTACTTATATACGCATAAATTTGAATTTAATTACACGCGATATAACTGGGCGCAATTAATATTGACATCGGGTTACGTGCAATGATACGGAATATTACGATCTCATTTTCGAACGGCGGAATCGGCACGTTCGCCGACCGCCATTAAATTTGCTCGGCCTTTTGTTCGCCGAAAATGCATTAGAGTCGCATTACCGGTCCAGGCAAAATTTTCAAATAACCTCGGCAACGACTCATTATGTCGACTGGTTACGGCAGAGTGCCCAGGCTAGGCAAACCTGTCGATCGGGCCTCGAATTACAGGCGCACTGTTTAGGTAAACGAGGCTCATATTAGCCGCGCCGATTCAATATGCATTTGCAGGTTGCAATAAAAGGAAGCTAACTGAGGGGGGCGTTGCCAAAGTGGATGGAGGAGGGAGAGAGTGAATAGAGATTCTAAGCAGTCGTGAGTGCACTGAGAACAATTAAAGTCGAAGGTCATTACAAAAGTGAATGGTAAATGATGTGTTTCATTTCAGCTCTACTGCAATATACTTAAGTGATTAAGGAATATAAAGCTCTTTTTGGTTGCATATCCTGACTATAGAACATTATTACTGTAACCCAACAATAAAGTTCTATAGTCAGCATTTGCGACCAAAAAAAGAACTCCACATTTCTTAATTATTTAAGTAATGCAATAAGGTGGAATTAGCCTAAACGTTCCTATAATAACGAGTAAAATATTGTGTTTAAGAATTAAACGGAAGAAAGTTTATTTCGAGCTCCTGTGCGAAATCGAATTTATCGGACGCTTCCAAACTTCAAGTGCGCGACTCGCGCATGGCATTGTCGTGCATCAACCGTTCTAACGATAATCGAAGTGCCGGCGGTCTTAATTTTTGTACGGGAGTATAACCGAATCTTATATTACGGGAATGTACCATACCCTAGACTTACGGAGAAAGACGCATGCGACATACAGAATTTGAACATGGGAGCCTCGTTGAGAAAATTAATTTGATTGTACAATCATATCATTCCATCATAACAGTTAGCAATCCTAGCTAGAAAATAACAGTAACAGCATCTGCAATTTGCACTCGCGAAATCTGACAGCCCGAAATCGCCAGGTTCCGTAAATCCGGTGTCAACGTCGCACAAAACAATACGTTTTGCATTGTTCAGTTACGTCGTCGACAGGGCCAAGACTGTATCATACCCTTGACTTACGGAGAAACACACATACGACGTACAGAATTTGAAAATGGGAGCCTCGTTGAGGAAATTAATTTGATTGTACAATCATATCATTCCATCATAACAGTTAGCAATACTAGCTAGAAAATAACAGTAATAACATCTATAATTTGCACTCGCGAAATCTGAAGGCCCGAAATTGCCAGGTTCTGTAAATCTGGTGTCAACGTCGCACAAAACAATACGTTTCGCATTGTTCAGTTACATCGTCGACAGGGCCAAGACTGGAGATGAAATTAGTCATCCCCATAACGCAAGCTTACTGCAAAGCGCCTGCACGGGCGTCAGTACTGCAAGAGTTAATAAAATTGGCGAGGCACAATCGAGAGCGCAACTCCGGTTACGTGCAATGATACGCAACATTATGATTTCATTTTCAAACTCCGACTCGCCACCCTCTCACTTAGTTACCAATTTATGCGCTTTCGCGGCTCGGCCACGCATTACCACGACGTTACAGGCGTAATACAATTTTCAGACTTGAAAATCACGTACATTTACATCGGCGCGTCTATTATCGTTACAAAGCACCAGAGAGAAGTGGAAACAATGCTCGCAATGCGTTGCGCAGGGCACGCGTGCACTCACAGTCCCGTGCGTTTACAAATCAATGAACGAATTATTTGTCTGATTTATGGCACCGACGATAGAGCTTATCGTGCCGTTTTGAGATCGCGCTTGTAATTTCGCCAGAGCGAATTTTTGCCGGACTCGCTTAGTGCTGGGTGATTAAGCGATTGCGGACATACAGACAACGAAGCACCTTTTGTCAAAATTGCGCAGTGGCTCCGCTGCGCAAACGTTTTCGTCATGTAATTGGAGGGAACTGAATTGGACGTGGCGAAATGTGATTAATCTTCCTCTGTCGGCGCCGTAAGGAAATTTAAACGCTAAGTCTCTGATATGTATTGACAAGCATTTACTTGCAGAAAATTTGTGTAGTAATGCAATATGCACGACAGGCCGATCAATCACCGGTGCTGTATAGAAAGTGATAAAATTTGCTGCGTGGAAGTCTGACTTAGACTTCGGCTTTTCAAAAATGACTACATGTGAGACGTGGGATACAAAACAAGTGCATGGGATCAATATTATCAATTTAGCAATTTACAAATACAACACCATACTGTATATATCATGGAATAATATACAGCTTCTTCCTTGCTATAAAACTCAAACTTCGAATTTAATGCTAACGCAGCTCCCATAACTACAACGGCTCACATCACCACTTTGTTTTAATTGGCGCGTAAAGAAAGACTATCGAACAAAAGAACTGATGGAAGACAATTATTAAAGATCAATCAAATTTGATGATTACGGCCGTAAATATTTAACGCTATTTTAGTGTGCTTAGAAGGAAACGCATGCCATAGCGTTACCTCGGCAACATAGTCCCTCGGTCAGAATATAATTATCCACACCCGAACTCCATAAAACTTTCATCAAAACAGCTGATTACAAAAATGACCCTCGCATGTGGCGATACGCAACACATTCGTACGCATGATTCACCCTCTCCGTAGTCAGGCGAGCGTTCGTTGAATAAAAGAATACACTGATCGATTCCTGAAAGGGACAGCCCGCGGTGTCGGAGGGTTAATTTCCGGAAAACTTATACCCCGACGCGCGGACAGATCGTGCGAACACTTACGACTGATCTCTCTGGTGCACATGCCGCTATATCGCTCTGACGTTATCAGACGAACGTATCTAGAAAGGCGAGCGCAGAGAAAAGGGGGCTTATTTTATCGCGTTTGATCATCGATCCGGGAATCGCCATGTTGGGGGACGACAGTCATTTAACTTCGCGGTCCGATAACGATACTTCGGAATGACAAATAAATTTTTCGTTCCGCACATCTTGTACCGACGAAACTTTCAAGTTTTTGATCTTCGCGACATCGGCCGATGCCAATGAAGTGATACGCCTTTTATGGCTGCAATGCGGAGTTTATTTGTTAATTTAATACGTTTCGAAACTTCACGGGTTTTCTAATCGGAAATCTATAATATTTGCATGAATAGTATTTTAATTATTCTTCTAATTTAGGATAATTCATCAATAGCAACGTTGATGCCATTAGGTAGGAAAATAATATTTTTGTGGCCTGCAATTTTATTTTTCAGTAAGAAAAACATTGTCATCATATTGTGAGCATTTAGAACACATAGGAACCGTTTGCTGGAAAATAAAGCCCAAAATATAATTTAAAATGCCATAGAATAAGGACCAAATTACAACCGGCATACGAAACATGTTGAGTTCTTCGTTCGAATCATAAAAATACGTGTTATTTTAGATACTTTCGAAAGTTGAAAAACTTTGAAGTTGAATGTATTAATTCGGGAAAACGCACTGCCGAGCGAGGGACCTACATAATGTCGATAGAGCGTACAATCGAATGATGCGAAGGATGTAAACGATCGTCCGCCGTAATTATTCTACCTGATTTGAGTGCGCGGCGAGTGCCTAACGGTGTGTTTATTTAACCGTTAAGTTGAGTTGCTTAAGTTAAATCGAGTATTCGCATTTTAACGAGAATGCCCGTTAAAGTCACCCTCGTCAGACCGGACCTATCGATAATCTCGGATGCTTCACTTCCCGTTGAACACGCTCAAATCCCAGACTTCGCGTCACGTAATTATATCAAAGTAACACTCACGTCGCCGGCAACTCGAATTTGAGTGGATTATCACTGACGAGTTACTGTAGTTGCTCTGCTAAATCCTTCTGCAGATTAATCTATCGATCGAATATACAGAGATCACGAATAGTCAATGTAAATTATTCAGAATGCGCAGGGAGACAAAAACAAAAGGCAGACATCTATTTAACTGTGGTGTTCGAAAATTGACGCGTTTGAACGAGCCCAATTTTTCTGAAATAAAACAGTCTAAACATGATATGGTTCAAATTTAGCGTGAATATATTTAAAAAAGTTGCGCGTGTTACACTTGTATGTGATACGAAACAGCGTATGAAATAAAATCAAATAAAAGTATTTATAAATACATTTCTGTAGGTAAATTTACAGAAATGTGCGCGTATTATTTCAGATATGCTTGTCTTACTTGAAACGAGTTAAAGTCTGTTAGTATTTACTGAATGGCGATGTCATATCGTTTACGTTAAATCGAGTATTCGTATTTTAACGAGGCGACCAGTAAAAGTCAAGCTCTACTACTTCCTCTCGAGCAGCCTCTCGATAATTTCCGATGCTTCATCGACCCACGAGCACGGTTCCCAGGCTCTCAGCAAGGTTCACATAAAATGGCAGCGTTATATCCCCATAATTATTTTAACGCGATAAGTGTTATGTAAATCGTGGCAATGTATAACATAGAAAAATAAACCGTTAAAAGTGAAGGTAAGTTTACTCTTCGCGTCACGGACAATTGTATACATAATAAGCAGGAATCTTTAAAATGATTATGCAGATAAATATCGGCGATTTGTATACAGTTGGTAAAATACCAAATAAGAAAGTCTACTTCTTCATGAATCAGTACAATGCGAGTAGTTTGCTAATCTTAATTCAGCATTGAAATACGTAAAAGTTACGAATATCAAATTTTATTAAAAATCTATACGATCTGTTCATTATATATCCCTTACTAAATGGCAGAATTTTTAAATGCTCGATTTTTTCCAGCTCTTTGAAGCCTGTATGTCAATTACAAGATTGCATACGTCGCTTCAATGATAACTGACTAACATTTTCCATTAGAGATCTCCATAGTAAACAGTTTACCGCCATTCTATTCTCATTTGAAATACATCATATTCAAAAACTTCGCGCAGTCAACCTGCATGAACCTTCATCACGTAAGTCATCCTGAAGCCATTCGCGTATCACACGGCGCCTAAAATCGACGTGGGCTGCAACAGATTTCACCCGGAACCCCGTCAGTTAAATACGCCACGATTTTCTATTCATGCCGCTACTCAACGCACAAGCACCCATCCCACCACGTGTACAATAGCCGTGCCAGCAGCTGAAAAATTGCCTTCACACCTGCCAGGACACGACAAAGACATGCGGCGTGCAAGACTCTGCCTTCGCGCACGTTGATCGCGCTCCCGATCGAAATTGCCGATCGTAGGCAATAATTCTGTTTGCACTGTCTAATAGCCGGATAGCGTGTAAGGGTGAGTCGCCTCCCCTCGACTCCTACCCACACTTTCCCTCGGCCTCTCGTCGGGGCATCGCCAATGGCGTCTACCACCATCTCGCTTCCCTAAACCGTCCCCGGACATGGTTTATTGATTTCTCTAGTGCGTAAATACGCAGGCCATTCCGTGGCCTGCACTAATGACGCGCGTGTGTGTCGGGGCTGCGACCGAAAGCGGAAAGCGACGTTTTCATACATTATCGTCGCGCCATATCCGCCTGCGCATTTCGCATTTTTGAACGTCACTATCGCCCTCGTCTGCTGCCGCGCACGCCCGCCTAACTCTTCGCTGACGTCGACTTCGCTGACGGGCGTGTTTAAATGGCGCGGCCGCGTGTTTTGAACGAATCGTTAGTAGGGGATCGGGATGTATGGCGTTCGGTATTTCGTCGCGCAACGTGGAATCTGTGTTATGAGGGGGTGCCTTGAAAAGGAACGAGACTGGTCGATTTGGACGCTAAGTATAAATTTATACGATTCCGTTTTCCAACGTATGAATCGCTTATGTTGAGACGCTTTTGCGTCCGGAGATGCCATCTCTTCAGATCAAAAAAATTATACACCTTCACTGTCACGTAAATGATTGGCTTTTGGATGATCGCCACGGCTAAATTCAGTTTGTGATGTTTCCAAATTTCAACTGAAACGCGCTTTACCTGATACGAAAAATTTTGAAAAATTTTAATTTTTACAAGAATGGAACCAATTTTACGAAAAAATCCGTCTTTTTTTTTTGCCAAGATGGTCTAACTGTCGTTTTTATGTTGTAACTTTTTTTTTTTATTACCGAAATAAAAAAATCCTTCGTTCAGGCCATGCCTATTGTAATGACAAATAAGTATATAAAATTAGAGTCCGATCGGTGAAAAATAGTTTTTCAAGAATCGTTTTCGAAAAAATCCGCAACCGTTTTTATGTTTTAAAAAACACTGTTTCGAGATAATCGCGTGTAAAGTTTCAAGCTCTTTACTAATCATACATAATAACGCTCCAGATAAACGCTTATAATTTTTGAACGTGTGCTCCGATTCTTATGTACTTTTGAGAAAATATTCTTAAAATGATGTACATTAAGAAAATGCAATAAAAAAAAGTCGATTTTTTTCACCAACCCAAGTAGGCATAACCCCTTAAATGGCGCGGCCGCGTGTTTTGAACGAATCGTTAGTAGGGGATCGGGATGTATGGCGCTCGGTATTTCGTCGCGCAACGAGGAATCTGTGTTATGAGAGGGTGCCTTGAAAAGGAACGAGACTGGTCGATTTTGGCGCAGAGTATAAATTTATACGATTCTGTTTTTCAACGTATGAATCGCTCATGTTGAGACGCTTTTGCGTCCGGAGATGCCATATCTTCAGATAAAAAAAGTTATACGCCATTACTGTCACGAAAATGGTTGGCTTCTGGATAATCGCCGCGGCTAAATTCAGTTTGTAATGTTTCCAAATTTCAACTGAAAACGCGTTTTATTTCCTAGTAAAGTAAATACTCAAGTAAATTAAAATAAAGATTCTTTCCTCTACCTATTTTCAATTACATTAATCTTAGCTCGAAGCAGAAAATTAAGGGAGATTCCTTGTTAACGCACAACACTACGCGTACGATGCCGCATCCCCGACGAATTTGAAATGGGCCTCCTGTTACAACGCAAAAACTAACTGCAGCGGCGGAGCAGATTTTCCACGATCGCGCGGATGTGTGGCTTTACTTATTGTGGAAGCCAGATTACGAGGCGCCGAGTGAGCGCGCGCACACAGTGTTTTGTGTGCGTGTGTGCACAGCCGCGGGATGCGGAACTAAAGCCCGCGAGCTTAAACTTAGGTGCAAACCAATCACGAGCGCAGAACTGACACAAAGCCAAGGCTTTGAGCACGAATTAAATTTTGAACGTAGGCGTAGCCCGCGGCGGAGCGCGCGTTGTATCGTGTGCCTACATACGATCCAATAATAAATGATCGACGCGGCGGAAGTGCATCGGCGATGCGCGGGAAAATGGGCGACGGGAAACAATTTTCTTCGCGGCAGCGAGAGGCACGGCTATGGGGCTGCGTATTTATTATGGTGGCATGTCACAAAGGGGCGATCTGAAGGAACGTGGAAATGACGTTTTTTTAATTATACTGGGATGAATACGCCGCGGCCGCGGACCGCGAAGATTCGTTTTATGTCTGCGCGGCGCGACTGAATTCTGTTATAGAGGCATTTTCGAAACAATGAACTATTAAGCAATTGCGGGGCTGCGCACATTGTATAGGAAGTCGGCTGAAACGATACGCAAATTTGAAATTTCCTGCCTCAGCGGCCGCGTCGGCCAAGGAGTGGGAACGCAAAAATCAGTTTGTGGGAGCGATTCCAATTTATGCCCACAGCGAGCATTTTCGGGCAATTTACGAAATCTGTAAAATCCGAATCGCGAGTTGGAATAACGTTTGCTCGTTCCGTAAGCGGTGCTCGCATTTTGTCGAAACTTACGACGAACAATGGACGCTCGTAATATCCGTATCAAAGTTTCCATATACATTAAAACATGGAAACTGCGCGCAAATTGTTACAGAATAACGTAAGTACATCGTGACGGCGCAAACTACTTTACTGGCGAATTTCGGAAAACTGTCAGTCGGTATCAAACGGCGTCCCAATTGTTTAAAAAAGGCAAGGTCTGCGAACGATGAGCGCAGGCGTACGGGGATGATTACCGAAACGAATTGCATTTTCCACGGCAAAGTGCGCCTCTGCGCGAAACGTGTAAAACAATTACTGCAAGAGTTCCTTTGAGGCGATCTCTTTTTCATTTCTGCTTTTCGCTTTTCGCCCGGCAAACTCGAATCGCTTTTACAATCGCAAAACACGATTGTCCGCAAACCTGCCGCTGCGTGCGGTGGACACAACAAACGCTTTGAGAATGAAATCAATTTTCGACGGAGAATGCACAGAGGGGAAAACGCCGGTATCAACTTGATCAAAGTAGCGAAAGTTATATCGTCACATTTATCGCGGTCCTCAGAGAAATTTATACTGTAACTGAATAACATCAAATATTAATTAATTATTAATAATTATTTGCCCGGCGTATCGGCGGTAGCATGGAGATAACAATTCAATGGAAACCCGAGGATCTACGAATGGTGTTGTAAAACTCTCTAAATACTGGTTTGAAAAATGTTTTCCCTTTACGTCACAGTAATTTTCTAATAATTCTGATCACCATGAATGTATTTTTTTTTTTATCTATCATTGTTCCATCGCATTGTTATTCAATGGACCGGATACTGTGTCGTTATCAATAGGTAGATTCAGTGTTGTAAAGGGTTCCAAAATGTTCGATACCGTTTTGACCTCTTCAAACACAATGCCATATACACGTACGTTTAATTTATATACATTATAATTATTTTCGTCGACAAGAAATTAAAATTTGATACTAAATTATTCACGGCAGAACCCCTCAATGACAAAAGTAAAAATCTTATCGTGCAGTCGCATTGATAATATTTATCTCTATCATATAGTTGAAAATATGAAAATATCTATAAAAAGAATCAATTCTTCGAACGGATTGTGCACACTGTGAATAATTCGCTACGTACCGTTTATCGTAACTATCCCTATTTTACAACATCGAATCCTCCTTATTAATATATATATATATATATATATATATATATATATATATATATTTTTATATTTTGAAGTTTATTTTGAAAGTGGCCTAACTCCGTTTTTCAATATTTTCCGGTTACCATGGTTACATATACAAATTCATGTTATTTATCAGTAAATGTTATTTATTTCGAATTGAAGATAAATGGAGTTAGACCATTTTCAAAATAAACGGCTCATATACATATATATATATATATATATATATATATATATATATATATATATATATATATATATATATATATATATATCCTTATTTCATATCCAAATATCTCCTTTTTATACAACAATTAGAAGAAGACAAGCTCCTCTTCAACGAATGTATTAATTCTGCACGCAGTTTCCGTGGCGCAGTTTCTTTTATCTTCGAATATGTTCCGGTATACTGAACCGTTCGTTAAACATTGCCTGCCGCATCAGTCCCCCGATTCGCGCATATGGTGAGCAGCTCCGTACGTACTGTTCACAATGCATCAAAGAACTCGCCGCCGTTCGATCCAATAAAGTGGCGGGGCGAAAGACAGGAGTCTCGGCGAGCGGCGGAGAGAAAATTCACAACGCTGCCAGCTGGGGATTGGACCGAAGAAAAATACCGTCCCCCGGCAAGTGAAATATCTCGCATGAATATTTTCGAAGACATTATCGTGCGAACTTGCGCGATAAAAGATCCACCAGCGAAATTGTGAATTTCGCGACTTCATTCGGCCGTTTCGGACGGAAACGGGCAAGCCGCGAACTTCTTCGCCGGGGCTTACGATGTTTTTGAAAAGTTCCGGGAGATCTACGAGGAGTTCCAAAACTGATCTGAACGACAGCGGTTAAGCGCGAACGCATTGCGAAGTTATTTATTCGCCGCGCCTCGAAAGCGGGATAAAATATCGCGTCCACCGACCACGTTGCCGTCACAGAATTATAATTTACGCAATGCTCACCCCCCTTCCCCCGCGGGAATTTGTTTGCGACACGTAAGAACGGCAGACGCGAGGCAAAATTCCGTCCGGGAGAATAACTAACGTTGCCGGTTTAAATGCGGAGCGCCGACGAAAGAATGCGTGTTGCTTTCCACGAGATAAATCTCGTAAAACGGAAATTATTTGATTTTTATTTAATTGTCAGACGGGTTCTTGCGCTCGTTTTACGAATTGTCCGTCCGGAGACGTAGTGCTTTTTGCTCGTGTATTGTGCGCTGTCTTGCCGCGGCGGACGGTGTCATTTGATTACACAGCCGAGAACGTTTATGAGGTTTATTTGCTAGAATTGAAAAATGTTGACGTTTCTGTATAATCTTTGCAGGATTCCGTACGTGTTAAATTAATGTATTACCGCGGTAGTTGTAGACGTACGATTATTTGTTCGTATATGAAACACAATGTTTCCGCGATGGAAAATTTAATTTGATTACGCAGTCTAGGACGTAAATCACATTTACTTGGTAAAATAGAGTCGTGTTGATGTTTCTATATAATATTTACGGATTCGGTATGTTTTTAATTAATAAATATTATCACGTCAGTTGCAGCGGGTTTTAACGTGCTCGACTCATTTATTCTTATTTTATCGTTACGGAGAGTGGGGAATCAAGACTGGGAGCACAGAAAACAAGGATCAAAGCGTTACGAATGAGGGTTCTTAACCGAGGGTAATTTCACCCCAAAGAGTGACTGGGGGGTATTTAGAGGGTAATCACGATGACTGGGATTCACTCTAGATTGAATCTTCTAAATATTTTAAATCATCTAAGATTGACGCATTAAACATTTATGTCCATTATGCGCTTCATGTATTTCACCATTACAAATTGAATCCATTACTGAAGTAAAACAAATTCACTCTGGTGCTGATTAGAAAAAATGGATTAAATTCTATCATTTTGATCCTCGTGGTGCAGACGTGTGTTACTAAAATATTTGTTCTACCGATTTAATTAAAATGTTACGTTAATTCGGAAGACCTAAGATTCTTGTTGATAGAAACCAATTTCGAAAATAAATATTTCTTCATTTTCACGGGAATATACTTTATACCATCAATTTAACTTAAATATTACGTTAACTGCGAAGAACTAAGATTTTTGTTTGTACAAATAAACTTCGAAAATACATGTTTCTCATCTTCCGGGAGAATATACTTTCTACCATGAATTTAATTTAAACATTATGTTAATTCCGAAGACTTAAGATCATCGTTGGCACGAAACAACTTCGAAAATACATGTTTCTTAATCTCGTCGGGAACATGCTATACCATTATAACACTAATATTAAACAACGTGCATCCCATTTTCACCCTCTCGCTACACAATCTTAACAGGACCGTAACGTTACTTTATCGTGCCAGCGATAGCGTCATTAGCCGCATCACAACAGGAACATTTCAGCCAAACGACTAAACCCACACGTTTACGCCTTCTTACCTTCACCCGATTCCGTCATCGATTTCGTCACAACCCCGCAAATGCCGCCAAACGATTCTATTTGCAAGCACAGCCTACAAGTCCGTACTTCTTCCAGCGAAGAACACTATTATTAGCCGCCGACCCCACGCTTCGTGACACAGTGACCGAAGTTGACGTTTAATTTAAAACTTCACCGACATCGACTCTTATGCTACCGCCGTAATATTTTCGAACTTTTTTCCAGCGGCTCATCGAATATAATCGGCGACCCAGATTGTCCCGGCGACCCATCGTCCTCGTCGCCACTGTTTAACGTCCGCAGCTAAGTTTCTTGACCCCGCGAAGAGTCTGTAATTTACTCGCTAAAAATGTACCGCGGATGAGTGACACATCAGCTGAGCAACCGAACAAAGTTAGTTCAGTCTCGTCGGCGCGGACCGGCATCAATATTGCATCGCCGCATTAAAGTGCGGACCTATACCCGAGCCGGCTGTGGCATGAATACGCAATTGCGAAGACTGCTCGAAAGTCCGATTAATAACGTTGCCGGCGAGGATCCGTAAATGAGCGGGACGGTAAGGGTTATGAGACACGGATGGAGCGCACGCGGCACTGGCTGTTCTTTCGTGTGTCGCGACACGATTGAAACGCGCGGAGAGCCTTCATTACGACCTTTTGCGGATTAACGTCGGTCGAATTATGTGCCGGCGGATTAAAGCGAGATTCTTTAACGGCGCATTGGATGACGATGAATTATGCGGAATGTCCGGAAAGGTTGGGACCAAAGTTATGCTAGGTATTACCGAGATTTAATAGATGAAGAAAGCTATACACATTATAATTCTCAAAAACTGTTATTCCTTACATCTCCTGACTTATATAAACTTATGTCCGAAAATGATTCATTGGAAAGGTATAAGTATTCATAGATTCACGAGCGAAACACGTGCTGCGATTCATTAGAAAAAATTGTATTCGTTTTATAATCCTTAACAACGGTTATTGGTCGTACGTACTGATCTAAGGCCTCGAAAACTCTAGTATCAGTCGCTCTATCGTACAGAAAACATTTAGTCGCGATTTTCAATGTTTATTATTATTTTATATATTATATGTTTACGTATTATTATATATTATATATTTTATTTTTTAGCAGACAATTTTCGGGCATACGTTTATATGACCTTTTTTCATCTATTTGATCTCGGTAACACATAGCATAAGTTTGGTGCCAACCATTTTGAGCACCTTGCATATCTGAACGTAGACTTTGCCGCAAAGTATCCTACTATGTTGTAATTCTTTCGCGGGCTTTTCTTTGACATGAACATGCGGCACAAGAGTACCGCAATAACGCTTGCACGGAGTAATTACATTTTCATTAAAAATTCGAGCGGAAAAAGACGTGTCTTCAAGGATGAATCTTGGGTATCGTTAAACTTAGAAGCATCGCCGTGAAGAAGTGGCGTTCTGGGGGCAAATTCTGGAAGCAACGAGGTGCAAGAGCAGCGTCGCTGTTTCTACCTTAAGATCCCTCGCCGTTGACCGCACCTTTCAATTTTTAAGTATGCCTCGGAGTGACGGCTGCTCGTCCGAAGTTTCACTATTTCATTGAGTCATACATAGTACCAGTACAAATTCATGTACGACGTACGAAACCTGTCGACGTTATCTGAGATGTTGCAAAAAATTTATTGCGCAGTAATTTTATATTTTACGGGGTCGAATAAATGGTGAAAGCACGGTGACCGAATTGAAAGGTAACATGTCAGTGGCAGTTTATAAATGAATGAGAGATAGTAATAATTATTGTAACTTATTGCAGATTACGTTCACGGTATAATATAATATTATCATTAAACGATCCCTTCAAACATTGTCACGACAAAAAAGTAAAAGCGGAGCCATGCAACTAATGTGTTCAAGTAAGAATTCGCGTCACCCTGTCATGCAACAAATTTCCCGCAAAAACATTTTTCAACAGAACCCATCTCAGCGCGTCGAAAAACTGCCGCTCAAATGCACGTATAATTTGGCGTGTAAACAAAACTTGCGTAGCAAAAGTGCCACGTAAATACACGTACAATTTGTCCCGTAAAAAAACGGCGCGTACCAAAAGTTCCGCGTAAATTACGGGCCGCGCGTGTAATGCCCACGCGACAGCGCAAGTAACATCCTCTTATCGATCCCGCATTACGTTACAGCCTACACACCTACCCGACAACCGGCCCATTACCCTTGGTCATCGTCAAGTCCGTCCGCGATAAATACATAATGAAGCACGGAGTCCGCAAACATAAGCATCCGCGCATCGACCGCTGACTTTCTCAGCGCACACACTCGCGCACGACATACGCACGATGTACGCACAGACCGGAAGCTCACGCATTGCAGAGGCCCGCGCTCGCATGTCCGATGCGTGAGATTTCGCTTCGTAATTCGAGAAAACAATGCGCCGATTGGGGGCGGCCGACGGTGGGGTTGAAAAAAGCATTACACACGCGTGCAGCGTGTTTGGAAACTCGATGCGTCCTGGCCGCAGGCATCGTTGTAACGCAGAAAACCTATCGCATTACAAAGGCACACCGTACGCGGAAACGAAATAATCCACATAGTTTCGTGCGGGGAAACACGCAAATATGCGATACGGCCGATTCGTACGCGCGCCGCCGCACACGTCGGCACCGATTGCGCGCGCGCGCACACACACAGAAACACAGAAACGCGCGTGGGCGGACACGGAGGAGTGCGCGCACACGAGACGGCCCGAATTTTCGGCTCGTTCGTGCGATCTACTAATGAAATCGTTCGTAGCCAGTCCTGGCGGGAGTAAATGTTCCCCGTGCACGAGCTAAATAATTCAAGGTATTACCGCTTATGAGCCGTTACCGTATGCAAATGCGATAACGTGTTTTCCTTCGGCGTTTCGAGCGGGCGAGGAAGTTCGCGAAGAAACGGTGACCTGGCGTGTGCAGGCACGGGATGAGAGACGGAGCGAGGGAAGAGAAAGAATCTATTAACGAGGCCACGGGAGCCCCGATGGGATCCTAATTAAAAAACTCCCCGCCTTCGAGGACTAATTTCACCGCGAGCTTTATTATATCCTCCTGGCGCAACTCATTATAGACGTTATAGCCGGTGCGCGGCTGGGTGTATATGCCGTTACTTGGCATACTTCGCTTGAGACATCGTTCAATAATAGAATTTATCGGCACCGTTACAGACCGGCTGTTTTTCGATGGGAAGATGGAAGGACGGCGTAGACGAGGCGCGATCGGGAATGGAGGTGCTATTATGTCATGTGTTTTTTCAAGCTTGCCACTCAAAGCGAGGAACGGTGGACCCATTTATTGGTTGAGTGATGTGTTGGTGGTACCTTATGAGCGATAGTGGGTGATGAGATAAAAGGGCTTTTTCGGTTGAAAATCGAAAGCGATTGGAAACTTTTATTTTAATGTCTTCATGTGTTCCGGGCAGCCAGTTCCTCTTCGTCAGGAATAGATGGATGATTGATTGTCAGGTGCTTTCGCGTCTACTCACTTTGTACAGCAACTCCACAAATTATTGACAAAATTTTGACACAATTCCGTCAAACATGAGTGAAAATGATGTCTGAAGTGTGAAAACAGGAAAACGCTCAACAACCGAATATTTTCAAATTTTCGTATTGCTCAATGGGAAAAATACACCTACATGTTGCACTATATTAACTCACCCTATTATTATAGATACCTGCTGAGCGGCCAATGACTACCACGAAGCGACAATGAGTAGAGACGTTCATATAAAAGTCCTCAATCGGTTCCGATTTTCACGCAACGAAGAATTTATCATCTCATTATCCTCTAATTTTCGAAACGCCTCTGACGTTTTGAACATCACTTGTCCTTGGTACGACAGAAATCATACAGTAACTCCACGACTTTATATGCCACACTACGTCACACTGCTTCGTAAAAAAACGTGATTCCCTAATGAGTGAAAGCATCGACTAACCAACGGAGTTTGGCACGCAACAGCGTTTACCAGCGTTCCGAAGTCTTCGGTCGTTCGAAGTTTCCGTCTTCGCGGAGAAAAGCAGAGAAAAAAAAAACAGCGAAACCCTTGAGCCGCCGACGCGTCGGTCCATCGATGCATTATTTAAGCGAGATCCCACACCGTAGCGACAGCATGTAGGTGCAGCGAGCTGCAGAAGGCACCAGCCACGGTGCCGCGAGTTGTCGACGTTCGTATTCTCTGGACCTCCCCAAGGAGCTTTAGTCGTCGGACGCGAGAAGAGGCTCTCCGCGCGCGTCGATGTAAACGTCAGCAGGGCTACGAAAACGGACTGCAGAAGCAGGAATTCGTAAGTTCTGTGTTGCGTGCCAAAACCCGCTTTTTAACCAACGCTTTCTGTCGTTTGGGAATAACGCAGTTTCCCCAAGCACGCTGTCAGCGTAGTCACTCGTAGTGTTACCACGTGGCTTCTGTCAGACTAAGGAGAGTTCATATTCGGACCCGGGAGTTTCAAGAATTTCGGGAGATATCAGTTTTATCAAGTGCTGGCAATTTAGTGTGGGGCTAAATTTGTACGTGATATCTTACTGCGGAGATGGCATGTCGTCTTTTTGTAGAATCATACAGTCAGTACGGCTTCGTCATCCACAGAAAACAGTTCGGTTTCAACCTTCACATCTTATACTTTGGCTTTACCATTCATAGCAGTAGTTCGTTCACATTTTTTAAGCCAATAATTCATCATGTGTATATATCCAAACATAATCGAAATATGCAGCCTTAGATTTCTTTATAATAAAATAGTAAATGTTTTAATTACGAGCGTACACGAACAACTAGACGTTCTTGGTGTACGAATTCGAAGACGTTTAGGACCGTAAAATAATTACGCGTACATCCTGTCTTAAACACAACAAATCCCATTCTGTGTCGAATACGCGTCGACGACATGAGTTGCTTTTTTAACCAATGCACCGCGGATTGTCGTTTAACAGCAGAGAGAGAATTGGCGCTTTATGAGTGAAGTTGTCGGAAGGCTTCTGCTTCAGCACGGATGGCTGCGGAGGTTAAAATCGATGGTACTGGAATTTATGCGATAAGAGGTCGGATATTTTTGCGGAAGACGACGAGATGAGAGGCGGGGTGAATCGAGGTATTCCAGAGATTTCGATATTTTGTGCGTTTGGAGAAGTGAGATCTGACGAGACGGTACATTGTTTTTGGAGACGTGATATCGAGAAAATTGTGTAGGATCTCCGGGAAATTGGGGTGCCCACAAAGTTCCACGCGATTTCGATTATATATTATATGTCGCGCTATAAAACAAAATAGGTGAGGAGACGGGAAAAGACAGACGAAAAGACGCTCACACGTGTGATCGCAAAATTCGCTATCGATAGTTTACCTGTTGAACACATATATACTTATATTTTAACGCAACCCACTCTCTTTTATTCATCCGAACGTGCAATTATGTGACGTCATTAGAGTTTTGCGATGCTTCGATGCGAAATCGGTGGTACGCGGGGAGAAGAATTCTTTCACGAATAAGGCGGATCGAGAGGCGGTAAGATAACTTCTCGGGTAACTGCAACAGCGTAATTATCAGCGGTGCTGATAATCGGTCGCTCAGAGGCATTTTACTGGCAGAAGGGAACGAACGGTAAAAGGATGATGGGATCGTAAAGCAGCCGAACGCCGGGTCTTAGGAAAGGCTAAGTTGTGCGAAATTATAATTGACAGGTCAGTAATTAGATTTGATTAAGATGATATTTTTCGGAATATTATGACTGAGCGTCGCAGAGATCCGTGCGAACTGTTGTACAGATGTAAATGCATTACACGGCGAAGACGGGTGTAAAAAAAAGATTTGATAATGGATGCGAAGGAATGCGCGTCGCAATGCCTGTCACGCTTATCGGTCGCGGAAGAAAATTGAAGCGGCAAAACGAACGATCGGCCCGATGCAATTACTAGAGCAATCGTAATATCGCGAATATCGCAACAACGGTATCGCGCGTCTCCGCAGAAATTCCGGCGTTCGAGATTCGCATCCAGCGGACGTTCGAATTCCTCGCTCAGCACGCATTTAAACAATTTTAATGTCCGTCGCTGCCCGACAAGTCCATCTGCGTACCGAGGGCACTTCCAGCAGGCGAATGCTTTGGAATTCAATTATCGATTTTTTAAGCGACTCGCTCGTTTGTAATTCGTTTACCGAATGTAAGGCGGAAGGACAGCGGAAGAGACAGAGAAGGAAAAGCGTGCGGATGAGAGAGGAGAGAGAGGGAGAGAGGGAGGGAGAAAGAAGCGACGAACACGGTGAAAGGAAGCGGTAACGACAAAGTTTCGAGAAAATCCACTGGAGACTGTAAGCGTCGTACACAAGCGTGGAGTTTCCTCGCTTTTCTTTCCCGTAGAACACTCGTCGGCTATATTGCAGAAGAAAAAGGGACGAAGAAAGACGACGTCGATGGGAGAATCGAGGAACCGAAGATGGAGACGCGCGGCACGGAGGGAGCGAACGAAGAAACGTTCGAGACTAATGGAGAACGTTCGAACGTACCAGGAAAATAAGCAGCGAGGATCCTTGTGGCAGGATGCTTTTGCATTGAAATGTCGGCTGGCAGGGCGGGCCCACGCTTTCCCCGCCGAACACTTCCCGCCCCCCACCCCCTGGCTACCAACCCTTCGCCCACCTCCGCTCTTTCTTGCGCGAAGCTTTGCACGACCGACATTGAGAAATGCGAAAGCTTCAGAAAATGGTGAAAGTACCTCTCCAATACTAAACGTTCGACCGAATGCAGCCTTCCGGCACGACGTCCACTTCGAATTAAGCCTGAATGCCCCTCTTGCAGCGGCGCAATTTTGTTCGCCGATTCGCACTGGCACACTGACACTATGCTTTCAAGATCCGACATGACCTGCACTCGTTACTTTACGAGGGTCGCTCCGATTACTCGGCTCGAAATGAATTGTACGGACGGGCTAACGGTCCATTTACAAGGTGTTCTAATTACAGAGCAGCCCCGGCGAAGTAATATTGCACGCGCGCGAGACCATCGATAACCATTGTTGTGTGCGAAATCTTGCATGTTAGCTGACGCTTTCCCTCATTTGGGAAATACGTGTGTTTTTGCGACGCGCGCTGTCAGTGTGGCCATTCGTGCAGTGTGCAGGTAGGGTCTGTGATACCAAGTCCGTATGATACCAGTCCATATTCGAAAGCTATGTGTAGTTTTAAAAATTGCAGGAGAAATCAATTTTACACTTTCTATCAATTTTACTTACATGTACTTATATAGATATTCTTTGGTATCACCGGTGTTAAAAACGTGTAGCATCAGGAAAACGGCCGTAGATGCGTCGCATAAAACTGTCGTTGGGGCCATCGGGCCCTACCGGATTAAAATAAGGCGGTAGAAGTCCGTATAAAAGCCGACCCGGTTTGGGACGCGAGTTCAGTAATAGATCAGAGTTTTAAGTTGAAGTTACAGTTATACTTCAGTTTTAAGTTGTCGTTCAGTTTAAGTTGAGTTTAGATCAGTCAAGTTCAGAGTGTAGTTCAGTCCAGTATAGATACGTTTTCTAGCCGTTTACCGAATCGAAGTCGAATTGCCATAGTGTTACCTTTATTTTGTATTTGTATTTATATATTAGTGTTTCTATTTATCTTTAAATAAATTATTCAACTTAATATAATTCCGCATCCCGCTTCTACGACACCTAACATCTTATATCCCTACAAACGTTTAAGACAGTAAAATAATTCCACATACACGGTGTCTCAAACGCAGCAAGCATCAATCAGTTCAACAGAAGTAAATCTGCATTATATTAACTTTCAACCATACTGCGACGTATTGTGCAGTCGCAGGCGTGGTCGAGGATAGATGAGTAACGTTCGCAGAAGAAAAGACAGAGAACCGGTCGTGCGTCGAACTCGTAGCGATTCAGGAGTGAAAAGGTTAATTACTTCGGGGCTTCGGAGATTGCCTTTCGGTGCGACACAAATCCGGTATTCGAGCGATTCGCCACGTCGACATTACGAAAGGAGCCCGCCCCACGCTGCCGTCTGTGGAATTGGCCGGGCGCTGCGCGCCGCGAAACAATTTTTGCCCGACCACTCGAACGGAGCGCGAGTCAATCGAACGAAGGCACAAAAAATCGGCCCGCTAGAAACACCATCGACGAACAACACAACCGGGGCCAGAAGAAACGCCAACTATATGAGTGCGCGAGTCTTCCGACGACACACCTGTCCGCCGTTCATCGCCGACAGACGCTTTTCAGACGCTACCCTCGCAAATTGTCCGGTCACGTCGTGCGGCGGATTAAATTTCTGCCGTCAAAGATTCGGCCCGCCGCGCATATCGCTGTCTCCGGCGACGGGTGCGTTTATAGGTTTATACGACAGGCGACAACGATCGAACGCGTCGGCTCGGATAATGACAGCGCCGGAAATGGGCGAGTAGAGCGGCGACAATAAAAGAACAGCCGACAGCGCCCCTTAAATGCCGGCAGCTTCTATCAACCAGCTAAACGATCGACCGCCGTGGGACGGTTGTTAATTTTTTTCGTCACTCCGCCATCGACTGCAAGGCGCGGGGTCAAAGTCGGCTCCTCCATTTTTTCTCCTCATCTCCGGCCCTCGCGGTGTTTCGCTCATTCCCTCCGCCGTTATCGAGATCAAACGGTTCAATTACGATCTTCGAGCGAGAGGTTGTGCGCATCGGCCGGCGGAAAGGAAGAAAAAGCGTCTCTCGTGTGACGGGATGGGGACGGCGGGTAGAGACAAGAAAAATGAGAGACGGCATTTTTTCGTCGAACATCAGCCCCTGCCCGCGGGCCGTTGATTTAGCAGCGAGACTCTCCGCTCTCTGCACTCTTCGAGACAATTCGCCCCGCGTGCCCGTGTCCGCCTCCCTTCTGCGTCCGCACGTCGACGGAATACGCCCCTGAGCAGGCTTCGTTCTCCTCTGCCGACTGCTCACGCGATTCGCCCCTGCTCTCTCGGCGTACCTTCTCTCTGGCTCTTCTTCATTCCTCTTTTTTGCCATATTTGTCCGTTTCAGGATCGCCGGGGGCCAGATACTCGACCCCCCCGGCACGGACTGGTAATGACGACCGACGCCTCAGGCGGGTGCGTACATCAAAAATTCGTTATGCGTCTTGCAATTGTGATACTCTCTTGGTGATGTGCGCTTTTTGTTTGCGTCTGTCGATAGGGTCTAAGAGTAGATTATACGGAGAAGTCTGAAGGTATGTGGTAGATGGAATCTTTGTGACGTTCAATTGATCAAAATTAGTATATGTTGTCAGAAAATAACAGTAATGGTTTTTGTAATTTTGGCCATGTCGTTTTAAATCGATCATATTGACAAATCCTTTGCATCTAATATTAACCACTTGCGCTACGATTTAATTTTCGGCTGCCGCGCTCTACAATATAACATGCCGGCGCAAAAGATTTGACTATAAATGCAAAAAATTCGCCATAAAGCCTAGTAGCAGCTTTGATGTAGTAGCAGCATCTATGTAAAAGACACGTCGTTTTTGCTTCTGCGACAAATGCCTATCGACGTGGTATACATGTCGCTGGCGGCTTTGGAATAAAAGCATCGTGGCACGTCTTTATAGCGCAAGTGGTTAAGGCAATCTGCTACACGCTACTAAGTTGCCCTTCTTTAAGTCAGGCATGAGAAATCGTTCTCCTTCTGCCAACTGCTTCTGTTTCTGCTTTAATCATCTTTTCTTTACGATATGTGTCCATTGCAGCATCGCCGACGGGCAGATACTCAGTTCTACAGCATGATCTGGTGATGACGACCGATGCCTACGGCGGGTGCGTGCATCATAAATTCGTTATACATCTTCCAACTACGATACTCTCTACACGCACTTTTCTTTGCACCGGTCAGTATGCTTAAATGCTAGATTGGCGGAGAAATGTATAGGTATATGACGTATAGGCTTTAAAAATGCGAAACTTGAAGAGAAAGTAAGTTTGTATACATATTCGTATTATTTCATTGATAAAAATTAGTGGATGTTGCTGGAAGATAATAGCAATAACTTTCAGAAGTAATGATTATTAATAATAATGGCTTTTGTCATTTTAGTTGAGAAATCCTAAGTAGTCAAATTGACGGGCTCCGTACATCTAATGTAAAAGCAATCTACTCCACGCTACTAAGCTCCCTCCCTTAATTCGTACATGAAGCACGATTCTCCTTTTGCCATCTACCGACGCGATTCGCTTCTGATCTCTCAACGTCGCTTCCCTCTGACTCTTCTTTAATTATCTTTTTTTGCGATATTTGTCCATTTCAGAATCGCCGAAGGGCAGATACTCAGCCCCCCAACTCGATCCGTTAATGTCAACTGATGCCTAGAGCGAGTGCGTGCATCAAAAATTCATTATACATCTTTCAACTGTCACACACTCTCATTTTTAGTGCGCACCTTTCGTTTTCCTTCAGTGGTATGCTTTAAGACAGTTCGCTCACACTATAAAATTGCACAAATCTGTCAAGATTATTTTTTGCAAACATTCTTACAGAGTATTAAATAGTGATACATAAGCTATTTAAGATTATCGTAAAATATTATATAGTATTAGGTGTACGACTTTGCTTCCGCCGTTTTTTTCCGAAATTCGAGGCTTTATTGTAAAAAACTGGTTATACGTTTATGATTCAAAGTATTGTCCATCGCTGGCCACTACTTTCTCCCATCTTTCGGGCAGCGTACGAATCCCGCGTTGAAAAAACTGGTCATCTTTTGAAGCGATCCACGAATCGATCCAATTTTTTACTTCTTCATAAGACCGGAAGTGCTGGTCAGCCAGGCCGTGTGCCATTGATCGAAACAAGTGATAGTCCGAGGGAGCAACGTCTGGAGAATACGGCGGGTGGGGTAGGACTTCCCATTTCAACGTTTCCAAGTATGTCTTGACCACTTTCGCAACATGGGGTCGAGCATTGTCGTGCTGTAAAATCACTTTATCATGTCTCTCGTTGTATTGCGGCCGTTTGTCTTTTAATGCTCGGCTCAAACGCATTAATTGCGTTCGATAACGATCGCCTGTGATTGTTTCAGTCGGTTTTAACAACTCATAATGCACTACGCCGAGATGGTCCCACCAAATACAGAGCATGACCTTGGAACCGTGAATATTCGGTTTGGCCGTCGACGTGGAAGCATGGCTATATCCCCATGATTTTCTGCGCTTGGGATTATCGTAATGAACCCATTTTTCGTCCCCAGTCACAATGCGATGCAGAAATCCTTTCCGTCTTTGCCTTGCAAGCAGCTGTTCACAAGCAAACAAACGCCGTTCAACATCTCTCGGCTTCAACTCGTACGGCACCCAATTTCCTTGTTTCTGAATCATTGCGTCACTCCCAATGATACTGCCAATTCTTGTTGCGTTTGACACGAGTCTTGATCAAGTAATGCCTCCAATTCTGCATCTTCGAAAACCTTCTCTCTTCCACCGCCTTGCCGGTCTTCGACGTCAAAATCACCGTTCTTGAAGCGTTGAAACCACTCTCGGCACGTTCTTTCACTAATAGCGGCCTCACCATAGGTATTTGAGAGCATTCGATGAGCCTCAGCCGCAGATTTCTTCATATTAAAGCAGAAAATTAAAACCTCCCGCAAATGACGAGAATTTGGCTCGTAAGCTGACATGTTTAATCGAGAATGACTTTATGATGCAGACACAAATCGACTAATATTTCGATGGCGTTATGTTTACAAATGCCTAAGCGTATTGTATGACATCTACGATCTATTTATTTCGACTACCACTTACCGCTACAGCCATCTATTGCAAAACGGCGGAAGCAAAGTTGTACACCTAATAATATCAATGGCTATTTCTATCTTCTTCTCTCTCAACAAGGAAAATATCGTTTGGCGCACAAATCAGTTTTAGCGTGTAGAGAAAATCGTACTTGTGGCGGGAAACGTGTTCATTCGTGCATGAGGCATCGTACGCCTTTGCCAACTGTCGACGCGTCTCACTTCGAATCTCTCTTTATTCTTCTTTTTCGTGATACTTTGTCCGTTTGAGGATCGCCGAAGGGCAGATACACAGTCCGCCAACTAGATCCATTAATGACGGTGGACCGGTTTAGAGCGGATGCGTGTATCAAAAATTCGTTATGCATCTTCCCACTTCGATGACCTGTTCTTCGCTTCGCCACGTGGGTCGGCTCGCTGTTAGTTCTGCCGGTGGCGCAGGTAATTAGCGTTTCTTCCGTGAAATGTTTTTCCACCCCGTTCAACCCTAGTGCGTCAGATTTCGGTGAAATTTATCTTTCGCCTCCCCTAGCTTGCGCCGTGTCGAGCGTACTTCTCGTTTTATGTGGGAGCGCGGGTGACCGTATAATGGCCAACGATGTCGGGATAAGAATATGCGCAAAAAATCTATTGTGCACTTTTTCCCTCGGTTTCACTTCTGCGTAACACGATCAAGTACGTGTAATTGATATGTCTCGGGCACATACGTATGTGTACGTATTGAATTGTTTAAAATTGCTCGCTTGTGTATTGCACACAACTACGTTTGATAATCAATTTGTAACATTATGTACATGTTATTTTTAGTTATTTTGAAATTTTTAGTAAAATTAAATTAAATCGGAAACTTTCATGAATTGCAATATGGTGTAGATTATATTTTTAATTATTAAAAAACTTTTGCGATCGCATGTAGTTACAATGACTGCAGTATTGATACCATACAACACGCTGATATCAAGACCATTATAACTGCATACGATCGTAAAAGTTCTTAATTTAATTGAATTTTACGCAACATTCCAAAATCATTAAAAGTATAGCGGTCACAATAATAAAAGATGCTGATTTAATGCAGTTTGACACAACGTTACGCCCATATCAACACCGGAGCCCTCGTATAAAATGTTTGCAACTGCTCAACCACGTCATTTTTTTCAGAAACTAATCCCGCCGTAGAAACAATATTTTACACTTGTAACTTGTTTCCTCACACAGATGCGCTGCGATAAAATTATTTTCCATTCTGGCCAGTTGCAAGTTCTGTCCCCCGTCATCGCCCCTTCCGTAGTTCGTCCGTTTTAGCTTCATCCAGAAGCGTACGCGACATCGGTGCGCCCAGCGTACACTGCCCGAAGCGTGGACGTGCGCGCACGTGCATCGAAAATTCGTTATGCATTCTCTAGCATCGGTTCTACAACCCGCCGTGCATACAATCAACTCGACGCATCGACGCTGAAATTATTAACATTACCCTGCCTTTGTCCGCGCACTTTTCCGCCGCGACTTCCGCGCAACGCGCCCGACGCCGTACCTTTTCTAATTGCACAACACTGTGCGCATCATCAACGAGTACGCTGCGTTACATTGTTCGATACCCGCCGCACATTATACGACCGCCGGCCCACCGCGTTTTCTCTATCGTTTCATCGTTACACGCGTCTAATTGGGTGTCGATTTAACAACAAATCACGTACAGTGCAAAGCTGGAAGTTGGCACCCAGAACAGCAGAGGGGCAAGAGGAGACTGGCACGCACCACCCAAAATATAACATTGACACTTCCGTCGTTACTAGTATGTAGCAATGTCTCACGCGCTCTGACATAGAAAGTAGTGTAGCGGCCCTTTGAAGTTTCAACGGCCGATACGGCGACGCATGCTTTTGTTATGCGCGTCTCAGATCACAGTTGCCGCCGCCGAATTGCGTCTTGGGCGATAAGAGGCACGCGGACACGTTCGTTTGGAAGTCAGTCGATTATAAGAGTCGGTCATGAGCAGTCAATAAAGTGTGGTCGTCTCAATTAAGTGTTTGTGATTTATGAAAACCCCGTCTCACCCTAATTTTTGAACAAATAGGCCATCCTTACAGTAGTAAGATTGCCGCACCTATGGAGGGCACGTTCTATAGTATGCCGTAGCTACATCCATGAATGTACATGCATGAATGCACCCCAGTGTGTCGTGAATGCCGCTCTGTTATCTCTTTATATATATTTGAGCAGGATCAAAGCATTGGATGGTTGCGACTATAAAAAGACGCGTTGCTGTAGGGACACGTGATATTGACAAATTGATCTATGTTGTCGCAAGCGGAAGTGATAGCACTCCGATATTAGGGAGACGGTTGATCGGTCTAAATGCTCGTTGATCTTTTCCTTAGCGATGTTAATTATTCAATTGGACGCTTATTACTATTTTCATGTTTAAGGTCAGTTGAGTTGTAGATTACAATTTTGTGGTAGACTACATTAATCTCACTTGATCTCGCTACTTCTCATTTACTCGCGTGTGCGTAACTGTGTCAACGTGTGATATAGCAGCGCCGAAAATGCACGTGACACTTGAACTTTGGCCAATGCTACCCTCATTTCTGACAGATGTCTTCTTCCCAGCTCAGTACAATAGTAAGATTTTGCGTATTTACGAGAAGGGCGAGGGGTACTTTCTATCCCCACAGAATCTAATGTAACTAGCAGTATCTTCATCACTCGTCTCAACGAACATCTTTCCGCCCAATACGCGAAAGTCCGAAATGTCCGCCGGTCGCGTCGGCTGGCGCCGTCTATTCTCCGGTGCGCGTCGCGCAATTTGCCATTGAGCAGCGCATCGCATTGTCCGCAACGCAGTCCGCCCGCCAGCCGCGCATTCAATAAGCAAACGTAACGAAAAATAATTGTCCCGCCCCGAGACCTAAACCGCCGGCGTCACCGCGCGCACTCCATAAAAACCCACCGTATCATCTGCGTACGACCGCAGCACCATTTCGCGCTTTTATTTCTGCAGCGGGGCCGGCAGCGGATGAACGGGGCTTGGTGGTCGGGGCGCGTGGAATATCAGGAGCGTATGCGTGGTCACGATCGGGCTGTCTGCCGTGATCGGTGCCCATAGAACACGGACGCGCGTGCATACACAGAGCGGCGCGAGGGGTTAGGCGGCAGTCGGGTCAGGCGAGGGGTCGGTTTCATACAGCTAAAGGGAGACCGGCGGGTTGTTGGTTTTCCCCGGTGGTGTTTGCAGTGGCACAGCATTGTTGCGCAATGCACCTCTCCCGGCCGCCCCGTCGACGTTGCTTCCCTCGAAGCCCCGCAAACCCCCGCCGCCCCTTCGGCGTAGCCTCGTGGGAGCGCAGCACGCGGCAGGGGTATCTCATATTAGCCGCTTAATTGTCTCTATTTGTCGAGGCCCACCGCCCGACAATTCACTAGCGCGCCCAGAGAGGGAGGAGAGATGGAGAATGGCTGGCCTGCGAGAGCGTGACGGCGCGAAAGAGAGGGCGACGTTCGAATTGCTGCGAATTGATGCTCAGCTAAGATGAATATTGGGGCGAATTCTTGGGCGCGGCTATTTCGACGGAGAAACCGGTAGTTGCGGCGGGGAGGAGAGTGGACAGGGAGGATAATGTCGTCTTACGAGAAAGCAAGGCTACCGTGTCTGTGCAAGCAGATTATTTGGTATTAGGCGCTGGCGATATGAAATATTAGAAGTGATGTTTCGAGCAACAAGTAGATAATTCAAATACAAAACAACGATATTGCGGGTCTTCGCATTTGATGCATGTATTTTCAATATTCTGGTTTTTTTGTGGGTTCTTTGTTTTTTTTTTGTATTTGGAATAATGTCCTCTTACAAGAAAGCAGCCCTTCTGCATCTTCGCGATGATATTTTTCGATACTCCTACTTTTAATACAAAGCATCTTCAAAAATACTCCGAGCAACAAGTAATTCAAATACCAACTCGATCCTTTCAATCGCCTACATTGACCGCCTCCAACCAATTAATTCGAAACACAAAATAGCCGCACCTTTACGCGCTCCATTTGTCGTCTCTCCGAATAAAATCAACCGCGCTTGCCTCCGACGCACTCGCCGTTCGCGAAATTTTGCGCTGCGGCGCCAAGAGACGCGAGTAGCGAAGAGCAGAAAAGCGCACGCCAGGGAAAACGGGCTCGGGTGTAGGCGGTGGATAGTTATGCGGCGTTTCCGCGCGGCGTACATTACCGGCGCACACGGAGGGAAAAAGTAATAACGGCAGCCGGGTCTCTTCCACGAAGCGAAGCGACGCGCGGCGTTACGTTTTGCGGGATCCGCGACGCCATTGCGTTTCGCTGGTAACGACGTTGTTGCGTCGCTAGACTTTGCGGATCGCGAGCTGATTCAGCGTCAGACGACGCGCTCGTTGGGGTCACTTTGTGCGTGCATTTGCGGCCAGAGGTCGTCGCGATTTTCCACTGTGGACGCCGAAAGGTTAATCGCTTTCAGATGTACGGATGGACGTACACGATGACACGGGCGATGCGGATTTTCCAGCGCGAACGACGCGTTGTGCTGCCCGCGGCAAGCGCAAGTGGCGTTATTTTAATGTGTGCTAATCATTTATCGCTGTTACTTGGAATGATGACCGCGTACTTTAGTTCTCTTAAGGGGTTATGCCTACTTGGGATCGGCGAAATGACATGATATTCAAGATGTTTTTTGCCGTTTTAGTGAGTACTAATTAAAATTCGCAAAATACTACCAACAAGTACGTACTTAGTGGTATTTGTCTACATTTTTTTATAAGAAAATATTAAAAAATTGAGGAAATATAGCCCTTCTCCTAGAGCTTCCGTTTATTTCCATCACTTGCGGTGACCACGATTTCTCAAAAACTACTTCACCGATCGGACTCTAATTTTATATACTTATTTGTCCTTACACTAGGCAAGGCCTGAACGAAGGATTTTGAAAAATGTTAATTTTTACAAGAATGGCAGCAATTTTACGAAAAAAACCGTGTTTTGAGGTGGTCTAACTGTCGTTTTTATGTTTTTAACTTTTTTTTATTACTGAAATAAAAAAATCCTTCGTTCAGGCCCTGCCTATTGTAATGACAAATATGTATATAAAATTAGAGTCCGATCGGTGAAGTAGTTTTTCAGAAATGGTGGTCACCGCAACCGTATGTTTTTAAAAACACAGTTTCGCGATAATCGCGTTTAAAGTTTCAAGCTCTTTACTAATCATACATAGTAGCGCTCCAGATAAACGCTTATAATTTTTGAACGTGTGCTCCGATTCTTATGTACTTTTGAGGAAATATTTAAAAAATTATGTACATTAAGAAAATGCAATAAAAAAAAATAGATTTTTTTTCACCAACCCTAGTAGGCATAATCCTTTAAGTGATGTGGCGATTATAGGCTTTTTCAGGAATCTGGATATAATGAAATGCGGTGTCGGTTGTCGGAAAATAGGTTTCACGTATGCAATGCGAAGGTATTTATACTTTAGGACTCTGAGGCGTAAAACTCATAGTAGCATTTGACTGGGTGTCAAGAAAAAATACATTTTTACTTGCAATCGAGATAACCGGATTCTCAAGCATAGTTGATTTATGTAAGTGGCAGGGTGACGATTGGTTTTCTTTCAGGAATTTAAATATAATGGAATACTGCAACACTCATCGTGAAATATGCATCGAATTTGCAGCGTGAAAGTACTTGTACATCAGAAGACTTTACGACGCAAAACTCAAAGTCCGATCCGACTGTATGTCGAGAAAAAGGATTGTCCCAGTTACGGTCGAGATAACCGGATTTGTGTCTCTCAAATGACAAGGTGATGATAGTTTTTTTTCAGGAATCTAAGTATAATGGAATACTGACCCCGTTAATATGAAATGTGTTCCGAATATACGACGAGAACGTAATTTTCCATTAAAGGACTTTGCTGCGCGATACTCAAAGTGGCGACCAACTATGTGTCGAGACAAAAAATTCTAAATTTCAATCGAGATAACCGGATTAACTCTTAAGCATAATTGCTTCTGCTAAGTGACAAGGCGATGATAAGACTTTTTTTCAGGAATCTGGGTATGAAGGAATACTGTACCGGTCACCGTGAAATATGTATCGAGTACGCGGCGTGAAAATAATTGTACGTTAGAAGACACCGCAGTGCAAAACTCAAAGTGGCGTCGAACTATTATCGAAAAAAAATGTTCCGAGTTGCGGTCGAGATAACCGGATTAGCTCTTAACCTCAGTGTCCGCGCGCTACCAGCCGAATATCACGTCAGAGGTGGTATAACAAGCTTACAGAGTTCTTACCCAGTGCGATCTCCGAATTCGATCGTGCACTCCGAATACGCCGAGCTAAATCCGCCGGAGACACGATTCCGATATGTTTCCCACTCTACGATCTCCTACTACGTCATACGGAAATACCCTGTGTTAATCCCGGCCTTAATCGTCTCATTTATTTGCGCGGCAGCCCCAGCGTGCACTACCGTTTCTATGCCCTCATGCACCCAGGAATTCTAACCTAGATATCCGCGTCCGAAATTTTCACCTGCCTTTACGTTAGTCTTATCACGTGCGCGCTATAATGTTTGCATTGATGTTAACTTTGACGGTCGTGTATTTCATACGTATGTTAGAAATAATCAAGGCAAAACTCGAGAAATTTTTATTTTACACCAACACGTCCGTACTCTTTACAATGCTCAGGTAATGTGTCCCGGTACAGAGAAATGCGACGATCTCACAATTCCCCTTCTCTTTTCCAAACAAAAATCCGTAGCAAAGATTTTGATTACTCCGTATTTTGATTATGACTCATCGCATTCCGCACAACAATGACTACGTCTCTCATAAAATATTTTTCCGCTAACACGTATTATTCCAGGCAAAATAAAATCACGCATAAATGACAACAATCGTTATAGTGTTGAAACAATTACTATCACAATTTTACTATCATTTTTAATTTATCACAATTTTCCAGATGCGATTGTCAGTTAGTGATAGAATCAATGCTTTGACCAACGTCAGCGTACACTATCGCATCCGTACTATGCTTGAGAAAGCGAGGTCACATGTGCGTGATGCTGATGGATAACGCCTGATGAAATCCCGATTACAATTGTTTGCACGAATTAAAAGTACACGCGTTCATCGAGACGTTGCCCGTTTTCTTCAGACGCCTCAGCTCAGGCCTCTCAAAGATCCGTTATAGTCTGAGTACCATTGAATCCAGCTGCGCGAATGCTCCATTAAATCCTCCAAAGACAAGCCGTTTCTCGTTTACCCTCGTTCTCCTCGGCTCGAAGGGCTAATCTGTGTTCTAATAGCCTCGTTTGTTTCGACGTCACAAAGGCGTTGAATGGCGGATAGGTATGCGAGCGTCGCGACGTCGAGTCGAATGTTCGCGGGAGGCATCGCCCGTTCAACTATCTGGACCCTGCCTCGCAAAGGAGGATTTTCCCGGGAATTCCTTTATTACGGGCCGCGGGTCGGGTAGACGCGAATTTGATGGCAGAAAGAGCCGCGTTGCCGATCGAACGACCATCGGGATTTCATTGGCCTCAATGGTCAGGACGTCAGACGTACTTCTTGCTGCCCATGATCGCTTTTCATTATCGTAACAAGAATTAAATTAGAACTGTAATAATGAGAGTTGGGATAAACGCTTAGACGCGAACAAGTCTGCGGGAAACGTTTAGCGTTAATAAGGAAAATTCTGTAAATGAGAAAACCGACACGCAGAACTTAACTAAAGTACATATGGCTCTATTGTCATAATCTGTTAATCCGTTAACTACTACACGTAATACAAGCAGCAAAGAGCATCAGGTCTACGTTGATTCGATTTGAATGCTGACGTCAAACTGACGGACAAACACTGAACCAAAACATTCAACTGCAAACATAAGTCAGTCAGCACCGACAATAGATCAACATGCAAGTACTGCCACTTCCGCATTTCTGCACAGCATGTAAACTTTGTGAAGAGACTAGGATAACGTCAGATATTTCCAAATGAGTGGAATTGATGTGCAAGGTGCTTTAGATGGAAAAGTGATTGATATTATTACTCTCCGTAACTTCGAAACTTTACAATGAACATACAATTTTTAAAGAAATAAATTTTAAGACACATTCTTAAATCAAAGACTAACTGTCTGACTGACAGCGGATTGATGTCAGTTATCCGAAATGAAAAAAGAGCAAGCAAAATTTAGGGCAGAATCGTTGGTGCAAAGCAATGGTAAACAAGATTTCACTGTATTGCAGAATAATTGGTCGAAATTTAATGCAAGCTTTCAAGACTTATAATATATTGTAATATTCTATGTTTGGACATTCATTCATTGGATGCAAAGCATGTAAAGAGAATAAACAATAAAATCTACAAACCGAAACAAGTCATACTTCGCTTACATAATTAAACTACGATTGACCCCAATAACAATTTCCAAATTTAGCCATTCCTGCTCATATTCAGTTAACAAATCTGCATCATAGCGTAGGTTAAAATGAACTGTTACTGTCAGATTGCAAAACGGAAATATCTATTCCCCAAATACAAGCGCACAGAAGTTGTGACAGCAACGTCGTACAGATTTATATACCAACCCGACGCGCGCACTTCGTACTTCGCGCTGCACATAAAAAGTGCTTCGTTCGCAGAAATAAATGTACGTTTAGACAGAAGGTTGGAAAACGGGCGAGTTTTTATGCGGCACGTTTAATCGCGCGCGCGCGAGTCCTATCGCCAAGTCATTTCATTCGCGCGTTCGACAGGTTGATTGCTCGACTCCGGCGCGAATTTTCTACGATTTTGTAATTGCAAATCCGTGAGTGCGCGGGCGAGTTAATTGTGCGCCACCTCTTGTAAGCTCGGTGCCTACTTGAAGCAGAGCTTTGACGTCGTTTGGCAAACTGCTATAGCAGACACTCTGATCCATTGGAAGCAGTTTGACAAGGTTCTATTAAACATCGTTGCGCTGAATCGAGCGTCACGAATTCAATGTTAAATCCTAGACATCGCGTCGATCCGTTCTCATTACCCGTTCTAGCTAATTCGCCATTTGGGAGCAAGGAATTAACGGGCGATGCGGATACGCGGGTTTGTTTGCATTCAGAAGTTCGCGCATACAGCGATGCTCAATTACAGCGCAGATTATTATCCGGCAAGCTGTTGTAATCGTTTCGAGCGGCCGATCGATCAGCTATTTTATATCGGAAACGCCGGAATTCATTTTCCCCCGACGCTGATTGCTTTTTACTTCTCTTTTAGCTAATACTTGAACAGCGTCGGATTCGTTCGGGAAGCGGAAGACGATAAAGGCACGTAATGAATGGAAGCGGTCAGATGCGGGAGAGAGGATGCTAATTATTGGATGTGCGTGTTAGACGATACGTTCAAATGGCAAGTATGAAAGTTCGGCATTATTGGATGTTGTCAAAATGATTTGATCGCGTCGGCTTTTTAATTAACATGAATTTGCCGCGGCGCGGCTCGGAAATAGGAAAATAAAGCGAACGTTGAATTTAGACCGATGACATATCAAGAGCAGTTTAATACCACTTGACACGACTTCTATGACACTGATTGGCTGGAAGTAGCTTATCGGGTAATGCCATATAGGCTCTCACGTCCTCTTCATGTCGTCGACTAAATGATCAAATAATCCGTACGCGTCCCATTTTAACGAGTCCTCCCTTTGACTCGCAAGTTTCACCCTGAAAGAGATTTCGGCGTGAGATATATTCTTCGCCTGACCGAAAAGATTAATTCCCTGTTGAAAATGTCGGATCGTCTTCAGACATATGTCGAAATGTTCAGAAGAAAACTTTTTGCAATTGGTCCATTCTACGATTTTCTCAATTTTTAGATGCTTATCATATTTTATAATGACAGAATATATACTTTATGATTTTCTCTATATTTGGAGAGTTCTCGTCCTCCAGAAAGAGATTAATTACTAAATTTGAACCATATGAGAACGTTAATCGAGCACTGAATTATTTAATATGAACAAATGTAAGCAATATAAATTTTGTATATTCAATTTTTCTCTGAAACTAATTAAAGGAAAAATTGATGTAATTAATACGGTGTACAATGTTACATTGCACATATACAAGATTAACAGTTTCTATATTCTCACTTAGTCCTCTTCATTAAACTGATATCAAACATTGAAGATCCTTGCAAACTTTCCACCACCAATTTACTATATACTGCAAACACGTGTCATAAGGTTCAACAGAAATATTTTTCAGCAATACCAAGTAACGGTTCTTTTGCAGACACAAAATACTGAGCACCTAAAGAATGAATAAAGATCACATTTTCGTTTTCCCCAAACTAACACGTCAGTGCCGAGACATTTTGAGTGAATCACACTCCACCCGCGACAGTGATTTCCATTCATACTAATTGCTCGCCATTCGTAACTCTTCGCCTCGATGCTCCGAACTAATCCGTATTTTAATAGCCTCATTTGTTTCGATGACACGGAGAAAGCAAAAGATGAATTGTTATGCAAGCGACGACGTCGTCAACAAGTTAACAGCCAATCAAGACCCCCTCTTTGAAGCCTCCGAAATTAATAAGCGCTCTACAGAGCGAGACGGCTTTGTAAGGTGCCAGTTGGATAATGCGGGGAAAAATATCTATTTAGCTTTACAGGAAGTGAAACGCAATTTCCGCGGGGAACGAGTTGTTCGCGCAACAAGTAACCAATTATTGTGATCAAACAGCGAGCGGTACGCGTTGGATCTTTGCTTACGGGCCGTTCTTTGGAAATGGGTTGGTACACTGAGAATATTCATCCAAGATATATCGAGTAAACGTTTCTATGATACGTGTTAAATCTCGAATATTAGTGAACACAACTCAACAGATTCTTAACCCATTCGAGACGACGATTTTTTTCGAACACGGTCCCCACGAGCGAAATGTTTTTTTCTTTATATTATTCATTTTTAATTTTTGGTACACAGTAAAACCAATGCCAAATTTTGTTTTCCTGTACTTTACAGATTTCATTAGTTCAAGAAAAATCTTATTTTGACGGCTAGTTTACTCAGAATAACTGATAATTGCACATTACTGTTACTGCACACACGGTGTGCAATCGGTCTCGAATGGGTTAATATCTAATTTTTAATTAATTTCATATGATTTTGAATTTCAATTACTGTTAGACATTGTCATAAAAAATAATTCGTTCTCATAACTCAACGTGTTCTTAATCTCAAATTTCGTAATTAATTCATTTTGTTTTGATCATAAATTAGGGTGTCAGTTTTTAATATTCACCTAATTTTATTCTATTTTGATTATTAGTGATTTATACTCCAGTAGCAGACATAATATTTGCCACACTTATTTCTGCAAGCTCAACGGTCTCATAGCTCAACAGGTTCTCAGTTTTCAATTTTTCGCTAACTTAAATTCATATTAATTTTCAATAACCCTTGTACTCCAACAGCAAAAATAATTTTTACTAGATTGATTTCCGCGAACTACGCGAACTCGTAACTCAACAGGTTCATAGTTTTCAACTTTCAGCTAATTTAATTTCATCTTGATTATTAATGACCGTTGTACTCCACTCATGAAAACAATTTGTTGCCACACTTATTCCCGCAAACCACCGAACCCGCCGAGAATCGCTTGGGCCAATCATTACCGTCAGCCGCGAGCAACGCATTAACAGCGACACGGCGTTAACGTTCGCCACGATCGTCGAACGTAGAAACTCGCCGACATCGCGACATACGATCCGCCGCTGAAATGATCTCGCCTGGCAACGGGTAGCACTAATTGCACCGACTTAATCGCGCCGGGCTTTCTCAGGAGACGGCTAGTTCATTTCCAAGGACGATTCTATTTGATAACGCGAAGCCGGCTGGCGTCGCCCTCCATTAATTACCATAACTTTCGCACTTACCCGAAACGTTCACGTACGCAGTGCCGTCCCGGTATCCTATTTAACGGCAAACTACGGCAGCGAACGAGGGCTCGATTCTGCATCGGGCACGTGTGAAAGAGCGCGACGAAGAGGGCGGCAACGTGTGTGTGGGCGTCGGTCGGCAGGGCGGAAACGGGGAAAAAGGAAAACGGCGTTCCGCGCGGAAACGGCATGCAATTACGTAACGCGAATCCCGGCGCGCACGGTTATTCGCGCTTTCCTTATTAGGCATAGCTAAACAAACGGCCGCGCTTCAGACATTAATTACGCGCGGCGCGCTGAAATTCGCATTCATGCCGATGAGTCGCCGCGGAAATTTTCGGAATCGCGACCGGCGCCGGGACAAAGAAAAATGTTGCGCCATTGTCGCCCGCGTTACCGTTGCCGACGGCGTGCGCAAAGCCCCCGCGTTAAACGCTCATAATCCCTGCGCCGGTTATTTAACTCGAGCGCGCACCCGCTTTGTTCGTCCCGGCCGCACGCTTTTCCGAAAAAGTTTTCGAGCGTGAAGTGTCCGCGCTATGCCAGGCCGCTCCGCGCTTTATTTCGCGCGCGTGGCCGCCTGCTCGGAATAAACACGTCCGGACGTCAGTTTCGTTTGTCTTTTTCCAAGGGCCCCGCCTGTCGCGGCCTGGATCTGCCGAGTTTGACAAGATAAATTACAGGCGGACGCGGGAGACGTGCGAAGTCGCGAGGCTAACGGCGTTGTCACAGGGCTGAGGCGCCAGCAACAATTCAGACATGTTCAATCGTGGGCGTTGGTCAATCATATACGGAGGACGTACCGCCTTTCACTTGACAAGTTTATTTTCGAATTGTTCTATTGACGGGATATGATATTGTGTCAACGTAAGAGATGGAGAAAATGGGTTCGTAACACCCGAAATAGGTTAAAAATTGCGAAACATGACGTTGTCAGCCGAAAGAAGGAATTCCATTCGTACATATTCTCAAGCATCGCCCGCAAGGATGGAATAGTACAGACCCCTATCGACACACCCCCGTGAATTTCGCCACCGCTTCTCGCATTTCCGTGGGTTTCGGGCAGGAAAAAATAATTAACGTTCGTAACTCAAAGGGAACGTCAGGAATAAGTTCGACGCCGCTCAGTCTTGGGATGTGGTATCGGGGCTGTAGATCTTGATGGATTACACCGATCAATGAAAGGTTGATCAGTCGGCTGATTGATTAGATAAGTTTCGGTGGTTCGCGCAGGTTGTAAGGCTCACCCCCGCTGTTCTCGCTGTTTATCCCATTACTCCCCTTTCCCATTACTTTTACTCGTTCGTCCCATGTGTTCTACCGCCTGATCGCCATTTTCGCAGTTCGGCCGCGAGTAACCGCTCAAAGCGACAAATTTAAGCAGTCAAACTGAAAGGCCGTTATCCTCAAGGAGAACAATGCATTAAGTCCATGCGACGCTGAGGGATGGCGTCGAGGCTTGGCCGGGGGAATTACGTTTTTATGAACACTTGCAGCCCGCTTGCCTTTTTTACGGCCCGACGACGGCAATTCTTTTCACTTTAGTGCGCGTTTCGCGTGCACCAGCGCAGTTGTTCGCGCGAATCGCCCGGGATCCGTCGAGTTTGCAGTCCGATCGAAATTTCATTCGCGCCATCGTGTTTACGGGATCGGGAGCTCAGGTGCGGCGTGAGATCGATTAGTCCGGCGTCCGAAAAGTGTGAACGGAACGACGCTCGCGCATTCGTTCCGCACAAATCGACCGACGGGCACGGGTCATTTGGAACGAGCGAATTAACACATTATTTGCGGATTATCGAACACACCGTGTCGCTGAGTCTGATGGCTATCTATGGGGCAGTTTATTTTTGCGGCGCCGTTAACACTTAGCGAACCGAATCGGGAGATCTCGCACTATTTCCTGAGCAATGCATTGCACTTTGTTGTATTTACTTTCTTTTCCGTTATTTGGTCAGTCTTGAGCTGCAGTTCACATTTTGCATAAAGTACAAGCCTTAATTATCTAATATACATTGAACTTCATGTTTTGAATGTTCTTCGCGTCTTTTGAATAGTGAATATTAGTGTGCAGTACTCATGAAAAATACAAGTCTGCCGGAGTACCTATATATAGTAAGGCTACGAAATGATTTTCGCCGTTGCGCGCGGACTTCGTTTAATCAATTGCCCGGGGCGTTGATGCGCAAATAAAAACGGTAATAAAAGCCGATATGAAAGGAGGTAACGGTGGGAAAATGTAACGATTTTTTATGCTCCGTAGAAACATCTTAAGATCGCGAGACGAGAGGGACGCGATGGGCGGGCGTAAAATTATGTTTACGGCCGATAATAAAAGCGTCCGCGAATTGTCAAACGGCTAATCGTTAAATAATGAGGCGACGCCCGAGTATTGTCGTAAATCCGAAGTTCAGCGAGCACTTCATCGCGGGACACTTTTTCGCGAGTGGGAAATGAGATAACGAGGTCCATGAATATTAACGCGGCGTTACCGGGTGTGGACGGTTCTATTTGCGGGACGGCCCGAGGAAACGTTTTTTCCGCGTGTTTGGGCAGAAATAAATAACGCGATCGGGCGGGCGTGGACGCAAACGCGGGACGGATAATGAGGCAATTTTATATTTAATTATGGTTGCCCGATGATTAATTATATCGTTAAAATGTGCCGACGCGCGCGTCCACGATTCGGTACGTCCGCGGTGCGCCGCGTATCAGTTTTACATGTACTTTAACAATGCATCGATGACTACGGTCACTTCAATTACGCTAATAATTAAATTCCGTAATTGGAATTTTAAATTAATTGATGACGTTACAATGCTCCGGCCCGTTTCGCCGGAGGCTTGTCAGCGTATCGTTTCTCGAATGATAAACTTCAAACGAAATCGACTTATTGATATGTCATTAAAATTATCAGCAAATCGACGACGATCGCTCCCGAGCGAACGGGGATTTATCGGCGCGGAATTAAATTTCACGTGTTTTGCGTTTCATGTTGTTAATTACGCGCTGCGGGGGAAACGTGCGGGGGCGAGGATGGCCATGAAAAGGTACGGAAGTGGCACATACGTGAGGACGATGTTAGGTTTCTAAACGCCTTTGCGTCGAATTACATGCACCCGCGCACATACAGAAAACGAATACGGAGGAGCAGCTATTTAGCATTCGACGCTGTACCATCTTTGTCGTAGAAAGCTATGAACTTTTAGACAAGTAGGCGCAAGGGAGATTAAAGACGGAGCATGAATGAAACAGACGTAGCTGAGGATTAAGTGTGAGAGCTTTTTCGAGATATTCACACTTTTCTGTTTACGTGTATTCACAAATAACTTCTCATCAATGCACTGCGTGCCACATTATGACATATTACCGACGTGTTATCGAAGAAACGTCGCAAATCTGGGTTCGAAAATTGTTCGAACATTCGATAATGAAGTCATTACATATTACGGAGGTTGCGATTACCAGCCTTACTTATACTTAAGATGTCTCAATGTAATGCAAGATATTGCATTTTTGTAATAAAACATATAATCGTTTAATTACAATTTTCCATCGTTCAATAGCAGTATATATTTTACTTTAAAATCTGAGCTACTCCTGTCATAGGTGACCGACACGACAGTCAGCGTATCACCTAATAAAACTTTCGACTAAATTTTTACTCGAATAATATATTTTTCTACCTTGCGAAATTGTATGAATAGCTTCTAAAAAAGTGTAATGTTCGCAGCTTCCGACGACCTGAACTATCAGTAATCCATATCCACGCTTTGTCGACTTTAAGGCAATCGCTCCCTCGCTCAAAACAGGGCTTTTCATCGAAATCAAACGGCGACTCTACGATTCCTCAGAATTTCCCCCTATGAACCGATGCCGTCCGGCTTAGCCCCATTCGACAGAGTGGATAACAGTACGGATCAACGACTACCCCCGCCATTCTGTTCCCTCCCCTTACTTCTCACTCTCGGTGCACATAAACAAACGCACACGCCCCCGCCTCTCTTGTCTCGTATTCGAAGCGAAATAATTCCCGCAAGTTATGCATATCGACGTAGGAATAAACTTTCCCTCCAATTCAAATCCAATCGGTGGATACTCTGCCGAGAAAATCGAGGAGAACTCGTGGACCGTGCGCGCATACGTGTCCTCCACGTACGCGGACAGATGCGCGTCGTGTACGTGGTCTCCGTGCGTCTGTGTCTCCGGAAATCCCGGTACCTCGATGCGATATTATTCATATGCCGGCGATGTGTGGCCTCGTCACTCCGGACGCAAAGGCAATATAACTTTTTTTCCCTCTCTATATCCTTTATCTTCCGCGCCGTTCCTCTTTTTTTCCCTTTTCCCTCGCTTGCTCGCCGACCCGGTTGCCCCTCTGTCGCCCCTACCGCTTTCAACCCCGCTGTCGCTCCCTTTCACCCTCTGTTTCTCCATCGTAGCATCTTGTTTACACCCTCGCCCGCGCGCGAAATGACTGTTTGCCGTTCAAAAGTACGCGCAACTGTCTTCCAATACGGTGTGCTGGCAAATGGGTACGATGTCATCGTTAACGGTTCAGGCACGATCTTTGAGCATTAGAAACAAAGCGCGGCAAATACGTTCTGCGCGTTTGGTTTCGGATAATGTTTGTGTTAGCGCGTGTATCGACATGTACGATTTATATTGAATGGTATATATTATAGTAGAAATTGTGGTGCAGCATATTGCAAAGGAAGATAATTACTGGATTAGATAATTCGGACTAGATACATACTAAACAGACAATACTAAGATTTTGCTGCTATAATGACTGTTTGCCGTTCAAAAGTACGCGCAACTGTCTTCCAATACGGTGATGCTGGCAAATGGGTACGATGTCATCGTTAACGGTTCAGGCACGATCTTTGAGCATTAGAAACAAAGCGCGGCAAATACGTTCTGCGCGTTTGGTTTCGGATAATGTTTGTGTTAGCGCGTGTATCGACATGTACGATTTATATTGAATGTTATATATTATAGTAGAAATTGTGGTGCAGCATATTGCAAAGGAAGATAATTACTGGATTAGATAATTCGGACTAGATACATACTAAACAGACAATACTAAGATTTTGCTGCTATAATGACTGTTTGCCGTTCAAAAGTACGCACAACTTTCTTCCAATACGGTGTGCTGGCAAATGGGTACGATGTCATCGTTAACGGTTCAATGGAGTTAGTGCGTGTATCGACATAAATGGTATATATTATAGTAGAAATTGTGGTGTAGCATATTGCATAGGTAGATAATTACTGGATTAGATAAGTCGGACTAGATACATACTAAACAGACAATACTAAGATTTTGCTGCTATAATGACTGTTTGCCGTTCAAAAGTACGCGCAACTGTCTTCCAATACGGTGTGCTGGCAAATGGGTACGATGTCGTCGTTAACGGTTCAGGCACGATCTTTGAGCATTAGGAACAAAGCGCGGCAAATGCGTTCTGCGCGTTTGGCTTCGAATAATGTTTGTGTTAGCGCGTGTATCGACATGTACGATTTATATTGAATGTTATATATTATAGTAGAAATTATGGTGTAGCATATTGCAAAGGAAGATAATTACTGGATTAGATAATTCGGACTAGATACATACTAAACAGACAATACTAAGATTCTGCTGCTATAATGACTGTTTGCCGTTCAAAAGTACGCGCAACTGTCTTCCAATACGGTGTGCTGGCAAATGGGTACGATGTCATCGTTAACGGTTCAGGCACGATCTTTGAGCATTAGAAACAAAGCGCGCAAATACGTTCTGCGCGTTTGGTTTCGGATAATGTTTGTGTTAGCGCGTGTATCGACATGTACGATTTATATTGAATCGTATATATTATAGTAGAAATTGTGGTGCAGCATATTGCAAAGGAAGATAATTACTGGATTAGATAATTCGGACTAGATACATACTAAACAGACAATACTAAGATTTTGCTGCTATAATGACTTTTTACCGTTCAAAAATACGCGCAACTGTCTTCCAATACGGTGATGCTGGCAAATGGGTACGATGTCATCGTAAACGGTTCAGGCACGATCTTTGAGCATTAGAAACAAAGCGCGCAAATACGTTCTGCGCGTTTGGTTTCGGATAATGTTTGTGTTAGCGCGTGTATCGACATGTACGATTTATATTGAATGGTATATATTGTAGTAGAAATTATGGTGTAGCATATTGCAAAGGAAGATAATTACTGGATTAGATAATTCGGACTAGATACATACTAAACAGACAATACTAAGATTTTGCTGCTATAATGACTGTTTGCCGTTCAAAAGTACGCGCAACTGTCATCCAATACGGTGTGCTGGCAAATGGGTACGATGTCATCGTTAACGGCTCAGGCACGATCTTTGAGCATTAGAAACAAAGCGCGGCAAATACGTTCTGCGCGTTTGGTTTCGGATAATGTTTGTGTTAGCGCGTGTATCGACATGTACGATTTATATTGAATGGTATATATTATAGTAGAAATTATGGTGTAACGTATTGCAATGGAAAATAATTACTGGATTAGATAATTCGGACTAGATACATACTAAACAGACAATACTAAGATTCTGCTGCTATAATGACTGTTTGCCGTTCAAAAATACGCGCAACTGTCTTCCAATACGGTGATGCTGGCAAATGGGTACGATGTCATCGTTAACGGTTCAGGCACGATCTTTGAGCATTAGAAACAAAGCGCGGCAAATACGTTCTGCGCGTTTGGTTTCGGATAATGTTTGTGTTAGCGCGTGTATCGACATGTACGATTTATATTGAATGTTATATATTATAGTAGAAATTATGGTGTAGCATATTGCAAAGGAAGATAATTACTGGATTAGATAATTCGGACTAGATACATACTAAACAGACAATACTAAGATTTTGCGGCTATAATGACTGTTTGCCGTTCAAAAGTATGCGCAACTGCCTTCCAATACGGTGATGCTGGCAAATGGGTACGATGTCATCGTTAACGGTTCAGGCACGATCTTTGAGCATTAGAAACAAAGCGCGGCAAATACGTTCTGCGCGTTTGGTTTCGGATAATGTTTGTGTTAGCGCGTGTATCGACATCTACGATTTATATTGAATGGTATATATTATGGTAGAAATTATCGTGTAACGTATTGCAAAGGAAGATAATTACTGGATTAGATAATTCGGACTAGATACATACTAAACAGACAATACTAAGATTCTGCTGCTATAATGACTGTTTGCCGTTCAAAAATACGCGCAACTGTCTTCCAATACGGTGTGCTGGCAAATGGGTACGATGTCATCGTTAACGGTTCAGGCACGATCTTTGAGCATTAGAAACAAAGCGCGGCAAATACGTTCTGCGCGTTTGGTTTCGGATAATGTTTGTGTCAGCGCGTGTATCGACATGTACGATTTATATTGAATGGTATATATTGTAGTAGAAGTTATGGTGTAACGTATTGCAATGGAAAATAATTACTGGATTAGATAATTCGGACTAGATACATACTAAACAGACAATACTAAGATTCTGCTGCTATACCCTATATTGAACTAAATTGAACTCAACTCAATTCAAGTCTTAACATCAAATTGGCGCATTTCAGGATTTCACGAGCAAAATGACGGAAACTATTACTATATATATCTTCGAGCAACTTTAGCCAACTTGTAGTAACGAAATGATACGACTATATGTGCAAATTTGTTTCCTCTTCAGGCTTTCAGTTTTCAAATTCTGCACATCGTACATGTGCATCGCTCTCCTAATAGTGTCGCACACTACATACTCTCCGCATAACGTCGTGTACCTACATATTTCCCCATACATACAGCATCGACTGCCTTTGTCGTTGCTTTTCGGCGACCACACACTCAACCCTTACTTCCCCGTATCGATGACATACCGCTATCACTCAACGCTCTTCCAACCCATAAACCCCACACCTACCACATTTATTATCCTCAATTCTGCATTACCACCGGAAAGATGATCCCGATTCTGCGACATGCAGTTTCTTCAAAGTTCATATTATACCGTTTTTCAGCGCACGTTACTAATTACAATTCCTATAATAATTCCCAAATATATGTAGGAATCGAACGCGTCATCAATCAGTCACAGTCTGCCGAAACGGCAGCTGCGCTATGTTATGCATTCCGAAAGATAAGAGGCAGTTCAGGGCACACCGCGATAGACTAAAGACGTGCGTAGTGTGGCTTGTAGTCCCTTTCATTCTAAGACGTAATTCTTATTCCAAGCTATTTGTAACACTGTTAGAATATATTTTATTAACTTAGTAAGTCCGATTTACTTTCCCTGTGTCTATCCTCCCTACATATAAGCCCTACATTAAAATCGGAAAGCATCCAGAATCGTCCATGCGCATCTACCTTCCAGCCGCCTATCTTCGTTCCAACAAAGTGTCGAGCGAATGCGTAAAGACGAAGTTTTTCCTCGCCGCCCGTTGATGTCTAATGTCATTACATCCGCGTGTACAATGGGGCAAGCTAGCCACCGTCAAGGCGCCCGCCACGGTGCACGAAGTTATCGCGACTTGGTCCGCGATAGCGAGCGGATACAGTAATTAAATATTCGAGCGGCTGAAAGCCCATTGAGGTCGAGCGGGGGGGCATAGAGAAGTCCGACCGAAGTTTCTTCCCGATGTTAATTACGGGCGCGGGGGTTGGTTGCGCGTCAGTCGCGTCGCTTCTCGCCTAATTAGATCCGAAGGCAGCGAAACGCTCAGATCAAACGCCAGTCAATTTCGCCCGCTCTATTAGTCGGCCTCCAGCCGCGAGACGTTAGCGCACGGTTAAGTGTAACATAATCTTCCTGCTGCCGGGCGCACCGTACAGCGACGCCTCGTTAATGTTACTATAGCATAATCGATATCCGCGTGCGCCGATGAAACCGCGACGGGCGGATCGCGATTGCACCGCTGCCGAAGGGTGGCCGGAGACACGAAAATTTCTCGCGGATCGATCCGTGCGAAATGAATGCCGACAGTCGGCTGGCCCGGTGAAATATAATCCGCGGACACGGCGACGCGAATTAAAAAGCGAGAAAAAATAGAGGGGGAGGAGGGGACGGGGCTATGTAGTGAGCGGGCGGCACGTTTATGGCGTAAGTGCGTGATTAAATGTCATTTGAACGAATTGTCGAGTCTCGGCGGGACGCCGGTAGTTATGCCGGCTTCGAAATTTCGGGGAAAATAAATTTTCGACGAATCGTCGATATTTATTAATATTGTACCTCGGCGGCGCGTACAGCGATTGCGAGTGTAATGTTAAACGATCGCTTGAAGCGGCGATGCTCGGCGGAGCGCTGATATTGTCGATGTATTTCTGCCCGCGCTGCGGGAAAAGCGGTACTTTTCAACAAACCAATTTTTAGTTTAATTTTTTTCCGGGAGACAGCTTTTGGGCGTTATCGTTGATCGAACGTCGATTCTGCTGTTTTATTAAAAAACCCCGCGCGGAATGTTAAAGCTGAATTTAACGACTTAAACGTGCGCGATACCCGGGCGTTTCCGTATTATAGGCATGCTGTTAATTAAACCTTTAATGGAAATGAAGTGTAGTTAGTATAATGCGACCCAGATACTACGAACTTACTGAAAAAGTAAATGAAATCGTCAATATCCACGAATATAAAGTACAGCAGGAATAAAGTGTAGTTAGTACAATAAGGTAATTTAATTTAATTTAGTGTAATAAAATGTAGTTAGCATAATGCGACGCCGATACGACGAACTTACTAAGGGACTAAATGAAATCATCAATACCCATGCCCATAATGTACAACGTGAAATAAAGTATACTTAGTACAATAGGTTAATTTAATTTAAGTTATTTATTATTTCAATTTATGTAATGTTAATTTAATTTATTTTTTACTTAATTTAATTTAGGGTAATAAAATTAAGTATATAATTAGTATAATGCGCTCCGGATACTACGAACTTACTGAGAGACTAAATGAAATCGTCAATATCCGCGACTATAAAGTACAACGGGGACGAGGTCGAACCGAATTGAAGGAACTAATCCAATTTGGGAAGCTGCGGGCTCCGAAGCGTATCGGCTCTTGGCGTTTTTACCACAGTTCGAAATTTTGCCCATCGCTACAACTCGTCATCGGCCAAACCTGTATATTAGCAATGTCCAAAACGCGTTCATTCCTCTACAGTACAATATTCGCCATTTACGTCACGGTGCTCTCGAAATTGGTATCACCCACGCAGACGCCCACCTTACGCGCACCGAAGCGCCACAGATCCCTAACTTCGAGCAGAAGCGCGTGATTTGAATAACGCAAATAATTGCTGACGCCGCCGAGCAGCATTCGAAGCAATCACACTTATTAATACAAACGACCCGCTTCAATCATCAATCCTCCTCGAAGTCAAAGAATCTTAATGGCAGTAATATCAGTTCATCGTCGATGAGGCTCCTTAGAGGAGTTCATCGTCGTCGATTTTCGTTCTATGAAGGAACATCACTCTCTTTCCCTACCGCCGTCTCCATCCGCTCAACCCCCGACTCACTTTAGCCTCTCACCCTACTGCTCTCCTATCTACCTATCTATCTATCTTCCTCTATCTGCCTACCCATCCATCTTCCGTCCTCTATCTACATCTCTATTTCTCTCGCGCCATTCGTCCCACTCGCGTCCCGCGTCGTTCGAAGGAGGAGTCGTGCTGATTGGAAGGCTAATCACGCGCTACTCTCCATTACATTAATTAAAACTTAGCTCTCAACACCACTCGGATCCCACCTCACACACCGCCATATCCGCCGCCCTTCTTCCGTACCCGCCCCTTCGCGTCTCGACCCGCTTTCTATTTGTCTCTATCTTGCCTTTTACCCTTCGCTGAACACAAATCCACGTCTCGTACACCACGAAAATTCTTAGTGACGTCCGCAGCGCTAATACGTAAACGCGACGTTATTGGCTGACGCGACCACTACTTCCGCGGGACCGGATCAGTTCGGTTCGCGGATTCTGTGGAAAATTGGGCTTGCTTTGATACCTGGACATTGCGATACTTTCGACCATCTAAGAGCTTGCGATAATTTATGTTTACTGGAACTTTATGTGATTAACCGTTGGATAACGGTTGCGGGATGCAACGGAGATTTTTGATGTGTTACTTCCGTTGTTGTATTATATTACTTGCTCTTCTACCGGTTTCAATCGTTTAACAGTTTGCGGTAATTAATGCTTTGTCAATCGTTATATGAGTAATCATTACACTATAATGAGTTATTATTACAGTAGTTTCTACCCTTTAACAATTTGTGGTCATTTACGCGGAGTGAATTGTTATATGAGTAAGTATCGGGTGACTGTTGTGTAATGCGCCAGTGGCTTTTGATATATTAGTACTTTGACCCTTTCGACGCGGCGTACCTTGTTGCAAATACGATGTAACGGTACAGGGTAGTCAAGACATAAACGTTAACTTTCCTGTGAACAAAGCGTAACGTTTTATACTGTGTCACTGACACTGGTACAAATTCTCATATTGGCAATATGAGCAGTTGTTGAAATGATGAAACAAATTGACGATGAAAAAAATAAATTTCTGTAATTTTGACGGATGGTGACTATATTCACGGATATTATAAGGGTAGATATTAAATTAAATAAGCGACCCACTTAACGGTTTTCTAATCTCACGAGAAACATTACAGATTATTTATATTACTTTGTAAGATTTTTCCTGGCGCTTATTCACGGAATCGTACAAATATATATATCGATTTTCATCTCTTCCTCTGGTTTATCATTTTTCAATTTCATATATTATGTATCTATTCGCTATACCTTGTCATATAACTCTGGATACTCGTCAAATGAGCGGGTTGCATACATCTAATATTAATAAAGAGAGAGCGGCGGAAGAGGAATTTTGAATATGACGGTGTTAGAAACAGGGAATTTGCTGCCAGAATTTTATTGACGAGAATTCTGTTTTATCAGATGTGAAACCGACGAACGGACGTACGCGCGTACAGGTGGAATGTGATAATAACAATTCTATGCGCTCTGCCCGTCACGTGCGCTTACTATGACCAAATAGCTGCCCCGGGTAGTTCGTACTTCGTAGCGTGTATTATCGCGCGCATACCGGAGGCCGGCCGAATAACGAATGAAACTATCAAATCGAATAAACGGAATAATTTGTAAACACGCCGGTGCGCGCGCGGCCAGAATTCCAGCCGCGCCCTGTTCGAATCGCCGAATTAAATCAGGAAGAAGCGAATCAGGGTATGAATTGAGCGGACGCAAAGTTCAATTACATAACTTTTCCCACATACCTGATATTTGCAAATGAACGCGAGGACAGGGGCAGAATCGCCCATCCCACCGTTTCGTCCGACCCTTCCGGCATTCTTCCGCCACATTTGCACGGCGAGACGCCGAAAATTAAGCGTCCCGACGGCGAAAGCTATGCAGATAACCGCCGATCAATGTAATCGTAGGGTGGAGCTGTTGTGTTCGCGAGATTGCGGGATCAACTTTACACGGAGACAAAGGCCGCGCGACTCGTCAGGGAAATGCGGCTGCGCGTCATTTCGTGTAACGCGTTAAGGTGGATTTTAGCAAGTCGCCGAAAGGTCGCGATTTTTCGTTATAAAGAACTACATTTTAACACGTACAACCATCTTCAGGAGGACACTAACGTCAATCCTTTTACATTAAAATTATTATCTACACTTACATGAACTATTTTTCCTCACTAAGAGGGATATGTTTGATATTTTCATCTTTTAATTCTATTTATATTATGTTGGTTTAGTGTATCTGTCTATCCTATTATATAAAAAGGCTTATCGTCAAATTTAACTTGTACTTTAATTGGATGTGTACGAAGTTTAGCTCGGGCTATTTCTTATGAAGTTGGGTTATCAATTATTTTAATTTCAGCAATACTAATAATACAATCATTACATTTTTAATCATTTTGTTATTATGATGTGTTAGGTCAAGTTGGAATATACTTTTATCACATAATACTAATACTTTATGTATAAAGACTAGCTGAAGTAAATAGTATACCTTTCGGTTTTGTAGAATGCGAATCAAACTTAGTTCCAGGACTTAATATTGAATTCTTTGGTTTTGGTGTTCCTCACTAATTCGTTCTTTCTTTTAACAACTATTTTCAAAGCTTATTCTATAGTATAAGTTTGAGGCACATTTTCACGTACATGATATGATGAGTATTTCGAAAAAATTGTGTTCACCTGTATGAACTGTTACGTGACTTCTGGCGGCGACGAAGATATACGTTTCAATTTATGCAACGAATTTATCGGGATCGGGTGTAACGGTCACGCGAAATTATCGTTACGACAGGTTAAAAGTTATGATACTTGATAATGTCGTTCCCCGTAATGACGTTTGAAGTAGACGTCATATGCGTCGAGTGTGCTCGGAATGAGAAATACAAATGGAAAATTGTTACGCGAAATGAAGTTATTTTCTGGGAACTCGCGTCAGTGGAGTCTGACCCATATTTGAAATTTTCCCGATGGCACTTTGAATATGTACTCCCGCACTCGCGGAACTGATATAGCGCGGCTGCACGTTAAAGCATTGAAATTTAAATTATATAAATATTAAAACGCTCGTGTCGCGTCGCGCAAATATCATTGGAAAAAACGTTAATGAGAGACGAGGTCGTTTGACGAGGGAATACAGAAAATTTTCATGACATTATCATTAAATTCAACTGATTTCCGGCTGTTATCACACTTCACTTTTTGCTCGCCTTCACACTAGCGACTCGATGCAATTTATTGCGTAGCGTGATTTAAGGACCAGATGTATTTATGCATCCGTTCATAATTCGTGCAATACTTTTCTATTTTTTAATCTATTGTACAGTCCGCATTCGAAGGTTTTTATCAACTGTAACATTTGATTTTAATATGATGGCGCCTGGGTAATTATTTATTAAAAATGTAATTAATGTCATTAACAGCAGAAAAGCGATTCTGTTTGTATCTCTACCGACTCTGCGCGCAATTACCTGACAAATAATGAAAAAACTCATTGGGCAAATGCGGAAATTCCTATCAAAGTTACCAAACGAAACCCATACATGAAAAGTTGAGTCACGTGTTATTCCCAACCTTATTAATAATCACATATAATAAAATGAGAAGAAGCATTTTTGTTGGTTGAAATTCGAAAACTTATTGAGAATTTTTAGTAGAACTTTCCTACATTTCCCTACGAATTCCAACGAAAAAGGGTCTCTTTCTCGTTTTATTATGCAGACGATAACGAAACATAAAATGTCCTCCAATTTCAAATATAATTTTCAGCGCATTTTAATACATAGAATTTCTACGAATTTGGAAACAATTTCGATTTATATCGCGAGTCGCAGTTCATTAAACTTTCAGTTATGTGGTTTTCAACCTTATTACAGATTCTGAGAAATGACTAAACAGTCCTTTCTTGGTTGAAAATCAGAATTCATTTAAGAATTTTCATTCCTAGAAGTATCTACATCTCATTCGAAGTGAAATGCGTTATATGTGCGTGCTTTCATATAGAAATTCTTAAGTAAATTCGAGTTTTCAACCAACGAACACCGGTCATTATTTGCAATCCATTAAATGTTCCTTTCGCTACGCTCACGAGTGTCCCATGATGCATACGTGTTCGATCGAGAAACGCCAACGAGACGTCCGCGACAGAATTTCCGAAACGGAGCGAAACTCAACGATGTCCAACGACACGTCAGTCCTTACTTTAATCGTCCCCGGGGAATAATCGTTACGCGACAGGAATTTCCGCCGGTTGCGCTGCGCGGAAGGAAATTCTGACGAGTCGCAGTCGTCGGTACGATATCGTGCAACAAAAAAACCGGCAATGCGCGTCAGTGGATCGTTCGCGGACCTCGTCTCGCTGAAATTGGATCCTCGGCGGGGTCTAAGTCATAGGTAACAAGTACGGTCTTGCCTAGCTCGGAGGATCATGGGAGGATGTTCGGTAAATAAGGACCCTCGGTAAACTGGCTCCGAACGAAGACACGAGACTCTTCGGAAATACCGGCGCGGAAAAATTACACTCACTCGTTGCGGACTGTTGCGGTTAAGTGTTAAATTGGTTACGCGTGTTGGTGCATTTTTGCAGATGAGAGGTTCTGATACAATGGATTCCCAGAACATGAGGTCTGATGACGCGAATTCTTATAACGGGCGAAAAGGTTGCGACTAGTGTTTTCCTCTAACGCAATTTCTCGTTTATTATCGTTTCATTGTATCTCCGTAAACTTCTTGCTCGTTTTCACAGTTGTTTGTTTTTGACGCGATCGCTTTTAATACAACGCTATGCGCATCGATGCTTGCAATGCAATGTGATCGATTTTCTGTTGCTTTGGTTAACACGTTGACTGGCGTGCGTATTTTGCCGTATTAGAACGGCGATGCTATGAAATACTACAGCGTTTGACTGAATTATGCAAAACATAAATAATGTGTAAGTATGGGAGACCAAGGAATCGTATCACTATTCTAACAATAACTGCATTTATAAAATAATTATTATTACCCATTGCGAATATTTTGGATCTTCAGTAAGTTTGTAACTTAAACACTATGACCCCCGCTGTGCTGCTAATTGAATATACTTGCAACTATTTCAACGACGCAAATACTTAATTGCACCAAGACGAACACGTTGAAATATAACTTTGAACGAATCAGATTGAAATGCATCTATCTTAACACATTGTTGACCGGCAATTTTCGGTAAAAGTTGTCTCAAGTCACCGGCTAATATTTCGTAATTGAATATGGAAGTGGAACGATGTAATTAACCTTCAATAAAGTTTGCGGATAAAATTAAAATTGAACTGTTGCGACATAAATTTGATGTAACTTTTAATATTTTTTCAGATGATTAACTGATAGTGGATTTCGAACATGATTAACGCAGTCATTTATAACGGGCGAAAAAGTAGCGAGAGGTTTTCATATATATCTTGTTTATTATCGTTTCGTTTATCTCCGTTTTCAAAGACTCGTTTATACCCTTGTTATTTTTTACATTTTCAATAATCATTTTCCAAAATACTACAACTTATTTAAAAAGCACTCGGGCTACTATATTAAGCATTCACGTATAATTTATTGAAAAATACTTCAGCGTTTGACTGAATTATGAAAACTTTAATACTGTGTTGTAATAAAAGCCTCTGTACCAAGAAAATAACTGCTTTTTTATAAAAAATTAAACGCGATTGAACACAGTGATCTTCAAAAATCTTTGCTATATTCTATATTGCCCAACGTTTCAAAAACTAAAACGCCCGACTGCAAGCTAATTGAATATAGTTAACTCGTGAACGGTCAAATACGTTTGCACCAAGACGAAAACGTTGAAATATAACTTTGAACGAATCAGATTGAAATGCATCTATCTTAAAATGATGTAATGCATTTGCGCTGTTGTTTGACAAAATGAAGCCGCTACCATCCGTTAAATGTCACCCTCACTTACTTCAGCCTGTCACTACAACTGCGAAAACCGATCACGCGCCTTTAATCGCGCCTTTGATATTCTTTCCCGTCGATTACCGAGCGACCGAAAACAAAGCCGCGCGACACAGAGCCGGGCGAAATAACTGGGAAACATCGAGTATTTAAGCGACCCCGATCGTTCTTTGTCAACCATACGCTTTTTTTCGGTATATACGCGTGGGCGAACAGGCGCACACGCGCGCATACGCATGTCGTGCGAAGTGGGCCACGGTTTAACTTTCGAAAAGAATCAACAGCAAAGTGAGCGACGGAAGTAGCGGGCGGTGCCGGGGGTTTGCGTCAGAGGGCGGGCAAAATTGGAAAAAGCACCGATCAAACAAAATTAATTGGGTTTCGAGAGTCGGGCCGCAACAAAGCAGCCGTGAACGAGCGAACCAATTCGAAATACTTTCTCGTCGCGAATAATTTCAGCCGGCCGGCTCTCATCGGGATGAAAGAGAGGGATCGATCGAGAGATCGCGAGAGGCGCGAGACTCGTCGAACGTCGAAAACGTTATCCTTCCGTAAATCGCGTATCGCTTCCGCCTGTAATTTCGCTCCCGGAAATAAAACGTCGTATTTGATTAGAAGCTGCATCACGTAGCGCATATTGCGGCAGACACAGGTAAGTACACATCGTTATAACGTCTGTCCACTAAAAATATCGGCCGTATCCGAAAGGTAAATATGTGACGAACGAGGACGAAAAGGACGGCGGGCGCCCGAGAAACGACCGATCGACGCTCGAGCGCGAATAATTGACACGTGACGAGCGCGGACGTCCTCCTCGCGCATCCGCTTTCTCGCCTCTTCCTTCCACCGCACACTTTTTCGACGTCTCCCTTCCGGCCGACCCGAATCCGGCGGAAGCGCGCACGAGTTATTATCGGAAATAAATCTCGGTATCACACTGATACGCTCCCACTATTCGCGGACTGTCGTTGCAGATGTGAATACGGCCCGAACATGTTGAGCAGTGTGCTTGTTAATGAGAACGGATAATCAGATAATAGCAATTCTTTGCCTGAAAATGGAAATCGATCGGGTAACATTTATTAGAGCGTCTCCATGTCTTTCTTGAATAAGGTTTATGTTTGTGTGCTACAATAATGTACTACAATCAGATTTGTGTTAATGCAATGTTATGTGCGGGTGGATTTTTCTGATTTAGTAAAGGTGAAAGTTTATGGGTGATCGGTTGTCAAGGCTTTGCCGCCTCCTCACTTCACACATCTCTTTTCACTCAATCATTTGTTATGATTTTGTGACAATTTTGGGTCGATCTACAATACTGTATTTTACCGAAATTATGTTTTAACCATTTTTTATACACAATTTCGTCGTATCATACCGAAGCAGCTCAGTTGGAGTAACGATGCAAACTCCAAACTATCTTTCGCGAAAACATCGGCACACGGCTGAATTCAGACGCAGCATCCATCTAGAAGTCAACTTATCAAATAGATCCCGGCCGCAAAAGTCTCACCGAAAAAGAAATGTGAAAAATGTCTGAAAGTGATCTGCGAAGTGAGAAAGCGTGCAAACGCTTGACAACCGAACATCTACTCCTGACCAGAGGGCACTGGCTCCTGCGAAACATATAGAGACGTTCAAACAAAAGTTCTCAATCGATTTCCATTTTCGGGCGAAAAAAGCCCCTTTTATCTCATTACCCACGGGACCAAGTACCGGCACAGAGCAGCGTCACCTCTGGGAGTTTGGGCTTCGCACACTGTCCCACTGTGTCGCACTCGCGAAATCACGAAGCCGCTCGAAATACATTCCCAATACACGCGCAAGCGAGTTTCGTCCATACAGGTCAGTGGTATAAGCTCGCGTACAGCGCCCTATTTCAAAACTATCCTCCACAAAAGCGTAATCCCGCTACGCCGACGGACGAAAATGCGTGAAATGCATCCGCAGAGATAACCGTATCCGCGCCGTCAACGGATCAAACACGCTGTACGTCGCAGCGAGCGACAGAGAGGAGACGGCAAAGAACAGGATTCCGCGGACGAGTCGGCGCGGCCGCTTTTCAATAAAAATCAAACAATACGTAACGAATCGGTGAACACAGTTTTCTCTCGCCGACGGTCATGTACCCATTCCCAATTTGTATGCCCGCCCGGTGGCTCTCTTTTTATGCCGACTCCAGCCTGGCCGCCGCCGCGGTCAGAGTTGCCCGACGCGGCCCGATATTAGCATTCGTCGTCGTTTTCCCGGCAGCTTTACACACGACTACGCACGCGAGTGTATCCGCGTGTTATGTCTCTACAGAAAGTCGCCCCTGAGAGGATTGTTCAGACTTGGAACTCAAAGCCTCTTTTCCTCCACTATGTTCCCACCTCCGGTTCTTCCGTCGTTCTCTTCGTCTCTCTCTCTCTCACACACACACATTCTCTCTCTTTCTCTCTCTCTCTCTCTGTCTCTATCTCGCTCGGGCTGGTTGCACGAATGGAATTTCACGAGAAACGTTTTATGCGCCGTGGCTCTCTCGTTGGCACGTCGCCTCGAGCGCTTTGTCGGAGGGCAGTTAATTAATAAAAGCTCGAAAAAGGGGTTGGGTCGTCGAGTGGGTGACAGGGCAAGTCTGTGGACGCGGGGTGGTCGTGGGGCCGAGAGTATCATCAGCAGCATCGCCAGGACCCGCCCGCACGAGCTTTCGTCGCACTGGCCACCCCCTGCGCTCGCCCTTTGCCCCGCCGCGCGCCGTTTCATATTGGTCGCTCGCTCTACTTGCAATTCAAACGAGACTCACGTGTCGTAAACGAGGTACTTGTCGTCTGTCTTCTCGATGCACTGGCCCTTGCTGGTGATGACGGATCCGTTCACAGTTACCAGCTCCGGATTGCCTGATAAAAACCATCGGCCGTTCCATTGCTCCGGAAAAATGCAACCTGAAAAAGAGACGGGCCCGTGTGTAGACAGATGCGTGTGCGGATGTGTGCGGCTAGCTGCGGGTGTGCGCGGAGCCTTTATGAACGAGCGTACACGACGTGTGGTACAGTAGGCGTACAGGCGTGTGGGTGCATTGTATCGGAGTACGCTCGTCGGGAAATTTTTAATTTGAATCAAAGCCCGAGTCGGCGCGCATGCGCGGCCGGATTGAATAAAAAGCGATACCGCTCTGAGACAGATAATAAATCGAGAGTGCGTAAATAACGCACAATGAAGGCTAATGAATGCCTCGCGAGGAATTCGCGTTCGGCGCGAATAAGCGCACAGAGTGCGCGGAAAGCGTCGCGGAATATCGCCATGGGAATTACGGAATACGTGATGGCCGTGAGTGCGGCCCGAAAGCCCGACGCTATCGTTCGCGCTGGGTGGCTCTTTATGCCGCGAAAATCGTATATCACGTAAAAACGAACCGCCATTTGTTATGCGCGCCCGGCGGTGCGCGAAAACAAGCCCACCCGCGCAAAACCTGTCGCGGCGGATCTGATTACACGGCTTTGTAAAGCGCACACGGCAGTCTCAATGAAACTGGGTAATGACGTTTATCGTAAATAAACCGTTCAATGACTAGAGAATTTTATGTGTGCAGCCGACTGCTTGCCGCGCTTTTCATTTGTTTTCATCGAATTTGTTACGACATCTCGGCACACGGACAAAAGATTTATTGCGAACAAAAGTTTAATTACAAAATTACCTACCAAAATTGTATTTATGTTATAATAATGGTAATATAACATTCTATAATGAGAGTTTTGCCTGCATAACACTTTTATATAAATACTATTTTCCTCGCCGAACAAGTTGGCGGCACTTAATCGAACAAAAAACTGCAATAACGCAAACAGTCATAAATGACCTGTTTTCGTATAATTACCTAGATTACACAGCTGTACATACAGCGACTGTGCTATTGCCACCTATTCCACGGAAAACGCAGGTGAGACTGCAAAAACAATTACACCCGCTTAAACAGCAGTCCACGCTCTCTTACACAATTAAAAGAAATTTGCAAAGCGCACCGTGCCTTAAGGCACCAGTCGATTCCTGCCACTTCCAACCTCTACCCTTCCTCCACTCACTCTCCCGTCCGCCTTTTTCCTCCCTCGTGCACATACTTTCACCTCTTCTTACCTTGTAGCTACACCCTCTTCAGCCTCCTTCCATCCCTAGCCACCCCCTCACATCTCTTTCTTTCCGCAAGCGGAAATCTGAGATTCCTGAAATATTTCGAATACCCTCGGCAACGGTGGCTGCGCTCAAACGAGGTTGTAAAAAATGAAGAATCTCCTTAGAGAGATCGGATTATCAAGGAGGCGGGTACAGTGAATTTCTCATTCCTCCGTACTCGTCACCGTCGCCGCTCTCTCTGTACTTCTCTTTTCCCTCGCCCCGTTCATCCCTTTGTACGTGTGCACCTGTAGCGGCACCGAGGATTACAGCGTAGAGACGTCGCGATTAAGCATTGTTTGCCGGAAGCATTTTGCATTTAATAAGACCGAGCGTTTGGGAATCTCCGACGTTTTCTCGGCTCGCGTCGAGAAACGAAGGGCGCACGGTTGGAGGTTGGGGCCGCGCTGAAGGGAGCGAGGCGGAATACCACAATACAGCGGTATCCGCAAGAAACGTACAATTGCTTCTTTTCTTGCGAGCGTTCCTTCGAAGAGATCCCGGATAATGCCGACATACAGAAAGCGGGGGGTGGAGGCAGAGTAATTTGTTAGTGCCCGAGGGCCGATCGGGAAACAGTTCGTTGCCGTCGGTTAATAATCAGCCGCACGGCACGCGGCTCATGCGCGATGCTTGCTCTAATGGCTCAAGTATTTACGTTAATTAAGGCGGTACACGGAGTCAAGGGTTTTCGAATTCGATGCGGGGCCGAAACAGGGGGACGCGAAGGGCGGGAGACACGCGGATGATAAAGAAAATATGCACGAGGGTGCGTTTAATCAAAGAGTCTAATTGGAACAGTACGCCAGGGAGAAATAGGGGAAAGTTAGCTAATTTTGTCATGCACAGAAACAGAGTGCAACGATATGACTAATTAAACAACGTGTAAGTATTCTGCGTTTGGTACAGCCGATTATCATGGAATTTTCTCAGTGTTTGTCGTACGTTTATCCTACAAATGTACTGTCTGCAGGAACTTGCTGTCAAATTGTGAGGGGATAAGGTTCTAACAATGATATGGGCAAAAAATCACGAATCTTATTCAAACACGGGCACATCGAACACTGATCTGTTGCACGATGTTCATCAATCGCGAAAACAAAAGATAACGCCGACGGAAGAGTATTCCTACGTCGTTGTCGCTTGATCATGTACAAAATACGAATTTAAAACACTAAAAATTCTACCAATGTAATTCTAAAAATGTTAAATATATCTGTCACGATATCCAAAGTATACAGCAAGTTATGTTCCATAGTATTCTCTTGGTTAGTACCTAAACCAACATCGGCGTGACCAACTATTCTGCACGAAATGAACTGCACCCAATCGAAGAAACACATTCACCTCACCTTAAACCGATAGCGCATCGTCGCGTTTCGATCGGAGCAAACTGGGACGCCGACTCGAGAGGTAGTCGAGGGCGTGGATATTTGCACAATGTTGCCTTCGAATCCGCCCCTCCTTCGGTATCCCTTCGAGAGTTCAAATAACGGCTGGCTAAATTAAAGGAATCGCGGAAGAAGTCGGAAAAAAGCAGCATAATTAGCGGAAACCGGCAGGTACCCGGGATAACAAAATTATTGGAAAACTTTCAGCGAAACATACCGCAGAGTCTTCGCAGGTGAATTAGCGATCCAGGGAAAGAACTGCATTAAAGAAAACCGCGAACTCATCTCGCTCCTGCGATCGTGACATTTGACGTGCCTCCCGCGCAAAGGGCACACAGGAATCCACCCTCGCAAGTGCGTGTCATCGTCGGCAAACGGTAAAGTCCGTAAACGTTCTTCCCGGGAAGAGCTGCGCCGACTGAAGTTGAAATTGAAACGCACTCGGGGCTCGGACAAAGGGCGGAATGTGGAAGAATTTTGCGCGCCGGCAAAATTTCAATTACGTCAGTCACGGAGTTACTCAAAGGCCTCCGTCAATACGGAGCAACAGGCTGCACCGCGTAAATGTCGCTCGCTAAAACTGTATCGCAACGGAGGCGTGTACATCAGACTGAACTCTAATAGACCGTGCTGGCGGCGTGCATGAATTTCTAAGCGGCCGTATTTTGCGCAGCGGACCGTTAACGCGCAGTCGGATGTGCGGCGAAATTCTATGCGCGCCCTGCGCGCAGAAGTTCGAGACCCGGCGTGCTTCAAAGCGTGCACGCGTATGCACGCGGACAAGCGGAAAGTGCCTGTGCCGGAACACGGCGCAAACACGGGCCAAACAAGGCGCAGGCGAAAGGATCTTGGCAACATTTTCTTCGGGCATGTTCCCGGCGAGGTTCGGCGGCGGGGAATTATAAAAGTGCCGCAGGGAGAAAATAAGTAACCGTGGTTCTAATTAGAGGAATTTGGAGTTAGGCCAGCGGGCGATGTATTCGCCCGAAGCTTTTCATTAGCGGAGATCGGGAGCAGGGTTGAAGCGTTATCCACTCGAAGCAGCACGCATGTTAGCAGTTCGGCTGATCACGTTTGCGTCACAAAGAATCAGTGTGGTGTCAAAATTAATACGAACGCAACAGAAATTTAACACAGAGGTTTAGCAGTCAACTTCCGCGACATCGAGTTTACAATGTGTTAATCGCGAACGTATTATTCTAAGCAAGCCAAAATCACGCGAATGCAACCGCGATCGTCAGGGTTTTAAATGCTCAACACTGCTTTGTTACAGTTTTACTGATATGATTTTGATAGTCGTTAGATTCATTTAACACTTTGAGAATCATTGATATATATGATTGCATGCTTTACATATCCCGTAAGTCTCACCTCAATGAATTATCTCAAAAAATAAAATCTTCTCTTTACATTTATACTTTCACAGCTTAAATTTTGTTTTATACGGTATTTTCAGACAACATTACCTAAATTTCCTTTTCTCATTTTAATGTACGAAGTATCGATGTTGCCTATAAGATCGGTAGGTCACGTACGAATCACGTCGCACACTGGACTATTTTCTTTCGGCAAAAAGCTTCGGTTAGCATGATTTATCTATCGTACCCCATCGTTCGATCGTTTTAACGGTACGCTCGTACGTCGTAAAGTCAGTCTACACGCGAAGGCGCGCAAGAAAAGCACGAGCGAAGGTAGATTGTGCGCGCAGATACGCGGGAGACATTACGATCATCCGTGGCCCCTCGGACCATTTCAGAACTCGTAAAGTGCGGCAAGAAGAATTAAAGAGAGCGAAAGGGCAAAAGTAAGTAGCGGCAAGGGTTATAATTAGGGAAAATTGGAGTTAGGTCAGAAAGCGAAGTTATGAGGAAGGAGTTACGTAGCGGGCGCCGGAATATTTCGAGGGGCGCGGGGCCGGCTTTTTTGCTGGAAGCTGCTGATATAATTGCTAATTAATTACCGAACCCCCCGTCCCCGCGCCTCGCCGGTCTCCCTTTCACTCTTCCTGAAGCCGCCGCACAAATCCCCTTGCAGTTTCGGCGCGCTGGCTTAAAAGAAGTAAGGATAATTCTTGCTGCCTGGCAAGTAAAGTAATATCTGCCCGCCGACGGCACCGCGGGATGTAACAGTTCTTATCTCGATATTTCAACGCCGAAAAGCTTCGGTGTTTTCGCCCGCACACTGGTAATCCTTACGAATGTAGCCGTGAGAACGAGTTCACGCGGAGCGATGCATTTGGATTTGTCCACGTAATACACGTCTTTGGTTTTAGGTCAAATTTATTAATACGATGCGCGACTTACGTGCTCCCGTTACTTACATAGAGAGCGTAACGTTGTCGGAGCTTTTAAATCTGTCAGTGATCGGTGTTAGTATTTTCGCAAATTTGTGCATTCGCTACTGAATCGGAATGAACACCGGAGGAAACGCCCAAATATGGAAAGTACCTCAAACAATTCTTCACTTGCATCACTACGTTGTAGGTGCATTAGGGAAATAATTTTGTTTTTGGTTTGAGATTTTAAGATGTTTGTGTTTAAGTGTAATATGCGCTTGTTTATGTTTTCTAGAAAAATATTTTTGACGTGTTATATAACCGGCTTTTTTGTACAGATTAATTTATTTTGATGCTACTGTTTTTGTGCCATGCTTATACGTGCTGAAGATGTGGTGCAGCGTCATAATATCTTGAAATCTCGAAGCAAGAAAAGCGCCTTTTATTCACATTACAAAACAATTCGTGAAACCGTTTCCGAACATCGATTATCCTGAGCAGCAAACTTAATGTAATATAGGTGAAATATAAGTTAAATTGATATAAATCACTGGGAAGGGTAAAACTGTTTTCTCCTGAAATTCTTGAAATCACTCGCAGATACCGAACATCGATTATCCTCACTATGACAGCAATCATACGGTGACTACGTATGTTCCCGCTCGTGCAAAATCCACGTAGTTCCGAAATAAACGAAAGCGTCTCCTAAAGAGCGCGGTTCGGCACGCAACAGAAGCGTTCCAGAGTTCATTGAAGTACAACGACGCGTATCCCTGGCGCTGCTTTACGAGCCTAAAGGGAGTTGCGCGCGGTGCGCTGCCGCTCGAGTGTCGCGAGTCACTTTATGCGCGCGCGTTCTTATTTTTTCTCGCCCCTTTTCGTCTCAATGACGGAAACGCAGTAGCGATGGGCGTGCGCAGGCTCTCGCGACCTACTAAACGCCCTTACATATGGAAGGACCACGGTGTCGTAAAAATCGCACCACCGGGGAGCGGTTCTAGAAAATAAAAGTGGATTAAAGGGGCTCCGCCACCTGGCAACGGGAACAATTCGGGATCTCGTATTTCCTGCGGAACGTAACTGGCGCCCGCGCTCCTTGAGGAAGTAGGGGGACTTATATCTGCCAGAAGGCAGCGCGGACTTCGCCGGCAAAGCTTCTCGACCCAGAAACACCGCGGCGAATCTACCTTCAGATCCTGTCCGCCGGCGGACAGGATCAAATTATTGTACCGGCTATCGCAACCATCGTGCCTCGCGGATCAAGCCAGGGAGAATAAAGCGCCAGGCTTGGGACCTCTGATGCCGCGCGGATGATTTTTCCGAGCCGGAACTTGACCCGTTAAGACCCGGAGAACTTGCATCGGACACGCCGGATATCGAATAGCGAGCGTGTGCGAAACTACGCTGGACCGTGTGTCCTGACGACTTCAGCTTTTTCGGCGATGGAAAGGACTGTTATAACCTCCATGCAAAAAAGTAGTTGCAATTTGCTATTTAAATTTCAATTTTAGTGAAAACTAAAATATGTTCGTAAATTAAAAAGTGTTTCGAATATTTTGAGATCGGAACGATATGAAACAATAAAGATAGACATAATTATTATGAACAGATTGTATATAATGGAGGAATGTGGATTGTTATAAATGAGGATTGTTATAACCTCCATGCGAAAAAAAGTAGTTGCAATTTGCTATTTAAATTTCAATTTTAGTGAAAACTAAAATGTATTCGTAAATTAAAAAGTGTTTCGAATATTTTGAGATCGGAACGATATGAAACAATAAAGATAGACATAATTATTATGAACAGATTGTATATAATGGAGGAATTTGGATTGTTATAAATGAGGATTGTTATAACCTCCATGCGAAAAAAAGTAGTTGCAATTTGCTATTAAAATTTCAATTTTAGTGAAAACTAAAATGTATTCGTAAATTAAAAAGTGTTTCGAATATTTTGAGATCGGAACGATATGAAACAATAAAAATAGACATAATTATTATGAAAAGACTCTACATAATGGAGGGATTAAACTCTAACTATCGGATAGTAAAAATTATAATTATGTATTAAAATAGAAAACAATAATTTCATTACAATTTAATTCTATATTACAAAAGCCACACGTAACTTGTGTCGGGCATGTTGGATATCGGACAATGAACGTGAACGGATCTAAACCGCATCTGGTCTGACGATTCCATCTCTTTCTAGGACGGAAAGTACTCCTAGCGCGTTTATGATTTTCCGCGTGCCGTTCAATTCGCGCAACACCGTTCGCACGCGGGTTCGCGGTATCATGCATATTTTTGCCGGGAATAATATTTTCTATATTAATACGCCGACAGGATTTTTTTATTGGCGAGAAGGGATTTTATTGAGATTAAATCGAGAGGAGAATTTTTAATAAAGATTCTTGCGAAGTTCAAGTATTCCGGGCCGAAAACGTGAGGCGTGCTTTAGCGTGAAATAGTGTCAGTGATAAAGACGAGAACATTGTTCTTGGACATCGGCCAGCAACGGAAACGTTTCGAGTAATCTAGCGAACGCTGGGTAATAAGTTTTGCCGTACGTTCGCCATCGGGCGAAAGAGGGAAGCGTGTTTATGGTTCGTTCTTCGAGTTCGACGAACGATGCTGGATGAAGATGAACGTGTCGAAGAAACGGGCGCCGTGATTGGTGGCTAATTTCCACTTAACCCGGCGGTGAGTTACTCGAAAAAGGCGGGTGCACGCCATTTTCGCCTGTTAACTTGACCTACATGGGAGATCTAGAGTGCCCGCTCTAGCTACGTAACAGCTAATTTGACGGTTGTCCAAATGCGACTTCACCGTAGCAGATTCAACGCCAGTCAAGTTGTCTTTTCCAGCGAATTTCACGTGCAATACATCGACGTTCCGTTGTCTCATACCGAAGTGAATTATTTTATGCGCGCCAACTCGTCGTCGTACTGAAGAATTTACGACATCAAAGTCACGTGTGTCACTGAAACGTACCACGGTACCGATTCGGTGCTTGCCCGTGGTATTTTCTAGCGATTTTAGCGATACTCACGGTATTATCAACATATTTTATAACCGGCACGGAAATGTAATCCGCTGAATGCGATAATTAAATGTAGGAGCGTACGTTTACTTATGTACGAATTATTATTAGCGTGCTTCGCAGCGAGCGAAAGAGGACGGCGATTAAAAAGTGTTAAACACGAAATTGCCGGCGCCGTTTAATACCGTTAATTAGCTTAATAAGCTTTATAATAGGAGCACGCCGCGAGTGTGACAGATTAAACGACATTTGTCGCCGGCGGGGAGAAATAAGCTGACAATTAAAAGAAGAACGTCAGTCAGAGGACGCGCGCGCGCGCGCTTTAATTTCCACGCGCGCGCTGCCAAGTGCCGACAGTTTGCCGTAGCTAATTTATCGGAAGCTAATTAGCATTATCAAAACAACGGGCGACGACGCGCGATACGACGAGAATTAACAAATATCGGGGCGATCGTTGGCGAACAAACACAATAGAGGTATATTACATAGGTAATCGAGGGTACGATTACAGGAGGTAGGTACACATAATCGACGTATCGAAAACGAACGCCGACACTCGGCGGCGAGCAGTTTAAACGAGTGCGGCAATGCACTTACTAGGCACGGTAATGAGGCAAAGTGAGCGATGCCGCTGATCAATTTGCAGAAAATGAAAAACGAACGAATTGGCGGTAACGCCGAGGAACGTTTGACTGCGTCAGGAGCGAAATTGCATTTGCGTTTAAACCTGTTACACTAAATTCTCTGTGTCCGTTGACACGGTTTTTATCGGGTTCGCGTGCCCGTGTTTATACGTGTGCGAGATCAAAAGCGAGAGGTACGTCAGACGCTGAAAAGCGAAGTGGCTGAAGTACACATTTTAACTCGAGTGCGTTGTGTGTTGATATAAAATAAGTCGTAAGGATTCTATCGATAACAATGTGTAATATATTATAATAGCACTGCGAATATAATAAGTTTGGTGGGGTTATATGTATAATTACATAAATGAGTACTATCGTTGGATCCATATGGGCCAAAAGAATGTTTAAAAGTGATAGATTCGTAAGAGACTGAAAAATGTAAAAAAGCGATCATCGAAGAATAAAATATATTAAAAGGATTTTATTAATAACAATATGTAAGGCATCAGGAGATAATTGTGAAAATAAGGTGTTCGGTGCGGTTATATGTTAAATTGCATAAATTAGTGCTATCGATAGTTTCACAAGGGGCCGAAGAATGTTAAAAAGGGATCATCGCAGGAAGGTTCTCTGCCGGGGACCAGACTGAAATCCAGTAATTTCCGCTTAACCCAGGTTTACCGGATTATTGGAGGAACGTGAAAACACATCGACTGCTTTTGCGGTTTAAGCTCTTCCCGAATGAAGGTACGCCGGGTTTACAAAGCCAATTTCGATCGCGCCGCGGCTTTGCACGTATACCTTAATTTCATTTCGCCCGCCGTAATTAGTCATCGACCTCGCAAACGAAAAAAGCTCCGTCCGGAGCAGCTCACAAACCGAATTGTCGTTTCGCGACGAACCCTGCGATTATAATAAACGTGCGAAGAAATTGCAACGTCCATTAACGCCCCCGGCAGTCTCTCCACCCACACAAAACGCTGTTTCCGCTCTAAGCATCCACGGCAGCCAAAATGCCCTCTCGATTTGTCAAAGTTAATTTGATTTTTGTCTGACAATGAGTACATATACGCGCGCGTCCTTGAGCGTCTCGTGGAGAATGAACGGGTTTCAGGCGGAATAACTTGATTAAAATAATCTATCACCCGCTAGTGACAGGGGTGATTGGCTATCTGAGTTAAATATGATGGAGCGCAGAAGCTCTGTCTCTCTTTCCGCCGCTGTCTCGTTCGCTCACTCTATCGCTACTACCTATCAGCCGCCCACCTTCTCTCCTTCTCCCCCATATTCTCGCACACACACACTTCCGTTCTCGCTCGTTCGCCCCGGCGCGTTCTCCCTTGGTCTCGCACTCTATGCCTTCCTCTCGCCACCCTCTCACAACCTCTGTATCGACAGAGGTAAATTGATTGGTAATATGTGGGCACTGCCCATCTACCTACCTCCGTGACATTTACCAACGGAAATACCTCGTTTTTCCGATATCCAGGCCTGAAAGAGCCGCTGAGAGAGCTTTTACCGCGGCAAATGAATATTACACCCGTCGCCATTGTAACCGTACACACGCGCGTACGGACGACATTTAGCACAAGACACGCCTCCGCTCGCAACTCGTAATTACTGCTTTATATGCTTTTTATATTCCGTTACCGCGCTACTGCGAACATCGATTGTGCGCCTTGCGTACTCATGTTGGAGGCGTCGCTTTGTGCGCTACATCAAATGACGCGCTGAAAGCTCAAGATCTCGTCCCGGGTTATTGCGTATCTGCTAAACGAGGCGTGCTGTTCGAATTCCTGAATTTTTTTTCAACCATTTTTGAAATATTTTAAATGATCATTTTAATGTGCTACTGAAAAAGTGGGGGTGCAAGTATAGTTCATATGGAAGATCTGAGCAAAGTGTGCGTCGACACTTCTCCAGAATCGCTAGAACTACAGACGGTCGCAAAAATATTTTTACTTCCCTTGATGATTTTTACGGTTGAAGTGTGGAGTTTATTTGTTAACACAACACGTTGCGAGACCTCACGGGTTCCCGCCGCAGCATACTGGTTTTAATTTGGTAGCAAAGGTTTCCCCTAGGGTAGCCACTGTCGTGCGAACGTGGTTTTACTATTTGCCGCTAAAATGACGGTAATAATGGAAAATAAGAAATGGTCGAAGTGTCGAGTAGGTCATTAATTGCACCGGGCGACGGTAGAAAACGATGTGTCGTATGCAAATGTCAACCGTCAGCGTATGAGGACGCGAGTGTTTAGATTGTGTTATTGCGCCCTATCAGAGACGTTGCATTACACCTGTATTCATACATCATGAAAATGCACGCGCCGGCAACATTATTCATCGCATTACACGGCAGAAAAAGAGCATCTAACAATGACTCTTAACAAAATGCACGAATGTTAGAGTGTCAACCGCTATCACCATATCAGCGAGATATATGTATGCGGCGGAATGGCATATAGGAGAACGTATCTCGACGGCGAGACGAAAGTAGTGGGCCACCGGGGGACGAATATCTCGGCGATGCCAGAAATTTGTGTATTTCGCGAGAAGTAATCGCTCTAGTTCACCCTCGGCCATTCGTTGCCTCCGATTAAGCGATATAATCTGACGTACATAGGCCAAGCCATACAACCTGATCGTGTAGATTATTATTCTCGTCACCTTAACATTTTTCCTCCACCTCCATAAAATGCGTCACAATTTCAGAGCAACGTTTCACTCTAAATCCACCGCTGGAAATCCATTAATAATATTAGATATACAAGACTCGTTAATTTTACGAGTTCCGGATTTCACGAGAAAAGCTGCTGAAACTATAATTATAGCATGCATATACACCCTAATCCCAATGTACAATACATCCAGTTTCAGATTTCACGAGCAAAATTCCTGAAACTATTACTACTATTTTCTAGCAGCTTTTGCTGACTTCGCTTAATACAATAATACGTATTTACATCCAAATCCCAATATGCAATATATCCAGTTCCAGATTTCACGCGCAAAATTCGAGAAACTATTACTATTACTTTCCAGCAACTTCTACAAATCCACATCCTCCCCAGGCTTTCAAATTTCAAATTCCGTGTATCGCCTATGTATACATTTTTCCAATAATGTCACATACCTCCCCATGCCTCCGCCTATCTACCATTAAACGCCGACACACTCGACTCGCTACCGCTAAAAACCACAATTATCCCGTCCGCCTACAATCGTGAAGCTATTTGAATTACTATTTCCCAACCGCCACCCTCCCACGCACCCTGTCGCAGAACATTTCGGCGTTAGAAGACGCCCTTGATCCGTGGCGTCCCTAATAGGCACTCGACGCGTTGCGCCAACGATCACTCGAGTGACAACATAAATTTCTGCCAGCCGGGCCAGGCCGTTGTCACGTTACGAAAAGCAAACTTTCCCCTTTCGCGCGTCCCTCCGTTCGCCCGCGCTCATCGATTGGCCCGGGGTTGGTTGATTAAGCGGCGAAGTGGATGTTAAGAGAAGGGTGCGTTCACTGGGCAACCGATCTCTCCCCTGATCGTTGTCATGAACATCGGGTCGTGGGATGATCGACACGTTCGTCTTTCGTCCGTATCATTGGTCCGTCCGTCGATCGGATTCTGATATGGTGCAGGCCGCGTCCCTACGTATCTGTTCCGGACGTTGTCACTCATGCCGGACGCTCCTGTCGGGATTTCAGGATTTACCCACGTCCGTTACGTGTTAACAAATGTCTGGCGCAATGGCGCACGCCTATTGGATTGCGTTAATCACACCTACGGGGTCGGCCCCGAAAGTCGCGGCCGGCTGTGGGTCGCGTGTTTCGGCGGAACATGAGATGCTCGCGTGTAATTGGCACTGGCGATCGGCAAAAATTACCGAACGGAATCAGACACTCGCCCGGGCGGTTCTGCATAAGCATGTTGTGCATCCGCGACATCAATATGTCAATATGACTAACGGACGCTGTTGTCGGTTGTATGCTGAACAGGATGTTGTCTTCGGTGTACGGGGTTCCGAGCAAGCTTGCAGACGTCTGCTAACGGATTCGCGTAATTGCTGCTACGCGCATGTGAGAAAATAAGTTATTGCAGTGATGTTAAAAAACGTATGTACGCGTATTATTTCACGCTGCGAATTAGTATTGGGTGGATTGAAACATTTATAACTAATTTTCCTAATCACTGACACAGGCGGGTGGGGAAATGAGTTGTTATGCGTGCGCGAAAGAAAGTACGTATATGTATTAGAAGTTGGGCGGGGCATATATCGTAGTTCGATCGAGGTACTCGTTAGTTTACGTTTTTCCGTGAGCACTTTTTCTATACAACCGCGAAGTTATGATAACACAGCGACTCGCCGGCGCACGGAACCCAGAAGTTTATTTAAACGTACACGCACGGCCTTCCAGCTAAAGGGTCAAAAACGTAAAAAATAGTTTCTTGCTTTAAATAGCACTGAAAGTACGGTTTTGCTAGTATAATTAGCTGCTTTCAGGATCCTCCGCGTATATAACTTGAAACTCGCCGCTGAGGGAAGAGTTATAAGGTTATTAAGAATAATATGAAAATACTATGGGCCCTTTTGAAATCCCAGGAAGAAGAGCGCGTTGCACGGCAATACGGGAAATTTTCTTGGAAAATTAACTCGGCCGCCGTCCGCGTACGCGTATTACGCGAAGACATTATCGGGCGCAGAGAATTATTTGGGCGGCGATGACGAGTAATTAATTCGAGCGTACGGACGGCGCGCGAACAAGGCCAACAAAGGCGTCGGCATCGTTCGAGACGCGTCGAGGCAAAAAGTGCGCAGATACGGTTATATTTTTTTCCGCCCCCGCAAACGTCTCCTCCGCCTCCTCCGGCTCCCTCCACCTCTGGCATCGTTATTCCTTTAGCGTCCGCGAGTCAAAAGAGCCATCGTGTGTACGTATCAACGCAATATCCTTTTTCACGGCGGACTAGACGCCCCGACAAGCACAAAAGCGGGGCGGGCGAAAAACATTTCACGTTCGTTTGAAATCCCCCGAGCTACAAAGTAGATATTTAATTAAATACAAGAAATGCTGAATTTGCCCGTTCGCACGCGCATCCTGCGCTTCCGTGTTCGTGCGTGTGTGTCGGCGCGTGGGTGGGTGTCGGTGCGTCCGCGAAGACGCGCTCCGCCGCGCTGCAATATATCCGGGTCAATGATTATCGAAGTTTTTCGCAAGGCCCCCGCTGTCAGTCGCGCAACGCGCAAAGTGATTATTATCGCGATGAAAATAGAGCATGAATATTTGCGCGGAAGGAGGCCGTGCGCGCACGGTCGACGTTATTTGCCCGACTGAAAGAGATTCGCGAGTGGTTATTTAGCCGTCCTGCCTTCGTACCGCCGGTGACGCGTATAAAAATAAATCCCGAACAGAACGATTCCCATTGTTTGCCGAGTTTTATCGCTCGCCGATACATGTGCCGGGGAACATCAGGCAGATTATATTTCCCGTTTCGCCCGTGTAAACGTTGAATTCAATTTAGAGGCATTAAATAGTTTCAAACATGTCGTATAAAATGATACCGAAAGCCGAGTCGGTGCGCGACCGCCCGAGGGCATTTATCAAATCATATATTAACCGGGGGTAATTAAAAGAATGGAGGCTGAACGTGAAGTGAATTTAACAGCGCAAACTGTACCCACTTTGAATTAACATATATGTCATGATTGCGGCGCGACGCGGCCTCAAGCGGGTCAAAAACGTATTGGGGAAAATTTTGCATCGCAAATCGGGCATAATGGGCTTGCCGGGCAAAGCGACGCGACGCGATAATTGAAAATGTTGCGAAGTCGCGCGTATTTCGTTCGGCGCTTGTAAGAAAGTCTGCGAAACTTATAATCGATCTGCGTAATTGTATACGTTTCCGGTGCCGAAGTATTGACCCTTTCTCGACAACAGCGCAACTGGCAGCATTTAACACTGACACCGACATCGAAGTGTCAATTAATGAGACACGACTTAGGTGGTCAATACGCATACGGCGAGTCCACTCTGCGAAATATTCTCAACGTGCTCACGTAACTGTGGAGTTTATTAGATTAACTTGATTGCAAATTCAAGCTATTCTGACAAAGTTAATCAATTTTGTGCCTGTTTTGGGTTGAATATATTTTAACCACATCTTCAGGAGCCTATTGTTCACATAAATTTAACATAATCCTATTGTTCATGTGCCTTTATGCTACATGATATTTAAAATTGTGCTTAGTCTACTTACACAATGGATAATAAATTAGGCATATAAATTAGGCAGAAAATCCAGCCGAAACAGTATACTAGGCACAATTTTAAATATTCACTATTGAAGACAATTGAATAATGGTGTGTGCAGTAATAAATGGAACACGTTAGAACGGTACCAAAATGTTATGTGTCGCCGCTCAGAACTCAAATCGATCTCATCTTTTCTTTGCGCAATGCGCCGCGGGTCGTTTCAGTTGTTTCGCCCGCAAGAATTCCCCGGTATTTTATTGACCTCAATTATTTTTTGTTTCATACGTGGTGAGGTAACTAGGGGTGCTCTGCGATGGGAAAATTTTTAAGAGGGGAATGACTTGGAAAGCATACCGCTATATATGTACTACTTCATGAATCCTAACAACTATTGCGAACGTCGTGTTCACGTATTTTTTTATGGAAAGGTGTGTCATTGCGTCATACACGTACAATCGAGGCGTATTGTTAAATTCCGAAACCACACGATACTACCGCCCCCCCTCCTCCCGCGTGAAATTAATCGGCGAAGTTGATTGTTGAGTTTTAACGATCAGTGGGCCTCGCATAAAACTTTCATTATATAACACTTTGGAGCATGTGGGTTTTCTTTTTTTCTGCCCACAGAAATTCTCGTCCGATTCGTTCCGTGTTTACGGACATGCAACCTAACACTGCGATATCAGCGAGAAAACAGCGAGTCTAAAGAGAGCAAAACTGTAGATCGCGAGAGTACCGTGTGCTTGTTCTCTATTAATTAAATACTTTTACCGAACCCTCTATCGTCATCCTGTTAATATCACCCTCCCGTCATCCCCCATAAGTCTCCAACACACAAACGCGTATTCGAACACACCGCACCCCCCGCTGTCACATTCGCAATATTCATATAGCATTCAAACATCTGCCCGCGGGCTTACGCACCACCACCGATCTTCATACCTCTCATACAGACTCCGAACATTCGCCGCTAGCTCCTGCACGCACTTACGCCGGTTACGAACCATGATTAAAGAGATACCCGCGCGAACTTATCCAAAAGACGCGCCCGGCGAATCAATGACGCGCAGCATTCGGCGCCACACCTATACGCTGGCAGGAAAAACGATTTTACGCTCGGCGAGATTTTGGATAGCGCAGGAGTGGATTCGCCGCATTATAAATTGAGCTAGAGAGAGCGCGCATACGAAATAACCAATGCCGGTTGCCGTTGCGGGACGAATACGGCTCCCCCGAAAGCGATTGTGCAAGTTTCTCCTCGACTCTCCTTTTTTCCCCCCTTCTATTTCGGCCACCCTCCGCCGTACACTCGCACACCGGAACCTTCCCGGCTCTTCCACCTACTACGCCCGATTCCATTCGTTTCGTCGGAAATTAAATACACAAGCACCGCCGCATAGCGCCGGGCAACCGGATGCCTGGTCGTGTGTGCGTTTCGATGAGCACGTTTCGTGTATGTGTGTGCAGGTACATTCGCTGGTTACGTATACAGGGTGCTCAGGATAAAGTGTTACGCGAGTGCGTGCCTACGAGCGTGGTGGCAGAAAGAGTGTTTTAACCGTTTTTTGATGCATGAATTTGGGTAAGCGCGGCGTCGTGATGTAATGTGTCATGTACGTTTGAGCCTGACGGACGGTTGAAAAGTTTGGGCGGGTTCGCGGAGAACGTGGCGAACCGAGGATATAGGAACCATTGTATGGTTTTAATTGGTTTGACTTCATTAGAAAGTTGAGAAACAAATTTTAGCCGACGTTGCGGCAGTTTGTGCGTGCCTCCTTCGGAGGAGTAAATCATTTTAAGGTTCCGCGGAATGGTTTGGGTGGGATTCGCGAGGTTGCAGTGGCCGATGGACGCGGACATAGGTTTGAACGATTTAGTTTGGTATAGATCCAGGTCAACGATTACGATTTGTGGACATATAAAGTGATACCACGTTTCATACCTTCCTTGCAACGCTTCAATTTCCTATATAAAGCCCCAATAGTCCAAACAACCGACATTAGTCAAATGATTAAATTGTTCATTATTATTGAAAATCAAATTCAAACGTTGAATAAAATTTGTCTCTCAATATTCAATCGGTGATCTGTAAGATGAGTATTATGTCAATATCAAATCAGAATGGTAAATTCAAACTAGTGAGTCATGTGAAAGTGTATGTAAAAGAAAATAATTTCTTGTCTGCGAAAGTTTTCCCTGTCCTTTCTCACACACATTTTCTTTAAACTGAACACGCGGGATTTATTCATAATGCGCCTTACAAATTTTTCAATTAATTTAAATTCGATTTGATTATCAGTGACCAGTATATACTGTGAGAAGAGAAATCAATATGAGTTGTATCCTACATATAATGTATTATATAATATATAATTACTTCAAATACATAATTTCTGTAGAACATTGTTTTAATACATAGCGACAGAGTTGTTAATATGCTCTCTTTTATCTACCTTTTCCATATGGTTGTAGTTCCATATTGTTCGTGATGTTAACAAATTTTCAAAATTCCTGTATGCTATTATAATAAATTATCAGTTACTGTGTAAGATCAATTGTGCACTGCAAACCACTAACCAACGGCAACAATAATATTCTTCCTACATTCGATTAAACGATCGATATAATTTTCGCATAGATTCGATTGTAACGTATTAATCAGAACACCCTGTGGAAGCTAAGAAATCGACGTGTGCGTGAGCACGTTCGTAAACGTACGCGTGTAACCCAGGAAACCACACCCAGCTACTTGTTGAGGAAAAGTTAAGGTGGAAACACTTCCGGCCGACTGCTGCGCTATTTCTCGATGCTTATACGATTGCCAGTTCCAGGTACGATTTAGTGCCCGCCGACGTATACAGATATACGACGACCCCATGGGCTATACATCGCCAGCCGGGCAATATCGCTAATCAGTCGTAAAACGTTAGTACCAATTTCGGGGATATCGAATGATAAATTCGAAAGCGATCGTCTCCTTTCTATCACGACCGTTCGTCGACGTGTTCGTTACTCCATTTATCACTCGGCTTCGTTTATTGACGAGTCTCTGGACGCCGCACACGGTAAAGCGTAGATTATTTCGACCGAATGTCCGAGAGCGAACGATATTTAACACGGTGACGGACAAGTTGTCACATGTTTGCAAAAGTTCTTAATGGTTACGAAGATATTTAATAGCTACAACCCCCACACGCTCATAAATACGTTATACGTAAAAAATATATACGTGAAAAATAAATGAAGTTATGATTGGGGTTTAAGAGGTTCATCGAAATAATTCACGCGCAGTCCTGGTGTTTTAGGAGATTTGGGGCAGTAAGTCACAGTCTTTGTATACTTTTCTAGCTATTCATCGATTTTTCTATTTGTCCGGCAACAAAAATATACGTTCTTTTTAGAATTCTTTGGAACTTCCAATTTGCGTGCTATACTTCAGCGAGTTATACTTTAATCTGTTTTGGAATTGGCCGATCTGTTGATGATTCGGTCTCTACAAGAAATGTACTGATACGCTGAGTTATCAACGTGTTAACGCGCGTCTAAATGGCAGATCGATGGTCGCTGGCATTTCGTCGTGAGTGCGGTGTACAGATAAGAAAATGTGGACTGGACCGTCGTTGTAGAAGCAATTTACCCGTCTGAGCTCACGAATTTGTGTATAGATCTCTCAGTTGCGACCGGCCTCTTTTTAATTTAAAAATCCTGAATAATTTTGGGCAGGAAAAAATGTTTCACTACGTTAATAACGATGGAAAGAATTGCAGATATGGTTGTAAATTAAATAGAAGCTGAGAGTATGCGGAGACAGACGGCGTCGATAAAAGGACGTAATAAGTGCCTCAGATTTCGCACAGACGATTTCAAATCATTTTTGCCACGAAGTCTTTATACCGCAATATCCATGATACTTAAGCATACGACCTCATTTATGTCGATGTCCATTACGAGCGTATTTAAATCAAAATGTCATTAAAACGTCGTAAGAAAACTGAACATAAATGTAACGTCACTCATTCGGCAAATTCAGCTCGATATTCAAATCCATTCAAATTAATTATTCAAAATTTGATCATCTCGCCTCATGTGTCATGCTACATCGTCATGTTCGCTTACGTTAACGCTCACATGCCCTCTCGCGTAGAATAAATGCAAATTATGTTACTTTCTGATAAATTGTATTGATATCACAACGCCGCAGACCCGACGCAAACTCGTCCCGACGCTTTTAACTTCAAATCTATTTTACGACAGATTACGCGTCGATACGTTGCGAGCAAAGACACGCCATAATTTGTTTTCTAAATCGGCATTCCGTCTGTCACTTCTGTGACTAACGACGTCTCGAATAATTCTGGCCCGGTATTCCTGGCGCTTTAATGAAATAATACTGCTCTCGTAGAGGAAATGCACGGTGGCCGCGCGTTCGGGTCGATCGTGCCGCACGCAAAGTGGTGAAAAAGCTTCATATCTGGTCGATCGGGGTCGTATATATCTGGCGACATGGCAATTTATTGCCACGTCGCGGAGTACATTCCATTTTCGACCGATCGAATGACAAAGTCGCTCCGACAAAGAACGCTCGCAATCGAGCATTATGAGGTAATCCAGTTGGATTTTAATATCCATCCGGACGAACCGGCGGTGTATTACAACGGGAGTCGCCATTAAACATGACCCTTTTGTCTTTCCGCCCTTCTTTCTCCGTGTTTGTATCTGTGTCTGCTCGGTGGAAAATGAGGAACGGTTAATTATTTTCTCCCCCTGCACCATCCGCCACGAACATACACGCGTATAGAAATACGCACGGCCGTACGTTTACGCGCCGTTTTCCATACTGCGCGCTTAGCAATAGGTTTACGGACATTTCTTATATACCCATCTTTGCGGATACGCAACAAATTGGCATATGAACGAAACCCTACATTTTCTTCAACACAGAAATGCTCTGCACTTTCTTCTTCAATGCACACAACCAAGAAAACGTGAAACTTCTAAGATGCCTTCATGCCACGAGAGCAACTGAAGTACTGAGATTCGTTCATTCTTCTGATACTTATCGCATTTCGGCATTACGAGTTTCCAACATGTATACGGAGATAAGAACATGGGTGGGTACGCCGTGCGAACCACTGCAGATCTGAGATATTGGGTTTACAGTATTTCCGCTGCATTGTGTGTACCTACTTGTGGCGATTACTTCGTAAGAACTTCTTGATTACATTGATATTTATTTCTGAAGTAATGCTTTCAAGTGCGAAGCCACTTTCCTATCGCATAAAGAACTTTGAAGTTACAAGGCTTCAAAGTATATTAATTTGGATATACACTAATCTTGTCAAATTGATAAAAGTCAGCACAAATAATAGGAGAGAAATGTAAAGAGGTTTTGTTATTTTCCACATAATTAACGTCCAGATTAGAAGGCTTGATGGATATTAATTTGCATATACGAGTCCATATCAAAACGTAACCGGACCGCGACCGGCGACTTTTTGATATACACTCGTATATGCAAATCATGCTAGAGCCGTGCAACCGTGAAAATGGATAATACTTTTGGCCTGAAGAGATGGTATCACCGGATGCAAGTGTCTCGATATGGAATATTCATATGTTGAAAAATAAAAATGTATAAATTTAAATGATGTGTTTAATTTGATCGTCCAGTCACATTTTTTTATACATCTCTGCACATTAGCCTTGTCAACTGCATAAAAGTCGGCACACATAATAAGAGAAAAATATATACAGGTTCCGTAATTTTCGTTGAGTATATCAGAATGCATCGAAATGTAGGATGTGTGATTTTGTATGAACGAGCAATGAGAAAGTGTGCGTATGAGAGAGAGAAAACGAGAGTGAGAGAGTGAGAAAGAATGCATGTGTCTATATTTGTTATTAGGAATGTTCTCGAAAGAATTTACTATCCTGGAAACCAAATAGTATAAAAGTGTTGAGCACGATATTAAAATAAGTGAGTCTTTGCGAATCTGTCAAGAGTAACGGTGTGTGCGTCTTAGCGAATATTTAGAGATTATCAGCGAATGTGTTTAGTGAGTTTGAGCGAATCTTTGTTAGCGTTTAATACAGAGTGCAGTGCGAGAAACATTATACCCATTACTTTTGTGTTTAAAACCGTTTAATATATCATTCCAATCAAAAATCCTACAAATTTAATTTAAATGATGTGTTTAATTTGATCGTCCAGTCACCTTTTTTATACATCGCCACACATTAGCCTTGTCAACTGCATAAAAGACACCACACATAATAAGAGAAAAATATATACAGGTTCCGTAATTTTCGTTGAGTATATCAGAATGCATCGAAATGACGCGTCGTGTAAACCCGCCGTTAATAGGGCCCGCGGCATTTTTCGTTCCCCCGATGCGTTATCTCGCATTTTGTCTATGAACCGTTTTTTTCCGCCTCCCTCCGCAACGGACACATTTCTCTCCATTTCCTCATCTATTTCTCTTCCTCCCTACCTCCGCCCCCTCCCCGCCTATCTATCCGCGTCCTCGTTCCTCTGCGCCCGATAGATACGGGGAATTGTAAAGAACGAGGGAGAAGGGCATTTTCAATATCTGCCGTATTTCCGCCAGCGTCGTTTCCACCCCTCTGGATATCTACCCGGGGCAACATTGTACGCACCCCGTCAATACATTTTAATATTTCAGCATTCGATGATACTGTCTACGCGCCTCGCGCAACTGTGCTCAACCTGTTTAACCCCCGCGACGGTCAGTCGAACAGACAACGACGGCCGTCCGTGTTTGCTGCGAAATGCCCGCAACCGGTGAAAGTAAAATGCCGCGCGATTCCGCGGACGGAATTTACGACAGCCACGGCCGCAGGTGATGTCGGACGGAAATGCGCGCGGTTAATAAAGTTACGCGCAATTGCGCAAACGCGTTTTTAGTTAACAGCCGCGCCGCGGTGTAAACGGAAAATTGATTATCGCCGGATCGCGCGGACGAAAGTTCGACGGGCGGCGCGCATAAGTCGGCGCCGGGGGAAATTTATATTTGTCGACTGCGGTATAGAGTGCGGTATAGAGTGACGAAGTAATTGGGAGAGTATGAAACGACGATTTATCGGGGCGGAATGCTTGATGCCTGGGTGTAGCGTATTCGGGCGCACTTTGTGCCGTCTTGTGGATATATGTGTATGTTGTTTGGCAAAAGTGGAACTGTATACAGGCTTTACAACACGAAAGTTATAAATTGCACTTCGTCTATCATAAAATTGTATTCGTCGAAAATCATTATTACTTAAATACTTATCGTTATCGTTAAAAATGTGCGCATTAGTTTTAAAAATATATGTATACAGCTAGGTACACTCAACCAAATTTGCGATACATAACCTATCACTAAAACCGTTTTTTCTATACCCAACGAACTTTACACTTCATAATGTATCCGTAAAACTAATTTCCGTCGACATAAATTTCTACTTAAATACATCTCTAGTATTCCCTTAAAAAATTTGCGCATTCCATTAAAAATATCCGTTTGCCCGCTACGCATACCATACCTGCTGTATGTAATAGCTTCAAAAGTATGCGGATCCATTTGAAAATGCATGTATGCCGTTACGCGTATCCAATCACCGCCGGCCTAGTTGCGCAACACTCGGTCAGTAAAACCGTGGCCATTGTTGGCGCGTCGCATTATCTAAATCAACCGCGCAATTACGTCGCAACGTCGGCGGCCTTTAAACGAATGATTTGTAATACACCCGCTCTCGTTGCGCTACAATTATCGGTACGATTATCGTCCGGATGACGAATCGGTTTCTCGTCGTGATACGCGAGCTTGCCAAGCCAATTCCCCCGATCATAGCGGAAACGGCGACAAATGGATCGCCGTTCGACGCCAGGCCGACGTTCGCCAAACTCGACCCCAGACTCTGTTTAAGTCAAACACCCATTCGTTCGTTTCAATAACAACTTCCCGCCACCTGACACCCACCTGACACAATGTTTTCCCGTGTAACCGACGCGGGACGATTTCGACCCGATGAATATTCAAACTCGACGTTTACCGCGGTCGAATATGATTCATCGCGATCATTACTCGCGGCCATCCGCGGCTGAGAATTCGCAAAAAAATTCCGGCGCTAATGCGTGCCGCGAACAAATGGCAGATAAATGTCCCGTCAATTAATAATTTCATTATCGCCGCTCGACTGTCGTTGCGATTATTATGTCGGCGATGCCACGTGGCGGTCGCACTTTCATGGAAAATTTCTATCAACGCGGGCGCGTATTTGTTATCCCGGGACGTTCGGTAAATTAGGAATTACGGCGGCACGGTTAATCGATGCTTATAGCTTAATCCCGTCGAACTGACAATAAAAGAACGCCGGTAATGACGCGTGCGTTAATGCGCGAACGTTGTCCGACCCGTGATACTGTGTCGCGGCGAGCAATTTTGATTTCGCACGGTCCAATGCTCGTGAACGATAATCAGCACGGTTTTTCGCTCTTTCGTTAATTAGCCGTCCTCTGATATGCCGATACGCGGGATGACTCAAAAATCATTGTCGGAAAATAGTCGCGACAAATTCATTTAGAAGTAAAAAAAAAAGAAGATTGGAAGAGCAAAATAAAATTGTCCCTGGCGGAGATTCGTTAGTGGAAAATATTAGGTCAGAAGTGGATTGATTTCGGACAATGTGGACGAATATTGTGTAACCGACGGGACGTCATCTCCCAGAGGCGAATTTTCTTTCAGCACACTTTTGAGTGTCAGCGCGCGCCCGGGAGAACGAATTTTCCATTTTCCATTAATTAGTTTCGTCGGGATCCTGACGTATGCCGAGGAGGCAAGACCGAGTTCCACTCCCGACATTCGTTATAAAGTTTCGGCAGAGCATCGAACAAATACGAAATAGTGGAAAAAATGTAATCAACGCCGATACATTAGCTCGGTTAGCGAAATAGCAGAGAAAAAAGTCGCGCAACAATTAGAAAACAGGAAATTGAACATCCGCCGACTGACAGACGTTGTCTCGCGCGATCGCGAATTTTCATTACGCATTGTAAGCGAATAACCACTGTTCATGCGGTTTTCCTACATTTGCCGCTAATTGTCATCAATATTTATGCAACCCGTGATGCGAAATATCGCCGGCGCGTTCAATATGCGGGTTAATAGCATGTAGCGAAACGATTGAATCAGAAGTACCGAGGTAAAAACTAAATCAACGCCGGCATATTAATTCAATTAGCGACATAACGAAAATCTAAATGTAACAATTACGAGAGCGGGACGAATATATTGCAGCGTTAAACCAATAACAGTGTGCGCTCAGCGCTTTTCCGCGTATTTTCATTGAAATAAATATAAAGACTCCATTTCCGTTTACCGTCAATTACCTTTATCAAAATTATGAAACATTTCACCCATCAACAGCGAACTTCAACCGTGTAATTCATATGTCACACATTACAAATTACCGACTAAAAAACCCTTACTCTACAGAACCGTATAAACTGTCATTAGAACGTACTGGATTAATTTCACTGCAAATTCAATCTTTTTTTGTAATCTTTGTAATTCGTTGTGCCTGTTCTGAATTATTTTATTAATTCTGCAGGAGCTCCATATGTTTCGAGGCCCATGTTCTACCTTTTCGGAAGCATTATGGATTTTTCACAACTCCTCCGGAAGATATTCTATGATTTAGTGTGTTCGATATGCACAACATGTAGAACCATGTAGATGTATATCTAAAACATCGCAACATCAAGAGTTTCCTCATTGTTAAATAAAACCACTCAACCAGAGCAGACACAAAAAATGATCAAGATTACACCGTACGCGCGTGTCGCCGCAAAAAAACTTAAAAAGACGCATCTAAGAGCAATCTTTTCCCGTTTGCCTCGCTCTCGTCGCGCAACAGCAACAGTCAGCGAGTTCAATTTTTCCGTTCGCCATTAATTAGTCGAGCTCCGCTCCCGATGCATTTCGCAGCGTCAAGTTTGAGTCGCACTGTCGGCGTTCGTTATAAAGTTCTCGTAGCTCGCAACAGACAGATCTTGCTAGGGGAAGAAGGGAACGAAGAAGAAGTCCTCGGCCTCCCCTTCCTCTCCGCGCAACATCCACGCACCCTCCTCGAGTTTATAATACACCATCGTCCCGGCATCGCCGTAACTGTATATTTCATGGATTCGCCCGACGAGCATGGCGCGCAACGCAGGAGGGGAGGCCGAGGGCTGAAAAGGGAACGGCAGCGGGCGGAATATCCAAATACCTTGCGGAATTGTGCGTCGAAACGCGAATTATACGCACCTCGAGAGATACTTCGACGAGATTTCGCACGGAATTCCTTGCCGGCCTCGAATGGCCTCGAATGGCCGCGGAGGCATGCGCAACAAGCGACGGATATTTATACGGTTTCGCCTAACAAATATGCGTGGCCCCGACGCTCGCGATAAGTTTAACCTTTTGCGGTCGCGCGCGCCGGCAATTCCTGCCGGCATACTTTTAACCTGCACCGTATATGCCAGGACGCGAACGCGGCAGACCCCTTCTATGTTTGAGGAGAAAGAAAACTTTCGTTAGAAAACTTCGGTGGGACACGGCTCATTATTTTGGGCTGCGACGTGTCTTCACATGTTTAGAGCCACGCCAGATTTACATGTGGTTCTCAGGAGGCGACAAGAGAATTTTCATTATTCTAAGTATATAATGAAATAATAGGAAACATGGTTGAATTAAATCGCGAGACGTGGCAGACAATTTGTACATCTGCGGAGTAAGAAAAATTAAATTGTAAAACTGCTCTTAATAGTTTGGGCTGCGACTTATGTTGAGACAATGACTGCCACGTTAGATTAAAATGTTGTTCTTAGAAGGCGACAAGAGAATTTGCATTGTTCTAAGTATACGACGGAATAATAGGAAATATGGTTAGACTAAATCGCGAAACGCGGTAAACCGCTTGTATCTGTGAGGAAAAGAAAACTTTCATTAGAAAACTTCGGTGGGACACGGCTCATTATTTTGGGCTGCGACGTGTCTTCGTATGTTCAGAGCCACGCCAGATTTACATGTGGTTTTTAGGAGGCGACAAGAGAATTTTCATTATTCTAAGTATATGACGAAATAATAGGAAATATGGTTGGATTAAATAGCGGGACGTGGCAAACAATTTGTACATCTGCGGAGTAAGAAAAATTAAATTGAAAAACTGCTCTTTAGTTTGGGCTGCGGCTTATGTTGAGACAATGACTGCCACGTCAGATTAAGATGTTGTTTTTAGAAGGCGACAAGAGAATTTTCATTGTCCTAAGTATATAATGGAATAATAGGAAATATGGTTAGACGAAAAATCGTGAAACTCGGTAGACCGCTTGTATCAGTGAGGAAAAGAAACATTTCGTCAGAAAACTTCGGTGGGACACGGCTCATTATTTTGGGCTGCGACGTATCTTTGCATGTTCAGAGTCACGCCAGATTTACACGTCGTTCTCAGGAGGCGACAATAGAATTTTCATTACTCTAAGTATATCGTGAAATAATAGGAAATATGGCTGGATTAAATCGCGAGACGTGGCAGACAATTTGTACATCTCCGGAGTAAGAAAAATTAAATTGAAAAACTGCTCCTTAGTTTGGGCTGCGACTTATGTTGAGACAATGACTGCCACGTCAGATTAAAATGTTGTTCTTAGAAGGCGACAAGAGAATTTTCATTGTTCTAAGTATATGATGGAATAATAGGAAATATGGTTAGACTAAATCGCGAAACTCGGTAGACCGCTTGTATCTGTGAGGAAAAGAAAACTTTCGTTAGAAACTTCGGTGGGACACGGCTCATTTTTTTGGGCTGCGACGTGTCTTCACATGTTTAGGGCCACGCCAGATTTACACGTTGTTCTTAGAAGGCGAAAAGAGAATTTTCATTGTTCTAAGTATATGACGAAATAATAGGAAATATGGTTGGATTAAATCGCGAGACGTGGCAGACAATTTGTACATCTGCGGAGTAAGAAAAATTAAATTGAAAAACTGTTCTTTAGTTTGGGCTGCGACTTATGTTGAGACAATGACTGCCACGTCAGATTAAAATGTTGTTCTTAGAAGGCGACAAGAGAATTTTCATTATCCTAAGTATATGATGGAATAATAGGAAATATGGTTAGACTAAATCGCGAAACGCGGTAGACCGCTTGTATCTGTGAGGAAAAGAAAACTTTCGTTAGAAAACTTTGATGGGACACGGCTCATTATTTTGGGCTGCGACGTGTCTTTGCATGTTTAGAGTCACGCCAGATTTACACGTCGTTCTCAGGAGGCGACAAGAGAATTTTCATTATTCTAAGTATATGACGAAATAATAGGAAATATGGTTGGATTAAATCGCGAGACGTGGCAGACAATTTGTACATCTGCGAAGTAAGAAAAATTTAATTGGAAAACTTTGGAGAGGCACTGCTCTTTAGTTTGGGCTGCGACGTGTGTTGAGACAATGACTGCCACGTCAGATTAAAATGTTGTTCTTAGAAGGCGACAAGAGAATTTTCATTGTTCTAAGTATACGACGGAATAATAGGAAATATGGTTAGACTAAATCGCAAAACGCGGCAGACGGCTTGTATCTGTGAGGGAAAGAAACATTTCGTTAGAAAACTTTGGTGCGGCACGGTTCCTTAGTTTAGAAATCGATAGGTTCCAGTATCGACATTTTGGTAGTAATATTATTCGTATTGCTCTCCTGGCTATAATATAACTTTATACGTTCTACCATATTCCGTTTTACGTATCGCGCGTATTTAATCTATACCGGTTGACACCAATTCGCATCATACCAGTCATTTGGGTTCTAACCCTCGTGAAATATTCCTCCCTATCCCCACAGCCGCCATCAGTTATAAGTGCTTTTAACGTCCGTCACATAGGATAGCTGGGCAGGGAAAATATTTAATTCCCAAAATCATATCGCGCTGCCCAGGATTTCCATGCGTTGCAATGTGACACTAATCTGTCCGAAATTCGATGTGGACCACTATGAAATTCGGTATCGGAATGAAAGTGATATTCCGTTTAATGTGCGGTACCGTCGTTCATCGTCTCTACTGAAAATCCAGCCGCAGCGTTATTACCGTGCCGATCAATTTTTAATCGAAATATATTTGCGCCGCGCTCAATACTTAGGCGCATTACCGTGAGAGCCGATGTGCGCACGGGGGTAGCGTTGAAACACGATATCGATATTAAAAATGATGCCGGCGGGAGAATAATGCTGATTTTCTTCGTACCGAGACCCCCCGAAATTCATCTGCGGCATCGGTGCGCTCGTGAATTTTTAATCGGATGCGTTTGCGAAACGAGCGTCCTTACTTATTCGACCGACCCTCCGGAAACTGTCATGTTCCACTGTCAGATGTTAAAAATCATGAGGCGACCCTCGGCTAAACGCTACCGAGACTTTCGTTTTGGCGGGGATTGTCTGAATTTCAATGTTCTGAATTATACAAATATTTGAATATTTTGCCCGTGGGCTGCCGTTGAATAAAAAGTAATTTTTAATAAATCCTTCACAGGGACTGTATAATTGTCGACAGAAATAAATGTTCCGTTTTGACAGAGATTGTCTGAATTTGAAAATCCTGAATTATATAAACATTTCAATATTTTATCCGTAGCCTGCCGTTGAACAAAAAGTACATTCTGATAAATCTTTTACCGGACCAGTATAATTGTCTACAGAAATAAATGTTTCGTTTTGACACAAATTATTTGAATTTCGAAATCTTGAATTATATAAATTCTTGAATATTCTACCCGTGGTCTGACGCTGAACAAAAAGTACTTTTTAATAAATCTTTTACTGAGGCTGTATAAATTTCGATGGAAACGAGTGACACGTTTACCCAGTTTGGCATAAATAGCACCCTCCAATAATTAATTTTGATTACGACTCTGATCAACAACCGACCCTCTACAATGTCACAGAGCACAACAGTTGCAACACAGATCTGGCATTTCGTCGATACGGGCGGAATGATCAGAGAGAATGGCACACGAAATGAACGTGACACTTGCATAATGCAAATGCGGCCGAGTCAAGGCAGTCACTAAGACGTGAACCATTATAATGTGCGAATGACGTCAGAATCTTCAAACTACGCCCGGAAACGGTAATAATCGGAACGCGCGCGCAGTAAACATTGACCTAATATGCAGCGACATTTTATTAGGTGCGGTACAGCAAATAAACGGCGAATATTGGACGATGTGTTTCATTTCCCCCTTGTTATGATTTTAATTGAATCATCGAGGAACATATAAAGCTTCCTCATGATTGAAATGTTTGACATTAGAAATTTATTGTTTTCCATTTCCTTTTCACTTAAAGTCAAATATTTCCAACCGTAAGAGTTCTTTATATGAGCCGTTTATTTTGAAAGTGGCCTAACTCCGTTTTTCAATATTTTCCGGTTACCATGGTTACATGTACAAATTCATGTTATTTATCTCGATTTGAAGATAAATGGAGTTAGGCTACTCTCAAAATAAACGGCTCATATATTCCTCCTTTATCCAATAAAAACCATAATAGACGCAAGTTTTAACTGCGTCACGAGAACCTAATTGAACGATAACGAAACATGTAATCAAATTAATTATAGATCCGACTGGGTAATTATAGTTGCAACGCGCGATAGCACTACCGTTTATTTTATAAATTGGATCACCAATAGATGGCACCGACAATTATGTTCGCGTGTCGGAATTATTACTCCAATACGTTTCGAGCACAATTCGTCGATATTCTCTTTACACCCTACGTGCAGCCATCAATGTAAGCGACACGTTACGCCATAAAGCGCTGTTCGTCTTCCGACCCTTTTGAAATCCGAAATAAACTCCGACAAAATAAGTTCCGCAAACGCGCCTTCGCCGAGAGACATCCACAATGGGGTTTCAAAATTGCGCGTCACTCCGCTCTTGCAGTGAATTTCGAGACGATGAGACGGAATATCGAGGCAAACGTGATACTCAGGATAATACGCAGTTCCCTCTATATGTTCCCGTCTTCTCGCTCCTTCCTACCCTTTGACCTTTCTTCCCCTAACCTTATCCATGTATTGTCGCTGAAACCGTGTCTTTTCTCTCCTTTAAGAGAGGCAGACTTTTTACTTTTTGATTCTTATCGTGGTTTTTCGGTAAAGTTATCGAAAAAGTGTTCCGGCGTGATTGAGGCCGAATGCTCGAGTATTTTTAAAGGAGCAGAACATGCGGAGGAACAGGAATATGCATACCTCTTTCTAAAGATGGAATAAAAGTTTTAAAAGCTGCGCGACATTTCTGCTAATTGTCGCAAGTTTCAGACAGTATATCTTAAAAGTAAATTAGTCGGGCCACGAAGATTTATTTTCAACGTTGTACCAAGCGGAAATCTTATATATCCAATCGTAATACAATTAACTATCTTACTATTTAGGAACGAAATATGTGTTTTACGTCAATTAGCTACTCGTGTGGGTTTTAGCTTCGTTTTAGGACGAGCTGTGTACGCGTCGTTCTCTTTTATTACTCTCATCTTTTCGCCTATCCTTCACCCCTATGCCGCCTCCGACTTTTCTTCTCCGCCTTCTTCTCTCATCCTATCTATCTTATCCGCAGTTCCCTCATCCGCTTCTAACTTTTCTCCACAATTTATCCGCGAGTTTCATTAATATTATATTTACGGAAATATATGCTGGAATGCGACATTATTTGGAAAAGATATGTAAGCAGACAATATACAAAAGTCCAAAATTGGAAACGCGTAAAACGTCTATTTGGGTATATATTCCTATCATTCCATTAGTAAATCTAATATATAATATTGATAGTAATAATTTCTCCGTACTATTCAGGGACTCTATCCTATTCTAGCCTTTCTCCTTAATGTAGCTATACGTTTTATTAACCATTAACAATAACACAGTAAATTTCCCATACTATTTCGAAACCAAACTATACGTTTCATGGCAATTAACCAGCCATGTGACTTCTGCACTACCGTCCCATCTCATCGTTCCCTCTTCACACTTCCTTCTTTTCGCCCATCCTTCACCCTCATGCCGCCGCCGACTTCTCATTCCCCCCTTCCTCTCCCGTCCTATCTATCTTTTTCGCACTCTCCTCATCCGCTTCTAGCTTTCGCTCCGTAATCTATCCGCGACTTTCATTACGGCGAGCATATTAGCGCCTCGCTGCGGGGCACGGCCGTGGTTATAAATAACAATAAGAGCCCGCACGGACGGCAAACATCGTAAAACCTTTCGCAAACACGGGGACGGGCAGCCACGAACGTCGTAGCCGAGTGTGCCGTGCCAAGAGCCTCGATAGAGAAGCGACGAGCCGGCGGAATATCGCTCCGCTTCGTGAACGGAATATACGGAGGTGAAAAGCTGCGTTCCCGACCGACGACGAATAGAGAAGCGTGCCTCGTGGCGTTTCCAAAGGATATTCCGACTTAAGAGTCGCGACGATTTCCTTTCGGCGATCGCCTTGGCTAAAAATCTCCGGGCTTTTGTTACGTTACGTGCTTCGCGATGCATACTTTTAACCCTTCGTTTCATTATGTGGCAAAGTTGCTACGAATTACATCTTCTAATATTGAAAATTTAACGTTTGACATGCTATGCGTCCACGCTGCGTCATATTTCATAGATACTACTGCTGCTGGAGAAGTTAACTATTCGGCCACTGGTAGTGACAATGCAAAAAACGCGGGCTTTTGTTACGTTACGTGCTTCGCGATGCATACTCTTAACCCTTCGTTTCATTATGTGGCAAAGTTGCTACGATTACATTTTCTAGTATTACCATTTAACGTTTGACATGCTATACGTCCACGCTGCGTCATATTTCATAGATACTACTGCTGCTGGAGAAGTTAACTATTCGGCCACTGGTAGTGACAATGCAAAAAACGCGGGCTTTTGTTACGTTACGTGCTTCGCGATGCATACTCTTAACCCTTCGTTTCATTATGTGGCAAAGTTGCTACGAATTACATTTTCTAGTATTGCCATTTAACATTTGACATGCTATGTGTCTACACTGCGTCATATTTCATAGATACTACTGCTGCTGGAGAAGTTAACTATTCGGCCACTGGTAGTGACAATGCAAAAAACGCAGGCTTTTGTTACGTTACGTGCTTCGCGATGCATACTCTTAACCCTACGTTTCATTGTGTGGCAAAGTTGCTACGAATTACATTTTCTAATATTGCCATTTAACGTTTGACATGCTATGCGTCCACGCTGCGTCATATTTCATAGATACTACTGCTGCTGGAGAAGTTAACTATTCGGCCACTGGTAGTGACAATGCAAAAAACGCGGGCTTTTGTTACGTTACGTGCTTCGCGATGCATACTCTTAACCCTTCGTTTCATTATGTGGCAAAATTGCTACGAATTACATTTTCTAGTAATGCTATTTAACGTTTGACATGCTATGCGTCCACGCTGCGTCATATTTCATAGATACTACTGCTGCTGGAGAAGTTAACTATTCGGCCACTGGTAGTGACAATGCAAAAAACGCGGGCTTTTGTTACGTTACGTGCTTCGCGATGCATACTCTTAACCCTTCGTTTCATTATGTGGCAAAGTTGCTACGAATTACGTTTTCTAGTATTGCTATTTAACGTTTGACATGCTATGCGTCCACGCTGCGTCATATTTCCTAGATACTACTGCTGCTGGAGAAGTTAACTATTCGGCCACTGGTAGTGACAATGCAAAAAACGCGGGCTTTTGTTATGTTACGTGCTTCGCGATGCATACTCTTAACCCTTCGTTTCATTATGTGGCAAAGTTGCTACGAATTACATTTTCTAGTATTGCCATTTAACATTTGACATGCTATGCGTCCACGCTGCGTCATATTTCATAGATACTACTGCTGCTGGAGAAGTTAACTATTCGGCCACTGGTAGTGACAATGCAAAAAACGCGGTCATACTCGTCGTGTGTCAGCTCATACGTACGGCACGTTGCCACCGATTTTTAATAGTACTTTTATGTACTAGGAGAGAAAAAAGGTTTTCGTTTTTGTACAAAAAATATTGATACATTGAAAAGTAAGTAACTGAGATTGAAATTATTTAACAAATACTGCGTTTGGGGGATTAGTTCCAAATTAGCTACAAATTTCTTTCCTCATTGCGCATCGTGAAAAGTATCTTCTAAGATTGTTTTCCTTCAAAAATGAGAAGTCGTGAAATTAAGAGTTAAGGCAACGTTTACATTACGCGTACCGTTAAATCAATTTTCTTCGTGGCCAGGACATGAGAATGAGTGGAATCGGTGAATTCGATGTCTCGTCGACAGAAGGCTTGCGTTTCGGGCAAACAAATTAATCGAAGAAAATGAAAACATTTTATTTTAAATTCGTATAACATTAACGCGTTCAAAGCCCTGTCGGTGTCCACGCTAAGCAACGAATTGCATGTTAACAAAAAATTGATTACGTGCCATTTTTGAATACGCCTTCATAATCTTGCGTCCATATAATCGATTGTGGCTCACATCGATTAACACCCCCTAACAGCCGTTGACAGAGAAACTAGATGTAAAAATACTAGATATATAAAATGTCTACTGTACACCGACGCTATGGATAATGAATTCTCTTGGCGCGTACATCGAAGCGATAAATTCGCTGCTGTCATTCTGGCGCGGCGTGGTCTCATGTTAAAACGTCGAACAACGGGAGGTACGGTAAAAGGATTTTGTTTAATCTAGTTATTATTTGAGGCCAGCCGTGACGACCGAGTATCGTAAAAATAGAGCCCGGCCGAAGTCCGTCCGTAGGTCTCGATGTACGTGACAGTCGATTATTCGTGAATATCGACGGATGTGCTCGTGTGTACGCATCCGTTCGGTTTTTTTCGGAATATCGGACGGCCGCGGTCGTCGGAGTTATTAGGCTTTTGAAAAGCGTCGAATGCGTACGCGGCACGCTCACTCCCCGCGGAAAACCGGCGGATAAAATATCACTTCGTGGGTGGAATACACGGAAAGGCGAAAAGCTGCGTTCGCAACTAAGGCCGAATAGAGGAACGTGCCTCGTGGCGTTCCGCAGGGATATCCCGAGTTAAGAGTCGACTACCGTTTTCGATTCTGCTCAGTGTACTCCAAACGCGTCCGAGGCTTTACAAGGGCGCAAACAATTTTACAGTTATGCAGGAGGGCTGTACCGAAACCGTTTGTCCGCTTTTTTCCTCTCGCCAAACAGCGCGAGATTGAATTCGAGGCTGGAGAAGTTTATGAGCCGGTGTAAATGCTACTTAACTTAATGTCGCATAAACAGCGTTATTGACACAGCTATGCTGGAGAAATGAATAAAAAACGTGTTGTAATTTTTGCCGCTTGGCCTGAATATTTATGAGCCGAAGTGCTATTTAACTTAATGCCACATAATCAGCGTTACTGATATACTTAAGATGGAGAGATAAATCAAAAATGTGTTGTAATCCGTGTCAATTGTACACGTATCATCCGAATTTCCGTTAACATCGCTTCACCGCTACATTCTCGTTTTGTCCTTCTGCTTTCAACTCCTCCGGAGTATGCAAACTTTCTTGCCGACCACGAACGTTAGGACACGCTCGAAATTTTGACACACACAAATGCAATCAAACGCAGCAGCAGCGAACCTTTCGCCGATAACCCGATCCTGCCATAGATTCAAATCATCCACAACGTCTATTACTTAGTCGGCGGAGTGAGAATTTGATAGAGAAACGGCACGGCACGGGGGTGCCGGATGGGAAGAGCGGGTAGGTTTGCCATGAAGGACGAATTGGGAAGCGTGACTGGTCGCGTTTCGTCGGGATATACCGATTTAGGGGTCGGCGAATCCCTTCGACTCACTCGCGAGAGTTATGACAGGTCGATTGACGATAGCTGGTAGGTGGGGTTATCGTTCTCGACGCAAAGACCGTGCTCGGGCTACCGTAAACACTCAAGGGTGGTTTACTCGTTATCTCCCGAAAATAATGGCCACGTAATACGTATCTCGCCATTACCAAAGTACACACTTCAAGTGTTTTAACGACCTGTCGTCGCTGGCAATCGATGCAATGTCGTGGTTTCTTCGAGAACGTGCAAAGCATTTGCATAGTGTGACTGTTTAAGCCTCGAGCCTCAGAGTATATTCAGAGCGAAGAAGAATCATCTGGCGGATTCCGAGTATGCATGATGCATCGATACATTTGTGAAGGATTTATGAAAAAGAAAGAATGATGACGTAAAATATTACACAGGGAAACAATTGCTAGAATATAGGACACTGACATTTTTGTATCGCACATCGCATTTCTTTGCTCTCGCTATCATTCAAGACGTCCTCGTATGCACAACCACCACATATACTAAATTTGTTACCCTCAATCCTGCATCACCTATGGCAAGCACGTCTAAAGGAAGGTGATCGCGATGCTGAGGTATACACGTTGTTCAGTGCTGCGATCATAACAATGATTTGTGCTCCAATTAATAAAATAACTATAACACAGTTATTTTATTAATTTGTTATTTCAGTAAATCGTATTAGTCCGAACTATGAACTAAGTCATTGTGCATTCAAGAAGCGCAGCACCCGAGTAACATGCAATTAGATCCATCGTCTTTAAAATTCTTATCACACCACCGATAAACCCATAACGACATGCCACTCCCTCGTGCATTGTTGATGTCGCCGTTAAACAACGATCTTATACACGAGATATACGTGATTCGACGTAATTGCTAAATCGATAGCGCCGGAGAAATGATCAGAATAAGCGTTCGGACTTGAAAGGAACAGAAAAGTTCGTGATCGCAGCTACCTTACGACTACGTTCACGGCCGATAGCTTAATTCCGGCGCAAATCTGAGCGACGCATTTCGGACGGGATCGTTAAAGGCAAGAAGAGATCTAATTCCGATAAGGAGGAAACGTCGTTGGTAGCGAGATATCGAGATATTCGTGGTCTAGTCGATAATTGCGCCAGCGTGTGCCTGACTTATCGTGCTCTACCCACACGAACCGTCGTAAACATCGGAGGGTGGACCGAAACTATGTGCACGCATACCATCCTCGCTAAGATACAACTCTCTATACATAAATTACGAAAGTGCTCGATAGTCTTTACGACCCAGACGCAATAGCGCGTACGCGATAAAGAGAGTCTTCGCTCGAATTGCCACGAAAATGTACGTGTAAATCGCAGAAAGTAAGATCGAGATAGTCCGCAGTTATTTATCCGCGTAAACGAATCCGATCCATTCATACGAACGACCGTTTGGAACGCGGCCATTTCTAACGACGTCGTTAGTTATGAGGATCGAATTCCGGGGTCATTTTTCCTCCTAACGCTTGCCTGTCGGCTCGACGAGCGCGAAACAAAAGTTATCTAGGCGCTGCCGTTTGTTTACGGGAAATGTACGAAACGCTGAAAGTACGATTGTCATGGCAGCCGAGATCGCCTGACGAGCGGCTGAAGATTTATCCGCGCAAACGAACCCTTTGGTTCATCGGTATAGGAACGCTGGAGCATGAAACTATACTCAACCCACATTGCTAACGACGTAGTTAGTCTGACGTATCAAATTTTGTTATTTCGCGTTCGAACAAAAATTGTATGTGAACAGTCGGCAATAGCTTTGAGGCGTGTGAATTCCCGAGTACGTTTCCCGCAAATTTCAATAGTTGCATAGCAATTTGCACCGAATAACATGTACGTCGGCGGGCTTATACGTGATTTTTGCGCGGTACCGTAACAATGGCTTGAGATCGTAACAGCGTCATACAACCGGTAAATAATCAATCAGTTCTATCGACAGCCGCGCCGACGCCACTGTCCGACCTAAATATCACGAATGCTCCAACACATAACTGATTCATGCCCGCGGCGCATTTGCATCGGGGTGTACGGCGTCGTCCCGTAATTTACAATAACTCAGACTTTCTTCCGACGCGCACAAAGAGAAAGTGGCGACGCTAAATTCCGCGCAAGGCGCGCGCGTTTAGGCGAGCTTTCGCGAGCATCCCGACGAGTGCGTAACTGTCTCCTCCCGGCGCATTTACGAGTGCACAATATATTCTATACGAAGCTTGTCGACGGTATGCGCGGAACGATGCGGGAACTTCTCCCGATGCATGCACGTACATAGACGAGCGGCACAAAGTGAATATTATAAATGTCACTCGCGTACCAACCGGCAGTGAACTTGGCTTAACTGAATTAACGAAGAAGATGCGGCGGGAAGAGAGCGCACGGCCAGAGGGAGAGGTAGAAAGTGAGAGCGCGCAGAAACGATGAGCTTCAGAGAGACCGACGAAGAAGCGCAGACAGTGGGATGAAGATACATGTACAGGGTGTCGGAAAAGGTTGGCGTTTACTTTGTCCGACGTATTACAGAGATCGAACGGGTGGAAAAAGTTTTTACAAGTTATGTCCGAAAATGGTTCACTGGAAAGATATGAGCTTTCATAGATTTACGGGAAATACGTGTTACAATACGTCAGAGAAAACGTGTGTGCATTATAATTCTAAGTGTAACTAATATAAAAATTTGTCATATGATTAAATGTGGGTGTAATTCGTGATTGTCAATAAGGCCTCAAGAGCTTTACTGTCAGTCGTTCTATCGTCTGGGACAGATTTTGTATTACAAGACAAATTTTCTTTACAAGTTCATTTATGCAATTGCTATTAACCCTCGTCGAGCGGACGCGGGGTGGTTAAACGTTCAGCCTGTAGAATAATTACCTACATAATAGCCTGTAGAATAATTAGCTACACAGTATAGTCGTATTATACTTTGACACAATACTCGGCGACAATTCTTTTAGAAAGCCTTATACAATGTTATCTCCAATCCGTCTCCACTTCCAATTGTTAGATTTGGTCAGTCGCGGAAATAAGGCACGCTGAACACAATTTTTAATCCAAAAGTTAGCAGGAAAGACGCGTTCTCAATTAGTTGTAAAGTCTTTGTCGAAGCGTTATTGAAAAGCCGTTTGCGAAATGGAAATTTGAATGGGTCACTTGGAGCAACCATCGAAGTAATCTAAACGAGGTAATTTTGGCGCATAGACGGATCTCAAACCTTCACCTAGTCACTGAAGGAAATAAAAGGAAGTTCAGCTGATAGATTCTCGCCGACAGAACAAATGTTCTTATATACAGAGTAGAAATAATATTCATCGAACGATAATAAAACTTGATGATCCGGCGATCGTGTGGTAGCAGGTACTAATTGAAAACCGCAATACGATAGAAGAGCACGAAACATATTTTACAGTTTATTGTGCAAACCAATATTCTAGATTGCTCTCCCTACCAATAAGAAATGGAAAATTCAAGAAAAGGCCTTTTGAGAACACGATCAATCCAACAATTCCATAACAAATTGAAATTAAAATAAATATTTGGAAGAATTACTATCGTCATCGCTATATTATTGCATTGCTACAGAGAACACGCAAATATTCCCTATCTTGAAATATTCCCTATCTACGCACAGTCATAAGACACACCGTGAGATACGTATATACTTTGATCTCTCTTCCAGCGCAGTCTTAGGTGTGTGGCGAAATCGCCACTGCTCCGTGTATACCAGGTAATCATTCTACAGGCTGGACGGTTAACCACCCTACGTTCGGCGGCCAGACGGTCTGCCTTCCGAAGGTTAATATATATGCGTTTTCTGAATTATACGATATTCCACTAGTGTATGGTGTGGTCTGATATAATGGACGTGCTGCAGCAAGAAAGTACCAGAAGAAGGTTCCGAACTATCAACATCCAGGTAGGCAAACCTTCGGAAATATCGATCGACGATTGACGTCGTTTGGAAGTTTTAAGGAATATCGTCCCAATGGAAGAAATCTGACTAATTTAAATAAAGAAGAGCAAAATTTGATAATTGGTACAAATAACCCAACTGGTAGTGTTCGGCAAATAAGTGCAACTGCCGTCAGATAAATGTAGAAAACGTATATATCTTAATTGCAATGGGTATTAAGAATCATAACAGGTATACGATTTTGCGCAATGAACTATAACACATATGTTGCCCACCCATCTATGAATGCTCCTACCTTTCCAACCAATTATTTTTGGGCATAATTTCGTACGAACTTTTTTCATCTATTTGTCCTCAGTAATACGTAGCATAACTTTGGTCTCAACCTTTCTGGACACCCTGTACCCACGTAAGGGAAGGAGGCAGTCAGGGGTCTGAGGTAGGCGGCCAAAAGCACAGAAGTGCGCGACAGGAAGGTGATGGCCCCGTCGTCGTGCAAACGCCCACGAATCTCTGTGAAAACCTTAGAGAGAACCTTAGAGAAAACCGGGGCTTTGGAGAATAATATTCGAAAGGCCGTCGGGCGCACCGTGACCCCGCATCAAGGGATCGGAATACCGAGACCTCGGCAAATGAATGTTTTTCCACGACTGTTTGAGCAGGCGACGCCTTTCACATTGTTAATTAATTCGCGAAGAAACAGGGACCGCCGCTGTAATCACTTAAACGGCACGCCGCGACAACCGTGGAAATGAATTAGGGAATAAATTCGCGCGCAATTGTCCGCGCAGCCGACGATCGCGGGCTTTCATCGCGCCTTGTCGAAAGCCCGGTCGCCTCGCGGCGATAAAGTCCTTTTTTTACGAACCGCCAAACAATTCGTTCGCGAGCGCTGCCGATAACCGGATCCCACGAACCGACCCTCCCCCATACAGCCCCGTCCCCCATATGCACGCGTCCGTCCCGAAGAATATTACGAGTGGCGCGGCGTCAAAGGACACTCGTTAACGCGCGCAACCGAGAGGCCAAATGCTTTTCACGCCCGGCCATAGAAAGTTACGAGCGACAGACGTCAGCGCGTCTCTTCGCGCTTGCAGTCGCAGGCGCCTTAATCAAGATATTGTAACATACATAGCGCGCGGCTTTGCCGGAATAATATACACTGGCGACGGTAATAAATTAACGAGGCCGTTAAATCCACCTTAATCCCATGAAAACGGGCGGGCCATCGTCGTTTCGACCCCCGTCGTCGTCGTCGTCGTCGTCGTCGTAGTCGTCGTTCGCGCACTCCACAATTCGGGTCGACGTTTATACATCAAGGCGCCCGCACGCCGTAATTGCTAATCGCGCTTTACGTTACGTTTACGATGCCGTAAAGCTCGCCGGGCGTGAATTAAAACAAAATCCAACGGGACGGCTGTGGTCGTTGGCGAGGCCACCCCTGCTCGACGTCTGCGCGACGTTCTTCTTCGCATAAAAGCAACGAACGCACGAAGGTCGACCGCCGGTTGTCAGTGGCGTACGGTTAGATCGTAGCGAGGAATCTCTATTATTTTTTAGAACGTCCTGACTTTCAGCTCACTGGCTTCGAAGCGAGTTTAAGATAATTGGAGATAAGTGGAAGAAGAACTTCTTATTTCCGCGCTGGTGGAAGAAACACTCCGAATGCACCGGTGACTATTGAGAAGTCGCCTGCTTTAGAACGTCCCTTAAATATGCGGGGGGAAATGGCGGTGGAAACAGAGGAATGGCGGGCTAAAACATGACCCGGGATTTCGGACAAAAAAATGCGGAGGACATAGTTTCGGTGCAGGGTGGCATGAGGTACTTGAGTAAATACTACGTTTGGTATCTTAACACTTTACCAACCGAATAAGGCGATTGCCTACTTTAGCAACATGTTGCCTGCTATTTCTGCGTACTACTTTCCTACTTCGGAAAATATAATTTTTTTATCAAATCTTTTTATAAAAAAAAAGTTATAGCTTCCGATCGAAATTGATTTGATTTAACCGTTAATACACCTTAAAAATCATGAAATGCGATATTGTCCTACATCTGACAAACTCTCCAAAATTACGTAAAATAGTTATTCAGTTTCAATCGCATGTGTAAATGACATAATTTTTCTTTCATTCTATGTGTTGAATTGTAATTTTCCAGTGCAGAATCATTACCGTCAAATACAATTTATTAGTTAAAATCATTTTTATATCTTAGGTGTGTTTTCAGTTAGCTGCGCTACTTGCAAAAAATGACATGGTACGCGGTTGGCTAAGTGTTAGGATAATGGAGGTACATAACAGTACATTGGGTCGGAAGCGGTATGTGGAGTTAGACGTGTGCGATGCCGTGCACATATGTGTGCGCGCAAACGCGTATCGCCGGGGACCACGAAATTACGCGGGCGGATCCTTTGTTCAAAATGCCAATTTCGGGGGGTGATGCTGGGGGATAGTGTGCGCGCCGAAAGTTTCGCGAACGCTAACGTGAATGCGCGGTGCGCTGAGGTGCGGTTTAATCTTTCGTAAGTATTGCGCGTGTTGTCTTAAGCAATGAGAGCGTAATGAATAATGCCGGCGCAATGTTTGCTTCCCTTTAATTATGCGTTACTGGCGTTAACGGGACGAACGTAAATCAGCGTGCTCGCGTCGAGCGTATATTACGTTACTGTGTCAATAGCGCGCTGCGCTTGAACAAGCTGCGTTAAATTAGTACTCTGTATAATGGACTGAGTCACGCTGGTAATGACGAAATTTACCCGTGTCGCGACAATGGACAGATTCGGTTGGTTAAATATTTTCTGCTATATCGATACGTCTTATGACATTTCGAAGGTCTTTAAAAATGCTTTGAAATCGAACCGCTAGGTGGCGTCGCAAGGTGGAGCCTTCGACGGACGATCCCTCTCTACATGTACAAGTGCCTAATTGCTGTGCAATGAGACCGATGCGTACCGCCCAGATTATTGCCCGATCTAACCTACTGATCAAGTCCCTAATCGATGCGGAGCGTTAACGATGTACCCCGTGGCAAGTCAACGTTTACCGAAAAGATCGTAAAATAATGTTGCATTTTGGCGCTGGCCACACTCACCACCACCATCGTCAAAGGGTTCCGTGGCAGCGTCAACTTTCCCAGCAGATTTGCGAACAGGCTCAGTTCCCCCAATGAGACTTCAACCGGAATCAGCTGCACGGGGATGAGTGGAAGCATAATGACTAACAGCACACGCGCGAGAAGCCAGAAAATCACTACTTTCAACTAATTTTGACGACACGAAAGCGCGGCATGACAAAATTGCGCGAACGACAAGACGATACTACTGCCGCCTGGTGGCAGGTGGGCGCAACTTTTAAAATGCTAAATTGACGACTTCCGGTGCAGGTACCCCAGTAGTCAAATGCAATGTGCAGTAAGTGGTTGTGTCACTCTGTTAGAATGAGTTGAAATTCGCAATTTTGCAGTGTTTTGTGTTTGGCCCGACGGTTACTCTAATGTTAATCGTAGTCACTAACTGGAGATCGAGTGGGGTATGTGATCTTCCTTGGAAATGTCCTGAAAGCTGTGATGATGGTCGACATGCTACATTTGAAGGTTTGGTAAGTGTGAAAAATTTCAGGTTATAGTTGCTTATGAGATTTTATCATTGACATTTCACCTCTTAGCCCAAATAACTGATGAAACCTGCATGTTAGAAAGATTGAATAATGACGGTGTCACGCAAGGTATTTCCTATATACGGTATTAACACTTAAAGATGCAGGGGTTGCGTGGGTAAAAAGAGGTTAGGTATTGATGCAAAATTTCAACACACGACATACATCGATATTTCTAAATATTCTCCCACACTGTCAATCGCGTAAAACCGAAAATACCGCCAAAATGCGATGACACCCAATTTATTTTGCACGACCCATCACGTTACTTCACCAAATACTAAACACTCAAAGTTGCATCGATATTTCTAAATAACCCCGCACTCCGTCAATCGCGCAAAAGCGAAAATACCACAAAATCCTAATGCCATCGAATTTATCATGCACGCCCCATCACCATTCGTTACAACTGCACGCCTATTACCACTGGCCACTCTAAATCAAACGTTACCCCGTCGGCACTCGCAACCGGTCATCACATCATAACTTTACGTTATTCGCGCGAAAACGCTCGTCCTCCAGTTTATCACATCCCTCTGCCGTTGGCCGGACGGCCGGCACGCGAAAACACTGCCCCGTAGTTAGCCGTTGCCTCGTCGAAATTCGAGACCGGTAAGCACACCGCGCCCCGAGTCCAGGAGCAAACTTACTTGTCGCCGAGCTCGCCGCACGTCCCGGATACGTTCGAGATCCCGACTATCGCGCAGGAACGTTCGTTCGCATAAGTGTACACACCGTGTACATACCGTTCACGTGTTCCGGTAGACTGCGAAGGATTAACCGCAGCGTTTACCCGTTATCCTGTAAACTCGATTAAAGCGATTGCGAGGGGCGAGTTCAGCACCGACGTCGAACGATTTGCGCGATTGGTCCTCGCGTGCGGATCGCAATTCCACGCCGATCGGGCAGCTTTCCGCGTCGCGGCTCGATCGAGACCGCCCGCAGCGAAAAGAGAGCACGCGTGATTCACCGTCGGACGACTAATGATGATCTAGCATCGAATTAACCGCGGCTAATTGCACGTCGAACGCCGTGATGGAGAACGCGTCGCGTCTTTTGTGCACGTCACGCTGGGGGCAGGTACGAAAATTGTCAATGAAAAAAAGGCATATTTCGGGATCTACGTTATATAACACATAGTATGTCATAATATAATACTGCGGGAGAGTGCGTGTGTGTAAAACGTGTGAATGAAGGCGAACGTGTGATGACTATTAAGAGCGTAAGGCGAGTGCTCCTACGTTGTGGCCATACTACTCTCGCATCAAATTTAGAGAATGCGCTGTCATGAGAAAACGATCGGTATATTATTAACATCTCGAACGCTACGTCGGTCTTTGGGTACCGGTACCAAAGTTTCCGTTTGTACAGTCTTATTGCGCAGCCGTATCCTCCGTATTGCACGCCGCATAAGGACACAGTCAGTAACTTCTAACGATCGGCATTTTATTCGCCCCCGTCCCAATCGGAGTGTCGGCGTGCCCTTGCGAAGTTCCGAAAATTCGGTATCGCCCGCTTTAGCCAAAGCATTTGTATTTTTCGCGAAACGGTTGAGTCGGGTGTACGTTTGACTGACAGGCGGTGTGACGCGCGCGATGACGGGCGACAGCATGATAAACCGATACGTAGCGTTTCAATCTGCACGGCGCGATCCCGCGCGCAATTTCTTTGACGCGAAAAATTGCTCGCCCACTTCCAGTCACTTTGCTCATCGCCGGCACTCGACTGTCTCAACGCCGAACCTCCATGAGACAGTGTTCCAGCGCGTGTGTGCCGAAGTCCACGATCTCGCGCATCCACAGAGACGCACGCACACACTCCGACGCATGACAAACGATCCGCCACGCTCCGCAATATATTCCCGTCGGACTTAAGCGCGGCAGCGACTTTCGCCATGGCCGAAAAGCGGCGAAGGTGGCTGGCTGCGCCAGCGTGGTCATTAAATTTTTATTCCGGTTTTATGCGATTTGCGTGGCGCCGCGGGGGTGGGGGTGGCACGGGGAGTTAATGATGATGTATAGAGGCCGAGCCGCGGGGCGACGTGGAAATGGTCGCTGGAGGGTCGCTACCTGACGCGGACTCGAAGAGGATTTTAAACACGAGGCTGGGCTTGTCGGGCCGAATTCTGGATCGCGACTAACGGCGAATCCGTAATGGCTGGGAGGGACCCGCGCTTCGTTAAACCGAATATGCCGATGTTTATGGCGCCGTACGATTCGCGACATGTTCCGGCAGCGACGCGCATCGTACTTACGTTTACGAGACTGTGACCCTCGCAATGCGAGACGTATGTGATACGACGCTACCATTAAGGTGGCTTGGACGTGGCCTTTATAGCGGGCTCGTATCCTCGCGCGTTGTCGGTTGTAGTTTAATGCTGGCTTTCAAAGGATCGCGGCATGGTGGCTCTTGCGTATTAAACGCGGACCGACGTATTGATAATACCGGTAATACAGTTGACTAGAGGTGTAAACGATAAGGCGGGGCTGCCGAAATGTGCGACTGTAAGGGGCGTTTGAGTGGGAATTGTGACGTAAATGTGTTTTCGGAGGTCAGTCGTCTTCGTGTGAAGTACCAAGATAGGCTATTACAAGTAGAAGTCCCCTATTAATACATGTTGTAATAATACACAATGTAATGTAACATTTTCCATTAATATGTAGTATTATACATTCCGCCACCCCTAAAGTCGGAAATGCACCGTACAACGGATAACTCTTGCGCACGCTCGCTTGCGTAATTCATTCATCCGCTTCATAAGTAGTTAGTCAACGCTAAAAGAATCGCCAGCAGTTCCCCTACTTCAAAATTAGTCTCCCTCATTCATAAACATCAGTAGGCAGCTCTGTACAGTTTTCCAACGCACCCTTGCCGAACTAGACCGGACGCGGGTAGCAAAAAGCACAGTAACGGCGTAACGACGTTCTTAAAATCACTCGGCCCGCGGTTTTAACGTACAGAACGGGGTGTTAAGTGCTTGCTTCTATTTCTTTCGACGTTTCCGACTAATTTCCGTCGAAGCGCACACGCGAATGCAACTCAGCCGACGGCTAGCAAGCGGCATGCGTGATCGCGCGGATCATACAGCGTTGAGCTTTGTCGAGTGGCAGGTATTTGGCGAAACCATTCGCGGTATAAAATATATACCCGTTCCTAAAAATCACAAAAGTTCAGTCATGCCATTGATACGTTCAAGCAATAGTTTTCATCATCTTGCAATATAATAAATTCCACGAAAAAATATCTGATCGTCTAAGTGTATAACGTGGAAAAAAGTGCGCGTAAATTGAGGGACGCATTGAGTTCACGGCTGGTGAAAGATGCGGCACCTTGGGGGGGCTGAGTTTCTTGAATGCGCGCCACTCTCAGTCGTCCCACGTCATGGCGTGCACGTGAGGCGCGCTATCCGGGTCAGATGTAAATGCAGCTATTTATGAAACCTGACGTCTCCATTTCGCGGCCGCTTCTGCGTAGCGCGCGTCAAGATTTCCAGATGCACGCTCGTTGACATTTCAAAAGGGCCTCCGCTGGACTCCGCGCGCCCACGCGCGCACTCGTGAATTATAAACGGAAGCGAAAGAGTTGCCGCGAATCGTCACGCATGAAATGCCCGACAACCGACGGTATGCAGCGAAGTTTTCGCGATTTTTTGATCGCCATTTGGTGCGGTAGAGGTTCTTGCCGGCTCATTGCGTGTACGACACGGCAGTACTGCTAACGGAATGCTGTACTTCTGATACTATTGACTTTCACTAAACCAGTGGCGTGACGAGCCGTCATGTGCCGTAATTAATTGAACATAAAGCGAAATTAATGATCCTGAGGCAATTCAATTTTTTTCTGTTGAAATGCTTGGCGTAATATTACGTGGTCTGTAAAAATACGGTATTTGCATCAAAGTATATTCCATTGAAATGTCTGATGAAGTATTCCGTTTGGGAAAAAGTACGGCATCTACATCATGAATTGAAGTCTTCTTTTAGTTAAATTATAATTCGATAGACCATTTCACTCGTATTCAATGCTACGGGACAATTGACTTTCACTTTAGCGCAGAGACATCGTAACATTAGGCCGAAAGGTCTAAATAACTATCCTTTTAGGGAACATCGAATTATTTTCTCGTTAGGGACCTGCCGTCTGCCGTTGATCGTTTCTCCATTGACCATTGTGCCTTCCAAGAAATGTACACACAAACGATGGCACTAAAAGCATTATCTATCATCAAAAATTGAAGGCCTAAAGCGAGCGCGTATTACGTGGACGATTGCTGCCTTTCATCGGACGTACGCGTGCACGCACGGGCGCGTCCGTTCATAATGACTGAATTATGGGGGGAAAGTTCGCCGACGGCTAATCCATCTGCCCCGTACCGTCATCAAATAAAATATTCAATAATCACCGAAGCGCGTGCGCATCATTTTTTCTGTTTAACAGAAACGTACGTACGTCACGAAAACCTACGCTACCGAATAATTATGACTCACTTCTACCTTTGAGCCTTTCGTGGCCATGATTGCACAAATTGTTGGCTTCCAGACGGTTGCCGTGTCTTTCTTCAGCAGATCGTCGACGCTTAAACGTTATAGTCCGCATAGTCAGGGCAAGATTGCACCGATACACTATCGGCAATCTGCTGAAAAAAGACGCGGCAACTATCTGGAAACCAACAATTAACTCTTTCGCTGTTTTATAGCGAAGGACGGCTTAAGTGTTTCTAGTAATCGCTATCTACAGTTTCTGTCTTATCGTTTCATTCGAAAATATAATAAATTCATATTAAAATATCTACAGCAATAAGAAAACATAAATCAAAGTTTAATTTTTTTTTATATTTAGCATGAATTAAAACTTTCAAATCGTAAAAAAAGTAAACCATTTTTGGCGCGTTTTTCATGAATTTATCGAACATTGTAAGGGTCGCGCTCATCACTCACCTCCGTCGATCCAAACGCATCAAACACAAAAGCAGTTCGCCGCGTTTCAGAGCTGTCACTCATGCCGCATTTCGCAATACACTCGTCTGCCTGTACGAACTTGTTTTGTTATCAACGAGCGAATCCACGCTGAAGACGGATGCCGCATATTACGAAACTACTTGTGCGCATACAGGCGCGTGGAAACTCGCTAATGCCGCAGTCGGAGAATAAAGACGGTACGTCCCGCGGTACTTATGGCGAGTAACGAAAATCCACTTTAAAGTGCACGAGGGTCTGGCGCGGGCGTATATACGTGCGGCACGCGAGTGTGCTTCTTTAATAAGAGGACAATGTTCGCTTTTATATTAGTGAATAATAAAAGGCATGCGGGAAGACGAGCGCGACTCACGCGAGTTGCAACGCAAGTGCAGCGGCACGATGGTTTTAATTTTGATAATGCCGGCGGATTAATTGGATATCGTCGGCTACGGTGGCGTGCCAGTGACAGGCCGAGCGGCGCGACAGCAAAGTTACGGCGAATTTTCGCGTGTTTAATACGTTAAAGTACCCGGCGTATCGGGAAGTTTGCTTCTGCATTAGGTCGCATTAAGGTACTTTTATATATCCACCTATACTGCTTGCCACTCGAGCTACTTCGGACACTTTAAGCTCCTGCATTAAATTACTTTTGTATGGAGGAATAGAGCCGCAGCGCCGGCAACCAACGTGGCGAAAAATATGCACAAAGTAGAGCGCGGACGTCATCGGTCTCGATTAAGCGTATTACGGCTTCGCGGGAAGTGAAATAAATAATGCCGTAAGACGTGTCCCATGAAAATGATTATGAATGCAGCGCGAAGCTAAATTTGATGGAGAACGAGCGGCCCGGTAGAAGCGTGGCGTCGTTAACTCGCGCGACGATCGTAAACGTGCCGAACGGTTATTGCCGCCGAAAAAAATCTTAATGCCGTTTTAACGAACGTTCGGGCGTACAATAGAATAATAGAATTTGCGGGAGCGCGTGGGGGCGGCTGGGGGAGAAGTTACGAGTGACAGCCGACGCCAACCGGTAATTACACGTGCGATGATGACGCGGACCCTATACTTTGCGCAGGAAGAGCAATAAAGTGTGCCGGTAAAGGACTGATATACTCGCAACCTTATTACAACCGCGCGATAAAATATTATTTCAGTCTCGCGATACCGCATGCGGGGCGCATACACGTGCCTCTAGACCGGGGAGCGTGGAAATTGCATCGCACGGAGATACACAGGGCGTTAGTTAAGAGACGTGCGAACCGGCATTAGATCCGTCACAAAGTCCCGTCACTTTTTCTGCCGCGTCCCCGCGGTCAGTCGGCACGATTCAAAGTTATAATTGAGTAATACGCCATGTGCAGTACACGAAGAAAAGCAGTTCCTTGCGGGTCTCGGGCACAATGCTACTTTAATTTACAAAATAAACACACTTCTGCGGGATTTCGCCGGTGATGCAATTTCCATAGCCGCCGCTCTATGTACATCTGCATTCGTACATGCGCGATACATGCACGCGCACATGCCCCACTGTCGATACACGACGGAAAGAGGAACTCCGTGAGCTCATATTTCGCGATGCCCCTCAGGAAATTACACTCCTTTCTACCAATTTCACCTCGGGCCCATTCGATTCAAACGGCGTTACCAGAGAAAATAAGGTTGTCATCGTGCATCCGACCCGGAGTTGAAAGACGATACGAATAAATCATATTTATGCGAGTCGCATAAGCATACGCGGCCGCGCACACATACTTATGCACACACGCGAATGTCGCGATCGTTAGTCGCCGTTTCAATTCCGTGCGCAACCATTATTTGACGTTCGGTAGTTATTGCATGCGGAATATCGGCCGTTGTAACCTACGGTTCTTCATGTTGGGCGATCAAGTTTGTACGAGAGAAAAGTCATTCGACAGTGCCGCGATAAAAACGGCGACGATAAGGAGTATGATAATGTGAGGGGTGTTGAAACAGAACGAAAGGATGGACATACCACGTGGTATTGTGGATGTGGATTAACCGTCGTATATATATATATATATATATATATATATATATATATATATATATATAACGTAGATATCGAAGCATACTATTTTCTGACTGACAAGAATTTAAAAAAAAAGAAAAACAACACTCATTACTTCTTCTTTAAAAATGAATAAACTCCTACGCTGTGAGCGTAGTGATATATAATATATATTCCGTTATTGTCAGAAAATCATAACGATCGGTATTTTACTCGGCCTTGTCCCAATCTGTGTGTGCCCTACAATAAAGCTAAATTACATTCCTCGCCTAACTCAGGATGCAAGGTGTGCGTCACGCGAAATAAGGTGCAGCGGCCGAAGTTCGAGTCTTGCGAGTAGCTCCACGGTCGGTTGAGGCAGGTTCGTTAAACGACAGCTGCTAGCTTCTCAAAACTTCATCTCGGGGATGCCGTGTTTCTCTTTTGACTTCAGCTATCAGTTGCGTGAATTTGTCAGAAACATTTTTACGGTACAAACGACTTCAGGCATACCGTACTTCGCCAGCAGTCATTTCGTAGAAGCGTCGATTAAGGAACGGCACTACGCTGGAAAATGCTGTACGCAAATCCTGTCCTTACGAATCGGTAAAACTTTACGCGGTGGTTTACCGCGTTGTTCTTGAATCTACAATATAAAAAAGGAGTCTGCGTCGTAACTCGACGCATGTAAGAGTGCTCTTCTAGCCGAGATGCCACGGAGTCAAGGAGGATGTGCTCGAATCGGGCGGGTCCGTGTCGCATAAATATCTGAAGAAAAGCTAAAAAGAACCATTGTGTATTACCGCGTCTTTCAAAGCTCTCGTACAGACACAAGGCTCGACTTGCGGCCGTAATACGATGCACCGCCGTAAAAGACCTCACGGAACTGCAAACAATAGCGTGTAGGCGACAGAGAAAGGAAGAGGGCACGAGGTGAGCGAGAAGGAGATCGCGAGGGAGTGAGAACAAGAGAGAACAAGAGTGAACAGGAGGGCGTAATAGGAACAGAGTTAAAGAGAGAGAGAGAGAGGACGTCGTCGGAGGTAAAATAGTCGAGTCGAGGCATTCTGGGATGCCACCCGCGAGCAGGCGAAACAATACATCAAAAGTTCCGCATTAATTGTCCTTAAGTTACCGGCGATAAATTCATTATGCCCGGGGTAATGGTGTTATCGTGTTTTCGCCCCATGGCCTCGGTAATACCAGCCTTTCGGCCGTTTTGTCCTGACTGCGCTCTCTCGTTTCTTCCGCCCCGGGTCTCTCTGTTTTTCTCCAGCTTTCTCACACCCCGAGCTTTTCCCTGCGCCGTCCCTGCCGATTTTCTTTCTCTTTTCACCGCGCCCGCCGGCGGAATCGCCACTCACTATGCATATGTATGTATATATGTGTATGCATATATTTACTGTGCCAGTCGGTGCAACGTCCGCGAGCCCAAGTATCTCCAGGGCTCTGAATGCACGTTTTAAGAGGGAAATTATATTCATTCGCACAGTTCCCGGCTTCTGATTCCCTCTCTCTCCCGCTTTCGCCTTCTTTCTTTCTTCATCAATCTGTACTCTTTCCCTTTCACCTTCGCCCTTTCTCAGGCCACGGAATGAAAACTCACAGCGGAAGAAGTTATCGGGCGGGGTGGAAGTTGAAGAAACGTCTGCGAAACGGACCATAGAGCGGTTGTAGTCGTCGTCTTCGTAGTAGTCCGCGTCGTCGTCGTCGTCGTCTTCTTCTTCGTCATCGTTGGAAAGAACTGTCCGTCTTGCCCGCCCCATCGGGGAGGACACCTTTTAAACTATTAGCGAAGATGACACGACCGAAATGAACTTTCGAATCTCCGAAGACTTTCTTCGCGAGGGAGAATCGAGGAGATAGTTCATGCCCTGAGACCGAACTATATATGCATTTGCTCGTCTGCGTTCAACGCGCGCGCGCGCAGCGAATCGCTCAAAGTGGAGTTGAGTTATCAAGTGACTAGGCGAGCGAGCCAAAAAACCGTGAATGAACAGGAAAATTATCAAATAGGGGCGCGCTCCCGAATATGTAACTTGCTATTAGTGTTGCTTTGCGGTAGAAGTTTGTGATTGAAACGTCAGATGATCGTTACTGTTTAGTGAAAGTATGTGAGTTTTGTAGTTCTTAACCTTTTATGCAATTTTTAATTTTTTTTTTATGTGATAAATTGCATAGCGGTTACCTGTGTGTAATAGTACACAACAGGTTTTGCAAATATATCCTGTTTGGTTGCGCTTGCGTACTGTACAGCTAGATTAGATTCTTGAGTATAATATCAGATTCGTAACTGTCTATCGATGAACTGTCACTTTCCAAATCACTACAATTTATTGTAAAATTCTTCACTATCACGGTTCATAACTGTCGGTTCATAACTAACAGATTCATACCTGTCTACCGATGAACTGTCACTTTCCAAATCACTACAATTTATTGAAAAATTCTTCACTATCACGGTTCGTTATGATTTAGATTCTTGTAATACTAGAATTATGATAAAAACCTGAATACCGCAAAAAGTATTTCTCTCATAATAAAACGCACACGACTAAACACGGTGCATAAATCACTCAACAACGTTTGTGCATGAAAACACGAATTAACTAGTGACCGTTCAATAATGTCGTTAACAACCTTATCAATCGCCGATTGAAAGCTACGTGCATTATTCTCGACGACACCGAAAGCAACATTCGCACCCTGCTCTGACACAATTTGCTCGCACTTCCGCGTGCACTTAACCATTCGCGCTGTTAAAAATGCATGACGGTGGTCATAGAAACATGTTGCCATCACACGAGTCTTATCAAAGGGGGCTTGAGCCCACAAATTCGCCGCGAACAATACCACATGGGGTGGTAACAGCAGCAAAACGTTCTGCCGCCGCTAATGCCGTTAATCCGATTTTAACCGGGACAAAAGTCGCGCGTTCTGAATACGTTAGTCGCACGTGGCGCTACACGTGCCTTCCATGCGAGGCGCGACACTTAACGAGGAAGTGCACACGGATCACGGATCAGAAGGCCCTGAGGGTTGATCGATCTACATAGGTCGATGGAGGCTATGCCTATGAACATATATGTAGGCAGTAGCATGGGCGCGTTAGGCGTGAAATGGAATCAAGTGGCAAAAGGTCGAAAGTGGCCTGACCAGTGCAATCAACGGGCAAATTGTTCATCTTACTCTCCGTCCGCGTCAGCGTTCATGCACACGTCCGTGCTACGGATGATCAGAAATAAAGTGGCTGTATATACGTAGGGTTCTTTTATGACCGTTCACCGCGTTGCTAATTCTGTGCTACACGATTTGATGATAGTTTTAAATCAGGTTCATGCGCGAAGTTAGATCGATAGGGTAGCTTGTGCAAATGTTAGGAGCAGCTAATGTGCAGTGTCATTCAGCTCTTTTAGTACAGTACATGATGATATCTCTTTACGCGAGCACAGCGTTTGCAATACACTCGCGGCAAACGAGGGCAAGATTTAAAAACGTTTAGATCGGTTAAGATTTTTACAGCTCGCGGCACGATGCCGTGCGAATTACTCGCGAATAATTGACGCGTGTAATCCGCAAAAAATTTGCGACTGCCACGGCACGGTTTCTTTTTTGTGTAACGCTTATGCTGCCGCTGGAAATATTCAAAAGACTTTTCAGGCAGAGGTCAACACGCGAAGTTACTTGAGAGAAAGAGAGAGCGGGAGAAACAGGCGACAAAACTGTTACAGACTACGTAGTCACTTTTTCTTTCCTTCAGAATTCCCAAATGTAACGTAACTTTAAATTCATTTTCGTCATCAAACACGATATAAGAGTAAAGCAAATAAATTCCATCTACGTATCTACAATCAATGGCCAACTATTAGAAAGTAAATGCATAAAACTCTGTTACAAAATTGTTGATTATACTCCGGTCCACGTTATGCACGTATCTACAATCGATGGCTAACTGTCAGAAACTAAGTGCATAAAATCCTATTACAAAATTGTTGATTATACTCCGATCCACATTATCGTGTCATCCTCGCGCAGACACCAATTTCACGCGGATCAAAGCGCCGGCCGGAAAATTGGCACGGTCGAATTGAACGGCACGAAAGAAAAGTGCCAGGAGGATGCTCCGTCCGCATCGAGACAGAAAGGCACAACAGGCGAGCTACAGATTTATTTAAATTCGTCGGAATGACGTAGCTTTGTAACGCTGGTCAAAGAGCGACGGATTTCGCAAGCCGAGTCCTCTCTGCCCGGAAAAAGCGACTCGTCGTGCGGCCTAAGGGACGACGACAGAAAATCACGGGGCGCGGCCGAGATTTCTGTCAGTCCCAGGATGTCATGAATAATTTTCGCCGGGACGAAAATAATTTAGGAGTCTGGAACTCGAGCCTCCGCGACTCGTCCTCCGGCATATCCGGTTTTGTCCTTGTGCTTCCGGCGCCAGGAGTGCACTGCATGTAACCCCGGCGAGAGCGGAGAGGCAAGGGGCAGCAATCAATTACAGACTAAAGCTCGTAACGGAGCTCGATATGACGTCGGCCGTGAGAGCTTCGTTAAAATCGTCATTAACGGTGTAATTTTTAATGACCCGCCCGGCCGAATTCACATCATTCGCCAGGCTATTTAGAAATATGGCCGACCGTTTTTCGCCGGAAGAGAAAACTGCGTCCTTACTGGAGCACAGTCGGTGATCTTACGAAAACAGTGAAATTCTTGATGACGCCGATGTCATTAAGAGGGTAGGGAGTTCGCGAACGGGAATAGGTTCGCGTTACGGAACCTCGACCCAGAAAATTTCGACACGTTTCCCACGCCTCCGTGAGTCAGTCAGAATTTATCTGCTCCGCGGAATATTCGAAAATGTCGATTGCTTTTCAGGTGCGAGCGACGTTTTAATTTCCAGCGGGTTTATGCAGATTAATCAATTATGTGATTTGATAGATTCGAACGGAAAATCCGATGTCGGCGCTGATAAAGAGAAAAAATAATTGGCTACTGTGCAAGTTTTGGCAGCGTGATCGAGTGTTTAAACGTAAAGTTACTCATGCAGGTTACAGTTAACGAGTTTCAAATAACGGATTTTACTTAATTACGATTAACAGAGTCCTGTATCTGATATCAGAAACTCCTGTCGCAAATCAGTGCAGTATTTTAAACGATTTCCAAGACATTGTAACATGGGTAAAATGTGTATAGAGTAAAATAAGTTTCTGTTTACTTGTACGTGCTCTAAATACTGCCATATTATTTTCCCTGAAAATGATTAGTGTTCTTTTGCCAACAAGAATAGAATAGAATACAAAAGAATAGACAAAGCAAGCTGTAGCATTGTCCATTACTCGTTTTCATTTAAGGGGTTATGCCTACTTGGGATCGGCGAAATTACATGATTTTCAAGATTTTTTTTGCCGTTTTAGTGAGTACTAATTAAAATACGCAAAATACTACCAAAAGTACGTATTTAGTGGTACTTGTATACATTTTTTTATAAGAAAATGTCAAAAAATGGGGGAAATATAGCTCTTCTCCTAGAGTTTCCGTTTATTTTCATCACTTGCGGTGACCACGATTTCTCAAAAACTACTTCACCGATCGGACTCTAATTTTATAAACTTATTTGTCATTACAATAGGCAGGGCCTGAACGAAGGATTTGGAAAAATTTGAATTTTTACAAGAATGACAACACTTTTACGAAAAAAATCCGTCTTTCGAGGTGAATTAACTTTCGTTTTTATGTTGTAACTTTTTTTTTTTATTACCGAAATAAAAAATCCTTCGTTTAGGCCCTGCCTATTGTAATGACAAATAAGTATATAAAATTAGAGTCCAATGTTTTAAAAAACACAGTTTCTAGATAATTGCGTTTAAAGTTTCAAGCTCTTTACTAATCATACATAGTAGCGCTCCAGATAAACGCTTATAATTTTTGAACGTGTGCTCCGATTCTTAAGTACTTTTGAGGAAATATTCTTAAAATGATGTACATTAAGAAAATGTAATAAAAAAAAAATCGATTTTTTTCACCAACCCAAGTAGGCATAACCCCTTAACACTTTGACTGCCATGATGGTCACCGGTGACCGACGCAAGAAATTTTACTGAAGATCCAAAATATTCGCAATGGGTAGCAATTATTATTTTATAAATGCAGTTGTTATTAGAATAGTGATGCGATCCTTTGGTCTCCAATGCCTGCACATTATTTACATTTTGCATAATTCTGTCGAACGCTGTATTATTTCATAGTATCGCTGTTCTAATATAGTAAAATACGCTTGGCAGTCAACGTGTTAATCGAATTCTCTCACTCTCTCACTCCTACAAATATTTCCGAGGAATCAACAATCGCGATGGAACGAAAGAAACAGCCAAAACGGTGGTTCTCTCCTTCACACATTCGAACCCTCTCGCCTACGCCGGGTGCCTATCCATTATACCAGGCCATATAAAACATCCGTGTCTCGCCACACTCGAACGACGTCAGCTCTCGGCCGTCCAACTGCGCGTAGCGAAAGGGTTAACACGATCGTCAGCCTTCGACGCGCATTCACCGGCATGAAATCGGCCCGGCCACGGCTCGTCGGCCGATCGAGAAGCACAAGTGACGAACGCGGCCGGCACTTTGACCCTCCGCCGGCCGAAACATGATTTTTCACCGAGGCTTGTCGCGCCAACGACGCGTTTCCGACTCTTTCGCCTCGAAAAGCCGCCTCTCCCGGTTTTTTCGAGCCGCCCAAATATACTCTGCGTAACAGGCCGTACCCGTCCCGATGTCCGTTTCAACGTTCGCGCGACACGGAAGCTACGATTTCCAAATGGAAACTCGAAGCCATGCCAGCCGAGCACGAACGCCCTCGAGGGCCCCGCGACATTTTATGGCGGGCGTTACGGTAACGGCGAAACGCGCGGCCCGCCGTTATGGCGCTAGTCCTTTGCACTCGGCGTGCTAACTGAGTTCATTCTCGCCGTTAAAGCCCTCGCCGATCGAAGTGCCAATCCGAACTTTCCTCTTTTTCGGCGCACGACCTGTAAACTGATATGGACGCACTTTTTTGCTTTTTGTAATTGATACGGCTGGCGCACATTTTCACGGCTGGCGGATGTAATGTCGACAAGCAGGTTGCGTCATGTGATTGTTTGTATGAGATTGCCCGTAAGTTGGATGATGGTGACTGTTATGCAGAGACAATGTTTATGCATCTTTTATATATGGTGGGAATAATCTTTTTTTTTTAACACGTTGACTGCCGTGCGTATTTTACTATATTAAAACCGCAACGTCACAAAGTACTATAGAATATAATTGAATTGTGCAAAATGAAAATAATGCGAAGGTATCGGAGACCAAAGAATAGAATTACTATTTAATATTAATTGCATTTACAAAATTATAAATGCTACCGATTGGGTATTTTTTGAATTTTTCGTGAGAACTTTTGCGCCGGTCACCGATGACCACCATGGCAGTCAACGTGTTAAGAAAGGTGTTAGTTATTGGTGGAAATTATTTGGGCTACTAGCCGACGTATTCAGAGGCAACGTGTGTTAAGAGTAATGATGGACTATTTTTATCTTCGTAATCGATACGTTTGATGCGCATTTCCACATGGTGGATGTAACGTAGGGTTGTAAGTAGGTTGTTTGCCGTGCATGCTTACGGCTTGAGAGTTGACGATTGTTTGCTTGACATTGCCGACAAACGAGCAGCTGATAAAAATGTTGGTACTCTTTATGCAGAGGCGGAGTTTCTAGATATTTTTTAGCGAGTGGGAGTAATCGTTTATTTTTGTGAACATTATTTGGCTGACTACCTAACGTGTTCAGTACCAACTGGTGCTGAGAGGAATAATGAGCGCTAGAGACGAGTGTGCTGTGTTTCTTTACAGTGGTGTACATGCGAGAAATATGTGTCATGCGGGAAAACGTAGGTTGCTTTGAGGGTGAAATGTGTTGTCACTAGGTTTTCCGATAGAAGTGACACGAAAGAGAGAAATTCGAATTTGAATACCGCGTATATTTGATTTTGTATTGATATCTGACGTTTCGCATGACATTTTTTTGTGGCGCGCCTCGTACAGTGGATACATTCTTAACTGCTTAATTAATAATTTAGAACAATAATTTTGAATGCACATAAATTCCCTCACCATTTCCCCTATTAACCCTTTGCGATCGGTGTCTCCGTAGCGGAGACATTTTTACCCCTTTGCACTCGGACATGTTTCTTCCCGAAGTAGCGAATAGTGCAACATTTCGTTTAAAATGGTATAGTTTTGAAAAAAATACTCTGCTTAAGTCATTATTTTGCATACAACTTTACTGATACATTTATGTTGAAACAAAATTGAAATTTTATAGCCTATTCTTTTCGAATGCGTCATAGTTCATTCACCAATGTGCATTACGGGTTTATTCAAACACATATCGCAGTGATAACTTGTTTATGATCTTTCACGTGTCATTTTTTCTTCCGAGCATATACGATGTTTATACAATAACTTGCAGTTTACACATTCAGCCTATTGCAGGAATATATAGAAGGTTGTTCTTGCAGTCGCTAGAATTCTCCTCTCACTTTATTGGCCACGAATTTACAAAATATTAAATAGCACACAGATTACTAATTCTATCTCATTGCCTTAACTTGCAACTCCCCGGAAAAATCTTAAGGAAACAAATATTTTAACAAACGTTTTCTGTATATACATTTTCCTCAGTAATAACACGAAGTATCTTCGTGTCCCCTCAGAGGGGACAGTCGAGTGCAAAGGGTTAAATTTGATTAATGCCTCTTCTTGATTCTACACGGAATTTCTTCACATTTTGTTTCACATCGGTTTCTCAGGCAACAATACTTAAAATTCCGCTGACGATCATCCACATCTGCGATTGAATCGTTTGCATGGATTTGTCAGCATGTTGTGAACGTGAACAGAACATTTCGTCCACGGATCGAATCTTGCGTCGTTAAATTCGACTCCCCCCGCCGACTAGTCGACGAATGATAAATAATAATTGAAGCGTCGCAAATAAGCCGGCGGGCAGTGCCTCCCATCCCTTCGCCTTTTTCGCATCCCGGAAGGGAGCATCGCCCACGGTGCGTCCGCGGATCGATATCCATTAGTCGTATTTTTAAAATAACGCGGCTTCTCGCAACGTCGGCGTCGATGCGCAGGCAAAAATCCCCATTAGCGATGGACTCCCGAGCAGCGTTGTAAAACCGGCGCGCGCGCGCTCGACAGGCTTTCGTGCCCGGAATCGAATCCGCCGGAAACGAAGGGGGAAGGAACCGGCGGAAAAAGATTTCGCGCCGTTACTCAATACGGGGCCAGGTAATAATGTGCGATGATTTTACGAGTACCACCTGGCGATAATGCACGCGGCCGGCCGGACGAGTGCGCCCCGTGAATCTTTTATCCCACTCGGAAGCGAAACGAACGGCGAGCTGTTTAATAAACAAATATCGCCGATGGAAAAATCTCGCGCAAAGAAGTAAGGAGATTGTGCTTTATTTATGTCGGAATGGGTGTGCGGTTTCAGTCGCATCAACGTTGGCGGAGTCAGGGCAGTTGGCCTGATTGACGTGAGCGGTGATTTTAGTTTGTAAAATGGGGCTTTTGAAAATTTAGTCTTTAGAAGCGGCGGGTCGATAATTCGGACGCGCATGCCGCCTGGTAGATTACCTGGTATGTTGTGTGGCTGCCGTAACGTGATCATTTATTTTTCTCGTCAAAACGCAATATGTACTTGTTTTAGATAAGCGGATATGTGGTCGAGAGAACGCATATTTCTTCATAGTTGTGACTGATTGATGAAGAGAATAGGAACGGATACGCGGAAATAAATCGTTTATGTGGTCTCATGTTTTTCTGAAGAACTCGTTTGCTTTAGTATATTCGGTGTTAATTTCAAATAAGAATGAAATGCTTGGCGGGCTTTCGTAGAATTTACGTTGGTAAGCAACATTATTATAGGAGGGAAGATCCTTTCTATGCGTGCAATTCATATCATTTGTGTAAAAGTATTTGAACAACTCGATCAAACGACTTTCGGTTCAAACATTCCCGGTATTCCGTCTATTTACTCTTTGCGCTGTAATGTAGTTAAAAATATATGTATACTCATAAAATACTTCTGCACCTTGGTTACAACTAATGAATCCTTTTCCAATCAATACATCCTACTAGGCGCTACCGTCGAATGTTTTTATTCTTCGCGCTTATTTTTTTAAATTGGTACCGTGGTTTGGTCTCTTGCTGAAAAAGGAAATTTTTGACGTCCCGAACCTGTGCTTGAGGATAACGGGACAAGCTGCCAAGAAATCGGTAGTATTTTATTTTCACGTATTCGTTCCAGTTCTTTCCATTAATAAATAAAAACTATGACGAAACATGTGCTCTTGTGCACACGCATACTATCACCTAAATTTACTGTATGTCACACGTCGGCATCGCAAAAATTGACGTTCATTGCTTGATGGGAGAATTCGCGCGGTCACTTAAAATTTCGGTCGGCAAGTTGTCCGCCTGCGGAAGTATCAGCGAGATTCCTTTTTATATCGGCATGCCGCGCAATAATGCGCCGGGGCAAAGCGAAGTTTACGCAGCTATTTCTTGAAAGAACTTTCCCCGAGTTCTTTTTATCTTAAAAGAATAACTTTGTCCATCGTCGGCGCATTTCGTACCGCAGCAGCGCGTATCAACCCTTTTAGAATCAAACAAACCGTAGGGACGTTTCGCATTTAAATTTCACTCGGAAGCAATATTATTCGCGAACTTTTACGACGTTATTCGCGCAACGTTCGTCGGCCTCGCGGCCGCGCGCAAAAATGTCGAAACAACGGGAAACTTACGCGATTACAGACGAAACAAACAGGGCGTATCACGAGATTCGTACGCGTGGTATTACACACGTGAACGGTTAAAAGTTACGGCGGGAAATATGCTGAATGTTATAAAAACGTTCCCCAGTCCTGCCGAAGGGAACAAGAAATAAATGTTACGTACCGTTGGTTACGTTCTACCTTGAAAAATGTTTCCCAGGCCTGGCGAAGAAAGCAGGAGACAGTTTTTACGAAACGTTCGACGTGTTCTATCTTGACATGGTGAATAGTTCAATGATCATACTGGCGTTACTTGACGAAATGAAATTTTCTTTCTGACGAATAACCGTGACGTCAAGATAAACAAATGTCGCATGAAAAAGTATCTTGCGCACACGATGGCTTTCGTTGAGTGTAGAGCGAGTGAAATTCACGTTTCGCCGCGTCGCGAATTTTTCGAAAGTTCCGACCGAACGAGCGATTTCCACGCTCCCTTTATAAATTCGATTTTCCAATCGCTGTTTTAGAATGCATCCGTACTTACGAAACCGAAAATCGCACGACCTACTTCCAACGGCGGAGAAGACAATTTTATCAACTGTTTCGAATTCTCCTAAGACTCTCGGAAGCGTTACGATGTTTGTCAGAATTTTCTTTCGGCGGGTATACCGTGGCAATCGCTAATGGATTCAATTGGAGCAAACCATCGTGTTATTTAGTGAAAACGTTTGTTGATTTCGTGGGAATTCCAAGAAATAGAATCGATGATATCGATGAGAATAACATAATCATACTTTATCCGTAAGGAAACACGCAATATTACAGGGTATATTTATAAGATTCCATTAAGAAAAACTCTGTTGAAATATATAATGACACTATTTCCACCCGATGAGCAAAGTACAGCAGAATATTCTACCGGGCTCGCTACTTATTGTTAGCGTTGTGCAGTACTCTAGTATCGACAAAGTTGCACTCGACAAAGTGTACTCGAAAGTTTCCGTCAAAAGACAAAATCGGCCCATCCACCATTGGCCATTCGAAACCCAACATTCTTACATCTCTGGCGCATTCTCAAAGAGCACATTTTAGACTTTGCGAGTGCTCGCTGACCTCTTTCGATTCTCCGGAACGGGGAAGGCGAACTACAATGCCGAGTGAAACTAACAAAACGCGAAGGAGCGAAACAGACAGAGGAAATGGAAAAAAAATGCCACCTATTGACATTTTTCATCGGGACAAAACGTACCGCTTAAAGTAGACTCTACGTTTGACGATTGTTACAGCCGAAGTAATCAATACATTCGTGTTAATTATACTATACCTGTGTTATGGAATTAATGTATATTCTCCTGTACCTCGCTGAGGTATGCACAGATACACAAGAGATCACAATCACGTACAAAGAACTTTTTCAGAAATTTAATATTATCGACGTATAGCAGAAAATAGGCGAAAAATATCAAATTTTTTTTTTGTTTCGGACCGGTACCATTTGATAGAAGGTATTTTGCCCTGAAAATAGACCACTTTCCGCGCGCTGAACTCTTCACAGTTTCCGAGATATGTCGATTTTAAGGAAGTGACACAAAAAATTTTTTTTCAAAATTGCTGATCACGATTAGTCCCACGTGAAAATGCGTCCAAAGAGCTTTAAAAAAACCTATATTAGTAGTTATAAGTTTCGATCACTAGAGTAGACGGGACAGGACCTTGAAGAAATTGAGAAAATCTTAAGGTATACCCCTTGCCATTTTTGCAAAAAAATGATTGGTCTCAGATTTAATTGCCCTTTTAATACATCAAAGAGGGTCCAAAATGACTAGGAAAAATGCAAGGCGCACACCGAAATTCGCAATAGTTTCAGAGATATGGCCAAAAATACGCGAACAAGCAGTGAAAAACGACGTCCCAAATGGGGTCAAAAAACAAATCTTCTCCAACAGGCTCGACCTATTAAGTATTCAAAGAGAACGCAAATAGACTCAGAAAAATGGAAACCGCGGTCCAAAATTTACAATAACTTCGACGATACGAGCAAAACTACATGGAAAATACATGAAACCCACAGAAAGCAAGTCCAAAGAAGCGTATTAAAAGACCTCAATAAACACACGGACATGTCGTTCGCCGCGTGTATTTCCAATATTACAATAAATCCCACTATTCTATGCTCTTACCGACAAATTGCTTTCAACATTTTTTTTTATCATTAATCGGTCAATTTAATTTAATTTAATTTATAATTTAATTAAATTTCATTAATTAAGTTTAATTAGTTAATCAGAATGTAATATCAGTTATCTGCGAGAAAACGTATTTGCCGATATCTTATACGTCGCTTATACCCTGTGAAATGAAGCACATTATCGCTTAAAGAACGTAGGCCAGACCCTTCATTATTGTTTCATAGCGCAAAATATCGCATTCTACGTAGACGCACAGGCCTCACGCGCCCGTCCAAAATTCCGAGTGTCTGAATTACACGGGTATACGTAGCCGAGCGTGTCCAACCGCGTCATTCAACTTACATGCCGTGCTATGCATTCAAGCGTTGCGAGAGGCCGGCAAAACGGGAAACGGGAAATGTAGCCCCTCGCGAAAATGACACTGACAACAGATGCGGAATAAAAGAACGTGGAAGTAAGGGAACGTGCGTGGCGCGAGGGCGAAAAAGAGAGCGAAAGGGGTTAACGTAGCGGTAAACGAGCTGACTCGTATTGTCGAGAATATCTGCTTGAAAAGTACGACTTCGGTGTTATTTTCATTACGTCGCCGTCCGTTTGCGGCGAAATGTTGTCCTCCGACAAAAGGACGCACGCATTTATAATTAAATTAACGTGACAACGCGAGAACGTAACAGCGCGTAATGAACGAGAGAAAACGCGGAGCAGCGGGCGCGGCAGTGAATTCGCGAAAAAATTAACGCTGCAAGATTGGAGGAAATTGGGTTACCGACGTACGTTTCGCGCGTTCCCTCTGCGCCCGCTCCCTTTAATTCCGCGCGGCTCGATTTAAATCGCGACCGCGCGCTCTGATCAGCGACAAGTCTGCGTCACCGGTTTCACTCGTTATACCGTTGCGAGCGATTAATTTGCATCACGCCCGTCGTTTGACGTTTAGTCAGGGATGCGCCTTTCTATCTTCGAGCTGCCCTGCGACATAAATGTTTCGCCCGACGTCATCGCGGACCCCATTATAACTGCACGGAACGTTTGCGCCGACGCTAAATCACAGGAACAACAGCCGGCGCTCATGATATCGTCAAGGCTCTGCGAATCGAGAAAAAGCTCCTGCCATTGTAGGACGCAGTTAAATTAACGCACGACCGGTCCGCCAACAAACAATATCGCGCGTGGGCGACTTCAATTGTTCCAGCATGAAATAAGGGCAAAGTAGAAAAATGTTATGCACGCCGATTGATTTCTCGAAATCGCCCAGTTTGAGCGCGAGCAGACTATTCGTTAGCAGGTGAACGTACGTTCTTTTGTCCGGACGGAAAATGAGTGCATGTTACTGTGACGCGACTGTCAACGGACCGGCGCCGCCGGAAAACCTGTTCCAAAGCGACCGACGCAGCGATTCTCGTTATCTTATTATTCGCCCGAGACGGACTATTTATATTGCCCCATAAAAGTCATTGACTTTGTCCCGCAAGAACGTATCGCGCCTTTTAGTTGAGCACAATGCGCTGTCGCGTCGTTCTGAAAACAACTTTGCACGGCGGTTGACAAGTACCAATTTCGTCATTTTAACCGCGCCGACTCGAAACGTCGGAAAATACACGCGAATATAATTGCATGGCAGAAATTAATTAGGTGGCGTAATGTGTCCAACTGCGATCGCTGTCTTATCTCCGTCGGGCAACTCTTAAAATGTGCAGTGTCACAAATATAGTTTTGGGACGTGTTTACTCTTGGCTTGCCAGTGGAAAAATAGGATAAAATCCGTCGCTTTTAGTCATCTTTAGTCGGATTATAACGGATGTAGACAATATAAATAGAACGATTGAGGATCTCTTACTTAGTACATTGAACGATTTTAAGTGAACGACGGGTGACAGTAGAAAAAGTCAACGCCAAGTCAGACGCTCACAGCTAAGTACAGCCACACAATTGTCAGAGAATTTGTTTTCATCGAGTTTTTAAGTAAATGCAAGCATGGCTTTATTATTGGCGGATATGGGTCATTGATGTCCGAACGCAATTAAATGATTTAAAAAGTAAAATGCACAGAAAACATTTAAAAATTAATCCGACGTTTCAGCTGTATCTGCGTGTCCTCTTCGAATGCAGGAATTATTTTCATATATCATGATACATTAGTTAAAAATAATTCCTTCCTTTTAAAAGGACACGTATTTAGCGCCGACACATCGAATGAAAGAATTATTGTTACATATTATCATATATTAGGTAAAAAATTAACATATTTAATATTTTTGTTTTTAATAATATATTAGTTGAACATAATTCCTTCCATCGACGACGCGCGTACGTAGGGCCAAAACATCGAATTAATCTTAGAATTTTTTTGTTCACATTGAACTTTCCAAATAATTAAATTTACTTCGATTATCAGAGACCAGTATTCGCCAATAATGCAGCCTTGCTTACAGCCACACAACTTTTCCACTATTAATCATTAACAACGTCGAAATAAACATGTCCGTACCTTCGTACATTCAAAAAGCGTCCTTTCCAATTCCGCCTGCACGCCGGAATAAAAAGCAATCACGCAAACCGATCGACCCGCCTTTGACATTTTGTTTCCGCGCAAGCACGATATTCCGTGGCATCGAAATGATCGCAAGCGCGAACGACGGGCTTAAAGACGGAAAATGGCGAACCGTACGTCGGCGTAAACGCTTTAATACTTTCTTCGTATCTCACGATTTTTATGATGCTTACGACACGAACTCTTACGACTTAATAATGCAGTTATCTTTGTTAAGATAAATGAAGATCTGTTTACTGCGTCACTATGATACTGTCTGAGGTATATTCCACATCGTAGTGGCGTCATAAATAGCGATAGCGTAAATAAATATGCCAAAATTGTTATTGTCGTCGAGTGCACTAAGGTGCTATCAGGATAAACGGCCCATGGCTGAAAATGCTGTCTTGTATAATCATATTTATTATTATTAGATGATGCGTTTAACTTCAGCCTTACTATGCTTTACTTTGATAATGAAGGAATACACAAAGCTTTCTTATGGTTGAAAGTACTTGCGTCTAGAATTTTATTATTAAAACTCTCGACATCTTTCTGTGAATTTGATAAAAGGATGTATTTGTGCTACAAAACGTGGATGTACATTATTTATTATTGTTTGTAAAAGTGTATCTGTATTTAGTATTATTTTGCCGTTGTATGCTTAAAATAATAAAAACACTTTCATGGCATCCTGAGTAAAATTTTGTCGCGGTCAACGTATTGACGGCCTCTTTTTCTTTGGGCCCAATGTACATCGCGAGTATAACGTGGCACAGCCAACGCAGACTTTCGAAGCTGGATATTAATTCGGAATTTAATGGCACGACTCACAGAGAACAGGCGAGATAAAAAGGCGCGAGACAAAGAGCGAACAGGTGAACGGAAAGGGAAAAGGGTGGATGGACAAAATGAGCTATCATGTCCTGGAAGTAATACAGAGTGGGGCAACAACGAAAGCGGAAAATGCGCGAATGCGTTCTTTTCAATCTGTCGCGCTACGAAATGTGTTATGATTCATGAAACACTGCATAGAACATGTAATCTGTACGTAATAGTATACGTCGCACGTAATCTGCACGACGCAACCCTTACAATTATTGAGACGGCCGCGCCAATAAATAGATTATCCGGAAGCACGTCGTTTCCGGATCCATCCGCACAAAAAAATCCCCTCTCCAAAATTCTCCCATCATTCAGTACCCCTAGATGTTCCATCGAATATCAAACAAAAAATAATTCACGCCAATAAAATACCGGAAAGTCATTGAGAGCGGAAGAAATTTTTATTTTTGAGTTTTCGGTAGAGGCACATAACGTTCGTATATCCGGATTTCCTGTATTTCAAATGTAAGTTGTTTTGTTACGGTTCAAACGTGGTTCATTTATTACCACACCGAGTCGTCCCTGAACGAGCACCATTGCTTCTACGAGGCGTGAATTGTTGGAAATGGATATCGAGACGCCGGATAAACGTTTTAGGGGGGTGAATACAGAATGAAGAAAGCCGGAGGAAATGCAACCGGCTAATGCGTTGCCATTGAAAGAACGACGCGGCAAGAGAAAGGGTGAAAAGAAGGGGAATGGGGAGGGTCAAAAATCTGCGATGTCGAGAGTCTCGAGACGAAATGCTCGACGAACGCTGATAGACGCATTGTGCGTCGGCTACTCACTACTGCCGCGGTCAAGGGTGCTCATGATTTTTGGTAGACGACGCGGGGTTTTAGGCAAGATTTTGTTGGAATGGCGGTCGTTTGCTTTCCTGACGGATTGCAGAAAGCAAGAATTCATTTAGGCAATCATCTCGTACGGATGTTTCAAAATTTCTTGAATGATGTACGATTGAGGTTGCGAAAACACGTTTGACGCTTTCGATACTCTTAGAGACTCTGCCTTTAATCGAACACTCGATGTACACCACTGGTGACTGCAATCACCTGGCCAAATTAGAGATTTTCTCCGGGATAAAGGACATTATTTTGTTTCACCGTTTCAACAACTGTTCAGGTTGACAATACGAGAATTCGTAACAGTACCTCGGAGGAAAAGTATAAAACGTTACACTTTGTTCACTGAAAAGTGGATATTTACGTCTTGACTACCCTGTGTAATTGCATCGCATTCGCGGCAAAACACGCAATATCTAAACACTAAATAAATTTGTACACCTTTGATCGATTTCAGTAATTGACGTTTTGGATACAGATATGTTAGTCCTTTCAATACTACCAGTTATTATAGTCACCCATAAAAACTAAAGATTTTCTCCAGAATAACGTCCGTTAGTTTCTTGCATCGTTTCAATAACTGTTCATACTGACAATATAAAAATTCGTGAAAGTTGATAAGAGTGTTGATAAGATATAAAACATTACCCCGTGATCATAGGAAAGTGGGTTTTCATGTCTTGACTACCCCGTATACTTGCAGTGCATTCGCAGCAAACTACCGTGTCGAAACGTTTAACAGAAAGAAAAAAATGAAACGTCGATGCAGTAGGTCGCGAAAATGGCGACGACGTTGCCGCGTGATCACGATCGCGAAACGGCGAATACAAAAGTTCCCGGAGGAAAGGTGGCTATTTATCAGCCGGAAGTGGCGCAGCCAATTTGAAAACAGCAGGAAAGTGTGCCCCGGGGTGGCGGAAAGTTTTCGAGAAATTCCTCGCTACCGGTCCCGGGATTCACCCCCATAATTCAAAGGTGGGTTTCGACGGTTGCGGATGGTCGGTTATATTTTCAGTAGGTGCACGCCCACTCAACTGGCGCGAAGATAAATTCGACGAAAAAGCCGAAATCTCCTGAAGGATCGGCGCCTCGCGCCGGTAAATGCGGGCCGCCGGGTGATCGAGTGTGCGTTCGACAATCGTTATGTCTCACACGCTGAACAAAGGTGTACCGGACTTACGTGACATTTTCCTTTTTACGACGTCGTCTCGCAAATGTCATTCGTGACGATTTAACGTCAGTCGGAGGATGCCTAGTGGCGCGCATAATTTTCTATCGATCATTTCCGCCGATTCGGTGACGTAATGACGGAACTGAGGCGGAAACGTACAATGGACGTGGGCGACATCCAAATAATGCCGGACGGCACGGGTTAATGCGCGAATAGAGAAGCATTTTCGGTGACGGTTCAATGCATCGGCATCTTGCGAGATTGCATTATCAATCCATGGACCATTTTGCGATTACAATGCTAATCGATTTAGCGCTGTCGTACGACGACGCATTATCTCGTACATTAAAACGGTACAATTTAAGTTTGTACGATATTAAAAAGTAGGATCTATGTGCACGAAAACAAAATAGTCGAATAATATACGAACAATATACGAGTAATAAACGAAAAAGATTCGAAAACTAAAACGTGCGGTGCTATGGTACACTTTTGAACGCATATCAAAAGTGAACTGAATCAATACGAAGTGACGCGACAAACGAATAAAGTGACATGAAGCGTTTTATGTTTTGACAAGAAACGCACACGTCAAAGGACTCGACGGAATTGTAACCGGAAGCGCGAGGTTGCTCAAAAAATAACGTTAACCGCGACGTTCCCTAATCAAAACCAGTCGGCATATTTATCTTTTGGTAGACGCGGGTCGGCAGGAAAGCGTGGCCCGCTGAACGTTTCTGAATAAATTCCACGTCGTGGAAACGGCGACCGCCGAGAGTAACGAGAAATTAAATATGAATGGGCGTGGATCGAGCGAAGGAGGACGATGTCTGATCAAAAAGTCGCTCCCGTCGTCGGCGATAGCCTTCTTCCCTTGTCATATCCAATTTCTGCGTCTTCGCGTGGGAAGAACCGAATGGAACGTGACGAGACGCTGAGCGCACCTTTGTATCGTTTGCTCATCTTAACGAGGAGCGTAATTATGTTTACAATTTACCGAGTATAAACTGCAAGTTATTAATGACGGTCAGACGTTACGATTCAAGAGGTTACCGTCCCATCGCTGTGCAGATTAATATTACGGGCGGCACTCGGCATTGTTTGCATTGCCAAGGAAAAATGCCAAGGTACCGAGAGGCGGTTGGAAAATTTACGGACTTCGCGTCTTTAAAGCACGCTAGCAACCGGTAGACGGTATGCATGATCAAACAGATTTTTAATTTGTACCTGGAACGCTGACCGACAAACGTAGCAGTTGTCGTATTCCATATTCTCTTATATGACACAAATGGCTAAGTGCCATCACGCGGACTCTACGCTAACACTGACGCCTGCAGTTTAATAAGATTGTGCAAGTATGACTGCGGCGCATATAATTGCGTCGTAATTAAACTTCTCGTAAAGGAACTCTTACATTGTCCTCCCGACGAGTCGTCGGTCTTCTACATTCAATTTCGCCGGCCAGAGCGATACTCAAAGTAATTCAGGTATATTGCCGGAAAAAGTCGTAGCGAACGCCTCGCGGCCGTCATTGACCCCTTCGCCTTTTTACTCTTCTAAATTACATCGCGGTGAAAGCGGCGGAGTGAATCTTCGATGTCTGGGGATGCTAATTAAAGTCGCAAAGCACTCAGAGCCCTGGTGCAAAGCCATTCTTCTCGATGGCGAGGAGAGATCGTTCACTGTCTATTAAGTAGTTTTCGTGTGTCTCGTAATTTGATTAAGTCCACTTAACCAACTTATCTGCGCCGGGCGCGTCGCCTCTAGATTAGAGTTTAACTCGAGTAAACCGAGCTGCTCCGAAAGAAAAGTGAGAATTAATCGCCCGCCGCCGTGCGAAATACGAGTGCACAAATAAGAGCGTAAATTTTGAGGGGTCGGGACCCGCTTAAACTGCGGGAGTTATATCGCATGGCGGACTTTGTGTGGCCAATCGCGGAAGGAACGTTCTGGCTTACTCGCAATGAAGGAAGAATATGCCTGGTGGTATATACGACTCGTCCGCCGTCGACAGTTTCTCGAATCTCTATGTCGTAGATAACTTACTGTAGAATTCGGGGCACTGAACGATTTTTACAAAAATTCAAACTGTCCATGCACGGATAAACAATTGGTTTAGTGCACATATGCATGCAATATGTATAATACGTTATAAAATTACAGGTGGAAATTCAAATTTTTCCAAAAATTAAAAAGTTGTATTGTCCCCAAATTCGCTGGAACGAATCATCTTTACTGCACATTTTGTCAACGACTCTCTGGCATGCATGCATATTAGATTAAACGATAACAAAACGTCAACGGTACCAATAGTGAAACGTTAACAAAGCATGTAGCAAAACTGTTAGGTGCTGTAAACTTGCAGACAAAGGTGTATGAGGTACTTTTGTCGATAGGGTCAATCGTGGTTTGACTATGTAAGTAGAGTGTGTTTTCTTTTGGTTGACAAGTTTTATTTCCTCAATTTAGGAAACAGGGGTCTGTAGAATTCGAAACATGCAGAGACATTGGAAAGATAAAACCCATCAAACCGAAGGACACTCTACTTACCCAACATATGTATTGTCACACATTTTCAGTTGTTAAATTTGAAGCTATTTGCATTGACGCTTGTCGGAACGTGTTGCACTCGGAATTTTAACGTTTAATTACACTTTCCATTCGCTTCAAATCGACCCACTTTTCGCGCGAGTAGAATTGTCAACGAGAGGCGCTAAAGAGCGAAACTCAGGCGAACTTTTCGACGTTAAATAAGCAAAACCAATTCACCGGGAAACTAAAGAGCCTCGCGGGCGTCGGATGTCTCTATTATTATTCATAAGTTTGTCGTTTTACATCGGACTGCGGGGAACGAAACGGATTCATTCGACGACGGCAAAACAAATTTGATTGTCGTCCGACGGAACCTCTGCCTTTTTCTGAAATCACATTTCATCAGTGTTACGCTATAGACGTTTATACCCGTACACGAAGCTAATAAATAATACAAGTAAATCCAACGGTAATAACCGGGAACATCGAATGACTGAACCGTAATGAAAAATAATCAGAAGCTGTCTGGGCATCGTCTTAAAATGACTTTAATCACTGACTCGGTGCGCCTTTAAAAAACGGACCTTGGCACTCAGTTCTTCTTTTTCACCCTTCTGTTTCTCGTGCCGAAGGTACATCTACTTCGCTTTCCTCGCGATACTACTTTTTGCAAGTCAAAGCAGCGTCTGATTATTCATACGCCTCGGAGCCCGTCTGCTCTTTACGTAGGGTAGAGGAATCAAAAACTTGAATGTAGTCATAGATCGAGCCGTGATGCGTGACGAGAGGAAAGAAATCACGCATCGTTGTCGCCGGGGGTAGGTTAAAAGTGCAGAGTTGCCAGGATCTGAAGTGCGTACTTGTGTGACATGGAACGGATGAGCGGGAAGAATTCGAGTGTCTCAGCATGGCACAGAATGAGACGAGGTGCCAGCCAATCGAATGCTGTCGCGTATACGTTGCAATGCTGTACCTCTTGTACTTCGTATTTTCCTACTCTCTTTATACCACGCATTCATTTTCCTTTTTTATCGACGTTGCTTTATTGTATTGGGCCTTGGGTTGCTCTGGTCGATATGTTTTATTTTCTAGATCTTTCGAAACCCTTGGACCTTTCCTGCAGGGGTCTATGTACTACAAAGTGGTGTAAATGTCTATGTGACAGTACATGAAAATTAAAAACTTATACATTTGCACAGCTTTATATTGCACAGACTCCTGAAGAGAAAGGCATAAAACGTATCAACCAAAGCAAGGCATGGATCAGAAGAAGCAAACTCCAATGGAACGTTACTTCAAAAGCGATCCTAGTGATCTCAGTGAAATCACTATTCTTCGTCCAGAGACAACTTAGATATTGTACTATAAATACTGTAACATACACATTCCTTTATAGGACGTCTACGTTCTTCGCTAAAAAATACATTGTCCCAGTCTCACATATGTTCCCCACGGTGACACTTTTGTCGAAGCTCTTGCTTCAGCCAAGAGAATTTATTTATTCCACCGCCTTTCCGTAGACACGCTGCGAAATGTAACGTAAGAATACGGAACATTGACTCCGCCGTGTGAGACGCAGCCGTACGAGGGCGGAGAGTACACACTCGGATTTAAACGAAGTAAGAATTTGAAGTAGGTAAAGTTTCGGGGTCGTAGCGAGCGACAGGTCGAGAGAAATCGCACGTCGTTGCTCTTCGCAGTTAAGGCAGCGTGTCGGGAGTATAGGAACGTGAGAAGAGTCGTTGCCGGACTGTTGAAAGTGCATGGCTGGATAGTAACTTGGACATCTCCGTGAGGAAGGAAAGCCTCAGGTTGGCGCGCAAATTGGATGTCATCTGTGAGCAGCTGCGAATAAGAGACACGAACGGCAAACTGAGCAGTCGAACGAAGTCGGAAATACTTCAGTATACGACGGCAGGAAACATTCGATATTTATCGTCCTCGGATATTTTCGTTCACAGATTTATTTATCGGCGATTCCGAACTCCAAACAATAAAGAGCGCTGATAAAAAAGTATGGACTGCGAAGAGAGCGGGAGAGAACGGCGGGCTATGAAATAACCGAACAGTAGCAGTCGCCGTCGATCGAAACTTCCCGTCGTCATGAAACGCGCACTAGATCACCGTCACGTTAATAATGCCAATCGCCGCACTGTTGTCGGAAAGTACGCGGGTCGGTCGAAATTCGCAGTGCCACAAAAATGCCACGCGCGCCGCATGAATATTACAAACACCGTGTCGATGGCAGTAATACACTGCGATAAAAACGCTGTGAAATACGTGCGACCCGTGATATGCTTTCACTGGGGCTCTGTTTCTTTGGTTAAGCACTACGCGTTGTGCAGTCAAGTTAACGAACACACGACTACTTCAAAAATGGAAATTCTATTTAAGCCTGCGCTTTTTTTAATGGGGATCGCTGTTGGTGATTATCCAAGTGAGGTATACTAGTAGCGCTGTGTGAAGACTGAAAAATTTTACGATGTTATACGATTCGTCTTAACATAACGAGCCTCAATACGGAGCTGCAACTACACGAAGAGGATAGACAAAGTGCACAACTCTGCCGCTATGTAATACAAGTAAAGCAGTATCCTATAGAAATGGCATATACATATACAACACATATTGACTTCTTCTCATACTTTCCTTATATAACACGAGGTTGAATCAAATAAAAATTGCACGTAAAACGGTAGATTTGCTAATCGCGCGACAGAAATGCAAATTTTGCAAACACAAAATGTTTGATAAAAGAATTGAAAAACGTGAGCGCCATTTAAAAATGCCCAGGCATCTTAAATTTGTTCAATGTTAGTTTGACTTTGAATTCAACTCGAATGAAAATAACAGAGAAAACGCTCGATTTGCCGATCGTTTACTAAAAAGCCAAACTGTGCACAAAAAAAAGATTTTGCAATAGCACTTGAAGATGCAGGCGCTATGTAAAAATGTACGGACATCTTGAACTATCTCGCCTTGGTCCAGAATATTACCCGTCGACAGCGGGATGTGTACTTACACTCGCGAAGCTCTTCGATGCACAAAGCACAGCGTTACGATAGCTTCGGCACAAAACCGTATCCCTGAGAAGTGACATCCACACACACCCTTTTGCGTGGCCAAGCCGCCGAACGCGAGGCATACACGCAAATCAGAAGTTGCCTTCCGCGGTTGCAGCGGCATGTCAGAAGTGCGAGGACGCGTTAGCGGGTTCGCGAGCGTGCTCGACGGTGGGGACAAAGTAGGGACAACGAGGCACGGGGTGACGCGAGAGAAGTGCGGCGCGAAATGAACGAAGACTGAGAAGGAAGATAAGGGGACGAAGGCAAGACGGAAGTCGAGGATCTGGTACCGCACGAAATCCGGTGGTTTGCGCGCAAATTGGATGTTATCTCTGAGCAGCTGGGGACAGAGGCACGCGTGTACACTCTGCAGACACGTGCAGACGTGCGCCTCGGTCTAGGGCACGCGCGTGTACACACGCCGCGCACAAACGCACGCCTACGAACGTGAGATGAGAACTTGAGCGTCGAAGTCCAGGGGCGTGCTTTAAGCCGTTTCTCGCTACTGCGATCTCACGGCGAGTGCGTCCTCTTCTGTTGTCGGGGTATATGCCCGTGCGTGGCCCACTCCGTCTCTGTCGCCGCACGCTGTCCCTCTGCGAGTCCTTTCATCTTTGTCGCTCTTTGTGTCCTTTCGCCTGCGCCCCTTTTGTGGACGCTCATCTTTGTGTCTCTCTCGCTCCTCGCCGGCTACTACCTTTGCGAGCCCCTCTGCGTTTACGTCTCCTGGCCCTCTGTCTGCGTCCGCTCTCCTCGCTTTCGCCGCCAAGCCCGCCCACGCATCTCGCTTCTACGCCGGCTCCTTTGCCAAAGAGAATCCGCGCCAGGAGAAAGCTCGATTCGCTACAGCTGCTTCCGCGGGATCGTTAAAAGCGGGTGTAAGCTGTTACTCGGATCGGCGGGAGGAGAATTTAAGCGATCGCCGGCGCACAGTTTCTTTCTGTAAACTTTTGCTTTATGGGATTCGAATTTATAGAGAGCGGGAGGCGGCGCGCGGCCGGGAGCTTCGGAGTGGGCGGTTTCGCTGATAGTTCATCAATCGGATTAACTTCATTGTAGATTCGACGCGTTTTAATATGTTAATCATTCTTGTGCCTTGTTGATTTGAATGGTTACATTTTATTTAGTTCTAATCTTAAGTATATCTTAATTATAATGTTAGTGTATATTCATGTTTTATGCTATTTAAAATTGTACGTTGAGTGTACTTACAATGAGAATTTTTGATAAACTCTTTGGAAAGTACTAACTCTATACACAAAGTACATCAAAGAGTCAGTATTTTTCGGAGGAAGTTTGTGAAAAATTATTGTAAAGATAAATAGTAGAAGGAATAAAGATATGCTTATTTGTGCAATAGGCATCTAAAGAGGAGTATAATAAAACCATTCAACCAAAAACGGGTACAAAAATTATAAACATAATTAATAAACGACGTTTACTGGACAGTTCACTGTTCCCCAGCGCGCACGAAAATATTTCCCTCTATCACATTTGTTTCGACCGGCGTGGGACTCGCCGTTTATGCTGCGTAATAAACGCAAAAATGAGCTTTTCGCGGATGTATAGAAAACGCGCGCATTATAAGGATAAATACTTTATCGGAACGGTGCAGTCATTCATCGTGTGGTCACGAGATTTACGGAACGGAATGACTGAACCAGCGATTCGCTATGCGGGAGATGCTCAAAACTCGCAAAATTCAACCGTACACGTCAAACAGACACGGAAAACGTAGAACACACCAGTCGAAAATATTTCATGTCTGTCTACTGTGGATGTTATTTTTAAAACAATAGAAATAAGTTATGTACAGAGTCAAACGGTTTCTAAACAATTTTAACATCGCTTAAGTAGTATTAGTCAACGCATGAATAGTCATTCCCTTAATTTTCCACTGACACTAATTCCTATGATTAATGAATTCTTAGTTCGACTATTAGAAGAAAATCATTCTCGTTGTGAGAAGTCATTTATAAAACCGTTATCAATTATCGGAAACAGTGAGCGAAAAAGTATGTCGTTATGTGTTTGGGCCGAAGGTAACTCGTGCCGAAACTCGCGGCAGAACTCACCCAATTTCGCGGCACTTTCTCTGTCTCTCCCTTTCTTTCTCATCCCCTTCGATCGAAGCCATTATCCGAAACCCGGCCAAATCTTGATTTTTAAAGTTTCAACGTTCCGTAAGGAGTACGAGTCAACGCATGAGCAGTCATTCCTTGGATTTTTGTTAATGTCATAAAATTGTTCAATCGCAGAATAATCCCCCAAATTCCCATGAGTAATGAATTTTTCGTTCCGCTACCAGAAGAAAATCTTTGTGAGAAGTCATTCGTACAACCGTTATCAATTATCGGGAACAGTGGGCGAAAAAGTATATCGTTACGTGTTTGTGCCGAAACTCGTGGCACTACTCACCCAATTTCCCGGCACTTTCTTCGTCTCTTTCTTTCCCTCTCACCCCCTACGGCCGAAGCCATTATCCGAAGAGCCGAGAAATCTCGATTTGCGGCACCAGCTGGCCCTACGTATCCTTAGTCCCGAAAAAGCGAGCAGCCGTTCTCCTTTAAAATCCCCCATCGCGAATATCCTACGTTTTTATGCCCGCCCTACCGACCGACTGCGGACGAAATTGCCGATTAAAAGGACCGAGCCTGAGGAAATAAGACGCTTAATCGTCACGGCCAATTGACGGCGGAGCGAGGATATTTCAACGGTATCGTTGAAAAACGTTAAAGTGAAATTGCTCGACGGGCGTATCTCACAAAGCGTTAGCCCTCGACTCATTGAAACATCGATGCGACCGAATTTTCGCCAAGTCTCGGAGCCGGCCTACCTTCGCCGTCAATTAGAGAGGCCGAGACCCTCGAACGTGAAAATCGGCTGGCAGTAACGAAAGACACTTGGAGCGCTTCTCCGGCCCAGCGACGAACAGACAGCGAATGCAGTGACCGATTCAGAAAGTCGCCGTAACGATAACTCATCTGAAAGCACGGCAATTCTCAAAAGAACCGTTTTCAAGTTGGATCGCGTCGCGACAAAGATAGATTAAATTCTTTCTCTCGCGTTTGTCTCCTTTTTTCGGGAAATCTCGGAAGCACTTGGGCGGTACGGAAGGATGTCGAGTAGCTCGAAATCGAAAAGGCTTGATTTTCGTCGTGCCTGCACAGTCGTGGAATGGCGCGCCGTCAAGAGGCGTCCATCGAAACCAGAAGACGAGTGGATAATCCTGTACGTCGGGTTCTGTTGTAGGAGGGTAGAGAAGTCCTGGAGGACATCGAGAGACTAGAGGAGATCGAGAGGGCACTCCTTTCCGTCGCTTCGAGATATAACTTACAGAGCACCCTCGCCGCATTGTGCATCGATCGCGCTCGTCGAAATCGCCGATCCATTAATCCGGATCCCTTGCGATTATTTTGCAAAACGAGAAAAGAGGATCGCGACGTGTCACTGGGACTATTGAGAACGCGCGAGCGAACGGTAATGTCGTCGAGCGAGTGGACGTTGGGACCGCGGCGTTGAAGGCGAATTAACCCTTTGCGCTGGAGAGGCGTTTCATGCGGTAACTCGAATGGCGAGTGAGAGGCGACAGTCTTTGTGTACGTTAGATTACGTTCAGCCGCCAATCGATAAGACCGGTACTGTTCCGTCAATAGGTTCCTTGGCTCTTTACGTTCTCTATTACGAGGTGTAAAATGAAACAACTTAAAATGGAGATAAGATATTTGCTGGCAACGTCAACGACGCTAGTTCAGATTTGATGATCATACAAAAATGGATGTCAGGAGTGTAATTAGGTCAACTGAAGATGAATTTGATTTTGAACTGTTGAAAAACGGGACCGATCTGTTTAAGTCCTATACTTTGTACAAATGAGTAAAAAAGCACAAGAATGAACGATTACTTAGCCGCTTACAATTTATATAGATTTTAGTGGACCAGTTGAAGTGTAATTTTTCGGCAACCGCTAGATTAAACTTCGTCTTCGACCGCCAAAACAATTTTATGTTAGTTTTAAGAAGCTAGTCACATACGACCAAAATGTTGAGTTGCTAGTTCACCTAACTGAAAAGTCGTGGAGCGCGAAGTGTTAACAGAAGTCCGGAGCATGTAATTATTTGCCGTGCTTCGTACTGTCGTGGCCGCAAACAGCATGGCGGCGATGCACGGTACCTGTCGGCCTACGAGAATTTACGTGAACTTACTGATACGTTGCAGCGGCGGCACAGAGCGAAGAGTTGACGCTCAAAAATTCAGTGTAACCCCTGCATACAAATACGCCGAAGGCAGAACGTCGAGAGACAAACGAGGGATTTTCTCCCCATCGCGTTGCTATGTAACTTACATACGACTTTCTTGTCGTCCGCGGATCGCCCTTGTACCCGCGCTCCCTTATAAATTTATGATCGTTACGTATTACATCATAAATATGGGAGCGCGTATTCAGAATGCCTATCTCCGCAAGTGCTCTTCCGCCTCGCAATTCTCCCGGAATAACAGATTACATGTAACCGCGTCTGGAAATGGATCGGGAGGCAGCTGGGCACTCGGCAACGTTAACAGCGCGTTCAAAATGTCTGGCACATAACGAAGGTCGATGAACCAGCAGGGTACGTAGTCAAAGTCCGGGTATTAAATCAAGAAACGAGACTAACCGAAATAACCGAAGGCAGGCAGCGTCGATATCGAGCGCGAGCATCTCGCGCGTGAGACGCATGGAAGGTGAAGCAGATGCGATTAAAAGTTCGCTCGATATTCTTACATGAGGATCCAGTCGTTAACACGTTAAGCGCCACGCCGAGCTCTAGGGACTTATATTAGGGATTTATACGGGTGTCCACTTGTTCCTCCTTCTGCAGAAGTGTGTCTATCAATTTTTGATGGTACATTGTGATACACATCTTCTGGCCCGTTGTTTCTTGGTGTATAAAAAAGGAATTTACAGCAGCGGTGTTCAATAATAATTCAAAAGCCAATTTTCGATACCATTTCATACCACTTCACATTAATGTTTTTATGTATTATATTGTCTTTCTTAAACCATTGACCAAACAAAAACGATGCCGCCTAAATTAAACGTTCAATCTCACAAGTACGAAAGGACAGGCATATACGCGATGATAATACGAACGAAAAGTCGGCCACCGGTCCGTGCAGACCGACGAGGCCCGAACGAAAAGTCTAGCGCCGGTCCCTAGGGCCCGGCGTGGCGCTTAACGTGTTAAGAAGCATCGGACGACAAAAGTTAATCTCGTGCGCGCTCTCTCTCGTCACGGCTGATCCGATCGCACGTCACAAGCGTGGGCGCGTCGCCATAAAAGTAAACGTCCAATTACACGAAAGCCCAAAAGCTGATACGCACTGCGGAGCGACGAAACTTCATTCCCAGGCCGCACGACAATTATCTCGCGGACTCATAAGAATTTTCGCCGATCGACAGTGCGTCCTACGCACGGCGCGAGTTGGCGAAGGTTTTGTCGCGCGTTGGGCGAGAGCATTTGCGCGATTACATCGCGTGCCGGCTGGGGACGGGGCTGGTAATAAAGGTGAACGGACCGATGAAAATGAGGCTGAAACCTCGATCGATACGGCGCATCGTGGAACGCCGGTGTTATTGAAAGGTATCCGTCGAAGCCAGAGGAAGAGTGGGATAATCCCGTACGTCTGCTCGCGAAACGAGGACATAGAAGTCCTGGAGGATATCAAGAGACGGCGACGAGAGGAGAGACCGAAGAGGGTTCTTCTTTCCATTGTATTGAGATGCAGTGCGCTCTCTCGTCGAGTCGTATATCCGCGGCGAGAGAGATATCGAGATGTTTATCCGCTTATAAAGGCCGCTATTCGAATATTTATTCGTACGCGGCGGCGGGCTCACACCCCGTAGCAACCCCATTCCGTCCCGTTTCAAACCGCCACGGAGCGTCGCCGTGGAGAGCAGCCGCGTATTTATGGTCCCGCCGGAAATAGCGCTTTCGTACGTTTGTACCTGGCATTTACTTTTTGGATAAACGCGATGCGCGAGGAGGTGGTCTCGGGCGGGCGAAAAAAAACTTGGTCGTTATGTGGATAGAGACGCCGATGGCGTAAGTCCAGATAAAAATTTGCGACCGACGTATCCCGTGGCCGAAGATCGATCGATGGTTAAAAGTGTGTGCCTGAAGTGTGTCGCAAGAAGTGAGCGATGACGAAGTATACGCGGCAGTAATACAGGATTATACTGTCATGAAATGACTACGTTATTTATATTTAAATATATTTTGTGTGTTGTCTGGTTTATATGTATTTATTTGTTTTATTGCGTCTTGGCCTCCAAATATTGAAAACATCTCAAAATTTACGAATACAATTTACTTTTCACTAAAATTTGCAGTTTGAAAAGCAAACTTCAACTCAATTTTGCGCACGACGAGTACACCCGTCATAACACAAAATATTGCCATTTATTCATGACAAGTATACTCGTTAAAAGTCTAACTGGTTAATAACTCTGCGCGTGTGTGCTATTTAGCGACATTTTGAATGCGGGTAGATTTGATTGTTGTACGCGGTACTGTTGCATTGCAATGTTAATATTACTGCATGGTACTCCGTCGCGTGAAGTTAATCGGCGAAGTCGATTATTGGGTTTTAAGGAAAATTCGACTATTGTTGTATAAACTTTTCTTGCCCGAGAGTTGGAAGGTTGCAAATGCTTTACTGTCTGCGCAAATTTTGATGTGGGTATTTTCGTATGTCAACGGACATTTTGACACTTCTTATATCAAATGTTTTAGTTATGTCTGTAGGAAAGAGAAGATACTGTAGCAAATGAGAGAAGAATAAGTGGAGTATTTTAAGATTGGAATTTGGGATTTGGGAACGGACGAACTGTAACATTGGGCTATTGACTAGTTCATGTTATTTGCTAGCCAATATACGATTGTAGTCGCTCAGAGACTGAATGACCTGATTACGGTAGTAACGGTTACATTCATAAAACAGACGTACGATGAAACGTTAATGTGGCTGCACTGGTTGATTTTTTGTACCACCGAAATCGTCTACCTTCTCCGATTCTGCCGAAGGTATAAATGCCTTTGCCAACCTCTTACCGTAGCGACGCCATGGTAGCTCGTGCAAAAAATAAGGCTCCGTAACACAAATTGTCGGTCAAACATTTTCCGACGCGTTCGCGTCTTAATAGATCGCAAGAGATCCCAGAAATCGACGCATCACGATGGCCTCGTGAAGAAGCCGTTCACCTGGAAGGCACTTTCCGGGCAAAAGAACGGAAAGAAAGTAAAAAGATAGAAGAAGACTGACAGAACGAGCGACGGCACAGAATTCTATTTGTCGAGGGGACCAGTCGGGAGAAGAGAGGCAGGCAGGAACGGGAAAGCCAGAAAGAGGGAGACGGTCGTAGAAGTTTATGCGACCTCGTTTACGTACACGTACGAGCATTGTTGCGAGCAAATCGTTTGTATTTTCTGCCGGCGATGCAAACGAGTTCGCGGAAACGGTTACTAAGCCGGCGTCGTCGTTCGATGCTCGAATGTTTCAGGCAAAGATATCGACGTACCGATGGGCTCCTGCCATGTGAGCCTGATCGTCGAATTCAACCTTATCGTGGCCGAACGACTTTGCGCGCCACGGCGAAAAACGAAGGTGCACCTTTCGACGCTCCCGATTTAGCTGGCCAAATGCGAAGGACGTTAATGCGGTTTCCATAAAAAGTCTCGTGCTTACCCGAACTATAACACATTCAGCCTTTTGCGGCCGTCACTTTCGCTGACGTTTAAAGGAATGCATGAAAGTAGTCTGACGAATTGCTGCGGTTAAAGATCAGATGCCGAATTATATAACTGTTCACCACTATTCCCGCGTGCATGACTCTTATTTTCGCTCGCTAATCCAATATTCGTCCACCATACCCAGAAAAATCAGTGACCCAAAAGCAGCCAGAACTAATGACCCCTTTCGACCGGACTCGTGTTCGATCGACACTAAACGACACGTGTCAGCACTTAAACAGATCAACGATGACACACCTGCCACTTCACCAGCCACCGTGCCACCTTTAACAGTCATCTCAACATTCGCCGTAATTCAGCCCCCACCCACTCTCACTTCATTCGGCTCTCAATTAGCAGCGAAATCGCGGGACATTTAACGTTTAATATTCAGATGGGAAATAGGGTTCGATTAAAAGATCAACCGCCGCCGACGACAGCGTGTAATTACTGTTCCGCAAGCCGATCGATCTGTCCCCCTGCCCTCCGCCCACGCTTTCTCGATTATCCGTGAAAGAATCAAGCGACCTCAAGGCACCGTCGGCACTTTGATTTTATTACCACCCTTCTGTCCTACCGCCGCACTTCCCTTTTCTATCTCGCCCTCTCCCCATTCCGACACTCCCCGGCGTTCCTCAACTTCGCCGTGCGCCCTACTGTCGGCGGCTCGGTTGCCAGGGCCGTAAAACAATAATGAGCAATCACATAATAGGTCGCCCGCAGGGTCTTCCTAGCCGATGGTCCTATTCATTCGCCCGCTGCTCGACTTCCATCTATTCAAGCGGTGATCCAATGAGCGGCGGGCTTCAGATTTCAGGCCGATTTCAGCGCCTTCAAATCTCGAGCCACGATGCTCGGCTATTAAAGCACGTTGACGATGCGTTCGCAGGGTGGAAGCTTGGGGAAGGTGATCGGCGCGATACTTCGCGCAGAGTGACGCCGATGAGACAAGACAGAATGGGGAGATGGTGGCTGGCACTGAGTTCGGGATAAAAGTGAAAATTTTACAAGGGATGATTTCTGCAAAATGACAGCAAATAACGTGCTGACCGGTTTGAACAGAAATGCGAACATTTCACCAACGGCAAAGGGTTGAAAGATAAACAAATGCGGATAAACGTTGTATTAGACCTGAGAATAAAAGGTTAATGTATCCCAATCAAATTACCATACAGTACGTTTATTAAATAAGGATAGGTACGCGTGATTGTACGGGTACATGTGTATAAGGATGTATGAGCGCAAGAATAGAAGAATAGTATCTGTGCGTATGTGATAGGACAAACGAAGAGAGGCGGAAAAATGGAATGGACACGAGAGGCTACTTGAAGAGTGGATGCGAAGACGAAAAAAAGAGAAGTGCAAAGACGGAAATGCAATGCGCGAGGAACAAAAGGCGACGAGGCTGATTCTGTGTGTCTTATTCTTTTTAGTAGGTTATTCAACAAACAAAAAAGAATATTTAAATGATATATATATATATATATATATATGAACCTACCCTCTTTCCTTTTTGACGAATACCTCATGCGTCGAGTGAAATGCGGGACTGTAATCAGTTATCAACAAAATGGTAGCTACGAAGTAACAGATTATGACACTCCTGAATGTTGCACGTCGTGCGATTACAGGCCTTAAGAGGATTGATCGTATAATGACGTTCTAATGAAGCCGCACATTCGTTCCCTCCTCATATCCTCACGCTTGATCGCTTCCAGGCTGAGAACATTCACGAGAAAACAATAGCCGCTTTCAGTCCGCAAGCAACGTTGGCACCGACCGAACGTACAGTCTGTCAAGGGTTGAGTCATTGAATTCAGGATCAATCTCTTGATTAATCGGAATACACTGCGGAGACGCTGAATCCGTACGGAATCGCGTGTAAAATGGTATAATACCACACCGTACATAATAAAGCAAAGAGGCCCTGTACACCGTTATCGATCCTTTCGAACGTCATTTCGAATTCACGATAGTAACGAGGAAATCTTAGATGGCAAAGTGATTGACGCTATCCGTCATCATTTGATGTAAAAGCCCGTCCAAGGCATTGACGCAACGTGAACATACGGTCTCGACCGGCCGAGCGGCCTGCTGAATCTGAGAACTATCTCTTGATTAATCTGGAGGCAATATGGAAATATTACATCCCCGGGTTCGCGCACGCCTCGCGCGGCGCGGTAGTAAAAGTCCATGCCGTAAATTGGGGCCAAACCTTGAATTACAGCTTGTCGATGTCGGGAGAGCAGGCGGGTGGGGCGGGTCGGTAACGAAGTAGAACTCGTGAATAAAGTATCTCCGACAGACTCATCCTCAGCTATAAAGAATTAAATACCTCTCGAAGCTTCGTTTGAAGAAGGTCGTCCAACTCAGGACTTATCTCTTGATTAATCCAGATGCACTCGCGAGAATATTCGCCGCATCGGAGGACGTGCAGTCGTGTCGGAATCGGCGACAATCGCGGGTCGATCGGAAAAATTGCCAATTAATGACACGGCAGTCGAACTCTTTCGACCTGCCGTCGAGCGGGTCCCGATTTGGCATTCGGATTTTGCATGAAGATGCAACGTCGTGAATGACATCGGGGGCAAAGTAAACGCTCGTGTCTTCGCAGGGCCGCTACAGGTATTAATTATTGAGCAGCACTCCGGGCTTCATTTCCTGAGTTTCGATGTATAATTCAGAGGCTGCCTCCTGATGAGCTATAAGCCATGTGTCGACACTGCGACTGAGATAATAGAGGTAAGAATAGATGGGACAACAGAGGACAGCCGATGGGGCTGCAGAGGGTGGTGCGGAAAATTGATGGGAGCCAGTGGGTAACGGTAAACACTGCGAATCGATGAAGAAATATCTGAGCAAACACCGCCGGACGGTTAACACGCTGCAACAACATTCGAGTTTGTTTCAAAACTCGACGCTAACAAATACGGCGTCGCTGTAAACTCGCGAATTAAACTCTCCGCGAGTTAAGCGGCACTCTCTCAAGCCTTCCTTTTCAGTTAGTCATCAGCTTCAGTATCTGCGAATTAGTTGTCACTGGACGTTCCCGGTCGGCCTGCCATTAATTCTCGAAAAGAACGCGAGTGCTCGAAATAGCAGTGAGACGGAAGCCGGGCGACTGATTAATTTTCAAAACTCGCGACGGGCGGGGTTAAGTAATCGGGCCGGGGAGAGATTCAAGATGCGCAGTAGTCCGCGTTCCAGCGTAAATCGAAATGAGCGCAAGACAGAAGAATGTAAATGGCGAGGAATGCGCTATTTGACTTTACGCTCAGAGAGAGAGCCGGTATGCGGCGGTCTCCGGAGAATGCATGAAAATTGCAGAGCGTCAAAACTGAAGAAACGAGGGACGTCGGCGAAGAAAGTGTATTAGCGAGCGAGAGAAGTAGGGCGAGCTGCAAGACGTGGAGGCGCGGAGAAAGTGAACGCTGGCAAAGAAGGGTGAAAAACGAGTGTGGGACGAATAGTGTGGAAGCAGGAGCTGAAATTAATGCCTCCCCATTATGGCCGAGAATATTATATCTACTTTCGTTCTCTCCCGCGATCGAGGGCACAGCCGGCGTGGATAGGGATATCAACGGGAGAGTTCCTGGCCGATATTCCGCATTGAAACTCCGCCGTTTTCGTATTGGGCATGGCAGAGTTTACGTTCGCGTACACCACCGCGCGAATGAACGTAGTTGCGCAGGAAATCTGCGAATGTCGTGTAGTTCGTTCGTTTCCGTGTGCAGGGCGTACGAGTGGCCCGTGCATAAAAGTAGCCGACAGCCCCGTCGCGCGTTGCATATTTATATATTTACGTTGAGAGCGAAAATACACAAACACTTGACCCAGTAGCACCGAAGACATTTATGTGCCACATAGTAATATCTATTGCCGTGTATAGATTTCCATCCTATTTACATAATCATAGAGCGTTAATGTATACTGATACACAGAAGTATCAATTAGAGCGCACCTCGGAAAGTTTCCATGTTGTGTCGCGGGAGCTAATACTTTGGGAGCGGCACTCCACCCTCTTGTATGTAAAACTTATGAGCTTGCATGTCGATAAAATTACAGATGGTTAATATACAGCTGTCTATCGTTGAGCCGTTATTATTCCACGGTTCATTAAGTGGAACGTACGCTTATGGTCAAGCGTATATGGCCATTAGGGAGGGTGGCTTATCCACCGTCCAACTACGTATTAATACTTTTTAGCCATTACGGAGCTTAGCTGGAAATCCGACGATAGTCCGCGTTCCAGCATAAAGGGTCCTTCAGCGGGAAACAAACTCCTCAATGAGAAAACTCGCAACCCTTCAGGAGCGTAGCAATGGCACGACTATTCCGTGCACTCCGTGACGATAATACTTTTTCTGCTCGTTGTGTGCCAAAATTATCCGACGACCGTGCACTTCAGTAACGCTCGCGGCGAAACAGTAAACCCGAATTCTCAACCCTTCAAGATACAACGGAAGCTTGGCATACGACTGCACGACAGTAGTCAAGAACAATCAATTCATTGAACACGTATCGTACATAATATTAAACGCATAAATGTGCAAATTAAGTCAAGGAAACAATGTTGTTCTATCTGTATCATAACTTTTTATATTACGATTCGTTGTATTTGCGCGGTCTAGTTTTTTCGAATTTCCTTCGTAACACATTTTACAAAATCGCCGCACGGTCCTGGCTTTTTCCGGCGATCTTCTCATTTCGCGGCATGCTTTTCTAGTAGCTTCGCACGTCACGAAACGGAACTCTCGATTTTAACATCGCAAAAAGTAAGGAAATTGCATGGTTGCAAAACACGTTTATACTGTTCAACCTAGCTGTTGCAGATAATATCTGACCGTAACACGTATCGCGCAATAATGTATTCACATTAGGGCCTTCTGCAAGGCGTGTAATATCGGAGCGGCATTGAACGTATTAAAACGCAGAAAGCCTGAATAAGCCCAACTTCGTACGAAGTGGCAAGCGGCAGTCACCGAAATTCCAAGAACTCTTATAGGACGAAAATGTCGACTCCCTGCGACGCGAAGGCAAGAGGCAAATGACGCCCGATTTTTCGCCCGCCCGCGTCCACAGCGCGGAAACAAATGAGAGCCGCGAGTGATCCACGAATTTCAATCGGAAACGAAGGCGAGGTCGGCGAAGAAAGAGACGGTAAGAAAGACAGAAGGCAGGAGCGCTCGCTCTCACAAAGTCGACATTCGAAGCTACCCGACGCCGGGGAGCCAGTCTAGCCGCGGTCGAGGATTCTTTTGCAGTTTCCGCACGTGCGCCCGACGACGCCACGGACAAGGAATAAATCGCGGCGACCTCAAACGTCGCGTACCTCCGGGAAAGCGAGGTGCGCGCTGCCAGCGACGAAGGGCCGGCGATCGTAATTAGAAGGAAAAAAGTCGTTTCCGCAGGCGCGGCGCTTACCGCCAGGATATAGAGAAAGGACGGCAGGACGGAGGGAGATTGAAAGAGCGCGTGATAGAACGACAGAGTGTGGCGTGCGCGAGCGAGACGGCGAGGAGTGGATCTTCGCTTCAAATTTCCAAGTGCACACATCGCTAACTAGGTTACGTAACACAATTAGCGCCTCCGCTAATTTCTCAGCGCCGACTAGGCAACCGGCTAGGATGGTAGTTCACTATTAATGGGCAAATACAAAGCGCCGACTATCTGGGGCGCTCGCTCTCCGTCTGCTTCTCTGTTTCTCTGCCGCGCCCGCCCCTCATGCACGCGGACACACACCTATGCATTCGGCTTCTATAGCCCGTACGTTTGTACGTTCTATTCGGAAACTCACACATCCAGACAAGGGCGGGCGAGTGTAGGCGAATATGCGCGTACGTGTGTCTCGGGCGTAGATGCCCTCGTGCGGGAATCGGCGTGTGGGAGTCGACGAGCGAGAGGAACGCGAAGACGTGGAGGTGCACGGCGGAGAGAGATAGCGACGAATGACAGGTTACGGACGTGTGCACACTCCCGCATCGCACACGACGTCTACGTACACGAGCAAAAACGCATTCAATTACGCACACCCACGAGAGTTGCCAGCGCGCGCGCACGCACACATCGGCCCCGGTGCATTCGGTCGGGCAAACATGCGTGCGCGCATTCTGGCGATCGTACACCCACGGAGCCGCACACACGCAAAACGATCGCAGCGGCGTCGACACATACAAAAGGAACCCACCGTGAATATTCAACTCGCCGCGATATTAATACGCTGGAAACACGCGCGCGGAACGTTTACACCGTACTCGTTACTTCCGGTACTCCCGCAGCGGGAAAAAAGGAGGGAGTGCGACGAAAGATGAGAAAGAGACGCGTCGGGTGGGTGAGGGGGGGGGGGGGTGCGGAAAGAAATAGAAGAACGCGAAACAGCAACGGGAGTGTATTGTACTCGTATCAGCGCGAGAGAGGGTTGATGTATGGGCGAGAGAGAAGGGTGGGTGGAAGGTCGAGTGGGAAATAGGTGGGTGGGTGGGCAGAAAAATAGGAGGCAGCTTTGCCGCGTTCGGTAAAACGTTTGACGCGGCGCATCAGTGCATCGGGCCGTGTGCATCCCAGATACTAAAAAAAATCTCTACACCCGGGGCTAAATCCGTAAAATATAAATCGGTTATGTGGCCTAAAAAGAGTCGGTCGGCGGCGCTCTCAGCCTCCTGGCCCGTCCGATATTTTGCTTCTGAGGGGGCGGCTCTGCGCCGGCACCGCGAGCGCTTTTTTCTTCGATAACGACGATGCACGCGCAATGCAGGACTGCATCGTCGCCAACTGCAGCCCGCGTCAGGCACGAACCGTGCGCAGCGTAATAGAAGTAACGGGCGAGTGCCAAGCGACGGTGGAACACAGAGTCGGACAAACGCTCGATGAACGCGTCGGGCTTCGCAGTTTACAAATTCGTCACAAATGACCGTTCGTTTATCCGCGAGCACCAAACACGGAAATTAATGTTCAGAGAAGCGCGCTAACTGACCTGCTGGCTTTAATCGGTCAAACGCGTTTGATGCTCGCGACTCGCGAGGGATCAAACGTGCAACGGACCTTTTAACGCGTTAAACGCCGTATCACTCAAATGTGGGTGACGGATAAGTCGGCAAATATTTCGAAAAGTTTTTAATAGCAACGAAGGTATTTAACACTTTAACTGCCATGATGGTTACTGACCGACGTAAGAGATTTTACTGAAGATCGAAAATATTTGCAATGGGCAGCGATAATTATTCTATAAATGCAGTTACTATTAGAACAGTGACGCGATCCTTTGGTCTTTAATACCTGCACATTACTTACATTTTGCATAATTCAGTCAAACGCTGTAATATTTTATAGCATCACCATTCTAATGTAGTAAAATACGCTTGCCAGTGAACGTGTTAATGATAAGAACACACGCGGTTATGTGTGAATGCTTGTGATGTTGCATCTTAAACCGTACACCCTTTCGTTGATAACTATGTTCATTGCGCTGTTACAAAAATCGTAAGGCATAGATCAGGAGCATAACGTGTGATTGTGATAGCATATCGTGGCCTGCACGGAACGTGAGTAGAGTTCGGCCCGGCACGGCTCGCGTTAACTCGAATACCCGCGCGTTCTGATTTTCCGCGAAAACATGCCGGCTACCGAAATTCCGATGACTCTTTAACCTACATCCGAGTCGCCCAGCACGCTGCGCTCGCACATCGCGAGGGACAAAAGCGCTCGATGCGTCGTTGAAAAAGTTATCGCCCGGTTATTGTCCCGGCCGGTCGCGGCTCGGCGCAATTAGTCAGCGGCGCACGCGGTCGACTCGCAGGCAGTTTTTCCGGGCGAAATAATTAATCCACTTTATTCGTCTCCCTCGGCTCGGCAAGATCCCGGCTGGCTCGCCGCCGCCGTAATTACGCCGCCGATCGTAATGAGCTATTAGTTCATGTAAACAACCTCGGGCGCGAGCGTCTTCGCGCGCTCGCTCATCATTCTCCCGACGCTCGAAACGTATTTCACTGCGACGCACGGTTAAGTTTAATGCTCGACAAAACGTTTCCGGCTTTATTACAGAGCGCGAGCGAGCACGACTGAAAAAGAGGGCGCGACGTCGGGGCGGCTTTTAATCGTCGTCAGTGCGCCCCTTTTTGCGTTGCGCACGTGAAAGAGAGACGAGGTGAGCTGAGAGAGAGGCAGGCGGCAGGCAGAGAGGGAAAGGGAAAGGGCAAGGGAGACGCGCCAGTGTCGGAATCCACTTTAACGGACCTTACTAATTACCGAGCGGGGACCTCGGCTTATTTGCCTCGACTCTGATTAACCTTCCACGTGCCTCTCGCTCCTCGAACAAGAGCGCACTGCTGGCAGCGCCTGGCTAAGCGCGCACCTAAAAACAAGACGTGATTCGTTCGGCCGTTATAGAGCTAACATATTAAGAAAATGAATCGTGGGACAAAAAGGCGGCCAGGTGAAATGCGAGGAGCGAGCGCCGGGTTCGGCGCTGAAAACTACTTTCGTTTACTTTGCTGATTGCTCGCCGATCGTTCCCTTTCTCTCTTTGCCCTCTTATTTGTCGTCGCTGGCGATTTATTCGCCGTCGGCGCGCTTTCGCTCGCTCATCGACCTCGGGCCTTAGCGATTCGCGCTACCGAAGCGAGTACCGGAGGACAGGGGACGCGACGAAGCGCGATTACGCACTTCCGCCGTCGCGAACGACTAATTAACGAGTGCCGCGGTTGTTTCGCTGAAAGACGCGCAACAATTATGGGACGGCCTTTTAATCCTTTCACTGCTGAATATTCCCGGCCAAAGCACTCGCCGAGGACCAAATACTTTTTGCTAGTGTGAACTCCATTGATTGATTATATAAGGCGCAACTAAGTTATAATTGTAATTCTTCGGTTAGGCCAAATCAAACAATAAAAGAAAGTTATTTGATAAAGAGCGCATGTGTATTCATTTCACACCTTGATAAATGCGGGTGCAGTAGATAAGAAATCGAAACGATGGGGAACCGCATATATGTGCCCATAGTCGACACCGATAAATTTCGGCGAACGCATATATACGCCTATGGCAGTCAAAGGGTTATTCCGCGTCAATGCATCTTTCGCACTGTCATCTGCGTGCAAAAAAGACTGACACACGAATGATATGGTATCGTTAGAGGCCCTGTTTAGTGGACACTGCTAATTACGCAGCGGGGACGTCCGTTTATTATGTCACACGTGCAACTGAGTTTTGGACAACTCTGGCCCTTGACTACTTTACGAGTGGGTGAAACATCATTCTGTCTTGGTTTTCAACAATAGTCATATAGCAGCGGTGAATATTGTTAAGAATAACATAAATTCTTTGCGTTAGTACAGTGCCTGCTCATTCTATCGTAGGCAGAAGTGGACGTGGGTCAGAGAAACAACGAAACATGTCCGACGCAGACCTGGTATCAATTTTGTGCCGGTTATAATAAGTCTAACCTAAGTCTGTTATACTTCTGTATTATCCATCTGTAACAATATTAGTATTCCTTTAATATTTTTAATAAGAATTCTACAGCTAATTCCGTTGTCCAGCTATATTGTTTTCCGTAAATATACTAATATTCTTGTAATATTTTAAAGAAAACTACGACAACCATCGTCACTCCGATCTATTCCACGACAGGTCTCGAATAGCCTTCTTTGTTTGGACTTCAATGCGTCCTGTGCAACAACGATGATAATAACGGCGAGAATGACGTGAATGCTGATAATCGCACACGATGGAAAATTCCATAGCCGCGTAAAGACGTTTGTTCTTTCATTAGCCGGGGTCACGGCATTAGTTCGGTCGCTGGCGTGCGTTTTATTACGCTCGCAAACAACACGCGGATTAGACCGAACGTAACGCTTAACGAATAAAGCACATTAGCTCTGGCTGCGATCTCGGAAATTCAGCCTGCCGGTGCGGCGCTCGCGCGACCCAGAAACATGAATATCTGCTGCCTGGCGGTCTGATAAGGCCGATACCGCAGCGGTCGGATTAAGGGCTAAAATGGCGGCGGTCGGGAAACGAAAATTACGCAAGTCAATTCATACGGGGCACGGTTAACGGCAACCTCGATACTACAGGGAAAAGTCGTGTTGAAATTGGCGCGCCGACGTGATTTTTCATAGCTTTTAGAGTGTGCGTTTTATTACTGTGGGAATAGTGGATAATCAGATAATAAAGCCTTTTTGGTTGAAAATGGAAACCGATCTCCAACCGCATTTCGACGTATTAGGTTTGGCGTAGAATCCGGCACTAACAATGGCCACTACACATTCGCGGCAAAAATAAGTGAAAGTTTCGCATTGCTCAATCAGATTGCTCATCGAATTGCTCATCAGAAAAATACACCTGCACGTTGCATTGCACTGACACACATTGGCTGCCCAGAAACATGTAGAGACGCTCAAATAAAAGTTCTCGATCGTCTACCGTTTTCAGCCAAAAAAGAGCTTATTATCCCAATATCTGCCATTATAAGTGAGCTTGAAACTAACAGAATACCCACCATTACAGTAGAAACGTAAACATACATTATGTCCCAGAGAACTTTTTTTTTAATTAGCTGATTAATGAATCCGTTTCGACATGATACTGTCACACGGACCATATGAGAGAACTCCACGATATTGAAACAGCGGGACTATGTCAGTTAAAATTTAATTATTATTTAATCAAAGTGCTCTGGGGTAAATGCCCTGTTCTTTGATGCAGTCCTCTTACGAGAGTGTCAAAAGACTCCCTTCACTACGAAATCAAATCCCGTTTTTTAAATACTTAATCTCTTGCACACACAACTGTGGTTTCCCAAAAGAATAAACTTGATTGCATTTCAATCCTTTTGATAATGTTATCAATGTATATTGAATCAATTTAACGACATTATCAAAAGAATAAAGCAGCCGTTTGTGTCACCGCCGAATGCTATCAATATAGACCCGGTTATCTAAAGACACAAGCCTTCACTAAACCAATATCAGCCACGAATATTTATTCTGACACGCACGTCGCTTCTTTTCGCGAATCGACGCTAACAATCAACTATCGCCGGTCTCCGTTTTACAACACGCGCTCAACGCACATGACGAGCAAAGGCATCCAACTGGAACTACTCAAGACAAGACGCACTGACTCTCACCAGCTAAAAACGTCTTACGAACGCGAGATTACGAATTAAGAGAGTACCAGCAGAATTTTCGCGTCTTATCTCCGGGAATAAATCGTCAAGATAATGGCTCGCCATCCTGGTTCCGTGTGTATAACTCCGCGCCACTCTCATAGTCTATCTCGCGCCGGTAGGAGAATAGGGCCATAAGTATGCTAATCTTTACACGGTATCCGGCGGGTGTTTATGCGCCTTAGAGGCAAGACGCGGCCGCCGTCAGCCGAGAAGCAGATTTTATTTGTTCGCGCGCGGGCGCGAAGGGGTAACAAAATTCCACCGGCATATAGGTAGACCGTGAGGGTAAGCGAATTTCGATACGTGGTGTCGTGCGCTGCAACGGAATTCGTCGCATACCGACGTCGGCGAAGGGACGATAAGCGAGGTCGGATGTGGGGTCGAATGAAAAAAGTACGAAGAGATACACGCAGGAACGAGAGAGGGAAAGAGAAAGAAGGAGAGAGAGAGGGACTCGGAGGATCGGACTAAATGGCCACGGGAAGAAAAGTGTTTTTTAGGAGGTCGCTACTCGGCTGCCTCGCAAAAGCGTAGAGTTTGCCTCGAGTGGTCTCGTCCTCTTTTCGTTCCGTTTTGCCACTCGGGCGGTTTATGATCGGCCATCCGCGCACCCGCGTGTGTCGCCAAGCATCAAACGCCCGATGCGCACGGCGAAGAAACGTTCGGCGGCAATAAATGCCGCGCGTGATGCACTCGCCGCGCAATGTCGTAGCTTCGCGGCCCGACGACGACAAAGCGAAACGTCGATAAAAACTTGCGCGTCAACCGACGCGAGCGATGCCGTACATGGCGCTCCGATTTATGAGGGCATTTTGCGCGAGGGGCTTATTAGAGTTCCCGTTTTATTGCACGATGCGGCCAATTTCGATAATTGGCAGTTTGCGGAATATAAATAGCGCAGCTGCGGTTTTTGCGCGGGCGGTTTAAGTGGGCGAATCGAACGATGCGTTTATTTCGGCACGTTTCACCCGTAAGCTACGATTGTAGAGTGATCGCACATGATTAATCATAAACGTTTACTGTAATTTGGAAGGACATTGTAGCAGTGCGACATTGTTCAGGCACGTTTCAGGCGTAATCTATAATTGTGGACCGATCACACGTGATTAATCATAAACATTTATCGTAAATTGGAAGTAGACTGCGGTATTGTGACATTATACAGCCACGTTTCAATCGTAATCTACAATTGTAGAGCAATCGGCCGTGATGAATCATAAACGTTTACTGTAACTGGAAAGTAGTCTGTAGTGACAAGTAGTACTGTAGAAACTGTAGCTCATCGTACGGTGGATCGTCGGGGTATGCGTTCATTTATTACACATTTAGATTAAAGACACGCGGCACGTAGGTTATAATTTCCGATTAGATGAAAACTTAATTTTTCTGATCATTATATTCCACTAAACGACGTCAACTTAAAACGATGAGTACTGTTCGAATGTTTAAACGGAATATTAGTGGTATGAATAGCCGCACATAATTTGTTATCAGTTCAAAAACGAATTACTGTGGAAACGTCATATATCATCGCGCGAAATTGCTGTAATTCGTACGCGGTTGAGTGAACATTGCAAAGAGAGCGAACGCGTCACGCGCGGCCATTGTCATTTACCCGGTCAAAACTTTTAATTTTCCCCAGCGCGATTATTTCAAACGATCCCAGCGGTCCGCGCAATTTTACCGGGCTTCGACAGGAACTTACCGAAAAAAGTAGCTCTCGCGATAATGACAATCGAGTTTCACGCTGTCGCACGCAAGAGCGCCGACGAAACGAAGCGCCGATAAAACGTTAACCCCCGCTGAGACGCCATCGTCGCGGGTATCGTCGCAATTAACGGGCGATAAGGTATTTAGTTGCGCTTAATCGGCGTCGCCGTTGGAATTTTTAGTCGTCCCGCCGCGAGTGTCCCGGGCAACTTTCAAGTTCGTATAATTTTACGTCGCTCCTCGCCAAACTAGGCGCCGTGGATAATAAACGCAAGGCCCGCTGCACCTTCCTTTTTACACGGCGCCCTCCTTACTTCGCCGCTCGTTTCTAAACGTCGGGCCAAATGAGATTCGTCAAATCGCGCAACGGCGTAAAACAGACAGTGCTCAGGTCCGCGCGCCGTCTTTTATATTAGTTCGCCGGACGGTCAATCGTGTAACTCGCCCGGTTATTCGTCAATTATTCCCGTTGCAACGACGGCAAAACCGTCGGTTCTTCCCGGCGGCCACTTTCAAGTTAACGAAGTTTCCTTACTCCGTCCCACTCTGCCGACGAAATGCCGGCAACGATAAAAGAGCATTGTACCCCGACAACGGCGTTCGCAGTTTTACATGGAAACGGTTTACGCGAAAACAACGGAGTACGGACGAATTAAGGGCGCAGCTCGCGGAAACGTAAAATGCGCACCCACGCAAGCTTGGCCTTCGTCTACTATCGGTGATGGCGGTGGCTATTGGGTTTTAGGCGGGCTATGTAACTGCCTGGCCTCGTGCGAATGCTTATTTCGGGCACAGCGGGAAAGGCCCATAGAGACAACATGCGGGAATGCTTTTGAAAGAGGGAAAGCGAATGGCTTGAGATTATATATTACGTTCACGTATGGATAACAGTGCGTCATATTATGCAACACGAAAATGAAAGGAGACAAACTGTATGCATAGACACCGATAGAAAATGAATCGATGCAACAGTGTCATTAAATACACGTTTCTTTCGATATCAGCAATACGAAGATAAAACTAGACAAGACAAACCATGAATTCCGAAGCATAATTCATCGATGTAACAGCACTATTAAATACACTATCCTTTCAATATTAGCACAATTCTCTATTATATTGAGCTACCAGAAATGACACACGGGGTTTAATGAAACAATAAACGTACTTTCCGGGCAACGGCAACTGACGATTTTATTCGAACACCCAAGCGGGTTTGCAGCATAAAATGACTTAAAGATCGGTTGCAACGAAGGAGCAACTATTTACCGGCTTGGACGAAGATCCACGATACATCGGCGCGATCGGCAATCTCACCGAGCCATTTCGTCGGAGCTCGTAAAAACGAAGACAGGGCAGGGCGGTCGTAAAAGCCGATCTTAGAACGGATTATCGATATATACACAGTGGCTCGTACATACACCCCCAGACGCGCAAGATAATATGCACATGATATACATGCGCGCGAAGAAAGAAGCGAAGCGAGAGAAAACCCTCCGCTCCCCGCAACTGCGAAACGTCCCCGCGACAAAACATTCGTTGCGTCAATAATGAATTATCAGGGGCATCGCGATATAAAACGCTACGGTCCATTAATCGAGAGCTCCGCGCAATGCTCGTCTCGGCGTAACGTTGATTTCAACGGGCTGCGCGCGGAAATGGAAATGCACTTTTATTACAATGTTACAAAACCACTCGCTAGGGACGCGGAATTCTGCATCTCGCTCCGGGCACCCCCTTTCCCTTTCTCTTTCCCTTTGCTCACCCCACGCCGTCCGCCCTCAGCCGACGCACCCTCCTCCGGGTCTGTCTGTAAACGTGCACTTTTATCGTCGCAAAATTATCTCCCTGCCGACGAAAAAGCTTATTTCTATGAAAAGGGCACGCGGCCTCTCACTTTCTCTCTCTCCCGCCTCTCTCTCATTCCGTTTCTGTCCGTCCATTCCATCCTCTGCGCCTTGCGACCATTACGCTTTCTTCCTCGCGACGTTCATCCTGCCCGCCCATCTCCGGTTCCTTCCGCGCCGACCGCGCAGATTATTCCGCCGGCAAATGTCCGACCCCGCGTTCGTCGGCATTAACGGATCCAGCCAAACACAACGGATGTTTGCCCCGTCGTAATTCTCGGCAGAATTGCGCGGCGTTTGACAGACGCAATAACGTGCACGCGCTTTCTTGATAAAAACGCTTTCATCGCGCGCGCCTCTCTTCACCGCGCCCCCGCATTTCCGCGACGCTCGTCGCACAAATCAGTGTCGTCTCTGTGACGAGTGCAACGTCAAACAAAGAGCTTCATGTAAGAGACTTGTTGCACACGAGAGCGCTCGCAGAAGTCGTCGCCCCGACAATATGACTTTTGCCGTCCGCGCCGACGAATGAAACGCGCCTCATTACCGAATGTAACCGACAATACGCCGACACGTTTAAACCCGACGCCGCGCAGTGTCCGTCAATTGAATAACCAACGAAACGTAATTAACAACGGAGCCGCGGCCGCAAACCGGCCGTTTGCCGACGTTGTCCTTTCATGGCTGCTCGGACGCGAAAAAGATCGCGAAAAAGGATGCGGAAAAGAACGCGGATGAGGGGTTGCGATAAATCGCCTAGTGGAGGGGTTATCAGAGTAAGAGAGATGCGCGGCGCGTGGCGTATAGATTTGGTTCGCGCCGGCTCGTGCATCGTATTTACCATCAGTTTACACGGGCTTAATGTCGCGTTGATATTCGAAATAATAGCGAGCCGGTATGACGCGGCGGCCGCGCAACGTGGCTGCACGTAAGCACCCAGATTTACTGTTTCCAGCCAGCAGCCAGCGGCAGCAGCAACGATCGCGAGACCGATGGAGACCGACGGACAAAAACTGAGATTTATCTACGTGCCCCCAGCATGCCGCATCGTGGGAAATGACACTTACTATAACTCAGCTTTAATCTATCAGCCATCGGCCTTCCTGAGGAACGTTTCCGGCGAGCGGAAAAGCGCGCTCTGTAATCAGGGATAATCGATCGCTGACCAACCGGACGTTTGCTTTTAATTATTATTCTTGAGAACCCGCTGCTTGGCGCGCTGATGGAATGACGGCAGCTTTTCACGGATACCTGCCGATGCTCGTGCTCTTTCGTTGATTGTGGCCATTGATTGCATTTGTGGTTTGCATGGACGAAGTCGGAGGACGATGTAACTCGTTACTCGCCAGTGTTGCTATTGGGCGGATTCGAAAACGTGAGTTTGCTTCCCAATGTTCACTGAGGAAATTTCGATGATATTGTGATACTTTCGCGATATTTTCAAATAAACCCTTGATCTACGGTATTTCGGATGTTATGTATCGATTCACATTCCTACATTTGCACCACGGTGACAGCGTGAATGTAAAAAGCTAGATGTTTCCTAGTCAGTTATTTCCATGCATTTAGTTTCCAAGTATCGCAGAATTAACTGAATTTTCCCTATGTGCCAACTTGGATCGCGTTATATTCCGCTACACCGGGGTGAACTAATAGAGTTATAATGAGAACACGCAATCGGAATGGCCATACGGTATTGTACGTTTATGCAATGAGTTCCTGGAAGTTCTGAATTACCAGGGAAACTGGAACACTCGAAGGTGAAAACCGCCGTAAAAACATGATTAGCCAGCCGTTCGATATGAATACTGTCGTTCCCTCGTGCCATCAGAGATCTCGACGCCCTTTACGTCATCCTCTGAGGCCATCTACGCCATTAACGAGTTTCAAGCTTCTTAGCTCGCTTCCACTAGCCTCCAAAGTGGCGCCAAGACTTCGATCGCAAAGAGGCCACGCGTCGTCGACCAAGTGTACTGAAAGCGCCAATTAGGCCAACGGCAAGGGGTTGGCAACTGGGAAAAATGAGTAACACGACGATTTACATCGGCCACTTCCCTCCGCATCGCGACAAAAATCTCAACTTCAAAACGAATCTTAAAATCCACTTCAGAACTCGCGAATACCCCATGTAATCCCAGTAAAGTTTTGCTGTCCGTGAAGCTCCGCTACGAGGAGGAGTTAATGTGGCAATTCTGAAGTACAACATACCTCGACCACATTCCGTAACTCTTTTCACTACGAGCTGCCAGCAGGTCATGCGAACACAACTTTTACATGTCTAACTCAATCGACATTCGACACAGTCTTAATCGCATTGCTTAAGTAGTGAAGGAATATCAATGCGTTTTCCGGCTGAAAATGGCATTTCCTTTGAAAATTACCGATTAACATTTTTCAGATTTTTATCTAGCGACGTGCGTTGCCAAGTTCGTCACATAAGGAAAATCGGCTGGATGTCTGCGCCAATCGATGTACCGGAGGGTCCGACAAGAAATTTTATTATTTCACCGGCTGACGTCCGCAGTCCGTAGCTCTCGGTCCACTTTGACGGGGCCCCCGCCCCATTGTCCAACTAGATCCATGCCATTAACGAGTTTCCAGCTTCTTAGTTCCCGTCCACAGCCCTCCAAAGCTTCGCCACTTCAATCGGTAAAGACGCCTTCCGCGAACGGCCGCCAGTCTCGAAGCCGCCAATTAAATCAAAAGGGGGAAAGTCTCGGGCAGAGTTCTCGGGACCCTTCGTCGTCCTGCGGTTCCTTTGCGTCGCGAGGCAGAGACGGAGAAAGTGCACTTCGCCGGGCCTGTCCAGGCTCCCGCGACACATAGAAGCCGCATTCCGTATACTTGAATTCAAGTTCGGGTCGCGATTGCCGGGCCGGTAAACACGAGATTGTTCGCTCCTGTGTGCCGGAGACGGACCGGAGAGTCGTGCGCTTTGGCTAATGTTAAACAAGAGCCGCCGCACCGGTGTGCCACGTGAATTAGATGTCAGGCACGGCAAGTTTCGAGAGAGTGCGGCAACTTTTTATATTCAAGTGCCGCGGTGCAGGATGACGGTGATTAAGGAGCCCGTCGTTACGGCGGCGATAATTGGAGAAGGCTGCGATAGTAAATACTCCTCGTCAAAGGTGGAATATTGTGAGGGGACTCGAAGCTTCTGTGTCGCTTGGACGATCGCGACTTTACGTACTTGAGAGTATTCGCGGAGAAAACTGGAGCCAATCGTTGTCGCTGGCGAGCCGTTTCTTTGTGGAGAGCCGAGGGAAGCGCGCGGAAGAAATGATTCTTAATTTAGTTCGCGAGTCTTCCCAGTTGCACGAGGTTGTTAATCTTGGAGAAGCGACGTGCAGAGGGGTGCATGCACTTTGACGGGCGCTAGTTTCGGGCAAGGATGATACGAGTGACGTCAAAGAGGAACTTGAATCCTTTCACTTTTATGACCCAGGATATTGAGGCGAAAAGCACTTCGGGCGCGAGTATTTTGTATCGGTGGATGATATAGGAGTGGCGACGCCGAGAAACTCGATGCCCAGCGTGTTTAAGGGCGGAAGTGTTGGAATACTTTGCCGGGGACATTTCGCGAGCGGATATTTCGCATCGAAGATGGGCAAGAGCGGTGGCGCCGAGAAACTCGAATCCTTTCGCTTTTACTCGTCGGGACGCCGCGCATTTTCGAGCGAGCACTTCGAACTCGTCTATTTTGTATTGGCGCGGGAGAGTGACGTGTAAGAGTAGATGCGCGGTGGAACTCGAGGCTTTTCATCTCTAAGAACTGAAGCACTGAATATCTTACGGCGGACATTTCGGGCGCAAGTATTTTGCGTTGAGAATGACACGGGTAACGGCATCGAGAAACTCAAATCCTTTCACGTTTACGACTCGCAGTATCGAACATTTTATAGGGAGCAAGTGAAGCTTCAATATTTTTTAGCCGTTACGCCACGAGGGCATAAAGCAAATACGGCGCACGTAAAGAATAAACGCAGAATGACTAAAAACTCCTGCGACTCGTTACTCGCAGCTACCCTCCCAAAGCCAGGAAGCAAATGGTTTTCTGTGAACTCAAAATCCCAAACAATTTGCAGCAGGACCTCAAGATCGCCCGCCACGCTGTCCTCTCACCCCGCGAAATACATTTCATCCAAACAGCGCAAACACTCGAGACGACCTTTACACTTTTCACTTCCGCGCACAGCGTCCAAACTTGAAAAGTGATGTAAGAGATCGCCGCGAACGCAGCGAAAGGTCGCTTTCCTTGTCGACTCCCATTTAGAAATTACACTCCGCCGCGGTACCCACGTAGACTTGGCATTCAAATGCAAACAAGGGGGAAGTATGCGCACGCCGACGTTAAATCCGCCGAATGCGAATCATATGTCGAGTTATACGAAACGGGATGTAACACACAGCGAACCACTTTAATGCTCTATTTTACGCGTCGAGCTTTTCCCTGGTCGAGGAACGTGCGCCTCATGACCGTAGAGGGTGAAGGGTGGAGGGAAGGATCTTGTCGACGTTTAAACGCAAACAACCGTGGGGTCGCGTGTCAGTGATGTTAACCGTTGGTTTACAGGATGCGTCATTTTGAGGCATTCCGATTTTCTCGAACGAAAAGTACAGAACCTGTTTACCTTTCTTCCCTGTTATTTGTACTAACTTTTATTCATTTGACAAGTAACTCATTCTAGTAAATAATTCAGAAATAAATATAAATGCCAAAGTACACACATGGCACACTGGAAACTCGTAATGCCGGAAAGCGAAAGTATGAGAAGAAAGAAGTTAGAGAAAATGTTGGGTTTCGTTTATGTGTCAAATTGACGCGCGTCCGCAGAGATAGACATATAAGAAATGTCCGTAAAGCTAGTGTTAAATCCACGAGAAGGTGAATTGTACAGCGGGCATGGCGGAATGAGGATGGTCTCGCCCGGCAAATCACACTGGCGTTTCTATTCTCCGCGAGACGCGGCCTTTTTTGTTGCCCGGAGCCGCGACGCGCAGCTTCCGGACTTCGGGAACTCAACGGCTTCGCGTTGCGACAAAAGCAACGCGACGCAGGCGAAGTTAGATTCGCGTGTGCGTGGCGAAACGCGATACGAGCGGAGGAGCGAATTTAAAGCGAAAGGAGAGAAGTGGGACTTCGCCGGGTACTTCTCGATAACGCGATAGTCCCTTTTGTTCGCGCCAGACGGACAAAGAATATTAACTGGGCCAGTTGCGCGCGCGCGGTACGCGACCGCAATATTCGCACGCGACATACAAACTGATGGCCGGCTATGAAGGTAGACGGGAACAAAGCTCGATGAAATGCGACGCCGAATTTACTTGCCCTCGTCTGAATGAGAACGGAAACGTGACTGACGGCTGTGTTCTGCTGGCCTTTTATATTAGCATACGTTAACGTCAGGCGAATGATGGAAATTTTTCTGCGCGAAGGACGCTGGCGGTTTTGTGTTGGAACGTTAATGTTCGTTTCTCGTATGGAGGCCTTGAGTTAAGATCACATTGCAAATTGGCTTTCCAGGTGAGTTATGATTATGACATATATCAAGTTCAACCCTTCGTGTAGTAACCTGCACTGGGGCCCGGGATACAAAATAGGGCTCTCCCGTGTTTGAAAAATAAGATACTGTATACGTGTTACCGTAGATCATGCACGTGTCGTATATACCGAACGAAAATACTTATTAAAGCGCAAGTGTGACGAACCGACCCCACGTGAAAGTAACTCAAACATTTCATCAATCCCGTCTTTCACTTTACCCCATACAAAGGCTTGGAGGCAAATAACTGTTTGCTGCGCGATTACACGTGTTCGGAGCCATCATAAAAAATCGTAGACATACATGTACCTAGAATCATAAAACGGAAAGCGCCGAGTAACGGAAAGCCAACGGAATGCTTGAAGAATGATCCCCGAAGACCGTAAACGCGTGGTTACGCGTGCGATTATGCAAAAGGGACAGATACATAAGCAGACAAACAAGTAAACGTCCTGTCGAACCGAACGAGCTGAGTACAGAGAAACGTTTGCCTTCCTTCGGACACGGAACTATGTAATCTGTTTGCGCCATCGTATACTTAACTTAGGCCCGCAACCGGAGGTTCAGTAAGGATCGTGTATCGAAACGATGGCTTATCTAGCGCGAATATTCCACAGCTGCGGAAGCTAATTTCGTTTTACGAGCAACGTTATGCCACCCGCGGTAAACACGGACGACAAACGCGGCGCAAACATTTTCTGGAACAGATTAGAAAGCGATTTCGAGAACGCTGCGCGCACCACGCCTTTCATCGATGAACGCTTCTCACGCGAACATTTCATCGCCCGTAAGCGTTATCATTAGACGGGTGTTCGATGTGTCGTCGTAAAAGTCGTAAACAGTCCCTTAGTTATGTTGAATTACTATGTCGACACATAATAGTCCGTTAGCCGTATTGAATTATATTAATTTGAACGCAATGCCATTGGGTTCTGCAATGTTTAGAGTCAAACTTTGTTGAGATTTGTTGTGCTAATAAAGAAGTGTTTCGAGAAATGATAGTGTCACTTGTTAATAATGGTTGTACTAATAAAAAAAGAATGTCTTGAAAATTGGCGGTGTAATTTGTTTGCGGCAAAACTGACCATCTACTGGAATGTCGAGAAGGTTCTGGATAAGCAGATTTTTGTCGTTCGTAAAAGGATCGCCCTTTGTAAATTGACAGCCCGCGAGCATGGCGTAGGGCCGTAAACGTATATACGTTTGACAATGCGAAATGTGGCGTCGCTTCGCGTTACGGTTGCGTACATTCGTCGACTGTTTAACGGAAAACTGTTTAGCTGAAACTAATTTCAGCTGATGAACGTGTGTGCACGAGCGCAATCTGAACGAGTACTTTAACTGGAAAAACGAACACCGACGGAAGAGCGTTTATCGCGTTTGTATGTTTCGGATAAACGAATGCGAATAAACGGATTCGCGAACAAGTAGGAAGAGCCGACGTCAAAACATAGTAATCGACGTAATGACCGAACTGTTTGGATTGTTATAACGTAAAATTGCGAGTTTCGTTGGTTATTAAAGAGAAATTAAGGTAAACGGAAAAATCAGCGCAGCCGGTGGTTCGCAAGACCCTGTAATATTTACCTCTGTGTACCGTTTCGGGGCAAACGTAAAGGGCAACAGCGGTCCGAAGACTCGACGGTAGGTAGGCGAAACTAAAGCAATCTATCGAAGTTGCTAGGATAAAAAAAAAAAACCGCTGCATCGGTGTACCTAGATTAAAATCTACAGGCAGCGGACTGAAATTTCTCTCGGCGAATCGGGACCGCACACTGAAACTTCGCGATAAACGGCTGCCAGCAGCAACACCATTTTCTTCTTTAAAGCCCTCAGAATTAAATATTTATCGCCGCAGCCGCGTTCCGCGAGCAAATAATGCAACGGCGGATTTCTCTGGAGTGTACACGAAACGAATCGATCATCGAACCATGAACACCGACAACACTTCAAGCGCACATCCCCCTGCTTTCCCCGCAGCCCAACGCACGCCGATCCAGAAAACAATTCCACCCGCCGCAGAAGCGTCCTCGTTGCGGACGATCGACAGACTATAATTCGAAACGTCAGGAAAGAAATTTGCGGCGACCGGCATTCGCGCGGCGCGAGACGCGGCTAATTTGTCTGTCGGCTAACGATTCAGAAGTGGACGAGGAAAGGTCCGCCCTGTTATGGGCCACGCTTGGGTGTGCATTACGTCGAGTAAGCTAGGCAAGCCAGTTCCGCGCGAATTCCTCCGCTCCCGCAGCGACCGACGTTATTTCCACGATCATCATAATCCGCCCCTCGACGTTGTTTTCGCACGGGTTCACGCCAGATTCCGGACGACCGTGGGCGGATTAAGGATTTTCCAGTCCCTACCGCTCTCGTCGGGACGACTATGGAGGCCAACTCCGGGGGCTTCGTCATCGGTAACGGGGGAAAAAACAGACGACCTAATTCGGGGTGCTTTCTGGTTTGGAGAATCGCTTTTGCAGGTCGTTGCACAAATCGGGGGGACGACGGTGGAAACGATCGGCCGGCGAGCAGGTAGTGAGCTCGCGATGAAGAGTTTTTTTCCGGCGAAATTCATTAAGCGTATATCCGCTCGACCGTTCGGATGCGGTAAGAGCGTCGTTTACCTGGAAAACGTTTAATGACGGTCCGATGGAATAGACCGCAGAATTGTTTCTATCTGGACTCCGTACAGTGTTGTTCGCGAAGCTTACCGTTGACTAGTACGGAACGAGAGTGTGTGACACGTGATTACAGGAGAATAGCCGAAATTAGTCTGGCCCGTTTTTCGCCGACACGTTCGCCGATCTTGATACGTCAATGACGTTAATCCTGAAAATAAATGAACTCACCAGGACGCGGTGCGCCGGAAATGCACGATTGCAGCAAGAAGAAGCAAGTCAGCACCAACTGCCACTTCATCTTCGATCTGAAAATAGACAGAAAGCGTCAATTAATATCAGCTGTCCAAACCATTCATCGACGAGTTCAATACTTAAACTGTACGCGATCTGTATATCGAGCCGCCACTTACCGCGGCTCCAATAACATGGCACGATGTCAAGAACGCGCTAAGACAAACATCTGTAACCCCAGGAGGGCGCGGGGAGCGCGAAAAAATCACACCATTTGTGGACCTAATGAAATAACGTGATCGACTCTAAGTAGCACGAAAGTAGCCAGCCCGTGCAAACATCGGAACTCTAATATCGTCCATTCGATTCCCCTGTCCCGACTTCCTCGTATTTACCTTATATAGTTTATCCTACGGACCCTCGCGAAAATGCTGAGAAACGGTGGAAGGCGCGTGTACACATCGAGCGCGAGGGGGCTCAAATTAATGCGGGCTATTCTCATTTCCAAACACATCGGGCGGCCAGGCGCAATTAGAGGGTCGCTCCACGAAATGTAATATGTGCGAGTAAAGGAGTTCCGCTAATTCTTCTTTCGGTCAGTTATAAACCCGATACTGATGGATGTGCCCGCGGCTACGTCACCGCGGGAGATGGATCGTTCGCGTTCTATGCGATAGAAATTCACGGATCGATAGCGCCGGTTAGGCGCTCTTACACCTGGTTGAGAATGGAAAAAAAGGAGAGCCGGCGTTGCCTCGCAAGAGCGCAGTAAAACGTGATTTAACGGGCTCCGCTCTATCGCTGCGTCCGCATTCGATGACGAAGTGCAAAGCGTATAGTCCGCTCCCTTTTTTTCTACTCCCTTTTTATGGGAACAGCCGTCTGACGGTTTATGTTTTTCGTACGTATCGATAATATTTATCGCGCCGCCGATCGAGTGTTCTGTACGCCTCTGTGCAGGGCAGACGGCACGCCGTCATGAAGTTAACCGTGGCCATTGAGAACTTAATTGATCGCGCATGGTCCTGCCGTACGGCGAGTCGAAACGTTCGATTAAGAACGACGGCTTTAATGCTCGATATCGTCCGGATGAAGTAACGCGCGCGCTTACATATACACCGAAACACGGTATGTTGTTTCGGGGTTGATAAACAGCCTTGTTGAAGCAAAGTGCCGTACTGCCGAAGATTGTCACGACTGCGCTTCAATTTTTTAATAGTTATACCCCGGAGAAAAAGTGTATGGTCGCACCCGGTGATATTCCATCTGCTTACAGTTTCAGAGTTAATAAACAGTCTCGTTTAAGCAAGGTGCCGTACAGCCAAAAATTCTCACGCTATACCTCAATGTTGTAATATTTATATCTTCAAGAATAAGGATATGACGGGACTCTGTGATATTCCATCTGTGTGCAGTTTCGGGGTTAATAAACAGTCTCATCTAACCAAAGTGCCGCCCAACCGAACATTGTCGCGCCGCACTTAAATTTTTCAACATTTACGAGCCGCGGAGTAAGCATGTGGCGGGACTCGCGGTAGACGGGACTCCGAGAAAAACATTTAACGCATATTTGCGAGCGAAGCCCGCCTTCCCAGCGTACGTCGCCCGTCAAGCGCACCGCGCGCGTCGCCTTGCTCATTCGCCCCTTATAATTCTTCCGCCTCGTGCCGGACGACGTATCCCGAGAGCGAAAAATTGCGACGCTCGGAAAAATCTCGCGAAACTCCGTGAAAAAGTGCGGCCGCGGCATCGCCGACGTTCCGCGAGTCTTCGAAATTCGCAGACTACGTAAAAGGTCTCATCGTCGGGTTGAGCGAAAACAACCGTCTGCCTTTCGTCCCACCTCTATCCCCCAACCCGCTAACTCTTTCATCCCTGCGCGTAACCCGTTCCACCGCCACCCCTTTCTTCTTCTTCTTACTACTCAGGCTCATTCCCGCCGCGAGAGAAGCGAGCTAATATCCGCGAAGGAGCCTTTATTTTTCTTTATTAGCCCGGCACGGCAACAATGGCGAGGCGCGCACCGGTGTCAATGGTCTGGCTTTTCGAAAGCTCGAGCGAGCTTGCAAACCGGCCGAGCGGATGCGAGTAACCGAGCCGCATCTGCGGATTGCCGCAACACTTCCCCGCCGACGCGGCGGAGGGAAAACACGAAGAAACACAGCGAATGGAAAAAAGAGAAGCGCGGTGGGACGGGCGAACGAGCGAACAATAAGAGAGAGAGAGAGAAAGAGAGTTGGAAGCGTGGATGGGGAGTAAAGGTAGACACCGTCGGCGGAGAAAGAAAGCGCATCGCCTGGAGCGTCTCTTCCTGCCCACTCGCCTCCTTACCGCGTCTCGTCGTCCTTGCCTCTTCCAGCCAGCACTGCACAGTGCCTTCACCCCTGTGCCATCCAACAGCCCGCCCCCGCGCCCCTACAGCTGCCGCGCCTTGTTCCCTGTGCCGCGTCTCCTCTAAATAGCCATGTGACGCTGCCAGCCACCGTATTACATTCCATACACACCGACATGGAGCTACTCGGCCATCAACCCCACCGTACACCGACGCACACCAGGCCGGTCCTCCACACGGCGTGGCAAACGACCCGAGACACGTATATGCGCACGTGGACATACGGGAAAACTCGAGCTCGCGAGGGCAAAGTTCCTGATCCCGTCAGGCCGGTATATATGCGCGGGCTGCTCCACGAATGTGCGCCTTCCTGAGCATATCCTGGCCAAGCACCGAGTCGCACCTCTTCTTTCCACCCTGGCCGTCGTGTTCTGGAACGCACGTGTGGCGACGTGCACCTATGTCCGCGCGGGAGACATTCCGGTCGATTACGATCGCCGGCTTGACATTGCGAGAGAAGGCTAGAGGGTACTGTGCATTGACGGAAAGAAGAGTTGTCAGAGGAGTGGGACTGTAATTGATGAGAGCTCAAGTAGAGTGTCTTGTCACATGCATTTTCAGGGCTGCGGTAGCATACGCTAGCGCGGTCACGAATATGTATTCGATTCGATAACGAAGAGAGTAAATCGGAAATTAAGGGAACAAATGAGATAGAGCATGCGATAGGGCGAACGCCGAATCATTCGCGGCGTCAAATGTTAGGATACCGCTATTTATGAATGCGGTCGCGATGCATCCTGTAGTAACAGAACGTCCCGTGGAAATACGAAAACCTTACTACTCTTCTACATTTGAAACGTTCGCCATCACGCCTTTGCAAATCGTTGGCTTGCGGATGGTTATCGCGTCTTTTTTCACTAGATTTCCGACGCTGCATATCCAATAAACTCTGCTGCATCAGGGCAGATCATTCCGATACACCGAAACGTCGGCATTCGCTGCAAGACAATAATTTGCATCTTACTACCAAGTCACAGCTGTGACAGTGACTGCAGTGATGTCGCTCGTAAGGTTCGCCTCCTCAGAGACAAAGACCTTCTCTTCTTCTGCGCCTTCTCGGCAGTCTTCTCTTCAACTCTGCACAGTGCCCCGTTGCCAGGAACGTCACGATAATTCCGGCTCGCTATCTACGCGCAAACAGCATAATACGGAGGTGTACTGGCTAGCGAATAGCCCACCGGCGTATCTACCCAACATTTTTTCCGTCCGATGGCCGTCATTTTCCCCGATTACACCGTTAGCCGGCTCCCAACCCCGTTCTACCCCTTTCCTCCCCTTTCGGAAGCCACCCCCGCGCGGTGAACTTTTACGTGCGTCGCGAGAGCTTTTGATGGATTATGGTCACCAGTCACGCTGCTTCTAATGGATGATAGTGCACTGCCACGCACCGTGCGCCGGCTCATGGGCGCTGTTCGCTATTCCCGGAAAATGCGTCGGAGCACGGCCGCGTTTACGGGGTTTCGGACGGTGCCGGATACAAATCGGGTCGGGTCATGAATGCCGGCATGCAATTCGAGGCTGTAACTTTTTCGAGCGAAACTCTGCGCGCCGCTTTTCAAGCGAATGCACCAATGTTAATCTTGCGTGTAATGCCCCGCCGTTAGTCAGAACTGCTTGTTGAGGATTCAACCGCCGGGTTATCGTAAGGTATTTCTGACTTTGAGGAATGTGTTCGGGCAATTTTTAATTCAATGATTTCCGGGATGCCGGCGCACGTGCATTGGCGCCATTGTGGGATGTGAGGGGATATTGAAGAGGAACTGAGGGGAGTAGGGCGATATCGAAGGAATCGTTTAGATGTATTGCTGAAAGACGGATCCTTTCGGTAATAAAACACTTAACCGCCTCTATTGCCGTTGGTCAATCGCTCCGTAGCTCAAATCGCGTCTTTTTCATTCTACGTTCTGAAGCTTTCTGGGCGCTTTACGTCACACAGAAAAGCAAGGAGGGCGAACGAGAAGACGGGGAATACGGGAGAGGAAAGGAGACGTACAGCGGGAAGAGAACATGAGGCGCGCGTACGCGTAAAATAAAGCGTATTTACATTTCTATGGCTCTTTCCTATTCGTGAAAGTGCTCCCTTTCATGCTTACCAAACCAGCGCTATTTCTGTCTTCCCCGTGCGCTCAAGTGTGGCGCAGCGAAATTGCGCGAACTTTTATGTTCTACGGGCGACCGGGAGGAAGAGAATGAAAGAGAGAGAAAGAGGAGAGGTGGCATTTCAAGCTTATTATCGCCGATCGCGTCCGGCAAACTGTCCGGCAAATGGACCACGGGCTACGTCGTTCAGACGTGGAAGTCTCTTTCGCCATGGACACAGGTATCACTTCACGCACGGGTAGTCGATGGTTCGAAGCTGTTACGAAACTTCCGTCAATGACGTAAGCCAATGCGCGTTCCGATAGCGTTCGAAAACAGCATTGCTTATTCTGTGAGTTCACTTATACACAGGGCATAGCACGTGCATTACGTAGACATTCGTTCGCGTATGAAAGAAATATTCGCATCAGCGTGTATTGATTGAAACGCTACAACTGACCGCGCTCCCAGTAAGTAGTTGGGCACATGGAAACGATACTGTTATTTTATTATGCAGACGATTGCGGCAAGCTCGCGCTTTTATATTGCACTATAAAAATACTCGAACATTACGTAAACGTGTACTTAGCCGTCGATATGCAGCCAGCGTTCGCCCACGTAACGCATTCACATCTCACGCGCATCCTCCAAATGCACTCGCACATTCTTCGTTATTACCCTTTCATGTTCATCGAACGCACGTGACCTCTTGCAAATCTCGCCGTGCCTTCCACTCTCTCATTCACAATCTACCATCGCATTCATTATACCTATTTCACACCATTTTTTGATATGTGGCTATTCGTCCTAAATTGAGAACGCGATACACCTATGGTTTTTGCCCGAAGTCACCTTGCAGCCAAGAGAGAATTAGGCATAAAATCTGAGGCGATCCCTTGGAAAAATTCTTCGGCGCCCACGAGTCATAAACTGAAATTTACTCATAATTTATCATTACCAACGTTATTAGCAATACTTAACACTAGGTTTACGGGACCCGTCAATTTGACGGATTTCAAACTTTGAAATGAAATACGCAAAAAACCATAGCAATAATCTTAATCACTTTACATCGTAAATTCATAATTTCATTAAAAGAGTTTATAAATATAATACAATTATTATTTCCTTAAGCTTTCTAAATTTTGAAATTTGTATGTGGTATACCTATCTCTACGAAACCCGTCAAATTGACGGGTTAGCTGATTACGTAAACGATCCTTATATATTTGCTTCGTTTGTAAAATTATTTCTCCAATAGTAGATATAAGAGTGAAAGAAAAGTCTAAAATGCCCCCAACTCATTATCTCAATAGCGCCTCGATAATGTGACAAAGCGAATTGTGTGGCCCAGGTGTCATGTTACTTCGTATTGAGCGAACTCGCTTACCAGAGTAATCCCCGCATCATTCGAAACTCAAAGCATGCAGCAGACTAAATGTCGTATCGAAAAGATATTCGGAAAAAAAATCTTGACTTATTAATATATTATTTTTACCTGAAGCCTTATATTGTTCAACTCAGACTTAGTTTGAATAAATTGATTTTTTAATGTAAATACGCATTTTCACCTATCCGTCAATTTGACGGGTGCTCGTAGAGATAGGTATATAAGAAACACCCGTAAACCTACTGTTAAGCGGATAGACTGTGACCACGGTTAACTGTCTGTTTCCTTATATACAATGTACCATCGCACTTATCACATCCATCTCACGCCGTTATCACTGATTACCGTTAACTTCATCCGACCGTCCGAGAAAGCATCCGGCAAACGGACAGCTCGTAGACACGCCCGAGTGCACTTTTAGGCGATGACTCGAGCAACGGGCGCCCGGATTATGACACGTGCAAGGTGGTTAATGCCTCAAGAGGCAGCTAGGAGTCTCGTAACAATGGCGCGATGCAATGCTCGCCCCGGTTACGGCCACACTCGCAGCGGGATACGAGCGACGAGTAAATTACGCGAAGTAGAAGGCGACAGGCTCTTCGCGCCGTACACCGCGTCGTTTATTATGCCCTTTTATGTGCCGTCAGTGCTCACCTTGTCCCACTCCTTTCCGCCGCTCCCGCCCACCTTTTCACCCCGGACATCTACGGCCCTTGGAAATATTATTACTGCCTATCGTTTTAGACGTCCTACACGTGCGTACCGAACGTCCCATAGGATCCAGTCTGAGTACCCTGCCCCCATCGACGTCGAGCACCAGCAACGGACCACACGCCGGTCGAAAGTGCGATGGGTTATTTTTCTTCAGACGACATTCCTGCTGCCGCGTAAAATATGTTTTGCTTTTTCGCGCCGACCGACCAAGTAATGTTGGACGCGCGAAGGTACCGGGATGTAAGAAGACTTTTACGGACACTCTCGTTTATTGAACATTAGGAATCCAGCGCGTAGTGTAACTGTGCGGGTGATGGAGTCCTGATAGGAGTTAATGATTCGCTGGAATACCTGCGTTGGACAGACGTATTTTTTCATAGGTGATTGAAAACGAGTCGGAAGAACGCGTTGAGAGATTAAAGTTGCAGGTCTTAGTAATGTTGGCCGCGCGAAGGTACCGGGACGTGAGAGCTTTTACGGACACTCGTTTATTGAACATTAGGAATCGGGTGCGTAGTATGACAGTGCAAGTGACGGTGTTTTAATAAGACTTAATGATTTGCTGGAATACCTGCGTCGAAAAGACGTATGTTTCATCCGTTACTGAAAGCGAGTTTGTTTGAAGAACGCGTTCAGCGCTTAAGGTTTTGGGCTGCGTCGCCGTTGGCAGATAAATCGTAAAACCTTTGATAGCAGAAACTGGGAAGATTGTACCTGGTTAACGCAAGACACTTGAGTTCGCGTGACTAACAGTATTTTTGAGGTTACTCACAGGGTATTCGCGCACAGTTTCTCGGAGAGTTCTGGGTACTTATTGCCTTACAGCGATTCGAGAGCATACTAACTGAGCTGGGCATGGAAGTAAGTTGAGCATCGGCATAAACGGCCTACGATACCTGGAACTGACGCGCCGGCGTGACGTGAACTACAGACGCTGCAAGCACGAAACGAAACAGTACCGGATCCAAGGCGCATCACGGATGCCCGTGGGATCATTCTCTGAATAACGCTGAACGGCAGATTAACTCTCTGATATAATACGTATCGTAGATTGTGCAAGTCACAATTGACTATAACTGTAACGGTGTAGATAATCAAGTTAGCAAAATGATTGAAATTGTTGGCTGCAGTATCGACGGTGCAACCTGATTAAGATCGTTTAAGCGTCTGCCATCGATTTTTCCAAAAATTTACACCGGTAATCATAAATGATGCTGTAAAACCACGCGGTGTCTAATCATATTTCCACTAATACGATAATTTTGTTATGAAGGAAAATCAGAGAAATTTGAAATATCCACAATATGACCCATACCAAACATACACCACCGTCCATGTTTCCATCTGCGTGATACCAGTGAAAAATTCAGCATTATATTTCAGTCTAATCGTATTTTACATCAGTATAATCATATTTTCCACTAATGCAATAATCCTGTAATGAAGAAAAATCGGAGAAGTTCCAAATAGCCATAGTATAACCTATACCACACGTGCACCACCGCACATATTTCCATCTGCACGACACCAGAAAGAATGCTAGCAAGTCGCTACAAGGCGCAACGGATCGAAAGTGTTTAAGCGTTAACTGGCTCGCGCTAATTGCCGGATATGGCGTTTAAGCGTTCCCTATCGATTTATCCAAAAATTTACAGCGGTAACCACAAATGAACATTGTAAAACTTCGCGATATCTAAGAATATTTTCACTAACGCGTTAACCCTCGTAACGAAGAGAAATCTGAGAAATTCGAAATAGCCAGTCATATCCCATCGTCCATGTTTCCATCTGCATAACTCCAGAAAGAAAGCCAGCATTATATTTCAGTCCAATCATATTTTCTTCAATGCGATGGTCCTGTAATGACAGGAAATCGAAGAAATTTGAAATAGCCATCCATATATTGAAAAGTTCACACCTCTAATCAGCGATGTTTAGTGCAAAACCCCACGGTATCTAATCATATTTTCCCTAATGCGTTAATCCTGTAACAACGAAAAATCGAAGAAATTTCAACCGCACTACGGCCTCTGCCAAACATTCCCGACCGTCCATGATTCCACCTGCACGACGCCAGTTAAAACGTGTACAAGGTGCAGCCGATCGAAAGGACTGAAGCATTAACTGGCTCGCGCTAATTACCGGATATGACGCCGTAACACGTATCGCGTCGCGTTACGTGTCTGAAGGAACGTGAGAACGGGAGCACGGAAATGTCAGTCAGTTCCGTACGCACGCGTCTTAGCGTCCGAGCATGATGCCGCGTATGCTAGCAACACGTTATTACACACGTACGCATCATCGATAAACTGGAGAAGGAGACGGCATTAGCCCAGACGACCTCGCCGTTTCGTCGTTGCACGAAAGTGGCGCGCGTCCAATTACAAACGGTTAACTTGATCGCATCGATGCGCCATGCGCAACCTCTCGTGGATACTTCCGGACCCTTATCGGCCGTCCTCCACTCGGCGAAGTCGACTCGTGACTCGTAATCGAATGAAGTGTATTGTTTACGGGCAATTTTCGGCGCTACGAAGTTTAACCGGTAATCCGGCGAGTGGTGCTGCGCTTGCAAATAAATACGCCGGACGTGAGAGTGCAACGAGTGGATGGGGAGCCGTTGCGCGACCGGCTGGCGGAAAAGCGGGGTCGGTGCGGTTTAATTCGTAGGTAATTAGCGCGCACGCCGGGTACCCGGTGCTCGATTCCGAACGAATCGCTAGCCTGTCGGGCCGCCGACTGTGCGCGAGCGGAGTTGAAAATAATACGCGGCGAAGGGCTGCGAACGGGTCGCGAGATTAATTTCGACTGAGGACCGCGCGCCGGCACGCGACGCTTGCGGCAGTGCGAATGTTGTGCAGCCACGGCGTAATCACTTGCGAAACGACGGCGGAGGCACTGGAAAAAAGGGCGAAACAGAGATGTCTGCGGGGAAAGTTCCGGGGTTGCGATGCGCGCGGGTAGAACGTTCGGTCGATGTTTTTCCGAAAGCGAACCCCTGTGGGATTTGTTGTGTTTAAGAGAGGCCGCATGTGTGACTACTTTACGGTGTTAAACAACTTCAATGTCGGCTAAAGAACGGGATTTTGTACGCAGCACATAGAGTTACGCGTTTTTTTTTTCGAAACGCCATACAGTTCTGCGTTACGCGTTCGATGCCTTACGTAAAATAAATGAAAAGTATTTTTACAATGTCTCTGTTTTTTTCAATCCGAATTATTTCCGTCCAATACGCCTGCGTTGAATACTAATATACGCGAATTCGTGCGTACGTCCGTGATCCAGAATGCAAGCATCAAATGAAAGCGTTTCATGTACACGAGCCGTGTTCGGTCACGTTCGAGGTCGAAAAAGGGGGAGACGACGTTCGAATTAATAATTTTCCGCGCGGTATCTGTACGATCAGCCCCCAAACACCCGCCGCGATTCGATATCTCATCAACGATCGAAAAACAGCTACGTCCGGCACGAGCCGCTGTTTCGGGCGTCCATTAATTTTAATGGCGCACCGCTGTAATGACGCTTGGCCCGACGTCACGCGTTCGGCCGCACAGCATTGGGTCAATCCGCATTGTAATTTACACCTGGGACTGGCGCGGAAAAGAGAGACGACCCGTTATAACGTCATCTCGAAGAGCTCGTTTGAACGGTTTAATTACAAAATTTCATCGCGTTTTCGGCATGCCCGGGTGAGTATAAAACGCGCGGTTAATATTTCCGTCGAATTATACCAGACAGTTAGACAAATGTACTACTTTGCAGTTAACAGAACGAACTATATAGCCCATAATCGCGCGGCCGATAATCGATAACCAACGGCTTGTGCTTTAACGTTAACGGTCGCTAGTCTATTTGCACTCTATCATCTAGAATCTGATACCACAGAGTCTTTACAATATGCCACCGGCAATCTTTATTTAACAACTGCCGCGGTACATGAAAGCGTGGCACTCTGTGGTTACACAAAATAGGCTAGAATCGAATGTGCTTTAGGTAGAAAGATACTTGACCCAGTATGTACTCATATACAGATAATAGACAGCGGCTTTCGCTATGTCGTCATATTTTTTCGGCACGATCAAATACTTATTATATATAACAATCTAATTTTGTTATATAATTTATATACTAACCGCATGATATTATACGTAAAGTCTGTTAACAAACTTTAACAAACTCCTACGTCTCACCCACTCTATTGCATTGATGATTGCCCAGTATCTCGATGCTACCGTGGATATATCGTTGCCGGGAAGATATACACGGAGATTGTCAGGCTTTATGTCAAAAAAAAGAGAAAGAGGGCGAGCCAGTAGGAAGAAACGGAAGCGGAGGTAAGAGGCGGAATTACTGCGGAGAGAAAGGACTCTCTTGTTTGATAACGGTCGGAGCGTCTGGCTATGGCTGGCAGCGACTACTTGCAGTGGCGCACATGGGATATCTTCCAACGTGCGTATACACACGCTGCAGCATTTAAATGGGAACACCTGAATCTCTCCGTTACTTGCGGATGTATGAAAGAACTCCCCCGGGTAAGGTTATACACTTCGAAAGGGGAAGTACGATGATATAAAACATATGCGCTGGCTGAAATTTTTTCGAGATTTTTTAACCGTGGGAAATGTTAAACCAACAATTTTGAATGTAAGCGATATAGCGCACGCTTTCACTGTTACGTTTACCCGCCGAACAGTCGCATTGTGAGATCAAGGTACTATACGCGTTGTTGCGTGTGATATGTGTGAGTTGCTACAGACGCTTCTTGCTGTAGAGGTAGAATTAAAAGTAGCATCCTTAAAAGTAGAATTCGTGACCTGCGAAAAGTTATTGTGCGCTGTTCTTGTCTTCGGGTCGTTCGGACAGATATGTAGAAAGAATATGTAATATATATTTACATTAACACACTCTCTACAGGATCGGTGCAATTGAACAATGTCTTTGTTTACCCTTGCTACCTTTCAATTTTGTTTTTTGTTCGTCTCCGTTACTAATACTCACTCATATATCGTTTAGCAGTTTACAGTTAAGAGTACAGAACAAATATCATCCTTTGTAGTATTTCACCGCACCCTTTTAAATGAATCCTAGTTACATCATTATTTATTGGATTATTTTGATTGCAAATTCAACCTTTTTTTTGTTCATGTAAATAATTTTTGTACCTGTTTTTGGTTGAATGTGTATTATTATATAATATAAGCAGAAAATTCAGCCGCAAAGCAGACAAATAAAATAACAAATAGTATATATGCAGGAAATTCAGCCGGAACAGTAAATTAAACGAATCAGAATACGTACATCGTCCCAGAGAAACATATGAAAAATCCATAGTGTAAGCACTCTAAGCACAATTCTCAATATCATGTAACTCGGGAACACGCGAACAAAAGAATTAAGATACCCCTATTTACGCAATAGGCTCCTGAAGAGGAACCCCCCAAACACGCAGAGCCCCTACCGCATAAAATAAAACCCATTCAACTCAACACCGCCACGAACATGTTTAACATACACAGTTATTCTACACTTGTGCGTTTTAATTCTCGCAGCGCGTGGGGCTGACCATGCACGCGTGACACGCGTCCGTGAATGCACATTGGGACTGTTGGCCTTCGCAGAGGACAACTGCGCCGTGAATACTAGTCTTTGTGGAATCGCGGTCGGTGGTCGGTGGTTACGTGGGCGTGCGATGTACCGCGATGGTATCATACTCGGTGACGGTACACGATGAAATCCGCCCATCGATCGAGACGGTGCATTCCACGACACGGTTTCGGTGGCACGTACAAGAAGGTGGGGTGCGGCACCCGGAGCGGCACCGAGAGCGGCACCCAGAACGGCACCCGGAACGGCAGCCGGAAATATCGGAGTGCCGTGGGTATCCTGCATTTTTTCTCGTCCAATATGGAGCATAGCGATCGGAGAGTCACGAGACGAAATTCGATTAATCTTTGCCCGCTCGACGATTTAAGTGACATGCCGCATTGTGCGCATGCCGCTTTCATGTCGCCGAGGACATTTTTTCCGCCCACGCAGTGGCTGCAGCGCCTGCAGGCGGGCGAACGAACGGAAGCGCGGATGCTTCGATATTCCGAAAATTTGACTCTGCGCGAGACGCTTGTTAATTAATCCTTTGACTGGGAAGAAGCGCGGGCGGGCGCACGGTCTACGAAAAGTGCTGGCAGGCGCCGGTTGTAATCGGATACGCGGCGGATGCGATATATAACATTGATAATAATAGAGGATAATGAGATGCAACCACTTTTTTTTGGTGGGAAATGGAAATCGATTGAGAATTTTCTTTTGAACGTCTCTGCATATGTGAGGCAAGCTAGTGCCCGGTATCAAGAGTGTATAATAATTGGGTGCGTATTAATGTAGTGTTATGCACGTGTATTTTATCGTATTTTGTTTATTGTATGAATTTATATGTTATCGTACCGCTTTAGAAGTCTGTAATAATAAGTTGTGTGCCAATGTAATTTAATGTGTAGGTTCTATTTTTGTGATTGAGCAATGTGAAACCTGACAGATTCTATCAGATTTTATCATATCCGGTCAGGAATGTGTAATAATAAGGTGTGTTAATGTAATGTAATATTTGGGTATATCTTTCCGACTCAGCAAATGCAAAAACATACAGATACTCGGTTGTCGAGCATTTTCCCATCTCCTCACTTCACATATCACTATGTAGGGGCTGTTGTTAGTGTCGCGTTACAAGTCAAACGTGATGGATCGAAGTGCGGTGGAGAAACAGGCTTGTGCCGTTTCCATATTTGCTAAATAAAAGTACTACACCTACACATTACATTAAGCGACACTGGCTACCTCGAAACCTGTAGAGACGTACAAACAAAAGTTCTCGATAGATTTCTATTTGCAACCAAAAAATGCTTGTATCACATTATCCTGTATTACTAGTTACTGGTGCGTTCGTTATTGCACCACATATGATAATAAACTACCCGAAATAAGTATACATACTGTTAATACAAGTAATACGCAGACACGTCAATCGCATCGTTAGGAAAAACCATCTGAAACAATGGAGCATTCGATAGCGTGACGTCGGTCCGAAACAAACAGAACACAAAACCAAACGAATCGCCGAGCAGAAAGAACGCGGAACCATTAAAAACGTTACCACACCCCTCTTCTAAATCCTTCGTTAACAGAGTTCGCAAAGCGTACATTCGCCTAAGTATTGTATTTCACTGCTATCCGTATCTTGACAAACACCCAAAGCAGCGCCGCGCACAAAACGAAGCGCCACGTGAAATTCCTCCAATTAGAAAAGCCCCGAAAAGCTAGTCCCTCGGCGTAGATACAAAAAAAAAGGGGGGAATAATAGAAGTGCAACGGGCAGAAAGAATGCAGAGCCGTTGAAAAAGCCGTTAAAATCTTCGCGTACACAGTCGAGCCAGCAGACCGCGAACAATTTTCAGATCCGCGAGCGCACTTTGCGGCCTCATCGCGGCCCGCCGATAATGCACATCCGACCAATGGAGTACGTCGACCGGGGAGCAAAACGAAACGGACGACGGCCGCGGCGGCAGATCAGCAACAACGGAACAAGAAAGGAGGGAAAAATATTTTCCCCAGCGGTACAGGCTACTTTTCGACCGTTAGCGACGCGAGATAGGAACATTTTTCATTAACGATTGCTCGATGCCGCGGCTTTGTTAGTCCACTGCCTACCGGACGGTCGATCTCGCTCGAGGAACATCGCAGATTGCACATTTATTGTGCTGCTCTGTCGACGCGCGGCGAATCGGTTCAATCGTGTACAGGCGACGAAATTGTAAAAGTTACCAGCGTCTGTGAGACGTCTGACACTCATTTCTTGGTTCTTTGGTTTCTTCTGGTGAACGCCCTATTATGGCTGATGTATTCGATTTTGTAGACGTTTCGAAAAGGAAATAAGTTACTTTAGGTTTTAATTTTTTTTTTTTTTTTTGATTAGTGAAAGTAATTATTATTTGAAGAAACTGAATATGTACTTTGATACACGTTCATATCATTCCACTAATGAAAGTCAGTAAATATTACTAGACGATAATAGAAATTTTGTTCGTAATATCGGAAATCCGACGAATTTGTATATTCCCCAAATCTAAGATGAAAATGGCTTGTTTTCTGTAAATAAAACTACCGCGATGTTGAATAAGAAGCAACACACTGTACGTTTACAACTTTGCATGAACCATTTCGCGACCGTTTCTTGATAAAAAAAAATCATGCAGGACCAGTGCATATTTTCGTATAAGCGCCATCGAATGGCCTCAGCAAAATACGTTAGCATCCGTTTGTGTGGATATAACGCGTTAACTGATAATCGATAATTCCTCCATCTACCATATCGTACAGCGGATACAAAATATTGACGTTATCTAGCGAACGAACGATATTAAACGTTATTACCGAGAGAATAAACTTTTCGCTGGACACAGACCTTCGTAATTGATCTGACTCGCGGAACGGCGTCGGCCGATAAGAAGGACACGAAAAATCTCCTCGACTTCTTGCCCCGACTCCGGGTCCTTTGAAAGTGGAAATTTCGATCGGTGAGAGCAAACTTTATCCCAACTTCGGTCCGCCCCACCTACCACGCGAAGTGCGGAAAATCACGAATTTCTCGCTCCCTCTTTCTCGCGCGTCCTCGCATTAATCGCAGAATCAAATATTTCAGTTTCGCGCAGCATATATTGTCAAAGAATTAGTGGTGGGCGAACAGCTTCCAGATTTGCGCAAGCAACGCACTCTAAATTGTTCATCATCAAGAAATCGATTGCACTCTTGGCACCGTCAAATCCCACATGTATACCACAAAATCCGCCTGGAGTACGTTTATGTGTTTGTTTCTCATATGATACCAGAAACCCAAAAGAGGGACTAGTAAAAAATGTGCATTTGTTCTGTGAGCCTAGTTCTCTCTTGTGAGAATTCGCCATACGACCGACAATCGAATTATTTAAACTGTTTCATGGAAGTAGGTCGCAATAGACAGAGGCGAACAACCCTTTGTAGACAATTGACGCATACATGCGTCCAATGTGAACCATGACTATAACTGGAAGACTCATCAAATTCGTTCACCGAAAACAATTGCCACAAGCAGAATACTAAATGTCTGTGATATGCATATATAGCTACGTATGAATGGAGCCTTTTGAAAGTTAAGGCGACGTCTGAAAAAATCGCAGGTTGCAACTATCGACGTATTATTATTAACTGAAATATAAAAATTAATATTACGCTATAATAATGTTGCAGAAGCAACATGTATTCCCTAATGATTTTCTAAGATACTTAGGGATCATTATGCTCATACAATACGGTTTTTCACATTTTCAACGCCTGGTCAAAAATAGGCGAAAAATGTCAATTTTTTTTGTTGCTTTTTCGTCAAATGTTTTTTTGTTTGTATAAGCAAAAATAGAGAGAAAAATAAGAAAAATAAGCTGAAAATCGGCGAAAATAGGCAAAAAATGTCAATTTTTTTTTTTGTTTCGGGCCGATACCATTCGATAGAGGGTAATTTGCCCTGAAGATAGACCACTTTCCGGGCGCTGAACTCTTTATAGTTTCTGAGATACGACGATTTAAAGAAAGCAAAAAAAAATTGTTTTCAAAATTGATGATCGCCATTAATCCCACGTGAAAGTGCGTCCAAAAAGCTTTAAGAAAACCTATATTAGTTATAGGTTTCGATCATTAGTTTAGACGGGACAGGGCCTTGAAGAAATCGAGAAAATCTTAAGGTTTGCCATTTTTGCGAAAAAATGATGGGTCACCGATTTTATTGCCCTTTTAATATATCAAAGGGGGTCCAAAATGACTAGGAAAAATGCAAGGCGCACCCCGAAATTCGCAATAGTTCCGGAGATATCGGCAAAAATGTGTGGAAAAATCGTGAAAAACGAGCCTGAAAACGGGGACAAAGATGAAAACTCTACCGATCGACTTGTAATTGTGCCAGATGGAAAAGGGTACTAAGAGACTTGGAAAAATTGCAAGCGCGTCAAAAAATTCGAAATAGTTTCCGAGATGTGGCCAAAAATCTATGGAATATGAATGAAAAATATACATTGGGATTTTCTTCCCTGTCAGAGAAAAAAAGAGTAAAGACGTAGTGAGCGGGAGAATGATTGGAACCATACACGAATTCCTCAAAAAGTTAAAAACACAAGGATGGAAAAATAGAAGCTGCGCAATAAGATTACAGGGTAAGATAGACTACTGAAACAGAGGATATAAAATAGGACAGGGTCAGAGAAAAATTAGGTACCTACACAGAATATGAATAAAAGAAAGACCAGGAATCAGCCGAATGAGAAAGTAATAATAGCACAATTCACATATGCTAACATCCTAATGCTCTTTATATATATAATAGACTTAGATATCCATCTGACTGTGCGCTGACAATTTGTTAGATCTATCTCCTGAGCGTCTCAGCGCCACGTAGCATTCACTCGTAGAGCTGTTCCTTCCGCAAAAAGTCAAAAAGCCGTTAACGACGTTCAGCGGCTCAAATTCCTCATCCGCCGGGCGTTTTACACGGATCTTAAAGTATCCCCGCAAGGATCGTTAACGAGCATCCTCGCCGGTTCATTCCACGTGAAAAGTGCCGTCGGCGGTATATACGGGAGCCAGTCATTTGACGGTACGTGCTCGCGGCGTCCGCCGTGAATGATCCTTCGCCCGTACGACACTCCGCACTTGATAAATGACCCGGAATCGCCGTTACATGATGGACTTGAGCGTCGCTCGATTCTGAGGAAATATTGCCGACAGAAGCGAGCAGCCGCTCGAGTGCGCAGGAATCATTCGGGAGTCTCAGTACGCAGTCATCCCTACGGTCTCCTTGCGCCAACGCTGTTACTCAGGGTTTACGCGCGCGAGCTCAGGTGTAAGGCGCACTCCGTTGCCAGTAAACTGTTCCAGTTACAACGTAACCATTCGTGTGTCGATTCACGTCTCTCGGCGGGCTCCTTGCACACCGATGCAATTGCTCTCACGGTTTACCCGGGGCTAGTCCCGGTGCCTTAGTGAAGACTAAATCATTCGGGCCGCGTGATGGTCATTAGGATGAATATCGTAGTCGTGGGTATAGTCGGACCAACAACAAGAGCATTAAGTGCAGACGATGGGGATATTGTGTAGACGGATGGTGTTGTTACGATGTTACAAGGGAAGGGCGTGAAGAGGGAAGTTGGGGAAAGAGCGAAATTACGTGGTGAGTTGCAATTTGATTTTTGTGTAACGGGGGAAATGTAGTCGGACTAATAACGAGGACAGTGAGTGCAGACAATGGGGTTATTATGTACACGGATGGTGTTGTTGCAATGTTAAAAGGAAAGGGGCTGAAGGGAGGAGAGTTAAATTACGTGGTAAGTGTAATTTGATTTCTGCTTGGTGGGAAAAATGTGATGACTTTCTAAATAAAGCATTGCGCTGATTGAAAGCGGTGATAAAAGTAAATGGTGCTGTCACGAGCACTGATGAAATTGTATTTATAAATTGCGATGCTGACGTGGAGCAAAAGAGGAAAGTAAAGAGAAGAAAATGGTCGGGGTAATGTTATGATCGGCGACAACACGTAAAACCATTCTAAAGCTTTTAATTTAGCGATAAGAGAATTCGCGTGGTGGTAGTGTAGTAGCCCCGTAATGATTAAATCGTTAGGGTCGCGTGATAATCATTAGGGTAAATATGATCGTCACGAGTATAATCTGACTAAGAACTTTAGCACATTGAGTCCCACGCGAGTAGATATATCAGTTTTCACTGATAACGAATGTCAGTACATAACAACTTTTACCCTCACGTACCATTTTGCTGTTTTGCGCAGTATGCATTTTGTACAGTATGAGATAATGGGTACATTGGCATACACCGCAAAATACATCAGCAAACAAAAGAATGGCATCTAATAATAATAGCTCGAGCGCAAAAATAAACCGAGACCGGAGAATCTCCATAATACACCGCAATTCTCCACAGACTCCATTTCTCCTCCATCAACTCATGAGAGCAAGTTCGACGCAGCATGTTCACGAGATCACGTTCGACGTCTGAAGAGAAGAAAGCGTAGGCAAAAATGATCTCAATAATCTTGAACAGTAAATATTCGCGTTGGCCGCCTCCGACATCGCGAGCGCGTTCCCACGTTAAATATACTTTCTCATTCGTGCACCGTACGAGATTAGCTGAACTCGTGTGAGCCGCTTTCATCCGTGGCACTAATTTTTGGTTTACCTGAGCGTTCGCGGAGGGCAAGTTGCGAGGTTTGCTCTGGGTAACGAGGTTATCAGGAATCCCGCACGAACGAGAAATAGTTCCAGTTCCCGGTTACATTGTCATGGAAATGAGGTACTTCAACGAGTGATATATTACGTTGTAATCAGTGCTGTAATAAACCGCATTCGCCATTGATGCGTATTGCGAGTGCACTTTCATAGTCGGGGAAGTTTCTCTCGCTTGCGTTCCCGTCACGTGTGCACTTTAATTCATGCCGTACACGAGCTCTCTCTCCCTCTGTGCCTGCGTCGGTATGCGTCCGGGTGTGTGAACTTCCACCGCCACAAACGCGAATTCAAAACATTATTGTGCTCCAATCTCGTGCATAATTATCATCGTTGCAGCAAGCGCCATTATTGAGTTGCTGAATAGCTATCGGGTCACACTAATTTCGGTACATTGTGGCGCGTGTACGTAAACCCCTTTGGACAAAGTGGCGCGGAACGCGCGGATCCGATGGAAATTTGATCAGGCGGGGTGGTTTTGTTTCGGATGAAATTAATATTTATCCGGCCAGCGATTTACCGCGCAACATTTACTCCACGCGTCCGCAAACGTCGGCGCAAAGTTACATTCGGTGAAATAGACGAATTACGTTTGCTTGTTTATTTAACGTTTAAATGCCGCGTGCTCCTCACCATTTGCACTCGGGCTGGCATGAGCATTTCAGCGGATTAGGGAATTTTTAGGGCTTAAACTTGTATTTCCTCGGTTCATCGGCAGTGCAATGTACGAGTATGTCTTTGCCCAGGTACCGATTCAACCAAAGAATCGTAAGCACAAAACAACCGCGACTGCCGAGGTTAAACATTTGTCGGGAATCCGCGAAAGGTGCGAAGTTAGGTGCAAGGAGAAGGTACAAGTTCAATCAGGCGAATTAATCAATCGCGACTCGAATTGATCAGTGTCACGGCACGATATATTCTCATAGCAGGCAAGGACCCTGCGCCTGATCGATGGGAAGTAATTTGCCGTATCGCTTGGTGTGACAGACCCGAGAAGGTCTATCTCCGAGTAATACCGGGATTAAGGAGGGCGAGTAACTCAGTCCGAAGTACAGCGGAAACTTCCTTGCCGGATACCTTTGCGATTGTTACCTTCGTGATCCATCGATACGCGACATGAGACATGTGTGCCGTTGTCGTGCAAAGCGGCAACAAATCTGTTCGCACAAATAGCTGGTTCGCCGAAGCCTCGGGCGGAACACTTAGGACAAGCTACACAATATGTCGATTCCGAAACACTCGACGTACCATCCCGGTGCCAGCGTACTCGAGGATTACGAAACTTTAATAAGCAACCCCGGAGATACGTCCCTTAAATCCAGGTCAATATCTGCATTTTCATGTGACTTCGCGTGACTTCGTCGGACGCTCCGTGCGCTTCGTGAGCGAGCGTATAAAGAACAACGTTTAACTTCATATTTCTACGGCAAGAAACCGGGGGAAGAATGTTTCGTAGCTTTTTAATTCGGAAATTATGAAACTATAATAAGTAACGTCACGTGCACGTCCGGTCGTCGTTTTTCGATGTTGAATTTATGAGTTTAGCGAGTTCAACGACTCGACACGAGTCCGCTTAGTGCTCACTCATCTTCTCCGTTGTTGCAAAATCGCCCATGCATCACCTCGTACCGTTCTTATTAGGTTCCGGATAAATTAATATCGCATCGTACGCGCTACGTGTACAATTAAATATCGTCAATACCGCGTCTTGTTCTTCGTCGCTCCGGGCATTATTCGGAACGAACTCACACAGAAGTTAGAATTCGACAGCTGTCGATGGCGGAGCGAATAATTAGATGCGCCGTCCGCGCGAACTGTCGACTCCATTATCCCCGTTTTTATTCCCATTTCCGTCTGACGGATCTGACGACGCGCGTCGCGCGGTGCGTCACGAAATCCGGCGAAGTAAAACGAGCGTGGCCGTAGAATGCGAGCCGTTTGTCGCGCGCGAATAATTGATCAAGGTACGATTATTGGCACGGGATGAGACACACGGGGTAATTCGAATCGCACGTGTGAGGCACGCTGACGAGAGGTCCTATTCAGGTATACATGCCACACTTTGAGTGGATGTCGGAACGAAGGGAGAGTGAAAGTGAAGTGGCGCATTGCATGACGAGAGAACGGCAGGAGGCTAGATGGCCGAACACTGTTTGTGCAGGAGCGTGTGGGTGCGTGTGCCGACGTGGGCGGATGAATGCGCGACAGTGTGGTAGGTGAGCGAGAGGAGGCGCGCGAGGGAAGAAGCTACGAGAGAGAAGAACGTAAAAACAAGGCGAGAGAGGGGCGAAACGATGAAACGAGAGAGCGAAAGGGGTGAGCAGAGAGTGCCAAGAGGCGAGGTAGCGACTGACGGACAGTGAGGCAGAGGGAGATGGCAGAAGCTCCTGTTCATAACGCGACCTCGTATCGGTTGATCCAATTTGACTCCCTCCGCACGATGTACGTCCGTACGTACGCGCGATAACACCTAACCCTAATGCCCAACCTAACCCAGGAGCACTGCGCCCCGACGGGGGCCGCGTAAAATTTCGCTGTCATCGCCGACGCGTCGCAGGCACTCCCCGCGCGTAATCCACTCATTTAATTGCCACAAAGGCTCGCGCCGAAGAACGTTACGCCGTGAATCGGCCGTCCTTCAAACGAACAAGCCCGCCGATTTCGCGCCGGCGAGCGCGTAAAGCGCATTAGTGGGCTTTCTCGTCTAATTATCGTCGCTCAGCAGCGGAATCAAGTGCGCGGAAGGTCCTCGACGGATGAGGAACGAGGCGCAGCGGTCGGGCGCGAAAAAAACGTCCCTTCGCTTTCCGTCGGATTAAATTCGAGAGCGACAGGGGTCCGAAGTTTCGAACGGACTTACAAGGCGATAAAGTCGTGTGTCGGGGAAGACGCTGGCGGTACCCGGCCAGGACGGCCTACGTGGCAATGGTGCGGCACCGAGGGAGACACGTAGGGTGTACAAATGATATCAATATGTATCCATTAAGCCCCCAGCCACCTCCTGTCGCCCGGCCTCCTTTCCCTCCTTCCCTCGAATGTCGTACCCCGTGCTCGTCCGTTGTAATGTTTTGGGGTTGCGGTTGCCAGGCGACCGGTTACGCTTCTCGCCGAAAAGGACGGGATACGTTGGACAGAAGTGATCGCGATCGGGCAAACAACACTTACGCTCCTCCTTCTACTCGTCGCCCTCGTTCTGGAGATTTATCCGCAATTAACGCCTTCCACGTTTCTGCCCGGCGACGCGTGCTGCGCGCGGCGTATCAAGATAAATATATGCTTTCGTGTAAAGCGCCGGTGCTCGCCGCGGGATGGGGTCTATTTCTTACTATTTATACGACGAATTTCTCGCTGTCTCGTTTTTTCGCAGGTTTCCTCCTACTTTTTGCTCGTGCTCTCCTCCAATTCACCCTGGAGGATTATCCTAGACGAAGTATATCTCGAACCTGACCTCGAAGTTAATCCCCATTTTGCTCGCGCGCCCCGACCGTGCGTCTTCGTCTGTCTAAGCGGCCAAAAGTCTTTGACCGCCGATTTTTCTCGAGTTAATTTCGCCAAGTTCGGCGCGAGCGAGTTTAATTTCATTAACGCCCCCGGGGCCGAGTCACACTTTTGTCGAACTGGCCGTCGGATAGTGCGGGGGTCAAGTTCGAATATTCTTGACGACCAGCGCCGTCAGCATTGATTTTGCTCGAAATAGAATTTCGCCGATTTATCACTATGGAATGTGATAAAAATAAATTTACCAAATAGAGCAAACAAAATATCAAACAAATTACGAGAACGTCTGCAATAAAAATAGCATGTGTTGTAAACTAACTTTTAGACGGAAAGGTAGAGTGGAAGATACAATTTAATGTTAAATTGAAAAAACGAAGAATGTCAAGTTAAGATGAGTACGATTGAATTGCACAAGTTTCGGAAAAACTTCAATAATAATTCAGTGGCCACGAGACGCTGTAAATTCTTCGATGTCTTCGATGACTCTTCTTCGATATAAGAAGCGTAACTACTTGTAAAACGAATTTAAGGGTTTTTTCACAAATGCCTATAATGTTAACGCGACATCGGCAGAGCACTTCCTTGGCTGCACTTGTTTCTCCGTACTGCGAGAATTCGGAAAACAGGGAGGGACAATAATTGTTGCCAAACCGCTGAGGAGCGAGTCGAGAAGAGTGTCGCGGTTATGCAAAAGCAGGTCGAGGGATCCACGAGCACTGGGCCACCCCAAGCTTTTAGCGGAATTGCTTTTACTAACTGATTACATAATGTAATAAAGGCTATTTTTACGTGTACTCCTAAAATGTTATTCGGCAGTAAGTCACTGGAGTATTCGCAAATTCCGCGAGCGTTCCATCTGAGCGTCGTAACGTTAACAACAGTTACTCCTTTGATAGCTCATCAACGTATCAGTCTAATTTACGCCGCAACAGTTTCAGTCTTCCCCATCAGCAGCGCACACTAAATCATCCCCTTCATAAACCTACGCGAAATTAATCCACCGGATAGTTCCCAAAAGAGTCATCGAAGCAGCGGCACTTAAAAACCGACTAATTTCAACTTTCGCGATGAACGGTGCGAACTTTTCGCGTCACAAATCACCCGCGCGGACGCTGGGCGATAATTTTTCGCGAAACAGCGCTTTAGCGCGGTAAATATCGAGGCATGCACTTTCGTGCATTGAAGTACGACGCGCGCAGCAGCGGCATATGAGGATGGAAGGTCGGAGTAACAGGAGAGGCAACGAACCGACGAAATAGAATGTGAGATCAATTAATTGAGCTGGCCGTATAGATGGGTCACACAGGATTAAAGCTCCGCCTATCAGCAGCATTTTTTTCGCCGCAACGATGCTGATAGCGAGAAAAAGCGTTCGGACGCTACGAGGCACAGGCTCGATTTGCCAGCAAAGCCTGTGGCGGTGGGAGCGCGCACGGCAGTAACATTATTATTAATTTAACAAGGGGCCCGTAATCCGTATGAGGCCATATAGAGGTTGTGTGCCGTTTGCGTGGTCATTAGGCACACAACGAGTGCGGATCGATCGAGCCACTGGCCGTGTACACCGGCCACAATTACTCGACCGTTATATTAGGTAGACTGTCCTGATAGATTACTCGACAAACCGCGGAGCCGACCCTTTCAAGATTTAATAGTGATTTATGAGCTGCCGTTCTTCCCCACACCCCTGAGAGCACTGCACGCGTCTCTTTCTCTCCTCTCGCCCATTTTCGGAACCTCTCTCTCGTCCTTGTACGCTTCCATGTTCCGCCGCCAGCACGCGACTCTTTATAGCCCGTCTTTATCTGTTTATTCAATGCAAATTTCGCGCGAATAGGTCAGCGGGATAAGTTGGGTGTCTTCACCTCCGGTCAGGCAAACGAGCGATGGATAATGGATTACGCTTAAATATACGTATTGTGCATACGCGCTGTCGGCCTGTTTGGAACGTGAAGTACGGACGTCTGAAATATTTAACGGAGTTTAACACTAGGTTTACGGACATCTCTTGTATGCTTGACTCTAGGGATACGCGTCAAACTGACATGTAGACGAAGCTCGACGTTTTCGTAAAGAAAAAAAATGAAACCTTTAAGATTAACCCATTCGAGACGACGATGTTTTTCGAGCACAGTCCCCACGAGCGAAATTTTTTTTTTATATTGTTCATTTTTAATTTTTGGTACACAGTAAAACCAATGCCAAATTTTGTTTTCCTGTACTTTACAGATTTCATTAATTCAAGAAAAATTTTATTTTGACGGCTAGTTTACTTAGAATAATTGATAATTGCACATTACTGTTATTGCACACACGGTGTGCAATCGGTCTCGAATGGGTTAAAAGACTATTGATATAAAATACTAATTGACATATACGACTGTATATCGAAAGTAACCGTGAAGGTGGATCATTTTTTTTAATAGAGGTGGCAATTTCTATTGTGTGTTTAGTTTGATCAGTATGGTTACTTTCTGACATACCCTTATATATTAGCGTTGTCAAATCAATAAAAGTCAGCAAAAATAACAGGAAAGCAACGTAAACAGGTTCTGTCATTTTCGTTGGGAAAATTGGAATGCGTCAAAATGCGTCCCGTACATCTAGTGTTAACGCAACGGCAGGGAACTAAGGCATGCTCGCCCGATAAAATGGACTTCCGCTTCATCGTGCCTCAAATAAATTTGCGCCGCGCGGAAAGTAGGATGATGTCGTAGGATAAAATGAAATAAGAGAGTCGACGCACTCGGACGTGCAAAGTATCAGAAGGACGAAAGGGCCGCAAATGGGGGGAGAGGAGAGAAAAAGGCGACAGCGAAAAGCGGCCGCGGAGCAAGGTCGAAAAAGACTTTATGAAAAAGACGCTATTTACCGCCACCTTCTTTTTACTGTCTCCTTTGTGCGAAACTTTTTCCGAAAAGCCGCCGCGGAGAAAAACGAGAGTGACGGGCACAGATCTCTTTGATGTAGTCGACTCTAAAAATGAGAAAATTGCGGCCACGCGCATCTTAACACAGAATCGCCGTTACGGGTTAATTGTTCGCGGGGACGAGGCGCGCAGTTTCAATAACAAAAGTTCCCGGGTAAAAACGCCCGGCCTAAGGAGTGCGAGGGGCACGTGGAAACTCCGGTGCTTAACAAAAACTTTCGTATCGGACCGCAGTGCCGTACGTCACCGACACCGTGAACACTCGTGAGCGGCCAGAAAAGAAGAAAAACGGGTAAAAAGCGAAAAGAGAAAAAACGTGCCTAAAACGATTGCGCGCGCGCGAGATAAAGTATCAAATATAGGTGAAGAATACTCCCGACCAAAATGTCTGGAATAATCTTTTTCGCAAGGGGACAAAGGGTCTCTCTCCCTCTCTCTGGCTCTCCCCTTTTCGTCCTCTCCCTCCCCGCCGATCCTTTCGGAAAAGCTCGGCTCTTCATCATAAACGAAGGGAGACGTAAGTCTCTTTGACGTCGGGGAGTCCAAACACAGGTGCTGGAACATCCGTCCCCTGATATATACCCGTTGTACCTTAACCGAGTGGAACGTGTTGAGGGGGCGGGGATCAGGTTTGAAGCGGAGCGGGCGGAAGAGAGGAATGGCGGAGATGGGGAAGAGTCCCGGAGAGGATGAGGGCTGTATCCAAGGCCGAAGGATGGCGGTTGAGCCCTCTGTGTGCACCGGAGCCGGTCCACGCGCCCCTCGTCTGCCTCATGAATATTTAAACTGGATATTAAAGGCGCAAAATCACCGCACGACTATCGTCCTCCCCGTGCCTCGTCATTCCTCGTTGCTTCTCGTCGTCTCTCGTCGTCTCTCGTCGTTCCTCGTCGTTCCTCATCGTTCCTCGTTGCTTCGCGTCGTTCCTCGTCGTTCGCCACGTCCCTCGGCCGCCGCGACGGCACCGAACCTGCCAACCCTGGGCGATAGCGTAACACCCTCGTCTTCTCGAATTTCGAGCGTGACGGTAATCGATCTCGAACGTTCTCGAATCATGCCCCGCGATCGAGAGCGTCTCGAGGAGGAAAAGGATTTCCGGGCCGCGGACGAAAAGGGAAGGCTTTGTGTCGTATGCGTATGATCGCGAAAATATTGCCAACTTTGCGGACGCACTGTACGGCATACAGTTAAATGGCGGTGTTGATTTTTGGGTTTTTACGACTGCGTGCCAAATTTTTTATAGGTGTTTTCATAGTGTCAAATGTATAATAAAGACAAGTATCGGCGCAGCTGCAGGATGTGATTTTTGTGTCCGTCGTTAGGAAATTCTGTAGTGAAGAATTAGCATCATTATATTGTTTTATTGTATCCCCATTATTGTTTAATTAAATTATCATATCATTTTGTACGGTGAAGTGGAAGCCCTAGGTATTCGAAACACGTAGAGAAAAGTACTAAACAACAAAACATATCGACCAGAATAAGGCGTTAATCAGAACAGCCAAACCCTGGTACTACAAGCTTTTATTACATAATGTTTAGAGGTTGCGAACAATTTGGCGTCTACGGTTATTCTGTCGGTTCTTGTGTAAAGTGGTTTGTTTATGTCTGCAGGAAGAGACTTGGGATGAGGAGGAGAAGCTATGGCAAGGGGGAGAAGAATAAGTGGAACACTTTGGAATTAGGGCATGAAACGAATTGTAAGACTGGGCTATTGAGAGGTTCGTATTGTATGCCAGCCGATATACTGCTGCGATGAATAAGAAAATCCCAATGGTCTCTGATTACAGTCGTAACAGCGGAAACAATATTCCGAGAGGTAAAAGTGGAAAAGATGGTAAGGTGTAAATGATTTTGATGCGTCAATACTCAAGCAATTTTGGCCTACAAATGTGACAATTAATTGGGCGTTGTTGTTTACGACGGTGCAGTAATAAATTTGCGAGCGTATAATATAATATGCAGCGTTGTTGCGGTTAAGGGTCGCCGCAACGTGCGAATTGTGGCTCGCATTGCGCTCGATCGTGCGGCACGGCGATATCAGTGACAATACTGGCTAATGTATAAGTTAAAACAGGCTTGTTATTCTTGCAAATACCGGGCGTGTCCAATCGAAATTCTCGTCATCTCCGCGTCAGAACAAACATCGAGCGAACCCACTACAACCGCGCGCGTTCGTTCGGCACGCAAACTAGAAAATTGAAAAGGTCAACAAATATGTATATACCCTCTTTGCAAACACGCGACGCGATGAACGCTAATTACCGGCGAGTCGCGTGTAAAGGGCAGTAAAACGTTAGGGTCAAAACGGAAGTCGGTTCGGTGACGCTCTGCGGTCGGTGTGCCCGAAAATGCGAACGTCCCAAACTGCGCGCGAAGTCCCTAACAGCATTCCGCATCTTCGGAGCGAGTAAATCAGTGCGCAACGGAACGGCGCGAGTTGGACTTTGTTCATTCCGCTGCTTCGAAGCGTCGAGGAAGACGGATCGGGATACGTTTCGCTCGACGCCGTGTTCCGCAGAACTTTCGACACGCTCGTTCAATATTCCGCCGAAATATTCCGACGCCCCGCGCGCTTCCTTTGTAAACTGACGATCCATGTGGCGGCAACACACGGAAACGTTGTTAACCGAACGTCGCCGAGCTGGCCGAATGAATAATGCAGTAGTGTCTCGAGTAATCCGAGTATGACAGAAGCGAGATGTTCCCGTATCGTTCTATTCCCACCTCGTTCTCCACTTTGCGCCGGGTTTCAGGTTGACCATTTATCTGCAAATGTCCAAAGTCCCGGACACGCTTTAGACGTCGAAATCTGCGGAGATTAACTCTTCCCGGTCGCGTTCAAGCCGAGAAGCGAGTCGACGCCGTCGAGTCGGCGAGGGAAAAATTTTTAATTGCGCCCGGGACGAAGATAATGCGGGTGCGGCGACAGTGAGAGTGAAGATGAAACTTCGTTAGGCTTGTCGGACGGCTGAGGAGTCGTTGCGCAACATTTTCACGCGAGGAGTATCTGGCTGGCAGTATTTTCGCAAACATTTAGATCGGGCGTTACGTCGAACGTTACGTGTTGAACACCCCGGTGCAACGTACGTTACGTCGACCGTACGGGAACGGTAAAATTGCCACTAAGAATTTGATGCTGAAATTGTGGATTCTAAAGACGAGCGAACACACTCAGCCTCATATTACGAGCCCGGCGCTCCGTCGAATATTACACGTACATACAATATGATGTATAACGCATTTTACTGCCTCTACGATAACTGTAAAATATACCTGTGGATTATCATTTTACACCGAGGCCGTTCTATATCTCGCTCGCGCCCGTCTAAGTCTGCTTTACGTTCGGTCGGGCATTAAAAGGATTATATCCTTCAGATGCCGTACGTGAGAAATATCCACGCTCGTGCGCCCGCGTTCTGCGTGAAAGAGCGTTAGCGCAAAAGTGTTCTGTGGACGATCTTTTTATCCATATGACACGTTGTACTGTGCTCTCCGAAGACCTACCATCGAGAGTGATCAAAAATGTAAACAGATGCGTTTGTGTTTTAACCCTTTGCAGATGATTGTCGTGTGTGACACGATGGCGTACGTCCTTGTGGCAGGTCGAGGATGACATATATTTTGATATAGAATTATTTTCATAGCGGAAAGCGATGTTGGTTATACCAAGAATATTTCTCGTATTATTATAATTATGGATACTTCGATTCCACATTGTTACATGACTGGACCGTAGAGAAATAACAGCGAATAAAGCGCGGACCGTTCTGAACGAAGTTCCAAAGACCGCGCGAACCGCAGAGTCTTAAAAGATGAGCGAGCTTGACGATCATAGGAACGAAGGAGCTAATAACTGACTGCGTATGAGAGAAAGAAAAGAATATGAAATAAGCGAAGTTGGAAAGCGAAATACGGTAGTTGACAAGCAAAGCCATTCAGAATAAAGAGAATCCATATAAAGAATCCAATAAACCAATAAAATTACCCTACACGTCTATAACACAGTCACTTATATTACCTGAGCGAAAACACGCGATGCACGTCTTGTCGATTGAATTAAACCGCGTGGGTCGGTCGGCTTTCGAAGAACTACGCGTTTTCCTTATGTTGGCGAGATCTCAGCGACATATCGCGAGGGGGTCACTACGAACACTGAATCTAATTTGAAGGTGCACCGTATGTCATACCGTGAGGAAGACGTTCGTGTCGTTGTCGTCGTCGCAGTCTTAGTCGTCGTTGTCGCCTCGACGCTGCAGAACAAACAACTTTGCGCGGTGGTATAGTGTCTAATACGTCTCCGAGTTTCTCGTCGTTCTCCGAGAGCAAATCTTCGTGCCATATATCACCGCGCCGCGTCTTTGTCGGAAACTTTCGACATATTCCCAGTGCCACCACCAGACTCTGACGTGTGTATATTTTTGAACGGGCACGATGACTGACGGTAATAGAACCGGGGAATTAATTATTTCGCTCGCGTGCTCTGCTTTTCCCAGACTCTCTTCGACTCTATTAATTGAATCGGGAGCCGGCTTAAAACTGTGGAAAATAGCAACATCGGAGAATGTATTTGCAGAGGGATGTCTATGCAAGATAATGAGCAATAAGGGTACATGTTTTTTGTAGACAGTGAATTCGGTGGGGTAAGTAAGCAAATCGTGCTGGTTTGTACCTGCACATCAATTCTAAGAACTGTTTCCGGTAATCAGTCTAATTATGCATGTTTACGATACAACATATATAAGGCATGATTTATCGGCACTTTCACTGTATACGTGCACGAAGGCAGAGTTAATACCGTATACGTGGAAACTGTGCAGAAGCAGTTCGCAGAATCCCTAATTCGCATAAACTTACGAACTCATAAAGACGTGCAATAATCAACAATGTCTCTAATTGTCGGCAGATTATATTTTACTCCCACATAAAGACGACCGTTGATCTTAATTCCTGCACACGCCGAGGCATAGACACAAAACGAATAAAACTTTGAGAATCCATCATGTCTACCGTTCGCGCGCCAGCGAATGGGAAAAAGAGCGATACGACGAATACAGGCCAAAAATGATATCCTTGTCTTGCGATCTGTCGCGAGCAACGCTAACGACGCGTGCACAGTCGTCAGCGAAAAAGGAAACTTCGCGAGACGCGAAGGGCGAGACAGAAATAAGACGCGAAGAAGCGGCGTGAGGAGACCGAGAATAGCGGCCGTAAAAAAAAGTTTCGCGAATCATCGCGGTCGCGGCTGTTTCGCAACAACTCTCGTTACCGACGTCACCCCGCCGACCGAAGTGAAAAGACCGTCTGTTCGTCCCGGCAAACCGTTCCGCTCTCGCCATTACCACTCGCGAAAGTAAAAATAACGTCCGACGTTTCCACTGTCGGACTGCCTTACGTGCCAGCGCGTAATTTACATGTGGGCGCGTCCATGTATTACGACAAGCGTGAATACGTTACGCTTAATAACGTCATGATTTAGAAATAGTAACTAAAAACTTAATTTTGTGAGACAGGTGTGTACAAAGAAAATATGAATAATGTAAACTGAAAAGTGTATCTATGTAACGATGCATGAAGAAGGCTTTGGTGTGATTAAAGAATTTTTCCTACGTTGACAAATTAAATTTCTGTTTAATAAAGTGCGACGCACAATTGGAATGTTTCTTTGACACGTCGAATAAAAAAAACGTGCACAAGTTTAAATATAACAGAAGTGCAGTGTAGAATTAATACGTTTGTTTGGAAAGTATGAATACTTCACCAAGTGCCGCTTCGGAAAATAGAAGCAAAAATAACGGGTTCCGCACGGCCGAATTGCAACGCTCACGCGCAATGTAAATTAACCCCGCGCGTGGTTGCGCATTACTGAAATAACGATTTAACTTTAACCTCAGCCAATTACACGTCACTTTAAAACAATCCGCTGCCCCGTTTGTCCGTTCGCGGCGCGTTGAAAAATGAACGGGAAAACATATTGCACCACATATTGCGCCAATGTGTGGCCACACGGCAATGAGAGCTTAATATAATTTCGAAAGCCAATCACGCGCCTCGTACCATTAATAAATTTGTCCGACAAAAAAGCTATTGGCCATCTCAAAGAAATCGAAGAATCCCAATAAGAAAGGAAACTTCGGGAACAGAATGAGGCGAAACATAAAAACAGGCACATCTAGCCGGCCGATAAATTTCAGGAACCCCGAAGTTTCGGCTTTTCGAACTTCGCTTGACCTAAACTTTGAGTTGGACGGAATTTATCGACAAACTCGTAAAGTCTCGTAATCGATAAAATTAAATACAGGTACCTGACGATCGATTGAAATTAAGTATTCACGCGGCGGTATTTCTAGCAGCGACGAATAAAATAGATATACCATCTTCAAGTTGTTTTAGGATAAGTTATAAACAATTCAAAATTATTATCTCAAATGTATGTAAGATGCAGCCTGGAAAGTAAATATTTTTAACCCACTGGTTTGAAACGGAAATATTATAAACCTGCCTAGCATTGTATGTTCATACGTTTCACTGCTAGTGCCGACGTCTGACCAATTACTGACATTACTACTGCCGGCGCGCATTTCAACGCTGTACCGACTGAAGACGCGCCTCCACTGTTTTTCATTTTGTACCATATAACTTATATTTGCTGTTTACCGACATTATTAATATTTCTACTGCCGACACCCGTTTCAACACTATACCTTACGAACATACGTCTTCACTGCATTTTATTTTATACCATCTAACTTCTGTTTATACCGTAACACACTTTGCCTCGTACAACCCGTTCACTGATCCTAAGCATTAAACCAGCGCAAAAACACGAAACTTCTACTGGCAAGTTTCAAACTTTTAATTAGCATCGCGAACGCGACGAATAAAAGAATAAGCAAACTCTCCCAAAAACTCCCGCAAACTAGCGACTTGTCCCACTCTCACGCCATCACATAATAAATTCTGTTCCGTTTGTGCGCATTGTACAGTGCGTTTGGGGTAGGAGACGGCATTCATATCGCAAAGACATTGATATCAACCTAACTGGGCAAGGTGTTCGTCCGAGTTCTGAGCAAAGGATTGTCGGAAATGTCTCCTTTTTTTTAAATTCTGCCCGGACATTCTTTACTCGAAAATATTGGACACGTCTTTTACTAAAACAGGCAACACTTCCACATTGTTTTAAATAAATCAACGTCAAATATAAAAGATTTCCCGATCCTGTTCAAATTTTGCAGACGTGTTAAACATGTTTTATTCTTAAAATGCACGATGTTAAAAAAATTATAACGCTTTATTCGCCCGACTACCACGTTTCGACAAAAAATATTGTATGTTTTAAGGTACTTCAAGATGTATATTTTTTTGAAACATTGCTTCCATATAATATGAAAACATACGTATATCTTAATTTTCAATTTTGCACCAGTCTGCAAAATTTCAACGTGATCCCGAAACTTTTGGAAACTCGAAAATTAGGGAGTGTCGCTAGCTTTGGGAATAGACGTTTCGAATATTTTGGGGTAAACAAGGTCCGTGCAAAATTTGAACCGAATCGGTAACCCAGACTTCTGGTCCTTCCCACGTCAGTCCCCATGCTTGCACGCTCTCCAGCTTTGACTCACCATGCAGACGAGGAACACGTTCGACAACGGTCGGAACATCGAGCGGGACGAGAAATTGACGCGCGTCGTCTTGGTGGCTCGGAGCGGTTGCAAATTGAAGAAAGCAATATCGGGGCGGCACGACGCCCGCCTTTAATACCCCTCAGTCAGCTATCCGGCGGGGACCCTAGCAGAGCGGTTAATCCGGAGTCAGCTGCCGGAAAGGAATGGAACCCATTTCGGTAGGCCGTGCCTGATATCCGCCACCTGGCAATATTTCAACGCTCCGCACGCCCGAGAGCGGATCCACTCTTTGTCGGCGGTAATGGCGGCAGTCGGGGATTCTTCTGGCACCGGGCAATTAGAAAGGACTTTCGGCCGGCGTGGCGGGGGAGAGTGGAGGGGACGAGCGCCGACGGATCCGGTAAAACCGACCGCCATATTTCTCGTTTGAATCTCGCATGACTACGCTCACGTTGCCGAAAGTTTTTCCTCGCCTATGATTAATCGTCCGACTTGCCGGGCGTTCGCACGTTCGCGCGGCCCGCTCTGAAAGGCGTCGAATTTTCGTCCTTGCCCGGTCAGGTCGTGAGCGCCGACGGCGGGGCCGATTTCTACGAAAGATACGAGAATGAGACCCGATGGAACGCGGTGGCCTTTTCGAGCGCGCATGTCGGGGTAGCGATGATGCGCGGTGTTGAAAAAGAACGGGCGTGATAGTGATCGACTTAGTTGATAGTAGTCGAATGAAATTTCCGCGAACGCCACGCCCCCGGCACATTCATTTTATTCGAATTACTCAGCGGACGGCTAATTAGTAACCGTCATTCGCGGTTGAAACCTGCCAATTTCGATGCCCGAAGGAAATTACATTTATATCGGGGGAATTGGGCGCGTTGTATGTTTTTCGGAGTTTCGTCGAAACGATTAAGTCGGGACTTTTTTATGCTGAGCATCGTGCGTGTAACGTTACAACTATTTGAATAATGCTACTGCATCACGATTTTGAAAGCGGCTATACACATTTTACAGTGTGGAGTTTGTTGAGTGGTGTGTTATTTTCAATGTTACTGGTAATAGCGGAAAATAAGATAAAAGCCCTTCTCTGTTGCAATGGAAACCGATTAAGAAGTTTTGTTATTTAATTTTTTTTGCAAATTGTTTTGAGATATTGTAATATTTGTGTGGCAAATTTTATTGTCATAATGAAATATGAAGTGAGAAGACGGGAAAACTTATCTTAATTTACGCTAGTATTTGCTGTAGGTTTTTATATTGTTACCACCTTCTCAATAAATTGAGTACTACTATCAAATGGTGCGATGTACTACGAAATTGCTTTATGTTAGTGTTTCTTTGTTTTGTCACCATCTTGCCAATAAATTTCACCCTACAGCATTAACATCACGAAATTGCCTTGCACAGAGATCCTTACATCCATTCAACCGCATCCTCGACGTAACCCGTCTCCGCCTACGATCCCGCCCGCAGAAATATACCTCCCGCGGCTGAGCAAAACAAAGCGGTCGCGCAACTCAAAAGTAAATTACAAGATCGCGGCCGTGGCATTGCGGTTGGCCGGTGGAACTTGAAATTTCTTCCGTTCGCGTGGCAGCAATACCTAGCGTATCGCGCGCTCAGCCCACCGAAAGACCTCCGGAAGACAATGCGCGCAATGGGCAACTTTCGCGAAAAGAGCCGAGCCAGTAAGCAGTGTCGCGACTGGTGCAAACGAGTTGCCGAGCACTTTTCCCGTTCGTAGACCGGCGCCCCGAGAAGCTCAGCTCGTCACACGGCCGCGACCGAATGCAACAAAAGGGCCCGCGGATAATTACGTGCCGGTGCGTCCTGGCTCACCCGCCACGGCGTCCGGAAGTCAACGGGTATTCATTAGCAGCAGTGACAACAACGACGACGATGACGACGACGACGACGAGGCACGGTATCCCGTAACTTACGCCTCTCACAGCCGTGCGACTCCGTTCGCGCATAACTTTTCCCCTCCTCGAGCTGCTAACACGACAAACCTCTCGCCCAAAGAGACGCCGAGAGCGCAGTCAAGTTTTAATCCTTTGACTGCCGCCCACCGGATTGACGGCTTGTGTCGGAGGTGTCGACGGCTCGGAGCCGACTACACGCGTCACGCCGCTGAATACTTTGTCTAAAGCACTCGACTGCGAGGGGACTGATTTGCAACGGTTTACTGGGGATATGCGCTTTTTTGGCGATTTTTTCCGTTTCGCGATGGGACAGATGCAGGCGGGACGGTTAAATGTTTTGTTTATGATTTAGGCGGGAGTGCGGGGACCGGTGTTGTAGATGGTAATGGTTTATTGATTTTAAAGTGTTTGGGTCATTTTTAGCCGGGCACGTGCGATGAATAAATCATGGCACAGTGTGTAATTCATATTTTCGGTCGAATGCATCCGTTGAAATTTCGGGACACGGTGTCGCTGAATGGAGACAGTGATTACGTTCATCGGGACCCTTTCATTTCTGTTTATGAATTTTGTGTGGCTATGATGCCGACGCGGCGTATGCTGCTATCTACACGGTGTTAATAGTATCTCAATAAGCTCATAATAAGAAATATTGATAAAGTATTTTTTTCACATTATAGTCTCATGCAAATGTGTGACCAACAATTCCTATCCTTGATCACCTTCATGAAGACCTACTCACTTCTATTTGTGAATTTTCTACAGCTACAATTTTGATAGTACGCGTATGCTTCTACCTATACAGCATTAATAGTATTTCAATGACCTCATAATAAAATATATCGATAATGTCTTTCTTTTCCGTTGTAACCCCATGCATATCTCCATTGAATAATTTCCATCCCATTTTGCTACCTCAAGACACACACACCAGTTCCTAGGTTCTGTGTCCTGAGACACGTGGCTAAGTAGTTACGCGGGATTCATCTCCCTAATGAGCAGGATTAATGCACTGAACTCGGACGCCTTTGTGGTGGGACCCGAATGCGACTCCCCACATGATCTCGTCATTCCTTAGGGAATACTAGAACGTGGCAGCCAAGGTTGCGTATTACTCATTCGCTAAGAAGCTTTTTTAATTAACCTTTCACCAGAACTCGCGCGTCCCACTTTCGCGTTGTTAATAAAGTAGCTGTAGTCGCATGAGACGTTGGCGTAAGATTTCGATAATTATGGGTCAACGAAGGGGGGGGGGGGGGGGAGGTATTAATTCCTTTATAATTAAGTCCCGCCTCATCCTCAACGATTCCTCCTGCAGGCGCGCACGCCTTCTCTGTCCTCGGTTGTCGTCACCCTATCGCGACGTCAAGAAGTCAACGGGTTAAGTCCGGGGTTAGGTCCTGGTTATTCATTGCCGGCGAAGAATAACAGCTCAACGAAGTTGCGTCTTCTGTAAGTTACGTTTCCACGGTTGTACGTCTCCATTGCTCGCATAACTTTGCTCCCCACCCGCGGCCGACAATGTGACAGGCGCATCTCGCCGTAACAAAGAGGAGGAGGGAAACCGGGCAAAACGCGGCACGGTACGTTTGGAATGAACGAGAAGGAGCAGGCCGGAATGGAGGGAAAGAGACGGCACTTAGTCAGGTACAGGAACAAACTTTTAATTGGTCTTGGGAAACGAGTGAGAGGCCTTGCGTTTAAAACAATCTCAAAATCGTGATAATAAGGAAGCCTGGGGAGTCTTTTGTTTATTACAGGTACTTCGCGGGGCGCGTCCTAGAAACATTTGGGCGCGTGGCGAAGTTGTGCTGCGCTAACACGCGAAAGTGAACAGTCGCGGATTATTCGCTGATTTTGTTAAAACGGTCAATGCGAAGAGGTACGAGCGACATTCGAATATAAACGACCCTTTTTACGGTATGCGCTCAGTCAATAAAAGGTCGTTCAAACTTGATCGCCCTAATGTAAGGTGGTCCAGCAGATACGCGGAGTTTAAATGTGCCACCATTTCTTTCATATTTACGTTGGCAATCCCAACGTTAGACACTTGTCATCTTCAGTTATTAAGATGATTAAAAACGGGACCGAAAACATCAAACAGTGAATGAGAGTTTGTTTAAAAAACATCATCTTTAACGGTGAACCCCTTCTTGTTTGGATTGTTTTATTACTAAGCAGATTTGCCAGATCTGAGTCAATGAAAATCCTCGTGCTAGCTGACTTGGAAAAATTCTTCAAAGATATTATCAAAAGGGTCAGGATATGCCAGCGTAACCGCAGTGACCATTTAGCCAACGTCATATTCCATGATTAATCTGAACAGGTCTACTTGATAAATCAATAAAAATTGCCCAATTAAATAGCAATTTACTGCGTCTCATTTTAAAAATAAACCCGATACACGAGACGGGCTACTCTTTAACTTCTTACAGCTGCAATTGAGACCAATCAAAGCCGCTGCCAGTAAAAATGTTCCCGTTATCAGCGATAACGGATTGGACCAAGCTGGAATAACACTCTGCGCGCCTTTTTGTGTATATGAAAAAAAGCGAACGGTCCAATCATCTCGACATATTTCCTCGCAGCGTACGCAACCACCCCGCGCTCGCGAAACCAGTTTTATCGGGGTCCCCATTTAACTCGGCACTCGTTGCATAGACGCGTAGCGTGATCCTCGAGCTTTTCAAAGAACATTCCTGCAACTCAGAGGATTCCGCTCAAAGCGTGGAAACACGCGAAACGATCTTCAAGAGACGCTCGCACGGGCTGCACAACCTCGTTTCATCCCTCTCTTTTTCTCTCCTACGCGCTCACGCTATCAAGCCTCGGCAGCCCTCTTCCGTGCGATGCATCCGGCGATGCGAATAAAAAGCATTTCTAGTTCTAAGGTCGATAAGAGGGATATCCAGAAATTCCGGAAGCGCACGATGCTCCGAAAGGGAGAAAGCCCGCTGCTGCACGTGTACCTTGCGTCATTCTTGCATCGTTTCCCCTCCTTCGGCGTCGTTTTGCTCCTCCCGGCACCCTCACAACGAAATCTACCACACGTTCGGTCACATTTCACTGATCACGACTCTGTGATTCCGCTCCATCTTTCCCGTCTTCGTAATCCGTCAGGCTCACGCGCCTTTCTGTCCGTTCCTTTTCTGCGTTTAGTCGATTTCACTCGGACGCTATCCTTCTTTGACCGTCCGTTAACTAGTTAACTATTTTTGACAAGTAATCTCGTGATGACGAAAAGGCAATGCTTTGTGTTATGACTTGTTGTGTACTGTTTCAAAAAAGTACTTGGAAGAGCCTCTTTAAATTGCAATTTTGAAAAAAGCTATAATACATTCGCAAATTTCAAGGTATCTACGAATATTTGTACGTAGTGTTGCAGTGAGACTGTATATAAACCAGCTGCAAATATTTCTAATATCGCGGCGCAACAGTGACGTGCACAACGATCATATCTACCCGCGTACAGAATCACACGCACATAGATATAAACAATCAGCTGTTTTTGACGAGTATACTCGTCATCGCTTACTTCCTGCGATATATTTTGGTTGCACACTTTTCACAGACGTCGCAACGACTAGCCGGTTAACAGGGACTGCCAGAATCCCGGAAGCGCGCGTAAAAGGGCGTCGAACGAGCAGCAGGCAGCCGTTGTTTCTGGACGGCGATATTTCGTCGATAAATACCCGTCCGACATAGACATCCGCCGGCAATCATTGTAACTGGATTCCGGCGTCACGTACAATATTAGATGTGTAACGGGCAAATATTTACGGGTTATTATTGGCAACTAAAACATTCATAGGCCGCGCGTGTATGCGCACGCGGTCGTCGATGCCAAACAGCGTTTGCAATAGCGAAAACAATCATTGACATGCACGGAGTCTGCGCAGGAACGATTAATATCAATCAACGTCAATTGCTGGCGCAATCCATTTCGACTCATTGCATCCTCAACGCAACGGTTTTCAACGCCACGCCGATGAGAACATGTTTTCCCGGATTGACCTGCCGTGGGTGTGCGTGACGAAACCGTCGGCACTGGATTCCTCAGACAACGATAACGGTAAACGGCGAAAATTTTGCCGCACTTCGTTTCACCATCCTGCGCCGAAGTGCAACCGCCCGTTTCTCTTCCGTCCGGCTTTCAGCGACGGTCAACTTCGCCGGCTGCCATTAAAATTCAAAACTGAACTTCTGCCGATCCGCGCCCGGCGACTTTGTTACCGAGCCAACTTCAAATCGTCAACGGGCCACGCTTCGAAAAATGGCCCCCGCTCGTCGCTTTCGCGCAACTTTCCCCAAAGAAGTGCCCGCCACGCTAAGTCGCGCTTTATCATCGCGACATCGCAAACGAGCAAGCTCACTTCCCAACCCACCCGTGGCCTACGTTTTCCTGTTCGCGGCAACTTTCGCTCGACGTCTCCTTCTATAAGTATTTCTCCCTCGCGCTATCTGCCATTCTCCGGTATATTCTCTTTCTCGCCCACGTTTTATTGCGCCGTCTTGTCTCTATCCCTCCCTCGTTCGCTCTCTCTGAAATGTTTTGTAATCCGCAGACACGTCGATTTTGTGCGACGTGTGATACGTGGTCGTCTTCACGATGTCTTGCCAAGATGAAGGTTGTTTAACGGTTGTAATCCTTTGGGGGCTGTAGGCGCATGTATGCGTCCTTCTTTTTCTATCTCTTTTTCTGCTATTGTCTCTGAAATGTTTTGCAATCGACGTGCGCGTTGAGTTTTGCACGACGTGTGATATGTGGTCGCTTTAACCCCTTTTTTAACCCTTTGAGTGCTATGGACGCGTATGCGAATTGTCTCGCATTATTTAATTTTGCATAAAACAATTACTTTTATAACTTAATTGGGATCTGTGTAATCACACAACAGGAATCGCGCTGTTCAGTTTTCATGTAAAAAAATACTACAGCATTCAGTAACAATGCTCAGTTAACAGTGTGCTCAAGCTTTACTGTACCGTTTTTCGATCTAGAATAAAAAAAAGCAACCGCATTGCTCTCCATTTTTTAAGCCTAACTGGACTATGGACGATTGACAGTACTGTCTTGTATATAACATACTTGAAATAAATATGGCATAACAATAAACCACTAATTACCAAAATACGTAATTATACGCGAACAGTGCGTTGTTCGAAAGGCGTAACTTTGTGAAGATCGAAGTATTACAAAAGCCAATTTTATCTGGGCTTTGTTCATAGCCGCGCATGATAACAATTCGTACAAATAAAGGAAGAAAACATGAGTTTTTAATGTATCGCAGCGCGTAACACTCTCGGTCCCGCTTTCTCGCACCACTCTGATTCTCTTGTGCGGGAAAGAGTCACTCTCATCCGCGGGGAGTCCTCGAATCGAGATGCGCCTCGGCAGGTACGCAGCGGTGTTTTATTCCTCTCTACTTTCGCGTGCCCGCCCCTTTGGCGGGTACATTATGCAACGAGGGTGCTTGTCGGGCGAAGGATACTCTCTGCTAAGACACGCGCGGGGGCGTCTCAGGTGGCCTCGACTCGAAAACATTTCTTGCTCACCGAGAGTAATGGCCTGTTAGAAACGGACTGTTAAGGGACCCCGCGTAATCGATTACGCACGGGTCTGCAACAGAATGCGGTCCGTTGTGTGCGTGGCGCGCTGGATTGATACTGGATGTACGTGTGCCGCGTACCGTTGCACGGATATAAAGCGGGAAAGGGATGAAATGATCTGCATAGAAAATGGCAAATAGCCGGAGGGCAAACATGAGTTATGCCGTTACTAGACGAATGGAGACGTAAGATTGGAAGGTTGTATCGAACGGTTGCTGTGCATGAAGTCGGGACGTGAGGTAAATGTCGATGGACTGAATGATCGGGGTAGCAGTAAAAAGGGGATGAGCGAATGACGGAGTCGTGGGAGGCAGCGAGTTGAAGAGAAGATGCGAGAAGAACGATTGGCGATGCAGTAGCGCATTAGCCGAGACGCGCTTGCACGCGTGTTCGGTATCCCCGAATCACTTACCGGAATAATAGATAATTGCGAACGCAGCCGGAACGCGCATCGACAAAGTAATTCATCGCGCGTGGGCGAGGTTGTGTGCGCAAATTGCACGCGCGCAGGGTAGGCTTAACGTTAAACCCGGTTCAACGTGATAATCAACGAATGAAACGTCCATATTGTAGGGGCTTAAGTTTGTAAAGCGATTTACCTCTATACGAGCGCTTGAGCCGTCATTGATTCATAAATTGCGAAGTTGAACCGAGTTTAAAGCTCGCACCCGTTGCCTACTGAACCGGCGTTCAGCGCGACAAGAAGCCGCACAGCCAGTGAGACTCTAGCGTGCCCGGAAAATGATGCCCCCGGTGTCGTCCGTCGTTCTTGCGATTGATCGCCGGCCCGTAATGAGAAAAACGTAAATTCTCGAAATTGTCCCGGCAAGCCCGCGCCGGCTAAAGCACCGTTGGCGCTCGGATGCTTTTTCACGTGGGAAATTTGTGTGAAATTTAGAACCGCGGCCGCGCGACACTGAAAGCGTATCGAATACATCATCGTTTTCTCCGAAGTGATATCGTAGATTACCGTTGACTAATCTGGTCGATTCATCAATTGTACGGCGCTTGGCATCGTACCAGCCTCGAACGACCCTCTCGATCATAACGCTCGCGCGCGCAGCAAAGACTTTCGTGCAGCAAGCGCGAGATATCGCGAGATAGCGCAAGACATACTGCGCTCGCTGTTATGCAAACTAACCGGTGCCCTAACGTGTGTCTTAGCACGCCAGCAGTAGGCGGCGCTTTATCGCGGACGCAACATAGCATCGCGCCGATTGATATATTTATACGCAGCCAAGTAGGCAGGCACGCCGCAACGACGTCGAACATAGCCTGTCGATGTTCAATCTACTATACATGCCTAACAGCCGCATCCATAGATTTACACAGCGGGAGATGTATCTCGCCGATCGAGGTGAGCGTATATTCGGCGCTATCGGGCAATGAGAAACTCGTCTAAGCCTCAGCTAAGCTCGCCGTCTCTATGTAGAGACACCCCCTGCGTCCCTCCCCCCTGCGCGCAGAACTCGTCCGTCTCGAATTAACCTCTCTCAATTAAGACAATGGCCCCAGTTCCTCTGGACATCCTCTCCTCGTCGAGGCGGGAATGGAGGATTCACAAGCGGGTTGACAGTGGTTCTCAGGATCGTTTTCATTTCAAGTTTCAGATGGGTAATAATGAAAAATCGACCGGCCAGTGGCGAAATTATACGTTGAATTAGAGAAGATCGCTAAGTGGGACAGTAAGAAGAGTTTTGCCAACGACTTTTGAAGCGAATGTGACGAAATGTATGCTCAGTGGCTATGTGCCGGTCAACATTTACTTTGCATTTTTTATCTAAAATGTCAACTCGTATGTGGCCATACAGTGTATATTTTAAGCTTACGCTTATGATGAGTGATGAACTTGTCTTCTCTTATTTTTCGTATCGATTACAAGAACACAGTCTTCTCTGTGCAAACACCAAAAAGTTTCCAATAGAAAAATAAGCCTACTACGAAAACTGCACAAAACGTCTCCCAGTGAATAGAAGAGTCGAAAGAAGACAATTGTAGAGAAGAAGTACCGCTGGAAGAATTCGCTTGAAGTAATATAGCTAGTAGCAACTTTCAAGTATAATCTATCATCGAAACAGGAACCATTAATGTCGGTAGGCGACATTAGCACAGTGACATGCTCAACGTACCCGCGTAACTCGCATGATCATCAGAGCATGCTTAACGTTTTTCCTGACGAGTACGATGAATGAAGATCACGAAACAATGCAGGGAAGAAGCGTAACGCTCGGAGACTTCCGAAGTAACACTATTACGGAGCTGCTATCAAAACGAGGCTAGCACGATCTTCTACCATACATTTACTTCTCAGGAAATAAAAACTATAATCCGTAACAATGTCTGTCAGTACGTTGCGATTTTGATACATGAAGCACGTTACGGAGTTTTCATCTATAAGTACAAGTAATTTTGCTCCTGAAACTTTTGTTACAACCATGCATGTCTTACGAGTAAGGAGACGAAATATTTTTCGCTAGTATGAACACTCGATCAATTGTACATGGTGCATACTTTAAAATTGTCATTTTTCAGTTACAAAGCAACGAATGAATGAACATATTGATGTTATCCACCCCTACTTACACCTGCAATGTTGAAAGATTGAAAAAATTGGCAAACGCGCACAAATTACAATCGTCCCTCTTCATTTATGCCGCATTAAACAAGGGCAATGAATACACGCACCGATACTTCCACTTTCAGTACGAGAGCGCTCGAAATAACTGGCAAACACAATATGCGTTCACAGTCCTTACCGAGAATTTTTGCCAGCCACACATATATTCCCAAGCAAAGCAGCAATCCGCTATTAAACCGTCAATAAATTTTCTCGAGCGCACACATATACACTCTTACCAGCGGCATTCCTCCCAAGCCATGCGCTCTAACATCCCAATCGCCGGACTCACTGCGCTCTCAAAATACCCTATCAATCATCGATCAGCAATTGACCGTTCCCGCCGTAGCATCGTCGACGGAGAACCGCATCGCAAGAGGCCACATCGTAGAGGCACGGACGAGATGGAACACGTCGACGGAGTGTGGGTGGAGAGCGCACGAATGGGGAACCACGATGGAGGACTAGGTTGGAGGACTCCGTGGAGGAGGAAGGCGGTGAGGGGTCTAGGTAGCTCGCCGCGTAGGTCGTCCGTTCACGAAGGAGGCAGGAGGAAGCTCCGGAAGGAGAAACGTCGATATGACTCTCTTCCCTTTCACCGCCTGGCGTCTCGAAGGAGCACTCTCGCTTTCAGTCCACGAGACGAGAGCCTATTGATTAATCGCCCGGCGACTGTCACTGTCGGTAGGCTGGGCTTAAGTTGCCTGTACCATCGACTTCCACTCCAGAGTACGATCGATTGAACATCGGTTTATCCGTATACGTACACGCAGTCTCCCGAGGCATACACGGAATCTCATTAGACACGGGGCAGAAAAGGCGGACGCACGAAAGCACGGAATGCATTCGCACGGAACAAGAGATGGGGTGTTTGCGGTCCGACCGAGAACAATGTCCACGGAAGAATTCCTGCACGGGTGGCTCTGCGCGTCTTAAAACGGCGACGGTCGTCGGTAGATTTGTAGCTCTTGTAGGATGAGTGACGACCTGACGACGCTTGCTCCCCGGCACTGTTGCTATGCATAGGAAAGGTGAAGATCGAAAGCTAGCATAGTAGCAGTACTCGGCCAAAACGGCAGTTTGCAAGGAAACCGAGGGAGAAAGGTAGTGAGCATGGAGAAAGATATTATTCGGTATATAGATGCAGCGCATTAAGAGTTGAGAAAGTTATTGCCCGCTGTCCCGCGGAAATCCCTACACTCTTGTAAGTCGATCTGGTTCGGGACGAGTTCGTACGGTTTCGCGTTATGTCAGATATTTTGTGGTGCGACTGTTACAGCGTCGGGCGGAACGGAAATGTTCGGTTGGAATAAGAAGCTACAGCGGTTTGAAGCAATAACAATGGATGGGACGGATGCCTACATACAAATATTGCGGATGCTTTGTGGTGCATGGCGACGTGATAAGTTTGACGGCGGACGGCTTCTTATGACCGGCGCAATTTGTAGGAATCCGTGAGATTCGGGATACGTCAACATTTCTTTCGTTCATGACGATAATGGTGCGGAACCGAAACGGGAGTATTTGCTCAAAGGAAATTTACTGGCTTAGTTCGCTGACAATGGAGAGGAAAGAATTTCTCTGTCGAAACGCCGCGGTCAGTCCCGCGTCTCGAAATTCTACCGGCAGATTGTTCTCGGCACGGAATCTAATTTGGAACGGTCCGTTCACTTTCGTGTGCACCAAAAATTCCGTGCGCCGCGATAATGGCGTGGGGTCGAAACGAGAACGGTCTCTGGAAACAAGTAAATTTGGCGATTCAGCCATGGACAATGGACGGAAAGGAATTTCTGTGTCAATACGATGCAGACATTTGGCGCGTCTCGAAATTCAACACACCGCGCGTAGCACGTTTGCACGATGTTTAATTTGTAATCGTCTACTCATTGTATAGAGAAACAAAGCTCTACAGACCGTTACATTAGAAGACGCAGTTGCGCTTTACCTACGCTTGTCTCAAATAAAAAAACTTTCATATAAAACCGGCCTAAATACTGCTACACGTTATGAAACCGCATTGTACATTAGCAAATTGCAGTGAAAAAAAAAATCAGCTCTCGCGGCTACGTACGGTGAAGCGTAAAATGCAACATATTTTGTTCACTCCTTTTTGTACGGTATTTTTAGAAAAATACATACGTATGCTCTTTACCTGCGCTTGTCTCAAATCAAAAAATTTCCTGTCACGTGAAACCCGCCTAAACACTGCAACGCATTATGAAACCACTTTGTACATTATCAAATTGCAGTGATAAAATGATCTCGTGCGGCGACGTACGTTGAAATGTAAAACATGAAATATTTCGTACGCTAGTTTTTATACGGTATTTATAAAATATATGTATGTATGCATATATATGTATCTGAAACGCGTATCTTTTTGCAATATGTTCCCGCAAGATCCAAATGATCCGCACGTTGTAACGGCCGCTGTAAGCCCCAACCAACAGCGTGTACAATATTCCCTCGTCAGAATACATCAGAATTCAGAATGCGAGAGTTTATCTTTGCCGTATCGAATGTTTTTTCCCGCGCATATGGGTGTGTCTGCCGTTGCCGGATTTCCCATTAATCCGTGATCCGAACTCTTCTAAATCCTTTGGCCGGCACGGGAAAGCAACGTCACTGTTCCGCTCTCTCACATTTTTACCGCGATATTTCAACGCTTCCTCGACGTTCCGCCGAAACAACGCAATTTTTTTCTCGATGATTCCGAAGCGAATTTCGCTTGCGCGCCGAAATTGTCCTGAAACGCGCGCGCGGCCGATAAGCCGCGGCGCAAAGTAGTCGAGAATTAGTGAGCGCGCGAAATCGTTCGCACGAAAAAGGAGCGAACGAAGGAAGCGGCGGCGTGGGCGGAGTCGTCGGGGTAATTGTATTAACGATTTCACGTTTTACCCGGCAAGAACGTTTGTCGTGATCTCGGGGAGAAAATCGGCGCGGAACGATCTCGAGAGAAAGAACGAAATTATACTAACGACAAGGGAGCGAGCGAAAAAAAGCGAGAGGACGGGGGACTCGACATTGCTCCGAATCGCTTTGCAAATTTGAATTTCGATTGTACGAACAACTCGAGTTTTTTTTCGCGAACTATCGTGGATCCGCTCGGCTCACAATGCGGCGCGGTCCATAGGGCGGAAGAAGGCCGCCCGGTAGGGAAATGATTTTAAAAGCTGCGACGGGAGTGATCTTGAAGTAACCGTAATACTTTCGCGAAACGGGAACTGAAGAGTTGCCCATGTAAATTTGTCGTTCTCGTTCAACTGCTCTCGGTTTTGTTAACCGTCACTCGTACCGCTCTGTCGACTTCAATTTCTTAACGATCGATCACTGTTCCGCGCACTTACACGATTCTTCGTTGTACATTTACTTTTTGATCATAAACGCGTAAGGTATTAGTAGAGTGATCATATATTGATGCGCGATATTCACTTTACGTGAATCCAACCTTTCTGCTCCTTGACTCGATGCAAATTGCTTTGCCAACAAAGAATCAAAATCTAAATTACCGGCGCACGAGAACAAACTGAAATGACATTGTTATTTACCAAAATTTATAAAATTTCGACGTTACTGCCTTTCTCGCGTCACCCTCCTGCGCGCACCGGCGTGCATTGAACTTTTCATCATTTTCCATGTATTTACTGCTTTGTTAGCTGAATCAATCAACAGCGATTTCAGAGCAAAAATGAATATTCGTCAACAGCGGAGCCGGGTTAATGATCTCGCAAATGAGCAAAAAACTCTATCTTCGTCGCGCACCGCGCATGGTAGCGTATTGCGACAACGACGGCGGCATTTAAATAGACGGGAAAATGCGAGTAAAAATAAGCAGCTAAGCGTCAGACTCACGAGCAAATTCGCCCGGTATGCGTGACCTTCTCGACCGGTGCGCATTCAATAAGAGCGTCGGCCGAAGAACCCCCGAAGCGCGGACAAAATTACGTGAATGCGCAAAAATGGGAAAAAGGCACGCGCCCCACTGAAAAGAAAGAGCCCGTATAACGAGCACGCGGCGCATGAAGTGGCGCACTTACGTTTCGCCGGGCCATTGTTTTGTCCGCCGTACAATTTCGCCGAGTGAGCTTCATATATCAAAATCATTTTCAGATTCGAATTAAACGACCGCTGGTTGCAGCGACGGCAACGCGAAAAACTGCGCGGCGCAACGCAGTTTCGAGTCCCCGCTAAATAAGCTCCCGATCGACAGCCAAACTCAATTACGGAGAAAGTCAGGCGACGTTTCAAGAATCGCTGTTGCGATTTAATGCGCGTCAAATCGGACGAACGGCGAGGGATCCGAATGTTTCACGAAACGACGTCAAAGTGTGGTTAGTAACGTCGGGATAGACGAAATAATCTCGGCGCAGTGGTACTCCCGGGATGTTAATTATGTAATGTTAATCATGCGTGTTTCGAGACCCACGGACCTAATGTAAAAGCCTGTCTTAATTCTATTGTTCGTGTGTATGTTAGACGTGGAATTGTGCTTAGATTAACTTGTACTATGGATTCTTCGCAAATTCCTCTGAAAAGATACTCATCCTCTGATTTACTTTGTCTATCGTTACGGCTGGTTTTCCGCCTATGTTAAATCCTTAAAAGAAAGAGGAAAACAGTCTTATTGCTTAAGCTCAATCAGCTGCCTATTTTATATATGCACATCAGGTCGGATTTTTCGCCTAAATTGTAGTCTTTCTCAGGAAGAGGGGTATCCACGGTGACATTACACAATCTTAATTGTATAACGTTTCAAGAACGACGTCGACTGCCCGGTCGAAGTGCGGTTGGTGACGTTAGGATAGACGGAATAATCTCGGCGCAGTGGCGCTCCGGGGATATTAATTCAGTAATTGTGTTGACCTTGGTCCACTGTTCATGTTTAAACGTAATACCGACACTGGTAAGACCAGGTAGGAAGGAATTTCTTCTAATTACGTTTCGACCCTAATATATATGTCGGCCCTTAACAATTGCTGTAATGTTATAAAAAACGGAATATAATAATTGTTGGTAATATTATGGAAATGGAGTATCATTTTAGGTTACAAAGTATGAATATGACCGAGATGACACTGTTTTGAGATTTTACCTAAATTCGATTTGCCTAGTTCATACTTATAGTTTGCAACAAAAAATTATACCCCCTTTCGTCAATGTCGCGAACGATTATAATATTCAATTTTCATACTATCATAGTAGCTGATAAGGACCGTAATACGTTATGGTCGAAACGTAGTCAGAAAAGAATTTTGTTCTACCTGCAGTAATCTTGCAGGAGCTTTGCATATTTCGAGGGCTACGGGCCACCTCTTCAGAAGCCATTGTATCGAGAACTCTGTCTTAAATCGATTGTTCGGATGGGTGTTGTTATATTTGGAACTGAACTTAGATTTTATTTACACTGTGCATTCTCCGCAAATACCTCCGGGACGATACTCATCCTCCGATTTACTTTATATACTAAAATATTTGGTTGGACCTTCTGCCTACTTTGTATATACTAATCAGACAGTATTTCCTGCTTACAATTAAGTCTTTCTTAGGGGGTGCGGTATCGGCCGTCACATGACACAATCTTCTTTGTATTACGTTTCAAGAATGGCTGTTGCGATTAATACGCGTCAAAGCAAACGAACGGCGAGGAACGAAAATGCAAAAGTTTCGAACGATGTCGACTGCCCGGCCGAAGTGCGGTTGGTAACGTTAGGATAGACGAAATAATCTCAACCCAGTGGCGCTCCGGGGGTATTAATTGTGTAACGGCGAGCGCCAATGTGCGGATTTCCAATTCCAACTTCCTATAATCCATTTTTCTACACGACGAATTTCATTTAGTTCATTGTTCCGCCGATGTGCGGTATACGGAATAAAGCCCTCGTGCCGGGAGCGCTGAAATAGGAAGTCTCACGGTTGCGCGGAACGAACGAACAAACGCGAAAATAATCGACGGGCAAGATCAACGACAGGGTCGTAATGCCGCATACGCGGAAAGTCGGGCGGCGCATGTCTGATGAATGAGATTATGTCGATCGCGGAAAAATTTGACATTTCCCTGTGTTTATGTCCAAGGATCGTAATTGTTATGCGAGCCACCGTGATTTCGGATGCCTGGGTTTAACAGAGCAAAATTTGCTGTTCTATCAATATGATATGTTGAAATTATAAAATGGTCATTAGACACCGCTGACATTTTTGCCATCTGCTTTAGAGTCGTTATCCAGAAATTTCTGCATGTACTCGTATATTTGAGATGGCATACTTGCTATGGTAACGTTCAGCCAAAAATATTGTAGAATACGTTGCGATCATTCTTTACAAGACGCGATGTAAACGGATGCATCTATCCGCGTTAATGCAATTTGTTGTACGAATAAACCGTTCTGTTACAATACATCGTATAATGATTAAAAATAGTGAAAAATAAAGAGTAACAGAGATAAAGAATAAATTAGCAAAAGGTCCAGAAAACAAAATTAAATTAAAAGTTAGAAATTGAGAAGGAAATTTTATCCTATCCAACGTTTCAGCACTAGGTGCGTGCTCTCTTCAAAGGAATGAATAACTAAAATTATTCATTCCCTCTTCAAATAATTTCAACTAATGACTAGTTAAAGTGATTCATCCCTTTGAAGAGGGCACACACCTAGTGTCGAAACGTCGGATAGCACAAAATTTATTTCTCAATTTCAAACCTTTTAATTAATTTAACTTCACTTCACCGGTGACTGTTCTACGCCAACAGTAAAAGAATTTTTCCTACGTCCCTCGACAAAGTATTAAGCGTTCTAACCCGTCGACGCGTTTACACTCGGCATCACGCATCGATGAAACGAGCGAATTTGTCCCGATGCGCCCGTCTTCGGGAAATTTCACTACGTCCCTGTGAAACGTCGGGCCGGGAGGACGCTTAAACGTCGACCGGTGAAAAACCAGAATTTCGCAACGTCGGAAAATAATCCGCACGTTAAGCCAAAATCGAACGGACACGATCAGCGCGGGATATTCCTCGTGTTGCTCTCGCTCCGGTAAGTAGCTTCGGCATCAAGTTTCTACGTTCGGCGCTCGACTGTGTATAACAAAATGCACACGCGTATGCACGTACGTGCGATGAGCGCACGTGCACACGTTTAAGCACTTTCAATTTCCGCAGAGGAGACGCCCAGATAAATATATCTGCCAACGTTTTCGCCCGCGCAACCCACACCGATCTCAGCCGCGCGCCTGCAAATACGGAAGCAGCCCTGCCGCACGTAATACCTGCGGTACTTGATACTGAACGGTGACGAAATCACAGGAAATGCGAAATTCTCTCCGGCCCTCTTTCCCATCTTCATGCTGTCGTATCTGTTTCAGGTATCTCGAAACAGTCCCACCGCGTGATGAGGGTCTGTCGGTATAATATTTGGAAATGTTTATAAACACGGCTAGAGATACATTACGTGTCAGCAGTAGCTTCAAGACAGAAATCCAATATGAATCTTAGATGATGTGTTTCATTCCTGCATTATTGTAATTTAGTTGAATGATTACGCGGAACATGAGTGGCCCCGAAGGGGTCTATATTCAAAGGGATATCTATATGAAATATTATATATTTCATATATAAACAAAGGGCTTTATATTCCTTAATGATTTTCCTAAAATATGAATCCTGATATCATGAGCAACATTCTAACGTACGCATATACGCTGGCACAGCTACGATGAACAGTAAGCGGATTAAAGTCGTTGATTTATTTGAGAATATCCATGTTTACGCGGTAGATTTATGTCTGACACTGCTTGACTACTTTTAACGCCCTTGAATCGTGAGGAAATTTCCACCATCTGGCGTCACGTTTCCAGCCCTTAGGAACATGAGGACAAACGACGGAATCGCGGGTATGACAGTGGCGGCAGAAATTGTTATCTTCGCTTTCCGATTGTTACACGTTCTCCGCGCTCGTCGGAAAATTTCACGCGCGTGCTTACAATCCGCAAGTACGTGCGTAGTAGCTCCATATGCATATTGCATGTACGTATCAGACACGATATATGGCGCATCATGAACTGTTCCAAGGCTGTGCAGATATGTATGTCGGCGTGTTCCGCCATATTTATGATACGCCCAGATCTTCGTACACTTCCAAGCGACAAATCCTCGCTCCGGGTGACGTCGAAAGGTTCTCAAGATGAACGAGAGGATTCCATGGGCATCGTTCGTATATACAAACTGTGCATTCGCGGAAGCGTACACCGGCGACGGTGCGCTTTAGGATACGAGCTTCCAAAGTAAAATAGACTGCCGCGAAGTCCTTGACACGAAATTCCCGTTTCCCAAAATTACAAGGGCTGTCCTGTGAGCTTCTTGCGACATTGACTTCTTATAAAAATAGCGCGCCATGTACGTACGAAAACGGTATTGAACCTAATCAACTAATTTTCCGCTCATACAATTTCCGAAACGATTCTATTTTCCGCAAAATTTATCGTCGCGAATAACTTAATATTCCGAATCCGTGTATCCGTATAAAAGGGGCACGTCCGCGAGATAACACCTACGTGTCACAGATCCGACATCTCGTCGCTGACCTAGATGCATAGAATAAATATCTTACCGTTCAGACGTCAAACCTCGCAAGAATAACAGAGGAGACAACCTAGTCACCGACATAATTCGGATCAGCGCCTATATTGCGGTGCACCGACAATTCAGTAACCGATCGAAGAAGATTCGCGCCGTAGATGTCGAGCTTTATAATTAACCACCTTAATGCCAAGAATCTTTTTAAAAACCGGGTCTTTTAAAAAGTGCAAAAGCTGTCTTCTGTTTTATATCGAAATTTATAAGGCTGGAATGAAATTTGCGCGCACCGTTAACTGAGCATTTCCGCCAAACGCTTTAGCAATTTTTACTAATGTAGCGACACGCTTTTTATGACACGTAGGAAAGCGAACACCTATTTAGCAAAATTAAATTGCACTACTCTTCGACAACCCACGGCAATGACAGCCGCTGCATATAATAGACATTGTCCAAATATCTGTAAAGGCTACTACAACCGAACAACCTCGTAATATTACTCTTATCGCGAGATAAATGACGAAACCTTACATCCAGCATCCAACGAAATGTTCGAATCGTATTGCTTAACACGAAAAGGGTTAATCTATACTAACAAAAACACCAGCTCTTTGCATTCTTAAGAATTCGCATGCCTCCTCTCCCACCGGCGCATTCATAGGCGCCCGATTTATCGTCTATTCCCTGCACGATAATAATACGACGCGCGCGTGATCTAGCCATGGGTAGCGACTGCGTCGATACGGACGATCGGTCCCCTGGAGCTGCGCGCATTAGGTGAGAGATGACCCTCGCAGGAGACGATCCTTTAAGCGCGAAAGACGTTTGCTGGCGTGGGATGGTCGAGGACTTGTGGAAGTATGGCCGAAGGACGGGAGTTGGTCGGCAGCGTGGGTATACCGACAAAAAGATCGGGGCCCGCAGGCGTTTGGCAAACGAAGACAGGGGCGGTCGCGGGTGGAGAATCGTGCCGGGTTCCGCGATTCTTAGACGGCGAAATTGATGGGAAGGACAGAAGTTTAGTGGGCGCCTATACATCTTGCGAAAAAGCGTGGCGCGGGCTGGCGGCTGTGCGGGAGAAGAGGACGGCGAGAGTGGGTTGGCGAGGGGATGATAAGGGGCGAAGAAGAAGGTGGGGGCGTGGGATGAAGAAGGAGAAGGAAAACGGCGGCGGAGAGAGGCCCGTGAGGTCTCGGGGCTTGTAACTTTGGTAACCGAGCACGCCGGCTTGCGGAAAAAAGGAGAAAACTCGCGGTGGATGCTCGGTCATCGAGAAAAACTCACCCTCCATCCCTCTTTCCGTGCCGGTCGCTATACGTGTACGCGGGCTTGTTCATGTGCTCGCGCACGTACAGAAGGTTGCGGGGTAGAAGGCAAAATCGGCCACTTGTATCCGCGGCGATCTGACGGAGATGCGATCGGGCGGACGAGAGAAGGGAAGGAAGGCCTTAAGCTTGCTGTCGCAGAAAATCATTCTTGAGAGTCCAAGCCGTCTCAAGGACCGACCCCATCGCGGACGGGCGGTCGAGAGAAATCGAGACATCGATGCAAGGACATCGATGTATCTCGACAAATATTTACTGCGCCAATAGAAGGACCTTCGCCCATGCATCCCCGTCTCTCCATTGTAAGTTTTGAATTATACGTTTCGCAGAATCTCACTCATCCTGTCGGTTCGCTGCGACAAGAGATGACCGTGACGCCGTATTGTTTAAACATCGTTGAGACGTCATTCGCGTGGAACGGAAGTAGACAGAAGTGCCTCTAGGTCGGAACAATGCAAATTAGCCTCGGGCAACGATTGACGCGGCAACGCCGGGAGCTATGCCGGGAACAAGTGACTAATTACATTGTCGATACGTCCCGCCTATATTCTGAATAAATACTCGAGTGCCAGGAGGAGTTATTTTAGGACCGACATAAAGCAAAATTCGCTTTCCTTACGCGACATGCGAGTACGAACGGATCGATCGAAAACGTGAACGAAACGGATGCATCGGGGCTCGGCGAGACGATAAAAACGGTCCTTTCCAGGTCGACTCCCTCGATCGCAGCAAATTTCCTCGTCGCGCCTACCGACGCACGTGCAACCAGAGAATTTCCTCATAAACCTCCCTCTCGACCAGATACGGGGCGCATTTAACCAGGACCGAAAGCGGCACGAGGGGCTTTTATCTCCTTCGAAATAACGTAACCCGCTCGTTCTCCCAAGGCTCTTTTTCTTCCGGTCTTCTTCTTTCGGGGGCATCGCCAAGATAAACCGGACGCTGGAGACCGCTGTGGAAGGCCGTTCCTCCACTTCGAAGGCTACGTGTCGACGTATATACCTCCTTCGGCGAGCGTGAAGCGCAGAAGTATGGTAGGAGACGAAGAAGAAGGATTTACGACCGCCCCTCAGAAAGACGGAGCAACGCAAAAGACCGAGAGCGCAGGATAGAAAGAGCGAGCAGCACCCTCTCGAAGGAATATACACTGGTGCGCCCCCGCAATACATCCACATCGGATCTGCCGGGCGCGGGCATCTACGTAAAGCACACAAGCCTAATGCATCGGCGGAAGGAAAGGTGACTGCTTTTCCGGCAGCAGCGGGAAGCACAGAGAATGGTGACTCGTGGGGTGAACAAGCAGAGACAGACACAGAAATATATGATACGCGCGTACACGCGATGTCTGCCAAGCGACGTGGAGAAAATCGGCGGTATTAAACTCTGGATATTCCGTCCGTATGACGCCATCGGAAAATCCCGCGTACCGTACGTTCCTGCGTAATAACGCATTGGCTGCGGACAAACGGGAAACAGTCAGAATGCGAGATGCCCGGGCGTCAACGTCAACGAGTGCTTCACGGTTAATTTTACGGTCATCTTAACGCGTCATCGTAAAGAGGACGCCTGAGTGTACGTACATACGCGACCACCCCCTGTCACGCGTCATAGAAGTTATCCGAGAGAAGCTCAAAGTCTACGGCAGTGCTGGCTCGTTGACTGTCTCTGTGTCGGGAGTGCTTGATGGTACCGGTTCCGCGCATCGTCCGAGTGGAGGGAATTTAGCTGGAAAGGCGTCAAAGATAGCTACACCGTCGACGTGTCGACTTATGGAGCGGGGGTGGGATGAAGATCGATCGTGGGACGGTGTGAAACACGGGCCAGCCGAGAGAAACAGTGAAGCCGCGGAGAGGACAGACGGAGATGGAAAGAACAGAGAGAAGAGGCAGCGAACGACATAAGGCAAGAGATGGAGGAGACGGCCCGAAGAAGAAGACGGAGATGAGGGTGGATGTTAGAGGTGCCAAAGTACCGTGTCTTAATAGCGGTAGTGGCAGCGGTGCGGTAGGGAACGTAGGACGTGGAACGATAGGAACAGGCGGCTGGGAAGAGAACGTAGCCAGTCTCGGTCACGCCAATATTACTTACTACCCGGGAGAGCGATAACTTAATTGATGCGCGGGCGACGCTAGAACTCTCGTCAGGCGTCAAGTCGTCGTGCGACACTGCCGCGAATTAATGTCCCTGCGTCGTCGTGCGCTCAACGGCCGTTCGTTGCCCGACGCTTCCGCTTGGCCTTTGTTATTCCACCTGCATAACGGTTTCATGGCCTGACGTTTTAATACGCGGTCTTTATAAATTTCGCTAATTCGCGGATTACGCCCCTTAAATGTCCGCTTTTCATTAATTCCGAAATGCCGCTCTTAAGCCCTTGTAAATGATGCTGTTAAGTGCACGCATGTGTGCGGAATTGTACCGAAGAAAATTCGCCGTGTAGGGTAATATTTATTTCGGAATGGGTCACTCGAGCGTGCATTGTTCGCGCGCGGATTCTAGAACTACGGACGCGTTTTAAATTAAACATCGGGGGACGCGTGTATTTTTGTGATTTATGTTCTTTATTGCTAAAGTTTCGCTAACGTCGCATAGCGAAATTACAATGTTTAGTGGCATGATAATGAAATTACCGCCGGAATAGCGTTTTTGCCTGGCCACCATCGTTACATAAGCGTTAAATACGCGATCAACGTCGATGCTAAACTTCTTGTTTCGATTGAGCAAATAAACGTTGCGCAGCGAGTATAATGTACGCGGACGTTTATCCCGTGAAAACACATAATCGCGCTACTCTCGACTTTCATGATCGAGGATTCCTGTTAAAAATAACTGTTTCATCCTCTTAATCGAACGCTTTATATCAATCTGACGTAATTATCGGCGCGGAATAATTTTCCCTTTCCCGCGACAACTCGAGACTTCGTGTGCAATTAGGAGTAATAATCAAGACATCCCGTTGAATTACCCTCATTGCAAATACGCTCTGTGAAAGTAATCATCCTTGAAATCGCGCACAAGAGGACGCGGCGAAGAGGGCACTAAGGAGGAAAGCGAGAGAATCGACGACGGGAGATGGAAGACAATGTAATTTGCTCGAGCAAACGTACCGATGGTGATCGATGGAGATGCGCGAAGAGTGGCAGCACGCGACGCGGTGGGAAACAAGTAGGCGAGGAAAAACAGCGCGGCTCTCTTTCGCGACGATGCAAAACGAGAAAGAGAAAGGTCGGAGTGAAATCGAGCCCGGCAAACGGGCCGAAAAAGTGAATGAAATCGCGAGCTCGCTTCGACTAATGAATCGTTAGCCTAATGAGTACGTCCTTTTTATGCAAATGCGCTGACACGTAGGCGACCTCCCTGCGGCGCGGGCGCTGAAAAACAAACAGCATCGCTGAAAACGTCGGAGACGCGCGTTCGCGTTTGAAATTACATTCCGAGCAGTGCTTCAGAACGATAACATCGTCCGCTTCCGCGGCCGGGTCGGCTGCGCGAATAAAAAGCACTAAACGTCGGCAAACAGGGAAGAGGGGAGGTGAAACAATGTAATTTGGTGCAACAAATGCGCCACGGTGATTGAGAGGTGCGAGGGCCGACTAACTCGTGCTCGCCACGAAAGAGGGAATGCCGGAAACGGAGGAAAAGCGCGTATCGATCGAGAATACCTGAAACCCACCCTCCGCCCGCTTCTCGGCACTGTTTCGACGCCCATACGTGCCGGCAAATAGCAGGGAACGAAGTGAAAAGAACCGTGGAACTCAGGATTGGCATTCGACGAATCTATACACGAGCAACATGATCATTTTCGTTGGCGCAGATAGAAGTGAGGAGGAAGTCGAAATATGGGAACGCGCGAGAAATGTTCACTCGACACGCCTGTAGGTCATTTTCGTGCTGACGTGTAACGGTGCAGTTCGAAACAGGATATCTGAAAGTGTACAATAGGAGGATAATAACGGGTCCGGTAAAAATGCGAAATAAAAGCTCTTCGAAGATTTCCAATAACGACTGATCTGAGGGTAGTTAATCGTATTATTAATTCCCGCCCAATTCAATATCCGCGAATTGGATACTTGAAGATCGATTGAAATAATTATAGTTTACGCGCGCACGATCCACGGTCATCGCCGAAGCACGCGACTGCGGCGTAACATTATTTTCACAACATACAAGCGCATAATATTCGACATTAATTACGGGAATCTATAATCTGTCTAGTGTACGTATAATTATAATCTGTCCAGTGTGTGTATAGTGATAACCCATATACTATGGGCTATACATATATATACACATAGACACGTCGCAGGGGTTCTCGACGACGCGCCCGGTATGATAATTGAACGGCATAACTCGGGTTCACGGCACGTTAATTAATCCCCGGACATAGGTAGTAAAAAGCAAAACGTATCCGGCTCGACCGAATTACTCCGGCCGAATCGTTCGGGCCGCGGCAGGCGCGTGTAACAAAAATCCGCTGACAAGTCCCTCGCCAGCAGTGGCCATCCATAACAGATGAAATGCGGCATTATCGTCCTCCGGAGTGAATTATCATGGAAAAGCAAGCCGGGAATGAAATTGCCGACGAAGGGCACGCTCCCGTGGCCCGTGACGGCGAACGCAATCGCACCGACGCCGCCGTTGCCGTGCGTTCGCACATGCCATGCCTTCGCACACGTCCGGCGTCCGTTCGCGTCGGAAGAACGAAGCTTGCACTGCGGCGACCCGGGCCGAACTTTAAACCGAATAGAAAGAGAGGAAGTTGAATGCAGTTGCAGCGGCACTGTCGGTGGCTCGAGGGCCGTCGGTGCGAGCAGGCTGACTCGAGGACAGGAGGCGCCGAAGGGGACTGAGGGGGGTGCCGGGGGCGAATGAACATAGTTTGTTCGGCGACGCACGTTGCGGTTGTCGCCTGTCGCGGCCATACCGCCGGTATACACGGCAAAAGAGATAGAGCAAGAGAAAGGGAGAGAGGCGAGGGTACGGTGGCGGTGGAAAGAGTAGGCGGGCGAGGAGGCTGGAGAGAGAAAGCGAAAGAGGAAGTGAAGCGGAGAGAGGGAGTGGCTGAAGTACGTAACAATGTTTAATTGGCAACCATGCCGCAAATAATTATCACAGCGCGCGGACACACACAGCGCGACGAGCGTAATGTGCACGCGGGCTCCCGTCGCGCCTGGCTTAAGTTGGAATCGCACGGGGCGAATTGTTGAATCCTGACATTGACGAAAATTACACCGCACGGCGCATTACGATATTTCGACGAACTAATACGTTATTTAATCGCGCCGCCCGGTAACGATGTAAACGTCGTGTAAGCGAATACGGGATAACGAGAAGTTCGAACGGCGCCGCCGACGGAACGGTGAAATAATAAACCGTAATGATAGTGCTTCGCTTTGTTTCGGCCGCGAGTTAATCACTCTTGACCCTGCCGCGGCTAGATATAATGATTCGGGCGAAGTTGCCAAGGCCTTGCGAGTAGCTTTTCAGCAGGTTTTTGCGTTAGCCAGGAATACGACCTGTTCGCTACGGATAAGTGAAAGGGTGCGGGCGGGGAAATATTGTGCGCAGTATAGGAAGGAGATATGTTTCGTCGTTACCGAACGAGCGCAGACCTTGTACTGCACCATTTAAATTCGTAATCGCGCGGCACTTCGAGGCATTCCGAAAATCTCCTGCCTTACATTTTCATTACGTTAAAATTCCACGTAACCCAATTTGCCGCGGTAAGCGGCTGCGTTTTCCGCCACCGACGTGCAGTAACGAGAGAGAGAGAGAGAGAGAGAGAGAAAAAAAAAGAGGCGAACGAGAACGTTGAACGACTTACACGTGCCCGTGCGGTGCAAATTATCGAGGCAGGTATAATGATTTCTAATATCTCGGCGGCTGAGCCCGGAACGAAATTATTCATGCGACGTGCGAGATCTCGCGATACGAAAGATTGTCGGGGGCGGTATGGCCTCGATAATGAAATGTAAAGACGGCGTACTTACTAAGTGGGTCACGTTCGGTTTCCGGGAAGAGAAATCGTCTCGGCCGATGTCGATAAATCGCACGAAATCAATCGGGACGCCCACGTCCAGAACGGGAACGTGCTATCCGGCAAATAACCCATACGGACGACAGGACGAGCCGAACGATCCCCGATTTTTATCCGCCGAACTACTTGCTCGACGTACACACGCCACGTTCCACAACGACAGTCCGGTGAGATACCAACGAGCGTTTATTCGCATAACTCCGACATTCCCGCGCCGAGCATAACGACAGACGACGCAAAGCTCAGAGCAATTTCGCTGAATGCATCCCGACGAATCGAATTAGTCGCGCCGAACGGACGAACGAAAAATAACGAGAGTCCGCCTGACCCGTGACGCGGGTCTACTTGACCGCTCGTATTTTATAGAGTTGGGTCGTGCTTTCAAAGTTCCCGCATTGAGCTTGCGATTGATTTTTCCCCCCCGCGATCACACGTTTCCTAATGCAACGGAATGAACACGTTTACTGCTCGAGTAGCGCACGTTCCGACGGCATTAACGCGTATTCGCTTGTTTCGACTGAATTACCGTTAATACCGTTGTTCTAATTTTATCGCGTCGCAGTCATATTAGGACACACAGAACAAATTGCATACAGTGGTAGCAATGACGTATCGTATATTACGCGGGACTCGTAATGCATCGCAGAAGGTTAACATTTTGTATACAAATGCGATTTGACCGCGGCACGCATTCGCCGTGTATTTCCGCCCGAGAGGCCTTAGTACTCGATGAAATTACCGATAATTACTGACACAAATTGTTTTGGGATGTTATTAGCAGCAGGTGCGACTCATCGAACGTCGATTTCGAAAAAACAGCTGGCAGCGCGGTGACATCTGCCGCATAATAGTCAACGGTTTTAGTCGAACGAACGCCCGAACATGGCCCGATGCCTTTGAAAGGGTTAATTGTACGCGCGTAACTAGCCGCTCGGTTAGAGAAAATAATTCGCGATTGTTTTCGAGCTCGAGGCGCGCGCGCTGGCAACGGCGCGTAACCAGCGCCCAATTCCCTTCTAATATTACGCCGTTAAATCGATACGTGTAAACTGCGCGACAGCGGCACTCCGGGCGTGAACGGTGAAATATACTCGACACATTTTACCGGGAAGCCCGACATTTTCGATTCGCCCTGTCAATGGTACTCCGGCAAACGGCTTTCCGCGGGCACGTAACTGTCGCCCGTTCGTCGCCCGTTCGTCGCCCGCTCGTCGCCCGCTCGTCGCCATCTTCTTAGACGCACCGGACCGAATAAAAATTATCCGCGCCCACTTCCGTCCGTTGCCGGCGACGAGTCGTCCGTCAGCTTTAACGAGCGAAGAGGAGTACGAGCCGAGAAAAGGTTTTAAAAAATCCCCGACGCGGAGTAGAATTACGTATCCGTGAGGCGGTTGAGCAGGGTTGGTGAGGGTTGAGGGTTGGCGGAGGAGAGGCGGGGAAGAAGGAGAGTGACGTGCTGCGCGGGGTAGCGGAAGCGGTCGGGTAACCGGAGCCGCACTTCGCGGCGGTAGATTATCGCTAAGACAATTTCGCCGTAACGAATATCAGAACCGATTTACATCGGTGCGACGAGGGCAGGGGCCGAGTCGGGCTGAAAAGGAGAAGGTGGGTAGAGCGCGGCGCTGGCGGTTAGGTCGAAAATGAAGTAAAGAAAGGAGAGACGGGGAAGAGCGGCGAGCGCGAGAGAGACGGAGGCAGAAATCTCGGCGAGGGTAGATAAAGGAGAGACACCGACGAGTCCCCGGGTGGGCGACGGTAGTGGAACAGGGCTAACAGGAAGAGAGAGTGCGCACTGTCCGTGAAAAGAGATAATCTCTGTTTATCTTGTAATTCCCTGGTAATGCCATTATACCATCTGGCTCGGACAGGATTCCCCACATTACCGGCTTAAATCTTTGTTTTCGTCCATTCACGTGGGCGAAGGAGTTGGAACGTCCGCGCGACACAGGGGGTGGAGCCCGCGGGGGCGGACCGGGACAGAGATACCGAACAGTGGACTCGGAATGTACGGGGATGCTCGCCGGGCGTAATTGAATCGGCCGTTCTTAAAGGGTGATAAATCTCCTGAAGAAACGGCGCCGCGCGGTATGTGTCGCGCGGCTCCCCCTGTCGCTATCCATCGACTCGAGATGCCTTCTTTGTGCTCTCTTTCCGCCCGTACGTTTGCGACGAAATGCGACGGCCGACAGGTAAGGTCGCATTGCGCGCGAGCACTCGAAACATTTGCAACGAAATGGGCTTATACGTCGATAACCGTTACGAAGATAACGAAGGTGCGGATAATAAATTTCCCTCTCAGCGTTGAGACCTGTTCTCCCGAAGCGATCGCGGCGAAATTTCCGCCGCAGTTAATCGGAACGTAATGATACCCTGGCTAATGATATTCCTCGGGAGAGTCCGTTGATTATCTTTCTTGACCGGCTATTCTTTACGCCCGCGTACTTAAATTACGTAGCGGGCTGCGCGGGCCATTGTTGCAAAATACGATAACGTGCCCGCAAGAGATACGAGGATAATTGTACTGCAGACAATGCATGCACTCTTTGCGGTCCAATATTCAATATTGGCCTTTTGACATCCAATCCAATACTGACATTTTCAATTTTGCCCCACAGAAGTCGCAGCGCTGTTAGTGATGAAAATAATATTGTTTGCAGGAGTATTCGGTCGAGTCGTCTGATAATGGGTAATTGACTTTGTGCATTTTATGAAACGATGCCGAACGTGACAGGTAATATCGGAAAATTGACAGTGCCGAATCGTAAGTACTACCGTTGCCAACCGGCTGCGAGCGCGACGCGCATATTCATTCAAAGGGTATTATCACCGCAGACAAGGATAGTCGCGTTAATGGGGATAACATTCTTCTTGCGCTTTATTTATAAGGCTGTAATTGACGCGACAGCCGGACGATGAATAATATTTGCATGCGCAACGAGATGTTTCGGGGAACATCCGACCCCAATTACGGAGATTAAAAAATTCTCGTATCCGACGCGACGCCGGATTGGCCCCGGTTCAAGAATCATAAATCTACGTGCGAAATGACGTCACGTGACGCGACGTACAGCGTCGACGTCGTTATCCATCGACTCGGGAGACGTTACACTTTCCCTCTCTCCCGCATTCTCTCTCCCCGTCTAGCTGCATCTGCCTTGCGAAAATGTGACAAGCGACGCATAGAAGGTAACACGTTGCTGGCGTATTCTAACGCATTGTAATAAGACAATGGAGGGTGCTCTCTCTCTCTCTCTCTCTTTCTCTCGATAGAACAAAGGACGGCAGTTTTCGGAACGATAATTGATACATCTTGGAAATAATTGGGCAAAGTAATTGAATGACTCTGGGAATTTTCCTGTGTGCTCCTTCTGCCGCGTGCTGCCTCCTCGAAATACAACGATCGATAAGTATATAGGTTGGTACGTAGCGTGTGCGACCACCCTACATACGGCAATTGTAACAAAGGACCATGGCACAGTAAATGAAAATGCGTTGTCACGATAATTGGTATAATTGTCGCGATACCGGCCCCATTACTGCGCGGAGAAATAACAGTAATAACTTGGAAACAACGCGACGCGCCCGAGTTTATTATGTGCCGCTAAGAAATGTGAACCTGCCGCCGCTAATGCCGTGTCATCGATAACGGCCGATTCAATTATGCAGTTCAGGAGAATGATTCGGCGCGTTATTTATCTCGGCCGTTCGTTAGTTCAGAGAGCGGCAGCACAAAAACGGTGCTGCCAGTTAAATCCGGTCCCTCTTAACGATTGTGCCGACGCGCGCGGCCAGTGGCCTTGTAGAAATTCCGCAGCGCGCGTTCGCAGGCGAATCAGATAGCGGACAATAAAAACGTACAATCCGCCCGCGCGAATTGGCTTTCCGTTCGACCTACTTCAAGCAGCGACATTATTTTCAATATCGAATGAATGGAACGCGCGGTCGCCGAACAACGCGCCGTATGCCTATCGGGTTAATGAAACAATATCGAACACGACCTCTCCTTCGCGGTTGTTTCGCCGTGACCATTTGTTCCCCGCTACGCAACAACAATGCGCGTCCGTATCTGCCGCTGACGCCGCAAACTGGAGCATGAGTAATCGGCGACAATTAAATCGGCGGAACGGCACTCGAACGATTTTCCGAGCTATCAGGCCGAAATCGCGGAGGCGCACATTATCGATCGGGCCCGAGCCCGAGAACGCTTACATTTTTTTACAGACTGCCGCGTCGGCACTCCGAAAATTCCCTCATCGGCGTATAATTAGCCAGAATTTTGACGCGTGTTTCGCGTACGTTTCCGCGCGCACGCACCGCTGGCCAAATACCCCGGGCGGCCGATGTGTGCCTCAATATAAATGGTCATAGTAGCGGCATTAATTTTACGCGGACAAAGCTCTTCACGTGGACCAGATCGAAACGATAATTGATGTTACGCGAGAATTACGATCGGTCGAACAATAAATACGCGCCGCGCGGACCGTTCGCGCGTCATAACGTCATTAACCCCCACGACCCACTGATCCGGCCCACCCTCCCACCCGTCATCGACATCACGAGCGTACTGCACATCGGGCGTACTCCGCGACTACCGCCGATCCCGCGCTCTCTTCATCCCGTCCCGCGGGCGGTGTTACTTATCTGGAGTTAGTCAATAATTCGAGCTACGATTATTATTAGGTACCCATCACGCGGATCACTGGCCATCCGGCCCGGTGGACTCATAAACAGTTCGAGCCACATTGAAACATCGTTGTCCGTATCAAACATCGCGGATCTATGGCCAGCGCGCGGATCGTTATACCGAGTCATCGACGAGCCACTGAGTCCGTGCGTGCATTTGATATCGTGCGAGATTAGCGTCAACTACGCGATCCGCACAAGGGTGGGCCGAGGGAGAGGATCGGATAGAATGGATTCCGTCTGCTATGGCCCGGTGAAATGAAACAGCTAAACAGTGAGTGCCTCTCAATGGATCCCGCCGTAAAAGTGTCTTTAATTGCCGTACCTTTGACTGATTTCCTTTAACCAATTGCGTAATAACTGTTACATGGCCGCAGCGTGCACGATCACTTCTTGCGGGCGCGGACTGTGAAACCGTTCCGCATTTTCCGAAATGCACAGAGGCACCTAATTAAACAGCACGATAACTGTGCAACGAAAATGCGTATCCTCGGATAACGGGGCGTTAATTAGTCAGACGCGCGCGTGTGCGTTGATCGATAAAGCTCGGCGAACATCAGCGCGCCACGCTGCTAGAAAAGTCTAGCGCGCTTTAATGAATCCACCATTTATTAAGAATTCTTTTTTTCCCTTCACGCTACTTTTCCGACACTTTGTACACAATATGAACGACGACGTGTGCGCAGCGTGGAGGTTAATAACGTATATGGATATAAGCGTAAGCTTTTCTGCTCTTTGCTCGGCCGCCGATGAGTTTTATCTTTATTTTACGTTGTAACAGCGTATTCGCGCACGGTATAAAAGTTAATGCCCGGTATTATATGGCGTTGTAACATTTCTGCGAGGATCCTGCGCTTTCCGTATTTTTGAGGTCAAGCACACAGTATACGAAAATTAACAATGACATCGCTTGATATACTACCGCCAACCTGATTTAACTGAGCGTATGTTTCATCGTCTGAATTTAAACCGTCCATCTATCCTTCCGCGTCCACCGTCCCATTTTAATGTACAGTAAAGTTAAAATAAAGTGAAGAACGACCTCGTAATTCGATGTCCCATAACTTACCCCGATAATAGCGCGAGCAATCGGCTACACATCGTTCATTCTGTTCAGGATACCTAGTGTCATCCGTCAAAATGGGCCCGATTAAGCGATTTCGCCACGGTCGACAAAGAAGCCCCTGCTAATTTCCTCCGCGTCGTCAATCGGTCGAATTTAGCACACTCCGTTCCATGCGACTCGTGAAAAGTGACGAGAAAGCGCTCTTAATGGAAATCGATAAAGGAGACGACAGGGAGACACGCGAAGATTCGATTTCATCGGGTTCCTTTATTTACCGCAAGTGTAAGGGTAGTCGTCCCAGCCTCTCTTCTCCTCCTTCTTCGCTCACTTCTTGCGCACACGAGCGTCTGCCAGAAACAGGTCCGTAGGAGTTTCATCGAATCAACCACTTTACAGTAATTGTCCGTTCTAATAGAAAGAAGCGGTAAGTTTTACAGGGCGCCCGCTGACGCACGCTGTTTCCCTATGTCCTTTCTCATCCACCTTTCTGCGATCTCCCCAGTCCTCTTCCTTCCGCCTCCTCTCTCTCTCTCTCTTACACTCTCCGACTTTCTCTCTTTCTCTGTCCTGTCATGTACCGCAAGCGCCAGCTCGCAGTGGGGAACAATGGACAGGTATAGCACCGGCGGACAAGTGTCCTGGGAATACCTATTGTTTTTCCCTCCCCTGCTCCAACTACCGGTAGCATTAATGCTCCTCATAATAGAGAGAGGCACGTAATGCGAGCCGGGGACTACATGGCTACAGAGACGTTCCTGCGTAATCCTCAGATGTAGTTTCGCGCGCTCGAGTACGTTCCTCGTATGTGCATGTACGTGCACGTTCGAAAACACACACAACTATGCACACACCGAGGACGGCGTCGCACGAGACGCAACGCTGTCAATTTTTCAGAACACACCCCTGAAACGCGGTGCGCGCAATTTCGCGGAATATTAGGCATACCGTTGCCATAATTACCCACTAACCGGCTGCAACAGTATCTGCGAGGAAAATGGCACGAATAAAAGTAAAACGTGCCGGTTTAAGTGTTATCTTAATACCATTGACGCCACGGATGATACGGCTTCCTTTAATTTGCGTGCGGTCAGAGAAAAAAAGTGTGAATCGCGCGAGTATTATTTTCTCCGTTGCCTCTGAGCTTAAATATGACGTATGTGACTTCCGAACATGAGTGCGGGTCGTGCCGAATTAATTCTTTGAAAAGTAAATCTGAAAGATAATTTGTCGATGTTTCGAAATGCAATGTTAAATATCGGACAATGTAAAGATGACTTCCTTACATATTGAACTCTGACGCGATCGACCCTGTAATAAATTTAATCGTCCAACTTTCCCTCTCGTTCGGGCGCAAGACGGAGCACGGCAGCTCGCTCACAAAAATGACAGTGTCAACGGGCGGTCAAGTAGAAAGTCCCCGGCTGTAAAAAGGAATTCTCGCGCGTACAAGCCCCAGGCCGCGGTGTGGGGGCGAGGAGCAAAAAGTGTAAGAACTTCGTGACAATTGCACTATCCCTTGCCCGCCCCGGTCCTCGTCCGTCGTCGGCGGAGCCAAGCCACCGTCTTCATTCGCAGTCCGTAGTCCGGTTATATACTCATGGGTCCAGAACCCGACAGGGCGGCACTACTCTGTTGCTTCTATTTGAGGATGTGCGCGTCGTTAGTCGGCAGTTCTCTCAATGCTTCTTTAAAATGCAAACCGCGCGACATAACTAACTACTTCTGGTGCCTCCGTCGGGAGTTGAATCGAGGGTGAGGGCGACAGCGAGAGAGGAAAAAACGGAGGACACGAAAGCGGAGAGCGAGAGGCGAAGAAGGAGGACGAGATAGACGAGGAAAAACGAGGAGAGAGAAAACGAGCAGGAATATTCGAGCAATCTCACCCGTTCCTCCCTCGACGCTCGCAAGCCTGGCGAACGAATATTTTTAATTTCAACTGGGTCACGGCGACATCGGGGGTCGATAGGGCAAGCAGTTTAACGGGCACAGATCTGTGGACACTTAAAAATCTCAGGACCGCTGAGGGGTTATTGCCGCTTCCACACGGAGCACTGTCGAAATCCGTCAACAGTGAGGACGTAAACGGCGAACATGTCGACGACGACCACGACGATCCGCGGCACTGGCGTCGGAGGTCGTAATGTTATTCAATGCACTCCGGGCCGCGTCCTGAGGAAGCGAATTTTTCACGAAAAATTCACGTTAGAGACTTCCTTCCCCCTTGGCCTTCGCTAACACACACGAGGTGTCCGGAAAATCGTAATGCCGCCGGGAAGTAGGTGATTTCTCACGCACACGGAAAATGTAAAATGGCGCACTCGTTCCACGAAGGTTGTTGTAAGAAAAATTAAATCGAAAATGCAGCGCAATTTTCTTCTAGGTGGGGTTTTGTTCGCGAACAAAACGCCGGGAGTATGACGCACGTGCATATAGGGCTTCGTTCTTCGATCCTTGAACATATTGTAGAACATGCATGAACTCCATTGTACGTGCGATTGGCGCACAAAAAGAATGAACGAGCACTTGCAATCTATACGAAGGTAGCGGTGCATATACGTGAGACCTCATTATTTTCGTGCACCACGCTAGATCGGGAAAATTGACGTAATTAACGATTCGCTCTCATCCTTCCAGCGTTTCTCACGTGTACCGCGTTTATCTGTATGCAGCCGACTCCAGGAGCTTGTAATTACTATGCCCGTTAAAGACACCCTTCCGCGGGCGCATTTCGATACAGATCCGGTTGCATTCGTGCCGACGATTTGATTTGTCGGCAGTGTAATTGCGGATGTTCGGATTTCAATGGTCAATCGAAAGCACGGTGCCTCGCAGTCGGAGCGTCTAAATTGGATTCGCCGTTTGACGTCGTCGTCAAGGTCAATGTCGGACGGGTTGTTTAATAAAATCGCTACCCCCCGGAATTTCGCCGGATTAACGACCGTATCGGCTCGAAGGATTTCCAATGAAGCGTTTTCCGACGCTGGGCGAATGAATAAATTCCGTCTCGTGAATGCGCCACTCTCCTCCATCTTCGGCGCTGCGAATACTTGCGACTTTCCTCGTGACGACTAACTCGCGATAACACTGAAAATATCCGCGCTGTATGCGAAGAGGCAGCGTATTTCTGGAAACACGCCGATTTAATGCCCTTCTCGCGCGACACGGACTGCCGGACGCGCGCGGGTGTGTTTTGGTCGAAAATCCAAAGTGGGACGCAAAGACGATTATCCCGTTACATGTAACCAGCAGCGGGGCAGGTATAGGCATTACCACGCTCCAGAGGTTCCAAGGAATCGCAGCCAAATCGAGTAGAATACTTTCAATCGGTTACGCCAGTCTATTCCCCGGAGCTATTACTACGAGACTTCCACGTTGTTGACCCAAATCCTACTACGGTATGGATACAATGAGACTACCGTACCGAGTCGCCTCACTCTTCCACGTTTTCTCTTTTTCTCCTTCGCCTCTTCTGCTTCCCTACCGACCCTCTACTTTACCCACGTCTTCCACCGTCTCCCTTTACAGTATAAACGCATCCTGAACTTAACCGGGATCCACTTCGAACGTTCGTTGTGCAAGCATACTGTGGTAAATCTCGAATTTTACGGTGAGCATAAATGGCAGCACGGCGGTTTTAGACGTTTCCGAGGCTGCGCAATAAAGCTCGCTTAAATATAGAACTAAATTGTCATGGATTCATTCTGACGAATAAAGAGCCGATGAAGGAGAGTGTCGCGCGCCGTAGAAGCGCTCGCGTACAGCCGAGTGACGTGCGAAAATGCTGCAGGCTTTCACAATTACCCAGCGGTCTTTCGGATCGCTTCTATTTTTCAGCGCCGAAAGGATTACGTGCTGACGCATCGTGAAAAAAGTAGGTGCATTCGCGTACGGCACGCATCATGTTAATCGAATTCAATCTCATATCGACAGAGTCAATTTTGCCGAGTCAACAATCGTGCGCATCATGGAGCGCGACGCACCGAAGCTTCGGCCAAACAATCTGGAACACGACTGGTCTCCAGTACTTTTCGACCGATCGTATTTCGCAGCCTCCTTTTCAAATTGGATCTCTGGTCGCTTTGACAAGGAACGGCTTTGTCATTCGTGCGCCAACGACAACGCCTGTCCAAGGGTCTCCTCTTATTTTCCGTCCCCTCGCCGCCATAACAATGAACCCCCCGTTGAAGAAGTTAACCAAAGGCCATTCTCAGCCATTGTTCGTAATGTTTGAGAATTTTCCGGCAAGCTCAAATTTCGACCCCGCGCTTCGCAAGAATGGCGAAAGCGAGAGAGAAGAAGTCGAAGCACGTGAGCAGAGGGAACGGGAGAGGAACGCATAAAACAGTTTACGGCTCATTGCTGGGAAATTTATGACGAAACGTACGTAGCAGTCCGCAAAATCCTTGCGAGTATTACTAAATCGGCGTGTATGCGTCGTCCCGTCGTTGTGTACGTACATCGATGTACGCGCGCATCTGTGCACCGGTCGGACGATCGAGTTTTATACAGAGAAAAAGAGACAGAGGGAAAGGAAGCGAAAGAGCGAGAAATCCTATGAATTCGTGAGTAACCTCGAATATCACGTTCAGTGCCGTCTGGTAGGGATTTCCTACGAACTCCTGCCACGTGTGATGTATCTGACTGCTGTTGGAAGTTTAAACGACACGTGTGTTGTGTGTCTCGCCCGGGCGATGAGTGTATATCTCGCTGAGAATCGCGATTGTCCTCGGAATTCGTATGGCTTTCACCATTGTGACAATCAAAGCATGGCTACGTGTAAAATGCCCGTGCACATAATTGCCCGCTTTTCCTCCTTCGAATGCCATCGCCAGAAATGAAGGTTCTTCGCTGTTCATGGGCATGAAGACCGACGTGAATTTTCGATTCTACTAAAGATTTCAACGGCTGCAAGCGAACAATTTCGTTTCCCACAAGTGATATAACGATCGAAGTGAATGTTCGATAGTACTGAACACGGCTTTCCAACAACTACATTGCGACAGCTTACTTTTCATTTGTTGTTTTAGTCCCTCAATCGAACTTGAGCGGTTAAATATTTCTTAGCGACCATCGCGACGATTCTCGGAAATTTTGTATAAAGTGGCTTATTTTAGAATCGACGAGAAGTCTTACTCACAGATTTATGCGACGGTTATTCGGTCAGCCAGAAGAACATATTTCTCCCGACTTCGGGCTCTGGTAAGGCGACCTTTCATTGATTTTCCCTGCAACAAAGAAACATAAATGTCACAATGCATCGGACGTCAAAGTGTTGCGTACAAATTATTAACCATTATAGGCCTTCCCTATACACATGCGCGTGATATTCAGACGAGGTGTGCCAGTGACACTAAAACGAAATAGAGTTGCCAAATAATTAATTGCGCATCCGGCTAAATAGGATTCATTTCGTGCGAATAGTATATTAAGAGCTTGTTTTGCCAGTGACGGGATGTGTGTTTAACGCGTTCGGCAGCAGATAGAATACTAAAACCGGCGGTGCTGTGCATGCGCGGGATTTTACAGTTTCGATTTGCCAAATAACTTGGCAAATCTTCACCACGGCATTTCCACAATTCCCGCAACTTCGTTTACACGGTTGGAATTGCGTGTCGCAATCGATACGCAACGGAGAGTAGATTGTATCCCCTGCACAGTGTCACGTCGAAACGGGAAGAGCAGAAGGCGTCGGTATAAATGATCATTTTGCAGAAGGCGACTGTTTCTACGAAACGCCCGTAAAATGGCGCAACCGTAAAGGCGCTTGTCGAAGAAAGGCGCGAAGAAAGAGAAAGAGCAGCGAAAAAGGGAAAAGAATGACGAAGCGCGATGAGAGGGGTCCGGGGGATAGGAAAAATGAAAAAAGCACAGAGGTAACTGGAAGAAGGAACAGCGCGAAGAAACAAGGAGACGTAGATTGAGAAGCAATAAAAAGGAATCTGCGAGCGTTGAGCCAACGTCGTTACGTGCCGGTGTTGCGCCCTCAAAGGAAACTGTCAGCGACATATTCGTAAGCAGTAACCCCTTCGACTTCCGAAACTTCCGACTCGGCAAAAACAGCCGACCCCGCAGCACACGTTCGGCCCGAACACACAGGGACTGCGTAGCACTTGATTATCCCCCTTCGGTTAATCCTGGAAGTAGCGCAAGGTCGCGATTGTTCGCAGCGGGCAGACGACGTCCTCAACGACGCCCGACGCCGAAGGCGCAATTCGGCCATCGCCCACCGCCTAATGCTCGGATACGAATTCAATTTGGTAGAGGAAACGTCGCGCTATGGTTTCCGTAATTTCAGCCTCGCTGCCGGCGGGGCCAAAAGCGTTCGGTCCTTAATTAAGGGACGAGACGTGCGTGCGCGCATGAATGTACGAAACGTTCTGCGTCTTTGTGCTCCTCGCGATTGCATATGCCTGCGTGTGACTAATAGTCGATCCTCAGTGCGGCGCGCCGAAAATGCACGAAGCAGTGCGCGGGCGCCGCATGATTAAGACAGCCGACGTGCGGATAACAAAAGCGGCGTACGCGGCGAAGGCCTCTCGCCGAAAATACCCCCGAATCGATCGCTGCTCCTTGCATTACCGATCCCTGTCGATACAGCGCGTTCGGTTACAAAACCGCCAGCCAATACGCGAGATTAGCCCGCCGACGCGCTCTCCACACCCTTTCGTGCGCGGCCGCGAAAACGTCAGATAATGAAACGCCGCCGGCAGCGTCTCGCGCGATTTTGCGGCGCAGATCGAATTACGCGGCGCCGCGCGCACTAAAACTTCGTAATTCGGCGGACGGTCGCTCGAAGGGACCTGATCATCGGGCGTCAAACGATACGCCGCGCGCATCTCGTCGGCTGCAATATTTAGCGTGGCGAGATAACATCGTAAAACGGTAGACGGAGCACTAAATTCTACGCGCACGTAGGCAGACGTGTGTGCGATGTGTGGACGATGTGTGCGGATGCGCCGAGGGCGGGGGTGGGAGAAAAACGCGGCAGCAACGTTTGTGCCCCCGGTAAAAAACGCCAGTCCAAACATATTGAAGCGTAACAAGGGTGCGGCGAGGGGGGCACGGCGGTTACATATCGGATAATAAAAACCGCCAAGAGGCACGGACAAAAAGCGCCGGCGTGTTCGATGTAACGAGCACGCGCGCGACGGCCGATCGACATTTCATCGCTCGTCGGCGGTAACGGGGTGGCTCTCGCGCTCGGTAAAGTTGTTAAATAGATTATTACAGCGTCGGGCCAATGTAACTTTCGGGGCCTCGACTTGAACCGTGCTCTGTCGCTGTTCGACGGCAAGCTGCCCTGCGGAGGCCAGTTTTCACGCGACGCAAAGCTGTAACTAATTAGAAGTTTACGTATGGCGCGCGTTATGTGCCGCTGCCTGATCGGCGCCAATGCGAATCGAAATCTCAAAGTGATTAAGTGTAGGTCGCTTATGCTCAGCCCTCTGCACTATTTTGTGTGTCTCATTTATGAGACTTGCCTTAACTTCGCATTTTGGCAGTAACTTTTCGTTATTGCACAACCGGCTAGCCAACCTTTCGGCAAAGATGAAAAAGCGTATGCGACCATTACGTACGCGCCGTACGGGCGCAAGATGAGACGAGATATTCTGGTGAAATTCGAGCACAGAGGAGCAGACAGATTTCCCTCGTTCGTCTGTACCATCGGCAGACGCATCATCGTACATTCAGAAAATGCGATGGCGACTATCGGGGGTGGATAATAAAGTGAAACTGCCGCCTTCGACGACGATAAAAACAATCAGCCACTCAGAGTGATGGAACGTATCAGCAAAATATTAGGCGGGCGCCTAATGTTGATATTGGAACGAGTGTAGTAGGCACTTTTCCGAATGTTATTACGTCACAGATGACGCACAATGTCGACATGTAATTCAGTACATATTTCGTATCAACATTTCGGGACGCTCCGATGTATTTTCGTACAACGCGCAAGCTTAACGGGTTAAGGCGGTATAAGAATATAATTTCTACTGGAGATATAATTAGTGTTTCAAAATAGGGATTAGACAAAAGGCACGAATCTTATTTCACTTATTGTCCTTGCGATGTTCATTCACGCACGAATAAGTGATATATTTGTGAGAAACAAATATAAACATTTCATTCCATTTTTAGCTTCATTTTTCACGATTTTTCCACACATTTTTGCCGATATCTCCGGAACTATTGCGAATTTCGGGGTGCGCCTTGCATTTTTCTTAGTCATTTTGGACCCTCTTTGATATGTTAAAAGGGCAACAAAATCGGTGACCCATCATTTTTTCGCAAAAATGGCAAGTGGTATACCTTAAGATTTTCTCGATTTCTTCAAAACCGTGCCCTGTCTAAACTAGTGATCGAAACCTATAACTAATATAGGTTTTCTTAAAGCTCTTTGGACGCACTTTCACGTGGAACTAATCGCGATCAGCAATTTTGAAAAAAATTTTTTTGCACTTCCTTAAAATCGTCATATCTTGGAAACTATGAAGAGTTCAGCGCGCGGCAAGTGGTCTATCTTCAGGGCAAATCACCCTCTATCGAACGGTATCGGTTCGAAACAAAAAAAAATTTGATATTTTTCACCTATTTTCACGTATTTTCGGCTTATTTTTCGTTATTTATCAATGTAATTTGCTCATAACTCGAGAACGATTGCGAATTTTTAGGTGCGGTTTGCGATTCTTTTTAATTTCTTTCAATCCTCTTTTGTTTTATATAGGCAGGTAAGCCAACTAATATAACGTGATACAGACACTGGCGCGCGCGAAATCCCGTTTGAGTCATGTGAAATAAACACGAATGGAAATATGCGCGGTGGAAATCAGTGTGTGCCTTACGGGGGGAATCTCGTTAGCATCGGCGTCATTCAATAGAATTGCCATCAATCGTGACAATGCCGAGAAGATACGGTCGTCCTGAAAAGACGAGAGCTCATAGACGGACAGCTGGACTCGCGACAAAGCGGCAAACAGATTGTGTCGGGCGTAAAGGTCTATCGACGGTCTTCATTGAGGCGCATCAAGGTTGGTGGGCACGAGGGTTCGACTAGGTGGCTGAAGCGATGAAAGTCGCATACGGCGGACAGTAAAAACCGCGGCCTCGTCGGCAGCAGCCCGGGTTATTCAATAGCGCACAGTAGGGATCAGCCAATCGTCCTTTCACCCTCGGTCAACAACGCCACAATTCTCAGTCATCCCGTTACGTCACGTGTCGACGCACACTCTCTCGCAACCCGCACAGACATAATTTGCACACAACCGCGGCAGCATTCGCATTTTCATCTCCCTCTCGGGCCGTTTTTCTCGCGCTATTTCCTTCTCCGGCACATTAGCTCGCTCCTCCTCTTTGTCTCGAGCCGTCACCTCGTCCTTCTCTCGCTTCTCCGCTCTCATTCTCGCAGGCAACTGTAATTGCCCTCTTTCCGGCCAGGTCGATGTTCGGCCCGTGAGTTTTACGATGCCCGATATGAGCGGACTTTACGATTTTGCGTCGAACGACGAGCGAGCGGGAGGCGCGCGAAAGAGCGAGACGGGTAAAAAGAGGTAACAGGGGTGCGGGGGAATGGATGGAGGGGTGAAAGGGTGGGGGTCGGAAGTGCCGAGAGAGGAGCAAAATCTGTAGTCGCACGAACCGTTAAGCTGCGAACGAGCTTAACGACGGAGACGCGGTTCGTGTACACTGGCCGTGCTCTCCTCTGAGCCCCTCGCTCCACCCCGTCTGTCCGCCTCCAGCCACCTTCGAGCCCGACATCCCTTGTCGCTGGGCGGAGGCGCTATAATTATTTCGTCGGCAGACAGAGATTCCGCCGTGACGCGCTCTTTTGGTACACTCGATCGCCTTCGTCCCGATTACGCACGAACATTTCGCTTTAATAAAGCAGCCCGTCTCGTCGACCACCCCCGGGCTTTTGCCCGTGCCGCGAGGACGGCGGGTTTATATAAAAACGGCGACACCGCGCATCCATATGCAACGTATATCGTTTGCCCACGGAATAATGCATGACCTTCCGCAGTAATGTAACGATTTCGAGAAAGTCTAAACAAGCCATTCCGTGCGGGCGGCATGTAAAACGCCGTGGCGAACGTTTTTCTTTGCCCTCGCGCGTTTTCTCGGCTGCTCGATCGTTTTCTCTTTCGCTCAGGCGTACAAATAACAGAAATGCCGTTTGCGCGGACATGCACGTCGTTGACGACGCGAGCAATGCTCCGCGCGCGCATTCGATTGGCTCGCCGCGTCGCCCCGTCAGGTTTGTAAAAACGATCGACATCTGTCAAACGAAAAATAACTCTCGCAGCGGCTCTGATAGTCGGCGGGTCGCGGGCGCGATTACCGTTCAATTGTTATGTCAAGTGTGACGATCTTTTACGTGCGGCCGCGGCAGACATGAAAGCCCTACGAAAAAATCACTGGAACTGCGCGAGTGCGCGGGGCGAGTGTGTATCGAAAGACGGAGAAGAAGGGGTGTGCGCGAAATTAAATGAAACGCGTCCCAGATCTGTCGTCCGGAGACGTACGTGCCGTATAAAATAAATGTTAATCAAGGCGTACGCTTGAATTTATGCGCAGAACTCGGTGGAAAAAATGGCGATGCCAAAGCTAAACACGTTTAGACGTTAAAAGGAAATGAGCTTGTATTCGTGCGGGGGTATTAAATATACAGACGTGCTTTCCATTAGCACAAAGTAGAAGAGATAAGCGTTTCAATCCTTTGACCTAAATATTTTACGCCAGAGCCGATAACAGATGCATGAACTTGCACGTTGAGGTCTTTCAGAAGTGACCTCAACTGGCCGCAAAACGGCTTTACGACCGTTTAGTCCTCACAATCCGCCAGTTTCTACCCGCTTTCGCCGATGTAACAACTTCGCCATCACAGTTCCATAACGAGTAGAAAAACATCTGCACGCGAGCCACGCCCGCTGCAGCAGGAAGATACCCTCAATATGCTGTCTAATAACACGCAAGTGCATTAAATAACGCAATGCGAGCCTGCCCTAATTAAGTCAGCGCCTGTTCGAGAAAAATTAATACGAACGGGCTGTCTCGGATGTCATAACACGGCGCATAAATAAACGCACGCCAACAACATGCTGCACTTACAACCATTCTGTCATCCTTTAAAGAAGATCTATCTGAAAACAAAAATGTCACGAGATGACCGTCCCCGAGGTTTTATGAAATAAATAACGTGCGCAGGCACGGCAACGCGGCGCGATGTGCACGGTAAATTATGACAATCTGTCGTATGTAACGGGAAGATAAAGCGCACTCGTATCACTTGCGCAGCTGAAATTGAATACGCCATCAGATAGGCGACTACAGTCGCAAAAATAACCCGTCACATTCATGGAAACCGTTTACGGCATCTATACCGATTTATACCTGTCCGTTATGTCGGCTAAACAAGAAAATGGTAAACTGTGCCGACGACGCCCGCATTAGCGTCGAAGGCAATGGATTTCTTAGAAGGCGTCGTCGGTTGCGAGGTAGGAAGTCAGCAACGGTTGAAAACGATACCGATGCTATAACGACGAACATTAAAACGCGCACCAGTCGACAGCTGCGTTGCGAGAGAAACAGAAACGGCAAGCAACCGACGGAGAAAGCGGGACGCCGAAAGATTGGAGGAGCGAGGGAGAAGGCAGGCTGGGCAAAAATAGCAATGAAAATGTCAACGCGTCCTTCCGGCTCGATAAACTTTTCTCACGGTCCGTCGGAGCGCCGGAAAACGCGAACGTTGGATTTGACGCCTTTTATACCGGGGCTTTAATCAACGGTGGCCAAAGCGCATAGTAATAATGCACTTAGCCACGGGCCAATTGGTACCTCATAGCGGCGCCGGGACTTTCAAACAACATATAACGGATGCAGAGTATGTGCGCGTGTGTGTGAGAAAATGAAGAGAACGGCATGGCGGCTATTTGATCATACAATCTGTCCCAATATTGACGGCGCAACCATCAATTAATTGATTCCTAGCAAAAGAAATAAATCGAGGACATCAAATCAAATTTTATACTTATTGATACTTAGAAAACTTCGGTACTTCGTTATGCAATATGCCCCAATATTCAAGATACAGCCATAAACTAACTGATTACTAGCGAAAAGAATTCATTGATACATAAAAAAAATGTCATTCATACTCATACAATTGATAAAACATCATTGTAAGATTATGCAATAAATCTCAAAATTGATGGTACAACCATAAATGAACCGGTTTCTCGTTAAAAAAAAAAGGACATTGACAAAATAAAATTTTACCGGCATATTTTTTTGTTGGAACAATTGCAAGGTATCACTATACTGGATTACCCTGTACATCGCTCGCGTTAATTAACGCCGGCATTATTCTTTGCGTTTGCCGTACTCTCAGGCCAAAGTGCGACGATACCTCGAGTGTATCGAGTTACGTCGTTGAGAAAGACGGCAGCTTTTACCGCGACGGAGGATTCGCTTCGAGAGGCACTCGGCAAGCACCTCGTTGCCTGCCGATGGAATCTGGATTTATGGCCGCTGAAAGGGACTCATCGTCGGATGCGACGCCTCTCGGTGTATGGCTATTATATTTCGCGATCAACCGCCATCGACGTCAATGCACCGGCAATAACGTCGGTCCAGAATGTAGTCGTCGTCGGTCGTGGTTCCTTTTCGGCGAGCGTAAAAGCTCAAGCAGTCGGTCTGGGAATTTCGCATGAGCGAATACGCTCCGGCAACCAGTTTCACGCCATTTCTCGCACTCGCGTGCGAAGGAATGTACATTATAAATACATGTGGCCCCCGCGAATTTACATATCTTAGCCAATGTTAAGCTTTCGCAATATTTATGGGGTCGAATGGAAATCCGTGTACGTGCGAAGTTTTACGTTCACTACGCTTTCGTTATCGGCATTGCGTCGGTCAGATTAAGTTTTCGCGGTGAATGGATCGTTCGTTCATTTTCTCGTCTGACTAATGTCCATTTCACGTGTACCTGAATACGCTTACGTCTTTACGGTTGCCGTTACGTATCGAGGCAATAACCGCCGCGTTCTCAAATCGTAAAGAAACCGTAAACGTGCAAACAAGCGTGTCGCCTAATCAATACCCCTCTCGCAAAGTACGGTCGAATTGAGCAAAACTCCACCTCACTATTCCGCGCCCGTTCTCGCAGCGACACAATACATTTCGCGCAACGGAGCGAACTATTCTCGGAAGGAGCCGGAGAATAATCGGATCGTAAAAATTACGCGAATTGGCCGTGCACCGCGGGATAACAGGGAGCGCGGGTATCAGGCGCGTGGGCGGGGGCGGTCGCGAAAAATGGGGAATAAGGAATGCCACCTGCGACTGTGTACTCAAGAAAGTTGTTTATCCCGGCGATTTAATTAAACTCGGCGTTAATACAATGGACGTGTTACGGGCGGCTAACGAATTACAGTGCATCTGTGTACGAAATTAGTAGGCACGACGTGTGCGCAGATCTTGTGTCTTTCTCTCTCGCCGTCTATGCATCGGTCTATCCCGTTCTATCCCGTTCTCCGTCTAGACTTAGGTAACGCGCACGGTGGACACCCGCACACGCGTGCCGCGATTGTGGGAACGAGACTTAAAAGGCAGTGCGAGTATACGTACGTCGGTCCGTGACAATGAATACCGATGGTGTCTCGCTTCCAATGCTACATACAGACTCCCATATTGGGGAACTAGCTTCCATAATGATGTAGCCGACCTTGTGCTGCACATTAAGCGCGTTACACGGTAATCGTAGATTATGGAAATCAAAGGGAGAGGAGCCGGGCTTAGTCTTGATATCGACACTCGAGGTCGACTATCGGCGCGACAAAGGGATCCTTTCGCCTTGGCGACATTAATAGGCACCCCCGGATTCCGGCGTCGTACGTCTCGATAGAGCTGCGGTATCCATCATACTAAAAGCTAGACATTGTCACGCCGCGCGAGTGTGCAAGCTGGAACTAAAGTGAGATATAAGTTCTGAAATGAGCCAACGCCGCCGCTCTTTTGTACGCGCCGCACGAACTTCATGGCAAATTGTTGGGTTAGTTTCCTATTAATCCCTTTGTCTCCTAATAATAGTCTCTTGTTCCTATCACCGCTATACTCCTCTTAGCGGCGTCAACACACGCTTCAACGCTTCCTCGTTTGGACGACGCAGAGTCGGCCGGCGCACGATCGATCGATCACATCTGAGGGTTGACTTTATCGCGTCTGGAGGCTCGGCGGCGCGCGTAAACACGAGTACAGGATGCGAGTCGGGTTACAGGATATGATTCGGCGATTTATTCGATCGTCCTCCGGCCGCCCCGGACCTGCCCGTTATTAATTCGCGCAGGAATTATAAATTAATTCACACTAAGTGTATGCAGCGTTACTATGCACACGGCACGGACGGCAGAAACTAAATCTAATAACAGTTAGCCCTCGTTATTCCTCGCTTACACGGTCTACGAGTACGGCACGGCCAAAGTAAACTATAACCAGGTGTCGAGGTACGTCCTCGTTAGTGGGTTTACAGCTAGGTCACCATTGTGTAACCACGTAACCAGCCCGTTGCATGCAGCTTACTTGGCAAATATCGCCGCGCTGCGCGGCTCTACGTATAACGCGCGATATTATCTTGGTAACGACCGCGATAACGAGGAACGAGACTCGTCTGACTTTTCTGCCCAGGCATGCTACGCGTGCGCCGCGAGTTACGTTCGATCTGCAGTAATGGACGTCGAAACCGCGTATCCGCCGGTTGTCACGGAAAAATGACAGACATCCACGGACTTTCCGCCGACGCTGTATGCACGTACTTCCGCGTCTATGCACCGGCTCCGCGTTCGGCAATGGGGCTCACGGAACGCGAAACGTTGTAAAATGTAAGCGAGATGAACGACGGCACGGAGAACGTATCGATTTCAATGAAGTCGCTGTCACGCGACGAACAAATATTATCTCCGATCGGGAATCAGTATCAATCGCGCCCGCCAAGTGCGATCGACACGTATAGTCAACGAGCGGAAGTAACTGAGGGACGGGCGACCGTTGATTGCGCCGTCGAGAACAGTCCGCTTTCTTTTTCCATTGAGCTTCCTGTCCGCCTTTTTGTCATATTCCGCCGGCGAGCCCTTGGCTTCCACGCTGTCGTTGTGAATCAATCCGGTGCAAGATAATGTCGGACTATTGGACTGTCGGCATTCTCGCGGATATTCTATCGAGATCAGGTATTCTTAGTGCTTTGTACGGGCGGACAATGTGGCCATCCCACGGGCGCAGGAAATGTCCGTCAATAGAGGGCGACCCGAATGATTTTACCTGCATATGAACATCGCGAACGACAGTGCAGGTAATAAATTGGCAGGATCGTGGACGTTGCGCGGCAGTGAGCGCATCGTCGTTGAATAGACCGACAGGTGTCAGATATCCGGGCATTTCCTTGAGCCGGACTTACGGCTTACGTGGGTCACCTTTGTACAATACTCCTTGTGCCGGGAGAATAGTCCGCCAGCACGCCGTCGTGCACGTTGACGTGTATGAAATTCCTGGTAAATAGCTGAGACGCGAGATAGAAGGCGGGAGGGGAAGTATCGTTGGCCGACTAGAGCGAGACAAATGACAAATCGATGCCTCCGCCATTTACTCCTCTTCCGCCTCCCCCAGCCCCTATGTCCCCGCTATTTTCCCCCCTCATTCTCCACCGCCGGCTTCTTCTCCATGGTAGCGTTTCACCGGCGCTGTCGCTACCAGTGTGGCTCCCCTTTACCGTGTCGGGTGACGCTTATTGTTAGTGAAAATCCGCCGCGAGCTCCGGCCACAATCACTATATATAATGCTACCCGCCCACACAGAAGCCACCACTACCATCACGACACCCAACGACGATGACGACGACGACGACGACGACGACCGTCTGAATCGGCCTCGAGGAAAACTCCTACTGCGGAATCAGAAGCAACTCTCTCCAACCTTCGCTTCTAGTACTGCTGCAACAACGTCGACCCCATTGTGGCAACCTGATTGGTCTGTCGGCTGATACTATATATCCGACGTTGGAGCCGTCGAATCACGGCGACGACGACGATCGGCTAGACGCCGTGCGATGAAGAGCTAAAGTACACTGGCGTGCACGGCGGAAAACGAGTTTCCTGCGGCGGACTTGATAGACTGGCCCGAGAATTCGTGCGAATCTACCTGGATGACGCGATGCGAACGTTGGCACGCTTAAATAAAACGTTACGTCGGTGGACAAAGCGGTCTCTCTTGATGTTCCAAGGTGACAAAAGGGGGCAAAAAGCGAGTGCGAGCATTTCGATAAATCTTGTAAAATCGTGAATATTCATCTAAGTGGACGAGACGTGTTTTAAGCAGTCGGTCGATGTCAATTGAACTGGGAACGAAGCGACCGACGTTCGCTTCGAAATAACCATTCCAATCCGGAACTGACAAGGTGTATTTCAGTTTTACCGTTGCCATTGCAGCACACTGTCGACACCACCACACTGAGAAGGCTACGTAACAAGCCTCGGGGAAGCCGAACGGTCGAATCAAGCACAGGCAACCCTTACTGCAACAGTGTTGACCCCATTGTGGCAATCTGATTGGTCTGCCAGTTGATACAATGTGCCCCATACAACCGTCATAACAGGACCGGCGAAACGGCGCACGGTGAAACGACGTTGCTGTATTATTACTGGCGTGCACGCAACAAGATAAACTTTCCGAGCGGAAGAAATCGCACCGAAACGCCGCCCCGCACACATTTTAATTATCCCTCTTATTAGCGGTATTAAGACCGTTCAAGATACACTCCGGCGGATTAAGTGTAAATGAACGTCCCACGGCGTTATCGCACAAAATTCCCGTTATTTTATATTACGCCGCAGCTCTTGCATCCTTTTTTCCTGCCAATCTTTCCTCCCGCTAATCCTTCCACCGAACAAACTGCTGATGGTGAGTACGGTAACATCTGTTCCGTCTACCCGCGATATTTAAATTAAAGTGTAACCGAAAGCGGACAAAACTTATTAAGCGTCCACCTACAAATTGAAATAAATCTACACAGACCCACAAATCCATAATTCCGCTTACTCCCTCGTCTGCCAGTTGTCAAAACTCTACCGTTCCCCTCGAAGCGAGATCTGACATATTTACGTCACGCGTCTAACCGTGTTCGCGCATCCCCGCGTTCTTTGTCCCCGCATAAAGCAAAACTCAACATCGACGCGCCCCGTATCGTCAGGCCGCACAAAGAGCGCTTTGATGATACATATTGACCGTGAAAATGTGCCACACGCCCCGGCTGCGCGACAATGTGCACTCTGGCAATTGCCCCTAATGTCATGACGGCCAATCAGCCTCGCGGAAAATTCTGCTCCCTTCTGCGCAGGGAAGAACGGCGAACGAAGTATCCCTTAATGTCCCTGCTCGCGTTTTGGCGTCGTCCACGGCATAAGGATACGCTGGGTGCACCGGTTGATGCGATATACCCGACATTACCGTCGTGTCGGAGACCGTGACACCGTACGCAGTGACCTCTTAGGTGCACATGACCTGAGGATATTCGCGTAATGTCTTCAGGAGCGACGGACGTTCCATGAACATTCGTCCTACACCTGTAGGCACGTGCTCGGAACGCGTTATTAACGCCATTAAGACCCTTCTGTTTCAACGTGCCTCGCAGGAATCAGGTGTACGCAATCTATTGTCCTGAGCAAGGCGTGACGAGAAAAGTTAGTCGACGACTTTCGTGCGACAAGATTGCTAAAGGTGACGCGTGGGTGGAGTGTGTTGTAGGTAACTATGGGCTTTTGGTGTAATCAGCTGCGTAGGTCGAATCTGATGCGAAGAAGATAATGCATGGAACCGGCCCGTTTAGAATGTTTCTCACAGAGCTTTGATGCGGAATTGTTGACGTTAATAAGTTGAGGACCGCGGTTTTTGCAAACGAAATATAGCTGTGCGCTCGACATGTTTTGCTGTATAAACGTGGTTACAAATATTCTGAGTTTTGTAAAGAAGGTTACGCTTGAAAACGCGAGGCGAAATAATAGAGAATAGCACGTGTATAACGATTCGAACGAGTGATATACACTTCAACGAACATTTTGTTTGGCCACCTCAAAAGTACTACAATTTTCTTGCTATCTGTCCCTCACACACAAAAAGTAACATATTTATCAGAACAGATTCCGATTCAAATTAGAAAATGCGGACGTTATTCGATTTGTATATTATCCTGACCGTTTCGGTTAAATATCGCATGGATACCCGCTAATGCGCCGCTTAATTCCGATACCGTGCGTATGACAGCGTAAAATGTATACCCGCGCACCGTCCGCGACCATTTTCATTGAGTTCCGCCCGCGCTGGTTGAGAAAGCAGCGCCGAATAAAATGTACGTATATATTTTCGGTTCGCGTTATTGGAGGAAAAATATTATTTGACGTGTACTAGATCAGCTCGCTGTACCGCTTCATCCCACGCGGCCGACAATTTTACCGTGAAATATACCAAATTACACGCTGAAATACACTCAAATTCGGAGCATAAATTTTCCGCGCGGCGGCAAAATCTGAAACGTTTGCCGCACGTACGTCACAGATTTAACAGCAACGCACTACATACGCGAAACCGTTCGCATCGCGTCTGGAGACGGTATGGAGGGCGTCTACGGTTATACGGCACTGTTAAAGTGGCGTGTTGTACAGGGAAAACGAGCTTTCCCGGAAATCTCGCGAATTCGATCCATAAATAAGCCCGCGAGGGCCTATCTCCGCAATCTACGGCGGAACTTGTAACCCTAAAATACGCCAGGAATAGCTCTCCGTCACGAAGTCTCCGGTGGTTCTGCGAGCGACCCACCCCTTCCTTGCGGTTTTATATACATGATATAATGTGCGTGGTACGATCGATCGCTGACGTTCCGGCTGAATGAGAGACGGACGTGCGTAGACACTTGACGCACTCGTGGACACGAAGAAAACCGTCGATCTTCCTTCCAGGACGATCTCACATGATCGCGCCACATTGCGCAAATGAGCGTGCGACCGAGTGAATTGTAGCGTTTTCGGCACCATTCGATAAATAGGAAATACAATTGCGCCGTGTTGGACCTTAATTTATCCGCTGATGAAATCCGGGAGAGGCTAAGCGCAAATATCCGCAAATCAATAGATTGATCGCCTGCGTTAGGTCGACAAGGGGGGTGGACGTGCGTAGACACTTAATGTAGGCGCGGATACGAAGAAAACCATCGGATCTTCGTTCTGGGTCAATTTCGCATAAACGCGCCACGTTAATTTACATCGCGTAAATAAACGCGCAACCGAATATGTCGTATTTTTATCGGCACCGTACGATGAATAGGAAATACAATTGCACCGTGTCGGACCTTAATTTATCCGCTGATGAAATTCGGCAGGGGCTAAGCGCAAATATCCGAAAATCAAATTATCTAATAATTAGAGAATAATTGCGTGTTAATATTACACGGAGCGGCGGCCCGTTATAAATTATACCTACGGGAATCGATTAACGACCATTTTAATCCCAATCGACATTTATTCATGCCCGGGCTAGGTGTACCCGTCGCCGAAGCATTTGGAACACGTGCCCCTTCGATATATAGAGACGATACGTTCGTAGCGATCCTTCCCTTCCTATTGTCTTCGATTCCCTCGTCGCGTTTCTCCTCTCATTGGTTAGATCGAGCGTGACAAGCAAGGAGATTGATAGCGGATCCTCGACGAAATTGAAACGGAAATATCCAAATTTCGTCTCGTACACCGGAGGAAAGCATCCTAGTTCTACAGTCGAGGACGACAGACACGCAACGATGGAGGATGGAGTGAGTCCTGGAGAGACAGAACACGGATACTACACGGTAAATGCATGTGGTCGTGATAGGTACACGTACATACGTCCGTACGTACGTACGTTTGTTGTATCTCACAATCTACATGCAAAGTGATACTTTATTTTCAAAGTATTTTAAATGCAAATCACTTTGCTATACATTCCGCGTACTTAAGACGCAAAACGAAAGAAAGATCCTTATTGAAATACAAGTGGTAATCCCCCTTTTTCTGTGGGTTCTCCTTTTCTCAGTTTTCCGTCTCGCTTGTTCGCTATAATATGCGGTAAGGGTACACAAGCTACGTCGCCGTGGCGGGCCTACTTCGTGACCGAACGTTATCAATGTCCTCGCCGTTTTCCTTAATATTCATCGCACGTTCTCCGGTAATCGTTTTTAATCTTCAGTGCAAACACTCATCCGGGATTACGTCCGGGTAAAGGTTGCTTCCTCTTGACTTTGCAGTCCTTCCTCTCTTCTAGTTTCCCTACATTTAATTACGTTCTCACGCGTGAAAAATCACAAATCATACTGTTCTGCGAAATCAATATTCTCTCCACTAGAATTTATATCTACCATTCTCTTATTTTTTTTTTCGAAGTGTGATTTGACTGCTTTCCATTACTCACAGCACGATACATACCGTGTACATATATCTAGCACATCTGTCACTGTACGGTTAAGATTCAGTAGTCTATCGAAAGATCGAACACACGCCTATACCGGTGATGGACACATGCACGAAACGATCAATGATTAAGTATCACCCGTCCCCGCAGACAAAGGCACATTGATGCGGAACGATGGATCTTCGGAAGTATCACAAGTGCATTGGATACTCGTTGTTCCAGTTGAGTGTACAAATCCGACATAACCTCCTATATCAGACTGTTTAGACTTTCGCGTATTCACTTGGGATGTTGAGTACAGCAGGAGGCGTGCAGACTCGCCGATAATACGGGCTTGACGCATATACAATATACACCTGCAATGTGCACCTACCTAATGCGTGTCTACATAGATGTACGCATGACCGCATAAGCGAACGAACAGCCAAGCAGCTGCCTGCATCGACAGGGCTATTTCCATCTAATACTCGCGCGAAGTAGGGTTTTTTCAAATGCAACCCGTACGTCGCAGATCGACGAACCTCTCTACGGCTACTGAACAAACTAGCGATATGTCCACTGACATACGCAACAACATTAACGAATGTTCGCTGACGAACCAGCGCGACCTAAAGGTGTTTCGCACTCGGTGAATACCCACCAAACACCCTCCGATGCGCGTCGAATCGTACAGCCACCTGCTGTCACCGACTCGCTTTCAAGTTGCTCCCGTTTAAAATGAAATGTACCGTTTAGTACGAAATAACCACACTCGCGCTGACGTCCTATCGATCTTCCGGCTACAGGCACAATAAATAACGAACGAAGCTAATCGCGTCGAACGCGCTCCAAATCCGCGACGGGAATCGGTTACGGGACATCGTGTTCCATCGACGCACGGTGCCGGGACTATTTGTCCATCAAAGTCGTTCTATTTAAAATATAACGGGGCCGTTTGTCGCGACACACTCGTAGCCCGTTGTCAATATCAATATCCGCCCGATTCCGTGGCGAACAGTCCCCCGATGCGGCTCCGTACTATCGGTAATAAATATTCCATTTCACACTCGTCGCGAGGATAGCGGACCCTATTATTGAGGTCGCGTCGATAGCAATTTGTACTCCTTATCATGCCCCGTCCGGAAATGGAAGTAAACGGCGGCTGATGGCGGCTGATGGCGGGTCGCCCGACGCAGGCGGAATTGATCCGTCAAACTTCGACACAAAGACCCCCATTCACGTCACGGCACGGACGAAAAAAGACGTCTCGCGAGGGTAGGAGGGATGCGGAGCTAGTGTGAAAACTTAAAGTCGACGTTACAATGGCTTTTTGTAAGCCGACCGCGGCGGACCCCAGAGCGATAATACAAGGATGTAAAGAGCCCTAGATCCCTAAGTGCCTCCTCGCCGCCCCTCTCAACCGGGAGCGAGAAAGAGGGTCGGCGCACTGGAGGTATCGATGCATCGGGCGCGTAACTTGTTCTGGCCATTGTACATTTGGGTCAACCCCTTCGACGACGGCAGAACCAAGTGCGCTCCCTCGATCTCTTCCCTTCGCCGTTCTCCCACCGGCACTCGTTTTTCTTTCTTTCCCGCCCTCGGCCGCCGTCCTCGTCACAATCGTTCGCCGAGAACACATCTCCGTCTGAAGGACTCCTCCGACAAAGCTAAGGTGTGGCTTCTTTGTTATTTCTTACACCGAGGAGCTCGACCTCGCTATCTTTACCGTCTCGTGCCTTTCTCAGTTGCGAGACTTCTGCGTGAAAGGAGCGAGGCAAGAAGACGTACCGGCCAAGAAATAGCGTATGTACAAAAGAAAACAGTACATGATTCCCCTATTCATCCTGCGCGTACAAAGATAACGTTCAGCCATGGTGTACCGTAATATGCAGAAGTATACGAGCAGCGTGACATCCCGACATTTGCCGCGTTTCGTTATCTCGTCGCACGGCAAAGGCAGCGTTTGAAAAGTACGAATATACCGTGGGATTTTTATAAAAATTTTCGTTACACGCGCAATGCCCTCTCTCGTGCATCATACTGTCGCGGATGACAGGAACATATGAACGGCGATGATACGCAGTACGGCGCATACGTATAACGTAAACGTCTCGCGGTGGCACGAATAAGTTATCCTTTGATTATTTATCAGTTCTTCGCGCGCGGATATTAGCCGCTAATTAAATCCACTGTGAATGGTACGTCCTATCCGCGTTTGACCGATCGTTTACACCGTCACATACGTGCGTCAGATTGTCAGAATACAGAAAAAGAAAATAGTCGCATCATTACGCGCGTCACATTAGAATTTCCAACGCTGATGTGCGTTGTCAATCGATCGCGGAGGTTTCCCGACGGTAGAGCTCAGAAGAGTACGATGGTCGAGGTCAATTCCCAGGGCAACGAGCCTCGGCTACCATAGAGAACCATTATTGCAGGTACTAGTTCACTCCGATAACTGCGGCCGGTTTCATTTTCGTCGCTACACCCAACTACTGGTTTCCGCCGACCATTGTCATTGTATCCGTAACTATCGCGCGCACATTCTGTTTTTCGCACAGCCGGAAAACCGGCCCTACGCGTGCGTCAACACACACGCTTACGGTGGCAAAGTATGCACACACCCCCGACGCGCACGTCGGAAAGTGATTATGTAAAAATATACGTAGATGGGAATTTTTTCCCCCGCCTCTAACACATCGCCCATTTCTTATACTCGGATGCGAGCGTCCGCTTCGTAACGTAATTTGCCGGGATTCGTGCCGCGAGGCTGGGCGAACTAAGTACCGCACACGCGGCCGCCACTTGAAATTTCAAAAATACACACGTCCAACGATCACATAGGAGTGGGATCGCGTCGCTTCCGGGTCACAACCCTTTGCGAATGTGCGTGCGAATGTGGAATGAGTGTTAGCCGACGTATATACGTACGTACGTTCGTTCGTCATCGTTTACGCAGATTTACGAATGCATGCGCGTATGGCCGTGTACGAGGGCGTGTGCGAAGTACGTGTGTAGAGAGTGTGTGTCTGGTGAGCGTGCGATGAAAAGAGACACGCGGGAGGTTCGCGTACAATGTGACGAGGAAAGCGAAGTAATTAGAAGGTAAAGAAACGCGTGGTCGTGGATATGGTTATACGTGCGCGTGCATGTGCAAATACAAAGAGGTGTTTTCTCTCGACGGGATTTATGCCGCGCTGGACAATTAGCGAAATATTTATGTGACCCGCGGAGCACGCTATCATTTACGTCGATCTGTGTCACATCGCCGGCGACGATAACGTCGACGTCGATTGTGACGAGCCAATTGCGGGGTGTGTAATTAACCCAACGCGACCCACTTCTTTTTCTCAGTTCGAATAATAACACGCATTTATTGTCAGGTTTCTTGCTATCGGTAGCAAAATACTCGTTCGAAGGCGAAAAATTGCAATCAGATATCGATTACTTGTTAAACCCGTACGATTTGCTGTAATTCGTTACGTAACGTGCAGCCGAAAATGTATTACCCATGTAAATTAAACGGACCGATACTATTTAAATAGGATATATTTCGAAAGTATCGAAGTGTGCTGTATAATATTATAAATCACATTTGCAATGTTCTAGCACAGCGTCGTTAATTCTGCGATAAAATAAATATTACAATCCTTCATTTCCAAAGGCAATTAAGAAAATGAAGTAGCCCGTAAATAGCGGTAATTACGTCTCGAATGCGTGGAGCCGCTCGTGCGTATAAAACGAAATAACAAGTAACGACATGGGTATAAAATAGAACGCCGGCCACTCTGACCACTCTGGCGTCACGACCACTGCGACAAAGAAACGAAGACGGATATAGAAGGAGCAATAACGGTCAGAAGAGGTTCGTCGTTTCGAGCATCAAAAGAGGCACGAAGTAAAAGTAGAGCGCGGTTTTGTCTTCGTTCATCCAATTCCCGCTCGATGTTAAGAAATGTAAGCTCTTTGTTCCAAGTGTCACGCGTTTACGCTATCGGTTTGGTTTCCGTGACACACTCGAAAAAGTAAGGGAAGAACTGTCGTTTTATTTTGATTTCATCGCTCCAAACGAATACGTTAAAATCCCACTTCCTGGCTTTCATGGACAATGCTCTTGGAAGTCTGCGGCCAACCGGATTATTACGATCTAACGATCTGAAAATTCCCCTCTTCCTCTTTGCCAGCGACCGACGAACATTGATGCACCATTTGGTCCACCGTCCACATTACGAGTTACGGTACATTTACGTTTGACATCGTCTATTATGCCTGCTTTGCTACAGAAAGGCGCATTTTAACCGTTGGAAAGTTTTCTTTGAATACTACTCGCGGTTGACGATAATCCCGTTTTCTGTGAGCTTAGCCTTTTTCTAGATAATTGATACAACTTTTACAATGCCTGCCATTGAAACTCAAGTATAGCTGCAACTTGACCGGAAGGTGAAATCACGGAGTTAAAACCGACAAACCGATATTGTAACGTTCATTTTGACAAAACAAATGGATGAGACACGTTTTACACAATGAAAACGCACTGGCAAGCATCAGCCTGCCAATTCACTCGATTATCCGAATGCAGCCGACATCTGGTTCAACGTCTGGGAATAATTTCAAACCTCAAGACCCATAATAGTCGCTCTCAGAATCTTCATCGTGGATCTTACAGGCAACTTGACGTAGACGACAAATTCACGTAAAGCGGGCAGAAAGCGGCAGCAGACGAGAGATGGGTATAAACGAAATTAACGCGCGCGATCGCGAGATGCCATCAAGTGGAAAAAGAACGGGTTCTCCTCTGGCATGTTGAGCGAGGCGAGTCGCCTTCATTCCCCGTCTCGTCAACAACGTCACTCCAATTTGTCAGATGCCTCAGAACCAACCAACCTTCTGCCAACTCCCCTTCTAAATTTTTTTTACGTTAGTTTAGTTTATTTATACACGGGACACGCCTTTTAGTGCAAATACGATGCGTGGGCAAGTACTCACAGCCACTGTTTTTATGAAAAAATGTTGTTTCAAAAAGCGAAACGTTGAAAACGAGTGAATAAAAATCATAACAATAATTCCAACTCCTTCTATCTGTCCCGTTAATGTGCAAAATATTTTTTTCGGCTACTCCGACGTAAAATTATTCTTTATTTATTTTTTCACGAGTACGCTTTTTAACGCAACTATGACGTGTAGGCAAGTATCCGCAGACCCTGTCTGTCTGGAATGAATTTATTACAAAAGGAAAAATATTGAACACGATGAATAAAAATCATAACAAACATGATGCGTGGGCAGGTATTTGCCGAGTGAAAAGCAAAATAAAAATGATAACGATATTGCCAACTGTTTTTATCTATCCCGTCAATTTACAAATAGTTTTTTCAGCTACTCCTCTGTGAAATCACAAATCGCGTTATGTGTTTCTAGTCATTTCAGCTCCGACGTTCTATTACAGGGTGTTCCCGCGATTGTTCTTACAATCCATTGTGTGGGAGTATTCGAATGTTCTACTTACCCATCGTATATCTAGCGCAAACGCGGTAAATAAAGCAGGCGGCATTGCACACGTACATATTCGTACCGCCCTTGTGTCAACTCGGCGCTCTCCTTTTCAACGCCCACGAAAGCAGGATGTAATAAACCGCAGCCTCGCGGGTGACGTCGGCGTCGCGGCGCCGATCTCGCACGCCGCGAAGAAATGGTCAGGTCTTTGTCAAGCAGCGCGCTCCGGTTCCTTCCGGACAGGAGGAACGTCGCGAAGAATTCCCTCGCCCACCGGCCGCCGGGGCGAGAATTTGTGAACGTCGGGCAAACGACGTAGGAGGTTCGTGGCCGCGTTCCAAGGTAATCCGTTTAATTGGCCCGAAGAAATTCGATCGTTAAGACGCCGGACGGGAAAAACGACGCCGCGGATCCGACGGCGACTGTAAGGGGAGCGCGACGCTCGCCGTGCGAGACGTAAGAAATCAATTAACGCGCTAATTCCGAACGGAACGACTAAATTATGCGCCGGTAATGGGATGTCGCCGATGTTCAGGCTGACAAATAATTTCGTTTGTAGAACCTGGCAGTTTCGCGCGCTTTGCGTTCTTTGCCGTCTGGACCTGCCGGCGTGAAGATCATTTACACGGTTCCCCGCGTCGAAGTGGCGGCGCGGACGTTAATTGCGAATTTGCAATAAAGGGCACTTAGTTAAAAACTACTCTGTACGGTCGCTGGCGAGGCGGAGATCGCGCTAAATGAAGAAGGATGAGACGGCATTGGTAAAAACGGGATGGTGGCGCAAGATATCGACGCAAGAAAGGCAGACAAGGGAGAGAAGCAGTGGGATGTAAGACGGGGAGGGAGTGGAAGACGGCTTTCAGCGTTTGCCTCGGCATTGTTTTCGAAAGTTACACTCGTTAGGTCGAACAATGGAGATTCGTTTGTGGTTTGACATACAGTACGTCCCACGCCCCAACACGCGCGAGTGTTTCAGGGACGTTAGATCTCCATTGTGCCGAGCGGTGGGACCTAAAGGGTTAGCCGTTGGTCTCCAGCCCTGCCCATCTACGGTTATTGTGTATACAATGGCCGGCAAAGAAAAATAGCCCTCAATATATTCACTCCCTTCGGAACTTCATCCCCCGGGTCCCTAATTTGTGAAGTGAAGAATCGCAATGCCCATCTGTACGACATCCGAATTGTTCATGTGCGAGAATATGATCGGCGAAAAGCTATTATGTTAACCAGGCCGCCATTATATCAGCAACGATGATTATTACTGCAACGCGGCATCGCATTAATACCGTCATTATTAATATTGCGAGCATCGTCGTCATTATTATTTTGCGCTGTTGGATTTAGTTAATAATTTACATGATTTTAAAATAATAATTATCCGCAGCGCCTGCGAAAATCTAAATCCTATCCATTTGCGCTTATGACAAACAAAGATTTGATTGTAAACTCCAATTAATTATTCTATTGTCATTGTTCGCGGATTTTCTTTTTAGCACATTTCTGCGCACGATATTTTGGAATCGTGGCAAAGCTGGTATTATCGGATACGAAAATTCCGTTAAAATTACATATGTCCATTATGTAAAGCGTCGATCTCACTTCTGTTAAACTGTGAGGCTCCGAGACTAAAAGTGGGATGGTGAACTAAAATGAAACCAAAAGGGGCAAAAGTAAAACAGGGAGTAACATTAAACTACATACGTACGACATTATTTAAATATAGAACAAACACCACGTACACGGTTTTCTGGACCGTCATAAAGGAAACACCCAAACGAGATAACTCTTTGTCTATCAAAGTTCCAAATCCTCGCTCCTTCCAAACAACAAGTATAGCAAGAAGAATTATAAGAATTCTAGTCCGCGCGGGAAGTATGCAATAGGTCCGCTCCCGGCAGGTGAATGAGACTCTGCGATAAATAGCACAGTTCTCCTTTTATCCGTGTTTAAATAGAAACACTGTGCTTATTCGTAATGCGTCTTACGCATTCGTCGAGACGCGTCGTCCTTCCCTCTTAATGCCCAACTGCGAAAGTTTCAGATTCGCAGAATGAACGCGAAAGACTCGTAACCGCGGCTTCCAACAACGGATAAATCAATTTAACCGCACGTCAGACTTGAAACGTCGACGAAACTGGAGCTTATTCATTAAGTCGATTAATAGGATCGTGATCGAAGTCGCGCTCACAAAGCTCCCGGCGAAATGCCGAAATCGTTTCGGTCGAATTACTCTTGGGCCGATAACGTCGTCGATGACGGAGTGCTCGCGGAAGATAAACGAGAGCGGCGATGGCAAGGGCGCGATAAGATAAAGTAAGAATCCCACCCTCCGGGCCGTTTCAACCCTCTCCTGCCCGCGGCACTCGCCGTCCCCCGGTGTCGTAAAATTCTAAAACATCGCCCGTAAACAGCCGCCCTCTCCGGCCAGGCGAACTCGAGTCCCTCACGATTGATTTAACGCGGCTTTCATCGGTGGCACGCCATCGCCACCGTGTGCGATTTAATTATCCCAATGTTTTGCGCCGACGACACGCGGCTCCGTCGGGCGCAATTTTGATCGATCCGATCGAACGCGTCGCTGTTGATGACGCTCGACAAGGAAAAGAGACAGCGGAGCGCTCGACGCCAATCGTGACACGAGTGCGTGCGCTCTGAAAAATAATTGGAAAAACACGAGTGCGCGCGCGCTCGAGTGATCTCGTGATATCGATGAAATTCGACGGCGGAAGTCAAGAACGAAGCCGACGAATGATCGATCGTGGAAACGAGATATTGCCAGAACGGTGTAACGTGAGCTGCGAGCGTGCGTGTGATGTAGTGCGTAGTTGAGTAAACGCGCGGAAGTGGGTTGGGTGATGTCGTTATGTGTAAACGAAAAAACGAAAATGCGTGGCGAGAAACAGTCGCGCGTTTCAAGGAGCGGGGGTGTGACAGCAGGAAGTGTCATCTGTCGGGGTGGAAATGTTTAAAATTAATTGGAGGGATGGACGTGAAGAACGCGGGCTCTCGTGTGTGTCCGAACGTAGACCAATGAGAAATAAACTAGAATAAGGGAGTGGGAAAGTCGCGGAAAGGAGCGGAGAGAGATAATCGATCGCTTAAAAACTCGTTCGCACAGATTCATCTGCTAGTTACCAGCCCCGCTCCGCTTTCCGCGTCAAGTCGCATGACGATGGCGAATTAAGAAGTTCTGTTTGGACAGCTCGTTCTCTCGAACAGAAAGACTTCGTTCGACGGCTAGAACATGGTCGAAAACTTACTGTATGCTTGAAAAGTAGAATCCCGGAGCACCTGCCGGTAACGAAGAAAAACCTTAAGAACGTCCCAGAGCGTCGAAGCGAAATTGAAAGAAATCTCGCGGCGCGCTGAGAAATTCTAAAAATCTGTCGACTTTGCCCAATTTTTCCGACCGGTGATATTTGCACCCGTTCTTCGACGCTACAAACCATATTTTTCCGCCAAACGCCAACCTTCGAAATTCAATCGCCAACTTTTCAGTCGTCACCCTCCCCATATAGTCTGTTTAATTTGACATCGGATTTCCCTCAGATTTCGCACCACAAGCAGATAGCGTGTACATTATAATAACGCACCAACTGTAATCTACCCCCAACGAACAAACGCAGCACTCCGCACTCTGCTTAATATTCCACCGCCGTAACCCGTTTAATACGACGATCGATCGTAGATAACAACGCGCTCATACCGAATTCACTGCGCAGTCCGAAAAATTAACCGCACATTCGTTTTAAATGCCTCCGTAAGCTGTTTGAAATTTCATCAGTCACGTGCGGCATCGATCACGCATGACCGGTGAGAGAATGAAACTGAAATTGTTCGATCAGTGGGTCGACGGTCGAGGAAAAAATCTACGAACACCCGGTTAAACTAGATAGCATGTTCCAATTGGTACCCCTTTCCCGCCCTTCCACGTTTCCTTCCAGTCTGCAACGCCCGCTCCTCCAGGAACATCGAGATAACATCGGGAATGTTGATGGACCCCGAACACGACGTCTTCCCACGGCGTACCGGTTGAAAACGAAGTCTCGAGATATCTAACCTCACCCGCCCACCTTTCCCCTCCGCGAAGGACGACGACAGGATTCGCTACACCCGAGATTGAATCTGCAGAGTCCGGTTAAGAGGAGCACCCCGGGGTAAGTTCGGCAAGGATGAAGGAGAGGCGGCGGTGCAGCCCGTGTGAGGTGAAGAAAGAGGAGGAGAAGGAGGAGCGGGAAGATAGGTGAAGAGAAGGTGCGCGCGGAGAATGAAGAGGAGGAGGTGAAGCAAGAGAGTCGAGGAGGACGAGGACGTAGGAGGCAGCAGGAGGTTGTAGCCTGAAAACGGAGAAGCTGCGGAACGATCGGAGAAAGGAGGTCAACGACGTCCTTAAGGATTTCGACGAACTCGAACGAACGGGTCTTGGACCTGGGAATGCCATCGTCGCCGGGTGTTATCCCGTGAAGCGTCGGAGAGAGAAGGGGATGCGGAAAGAACGAGAGAAGCGGAGAGACAAAGAGAGAAGCGGGCTGGATGAAGGAGTACGAAGGAGTGAGACGAGAGACGGCGGAGAGGACATCGAAATGGTAGTGAAGTCGAGGATGGTAGAAGCAGGGGCAGCAGTACGGCCAGGACGAGGAGGAAGAGAAGGACGAAGAGGACGAGGAGGCGGAGAAGTGCCGCATCCTTCGACGGACCACTACCCTTAGCTCCGCCACCAATCTCTGCCGCCACCTCCACGTCAGCAGCGCCGACAGCACCACGAGTACCTGAGCTCCCGCGGGATCTGACGCTGACCGAAAGCCAGAAATAGAAGAAAGAGGCGAGCCAAGGCTAAAGCGACACGACGAGAGAAGCCAAGCGTAGAAGGGAATAGAGAATGGGCTCCACGACGACAACGACAACGACAACGACGACGACGACGACGGCGACGGCGATGATCAGGAGGACGTGGATAAGGGCGAGGACGACGCGACTGGGAGAGCACTCGCTTCCTGCAAAATGTACACCGAGATTCTTTTTCCTCGCACTTCGCCGCATAAGATGCCGTTCGAGGAGCCTTTTCCTTTGCCTCTCACGTCTTTTCCCCGCCGAAGTCGTTCGGACGCGTACATCGCGCGACGAAAGTGCGCCGCGACGGAATTTAAAAATCGTGCCTCGCGGAAAATTGAAGACAAGCGGCGGTCGGCGAGGAGAAATGAAGAGTGACTGGAGCTGAAGTCATCGGATGGGCTCCGACGGGATCGCGCGTAACGCACGAGATGGCTTTCCGTCTAGATCGAAATAACCAAAATAAGGGTGAAGAATGGCGGGGGGCTGGGTAATGCGACGCGACGAGAGAAGCCAAGCGTGGAAGAGAATAGAGAATGGGCTCCACGACAACGGAAGTAGTCGCTCGTGCGGAGGGATTTTCTGCTTTTTCACTTTACTGCATGAGATTCCGTTCCCAAGGAAACGTTCCTGCGCTTTTTCTATTGAATTCATTTAGAGACGAAGATTGTCAGGAAATGCGAAACGTGCTATCGCGTGACGCGCAAAATCACAGACTGGAGAGAGCGGTTGATTGTGTGCGAGGCAAACATTCAAAAGGAAACACAGCATGCGACGGACTTACCCTGAGGAGTGACGAACGAAAACTGACAACACGCTGAAATATTCACATTCTACGGGACTCCGGAATCGTACTAGTTTTACCGCTCTCCGCGATGGGCGGTCGATGATACATTTACGTTCGGACGAAAACTTGGCGCTTCTAATAGCAAGGGAGAAAGGGGAAGAGGAAAGAAAAGAATCTGAGCGCGGAGAGCAGTGGATGGGGTGAAGTTGGGGTAAAAGAAGAGACGCGAAAGAACGAAGAATCCTTCGAGAGTCTTCAAGCAGCTTGAGCTCCCGTGGGCTCTGGCGGTGCCCGAAAGGCAGTAATGGCAGAAGTAAAAGGTGAATCAAGGGCGAAGCGACAGAGGAAGACGCGCCGAATGAAAGAGAATCGGAAATGCCGACTAAGACGCTTCGACAACTTATAGACTGCGTTCTCACCTTACACGTAACAAACAATCGATATGAAGACCGGAAGACTTCCTTCTCCCACCCACAATCCCACTAAAAATACCTCTCCCTCTCAAACAAACGTTCTCGAAACTGATGCGTTTAACTTATCCCAACCGCACGCCACTTCACTGCAGTCATTCGCCGAATCTTTCTCGACACTGGCAAATGAAGAAAATGGAAATGGTTGTAGCAACGGTTCGTCGATTAAACCAACAAGTACTGTGATTAGAAAGGTCCATCAACGGTACCGTAGTACCGCTTTAACCTCAACGACGCAACTTCCCTACCTAGCATGAACCGTACACTAAACGAGGTCGATACGAAAATGTACTTCCGAGGGTGGACAAACTCTGCAGAAGGAGAAACAAAGAAGACGACTTTAAGAAAAATAAAGAGGGCCGAAGAGGTAGTAGGGGGTGAGCGGAGGACGACGAAACGTCATGAAAAGACGTAATAATTTATTGATACGAACTGAATTCCACCGTGAAAGTTGGCAACTCCGCCCCGACAGTTACGGAGGCTCCCAGCGTTAAAAGCGATATTCCGTAAGTATAGCCCAACTTTCTCCTTTGATATCCTCGGACCGTGCCCGCACCAAGGCGGACTACTAACGGGTGGAACTTTTCGCGGAGGAACGAAGTTCAAGATGAGACCACTCGTAGAACACGCTCGGGTAATCCAAATAATCGGCGTCTCGACGTGCATGCACTTCACCCGCTCCTGGAATATCGATTAGCCTCTCCGCCCTGATAACTCCATTCACTGTATAAATTCTTTGAATTTGCCCGTGACGAGTTTACAGAACCGTACCGACAATTGGGCTCATTTCCGGATTCTTGAATAACAGGAATAATGTCATGCCGCCCGAAAACTATGTCTCTTCGAAATATCAGTTTTTCTCGTGGTCTCTGTATGTTATTTAAGAAACCGGGTTTTATTGAAAGATATTATTTGCGATAGAAGTATATCAGTTATTTTGAGTATCAATTTTTCTCGCGGTCTCTGTATGTTATTTAAGTGACCGAGTTTTACTGAAACTACGTGGTTAATAGATTAACTTGTAATATTGCTTGGTAAGTTTTTTTACACTCATCTATAAAGCGTCAATAAATATAGATGTCGATATAAAATCCCTAGCGTAGCGCTGAATAAAACCGAGCAGCTAAAATTGGATCCTATTAATTAAGGCAACAGCTCTGGCTCAAAATCAAGCCTAACTAGAAACAGCAAACCAACGAGCCCCGAGAGTCGCATTAACACTCTTAACACGGGCTCTCTATCGCGGCTAATGGAGGTGCCCGGTTTCAGGCGCAGCGGGCCATGGGTATGGTACTTAACCCGTACCCATCTGCGATTACCATGAGAGAAGGTACGAACGACCATTCGAGGGTTGGGCACGTGACCAAGTATAGACAAACGTTTGCCAAAAGCTCAATCTGCTTCCGATTCGATTCAACGAGCCGGCAGACCGGACAACCGCACCCGAAATTAACGCCTTTTCACGGCTGACTATCGGTGTCCTCATATCTTAACGTGGACTTTTCGGATCTATGACAACAGAAGTGCACGGAATGAAGCCATGGTACTTTGGTGTTAGAATGCAGCGCAATAATTTTCAGCTGCTTTCTACAGCAACGCTACTATATTAATTCATTCGAAGACGAACGAGAGTGATTTCGAACAAGTAACATTAAACTGTGGAAATAGATAATAATTCAAAGAGTGTGTGTTTTTTTCCAGTAAGTGTTAAAGTCTCTAATTAAAATTTTTCCACCTCGGTAATAGCTAAATACATATTCGTGAATATGAAATGGATCCTTATTTTAAACGACATGTCACGCTTTTATTTACGCGATTCCCATTTGCGTGCTGTTTTTGTGAAATCAATTACTCGCGTAAATGCAATAATTGCTGTACTGTACACTTGACCATTCTTTCACTGCTACAATATACTCTATGGATTAGACTGTCTGGAGTAAAGTATTAAAGATAAATGATTGAAGGCAAAAATTCCTTTCTTTACCTAATCTCCTTTTTTCTTTCATAAGTGTGGCCGCAGTTAGCCCTACTATCAACCAATTGCTCGCAAACAATGAGTTTTACTGGACAAATTAGCTATAATTACGATAGTACGAACAATCGTGCGCATACACTCGCGGAACCTCTTCGACTGACTGCGTAAGCCACAGTGAGCGCGCTTCAACTTTTCATGGATAATTAACGTGATCCTCCGCCTCATGAATTGATTGCGAGCAATTAAGTGGTCGGTACTTGTGAGACTAGAAAAAGAGCAGAGATTAGACAGCGCGCAAAAATCGTGGCACGCATTTTCACGTCTAATGATTCCGAGCCATTTGCCGCTCAATTAGCGTCACAGTAATTAATTATACTCTCGACGATCAGTGCTCCACGTGTACAGCTATTCAATTTAATTGTACGATCGCGTTCGTGCATTTTGTAAAACCAAGTTCAGAAATTTCTCAGTGTACCGTGTTTTCTTTCTGGTAACTCGACAAGTTATGTGTATCTTCAGTTTCTCGTGAATATGTTACACGGCGCGCAAGAACATAAAAGTACATTTGCGGTAATTCCTCTATCCCGTCTGTTCTTTTACGAACCCAAACTTCACCAAGTTTTCATATGCAATCTCTGTACTCGCTTGTTCGTCGCATCAATCACGTAGACCGAAGTGGATCCAGTGGCACTTAATCCGGTCATGAACGGAAAGACGCGAAGGTAGTTTGGCTCCAAGAATCTTGGCGCAATCTTGTCACCGTCAGTTTACTTCTCTTTTCCAGCGACTCGACGCAGTCCGTGACATAATTAAATATTACACGACCGACTGTTAGTACAACGTTCCTTCTGCTCTGTCCGAAGGGCGATTAAAATTTTAGAAAGGAGCGCGCGTTTGCGATTTCAGTCGTCGTCGTCGTCCTCGTCGTCGTTAGGAGAAAAACGTCGAGTAAAAGAGTAAAAAGCACAAGTACAGCAAGAGGAACAAGCCGTGCTTGTCATAAGAACGTGCTTCCGATATTTTTTCAGATAAAAGAATTCGGTTAATCTTCTTAACCGCAAAGTACATTGCACATACATACACAATGCGAGCTTGATAACTACCGTTAGTTGCTCCATTATCGAAATAACTTATAAAGTGTGCATTCCCGTTAGTATAAGACTACTTTCATGCATGCGACTAAATTCATATGAGATCGCCAATGAATGTTTTCAAATACCCAATATGGTCATTGCTACGTTTGAACCTCCTCATCCGCTCATGAATACGCGCATCTATCATCATTCGATTTAGATTTAAGCGACAGCTACCTGCACCCACATACAGAGCGTTGCAACATACACACACACGACGTGCACGTACATAACATATACACGATACATCGCCGTATGTAGTACATAATACATAAGCTGCCCCCGCCCCCCTAGACGTGAGTAGGACACCAAGAAAAAGAAATAACCCGACGCTTAATGCACCGGACGTCGACGATATTGCAGGATCTATTCTCAAGCCGGTGGCGATCCTGCCGGGAACTAACGGGTGTCCCATTGTCTGCGTCTGCGACTGTATAGAAACGGAGAGCGACGGTGCCCATATTTGCTCGCGACGCACGAGGCGTGGAGCAAGGACCATCGCAGGGCCATAGATCTCCCGGCCCTCCGTTGTTCGAGATTCGCTCTCTTACGTGGCCTTTTCCTCGCCATAAATCTCGTACCTCACTTTCAGTACGGATTGCTTTCCAGCTCGCCTGGTTGGCCAACCCGCCTTGCCCCGCGTATCAGGAATGACGTTCTGCCCCAGCACCGCGCCGCGGGAACATCTAATTAGCCTTCCATCCAATTACCGACGCCGGTACCCTACAAATGTCGACGATGGTCTATGAGGAGAACGATGGAATTAGGGTGTCGGGGCCTTTGCCCTTCTAGCGTATCGTCGACTCGTAACGGAACCGCCTCGTTCCTCAGCCGTGATAGCGCTGGCGTTAAGAAATTTACGGAATGCCTTATCGAACAGGAAGGAGCGGAGGCGAGGTGAAACGTTTGCGCACCGAGGATTGTGGGGGACGGGTCGCGCTATTATTATCCAGCCGGGAGATCGACGCGAGTGTATCGCGATCGGAGGATTAGGGGGCGGAGGTAAAAATGTACTTATCCAGCGCGCAAAACGGCTCGGAAAATGTGATAGCGCGGTCTCACGTGCCGCGGCGTATTACGCGCAATCATCAATTCAAAAGGGAATAATGTCTGATTAGCATTCCGCCCGTTTACCAGCACCGCTACGTATAAACGTCTACGATAGGGTAAGAGGAGAACAATGAAATTAATGGATCGCGCGCCCGCTCGTCGGCGTATCACTATTAAAACCAACGTGCCCGGCCGACGCCAGACCGGCTATTAGGCTGCGCAGACAGTGGATTTGAAAAAAAAACGCCCGCCTTCTGCGACGCTAATGCGATGACGCTAATGAGACTGTCAATGGCGTTGTCGATTTTCGCCATTAACGCAGAGCTCGATCGATCGGACGAAATTCTCGACCAGCCGCTGCGCTCATCCTGCCGGATGAATATCCGGCGGAAAACGGGATCGCGCGCGGGCTCAACGAAATATTATTAACGGCTCCCCTCGAAAAAAATACGCGCGCCCGCCGCAGCGCGGTAACAGTCGAGATCGGTACGCACGAAAGAAGAGATTCCGCGAGCAACTCTTCTTCCCATTATGTACATGAACCTTTTTGAAGGGCGGGGAGGGCACTTACTAGATAAAATACAGAGGGGACGGGTGAAAATCGAATTTCGATTAAATCATCCACCGCGGGGGGCACCTCCAGGCAGACTACAGCCCTGCCGTAGCACTTCACTCATCGTTCACATTTCCTCCCCGAATCCTCCTTATCCTCGGCATTATCATAATGCCATCGCCCGCTACGTGACAGGAAAGACGTATTATCACGGCCCGCTCCAGTTTTCCGATCTCCTCGCGAGCTTATCGCGTCCTCGCCTTAAAACGGATGCGAATTAGCGTCTTCCCTCGCTTCCGTTCTCTCCGCGGCGCATTACGTTGAGAGGTGAAACGGGAGCGAAGCGTGCTATATTCGCGAGAAGGAAGACGCGGAGGAAGACCGAGTGCCCTACGTACACGGACGGCCTGCGAAATTTGTCGCGAGCCTGACGCAGTCGGTTGAGAACTTAAAGCGATTGCCGAGAACCGAAAAGTGAGCCGGATTCGCGTGTCCCGGCGTAGTTGCGAGTAGTACTGCCTCCACGAACGTTTTCCCCTTCTTAATGCACTCTCGCCTTCCGCCGTCTTCGAATCAGACACGTCGAGCCGTAAGAAACTACCATCTGACACCACACATTTATCCTCCCGTGTATGTTAAGAGAACGCTTTCTAAGCGCCGGCGTTACGGTTATGAGAGCTTAAGTTTTGTGGACAGAGAATGAGGACGGAGTGTCGAAGTATCAGGCTGTCACTGTGTAGGCCTAAACAGATACTGCGGACATAGCGCGACCACCTTAAATCCTCAGCAGTCTCATGTTTCAAAATGGTCTCCTATGTGACCGCACGAAATTACAAGAAAAAGTAACAGAACTGTCGAATAGACCGGATACAAGAGAAATGAACGAGAAAAAGAGCTGACTATTTTTTACCTGTTCCAGCGTGATACGGTGGAACTTATGAAGCAGAATATGCTTTTTAAACACGTCTCGACATGATCCCGCTGTCATGTCGACCACGTCGCAAAATGTCTGTAAATTAGCACCTTCCCCGGCGACCGCGAGACGAGGGTGCATTGTATTACATTTGGAAGCGAGAGATGCGAGAGAAGCGGGAAACACTAGAACGTCGCCGTGTCTCATCGCACGAGCTACACTCGTCGGAATGCCTCGCGAAGCTTATCCTCCCCGCGTGCAACTGCATTAGTCACAATTTACAATTTGACTCGTCAGGCGGCACGAGAATATCTAACGACATTCCGACAGCATGCGCCTCGCGGAATATCAAATGTCGCAATATTTTTTGCTCCCCGCCCTTTCATTACAATCCGTTACGCCAGTCCGTCTCCCGCATCAGCGGATAAATCCGACACTGTATAGCAGAAAGTAGAAACGAATAGTCCGCCGATTGGCAAGTTGTTTCCGGACGAGTCAATCGCGTACATCACGACCGTCTCATTCTATCTCCTTCTGTGGCGCCGTACGTAAGACGCGCGACGTCGGGACGCGCGAACGCAGTACGTCGTTACCCGGAAGAATATTTCCGAGAAAGTTTGCTCGGCGCACGGCGGTCCGCCCAGAAACGATTCCATCAATCTCGATACACATTTCGTCGGGATCCGCTGTTACACCGGCGGGACTTTGAAAGCGTAGGAGAGGTTACAGCGGTGTCGACAGGAATTTTCGAAGCGACTTTCCTACCGGTAACGCCTAAACGTGTTGAATTCCTGTCGGTGGCTCCCGCAGGAACGGGAGCGGAAGCGGATAGTTGGCGCGGCGCCAGACGACACTCCACGTTCTTTCTCACTTACTCACCCACTCACACTTCCCTTCCACCGGCCCTACACGTTCGCACGGCTTCTGCACGTACGCCCATCAACACATACGTAACGTACGCGCATATATGTATTACTCTTTGTCCGTCCGCCTCGCTCTCGAACCGCTGTTCACGTAGAGACGAACGCCCACCCACGCCCACGCTCACGGAAGACATACGCCAAGTTTGAACGCGGACGCACGCGCAAGGGTCGAAATGCACGTAACACACCGACGATTTCTCGCTATCCTCGAAGCTACAGTAATAATCCTAACTCGCAGGTTAGCCCGGGCTTAATTAGAACAGGGGTTAGTGGTTTGCTAGTTATAGTCATATATCCACTATTAGATACCGCTGGGCCACCCTGCTTCATTTCGCGCCCTTCCCTCCCGGCCCGCTGGAAACAGTCGGGGAAGAATGTCCCGGCTTGACAATTTGCGTGCGCCCTGCTCTCCACGTTTCGCTCGACCGACGCGGGACCCTCTTTCGGAATTAGTTTTTCTCGCTGTCGCGAGGATCTTTCGACGTGGCGACAAATTCAAACGATGTTACATTTTATGGTTCTCTTTTAGTCGGATGTAGGATAGGAAACGTAAACGTTGAATCGCTTTTCTTATCTATGCGGAATGAGACTATTGATAGACGTTTATCGGTACTTCGATGCCCCGCTACAATTACACGGAATCGACGTTACTGAAATCGTTTTCTTACCAATGTGATCCCCGCAGCTATGAAATCTGAAATATGTATTCGCGAATATTTCACGATAGCCATAGTGCAATAGCGAAGTATAAATGCTCACCGTTCTCAGAGCGTGAATGAAGCTGCATGACGCAACGGGAATGTAAACAGCATCCGGCGGCCTTTGACGAAGGAAGAAAGCGTTACATATGAACGCGCACGGAAAAGGGAGCACGCGGCCGCGTGTAATGGATCGTTCGTTCGAGTGGTCAAATTCATCACGAGCGCCTACTTAACTGATTAACTCTTTGATAGACCGAATACCGGATAAGTGGCCGCACCATTTTTCATGAAAACCGCATCCTCATCGTTCTTCCCGGCCAACCCTTTTCACAATACTGTATTCATCCCCGACCATTCTGCGCCTCGTCTCACGTCCCTTTATTCATAGTTGCGACACCGTCGCTCGTTCGCCGTCGCAGCTAAAACGATTAAAGTGTCTTTATTCTACAAATAACGCGGATAACCGTCTCCCGCGTTAACCGACGAAGAAAGAGAAACAGACGTGGACGACTCTGTGTGTGCGAGGAGCGAACGGGGAAGGAAGACGGTACGAGCCTTTTGCAAACAAGTGTAAAATACGTACGGCCTTGCCGTCAGAATTATGGAAGGGATTTCATATAGAGCGCGGTACCCATTAAAGCGATTAGTATACCTGCAGAACTTATAAAAGCCGGCGCGCGCGCGTAAGGTAGAAAGAACAAGAGGGAAAAAGAGAGAAAGAGTGTGCTGGCCTGTTGTGTAATTAAGGAAATTAGTTCAGGCGCCGGAAGAAGCTCGCGCGTGGAAAGAGAATAACTGAAAGTCGCCCTCTGCAAATACGTCCGATGTTGCGCGGCAAAGGTACAGACGGAACGTATGAAAATTTCCCCACAGCCGACTATCCGCAAGTCGTTGCGACGTGATCCTAAGAAATGACCGAAGTTGCTTCGAGAAGTTCGTCAATTCGACAAACACGGATTTTACGAAATTTTGATTTCCTGAAATCGTTCGGAAGTTAACGATTTGTGAAGCTTGTAATAAGTTTTTATGTGATTTGGCGAGATAAAATACATGTCTGCCCAGATAGGGATTACGACTGCACAGCTGCAGAACTATTCTTGGAGACTATTTCCTTGTTATTTTGCTTGCCTTTGTAGGTCAGACAAAATGGAAGATGAGAATTATTGACAACTTCAGGCGATACTAACAGACATATTGCGATATTTTTATCTCCGAAGACTGGAACGAAACTGTAATGTCAAGGTGGCTATTAAAATGTCAAGTGATTAGAGAGGGAAGACTAACCGGGGACCTCGAAATTATAAATATCAGCAAACATATTTTTAAGACAAATGATAATAATTGTAATGCCTGTGCCCTAGTAACGGATACAATCATGGATGTTCAAACATTACCCACTATCAGAAGATGTAGAACGTATAAGTATGAATGCAAAATTAATTCAAAGATAACTATCTACAAATATTTTCCATTTAGCAGAACTCCCAGTTAACGTGACAGAATTGCACGGCAAAATAATAACAGGATTCATCAATTGTAACGAAATTAATGAAACCCATCTGTAATCAGCATCACTCTTCAACGATGACGTTCACGATTTCAAAACAGCATTACGAATCAAAAGCGCTCACGAAATTGAAAACAGTCAAACCTGTCACAGTTATTGACAAGGGAAAGATAAAACAATAAAAATATTTATCAGCGCGTGTCGAGGAAGCATTGACATATCAAATGCATTATTAAAAACTTTCCCAACCTTTTGTCCCCATCGCCGATGCTAACCCACCAAGGACACAAAGTATCTTCCGATACTTCTGACGTCGCCAACAACGCACCCTCCGACATCTGAACAAAAGACAAGGCGCATAAAACAGAAATTCGTTGACAACCGTGACTCGCCCTCAACCGAAAACGATTAAACCCCATCCCCGGAAAAGTGCAATTAATTCGGGCGTCTAATGGAGCACCACAACGAGTGTCGGAATCCGCCGAAAATCACCGCTTCACTGCCGCACTCGGCGGAACCGATTTTATTGTGACGATATCCCGAGTAACAAGCCGCTCGACGTTGACGTTGTACGATCTAGGAAGCCATAAAATCACAAAGCGGATCACCGCGGCGCCTGAAATAGTGGCGTACGTGAGCTCAACTACTCACGAATGCCCCTATGACTCCAACAACGCCGGACCGCGGCCCGCTTAACCCTCACCCCTAACTTACCCTCCTCTGCCTCCCTGCCACCCGTTAAAAAAGGTCGTGCTTTGTATCGCCCATCTCCCCTCAGCTCACTTCGCCTCCTTACCGTACTCCTCCGCTCTCTTGCGTGATATACATCAGAGGCTTCACTTTGTGACTCGTGGCGGTCGCTTTGTCGAAATGACGTGCTCACCCCGACGGTCGGATGTAAGTACAACGTAGCGATTGGATGGTGTCACTGCTGAAGAATGCCATTTTCTTGATGCATTACAGTTGCAGATATTGTTGTTAATGGATGTAAGCTCATTCGACAGTGATATAGAATGTAAATGTACTGTGTTTTAATGGCTTTTTACATAGCACAGTGAGCGTTTAAAGGCTCGTCAAAACTGGGCATGAGTGGAGATTGCTAGTAGAATTGGCGTAGGTGATGAGAGCGTCCTCAGGAACGTCGTATCTGGCGTTTCTAGAAGGGAGGTATTGCCATTGCTCTCTAGAGTGTAAGGTAGATTGAGTCATCGTATCTTGGGACCTGGGAGGAATGCCACATTTCCACTATATTTGGATTTTGCCTGGTCTCAAGTACATAAAGGACTTAAAGAACTGGCTAAGACTAGAGAGTAAATCGCTGAAAGACTGCAGTTGAATAAGTGAAGACGAATACCTCCTACAACTGTGGCCGCATATATTGTTATAGGAACACAAACAGTTGCATTGCCCCTTACGCAACTCTCTAACTTGATCTACCTGCTGAGAACGGTAATGTTCTTTCTATGCCAGTCTTTGGAGTGTCAGGATTTTGTTTCGGTCAGTACGCACAATATTAGCCTCATTAATTGTTACAGCGTAACAGTAAGTTTGAGATGTTTTCAACGGAAAACATCGCACGTGCTGCAGTGGAACTCATACATGAAATATGGAATGCTAATTTAAATTGTGTGCGGAAACACGTGATAAGCTCCGTACGTGAGTTCGCGGTATATAGCCGTAAGTGAAACAAACGAAATCACAGAAACGACAGCGTTATGGAAATTGTCACCGTTGAATCGCGACACTGTACATGCCCAGATGCGCAACGATACAGTGGCACTTTACAGGCAACAATGTTTGAAATCGCACACGGCGTCCGCGCAAGTTTCGACAGTCATAAAACAGACTCGTTCTATTATCGATCAATTCGATGTTTCATCCTTCCTATCCGCCAGTCGCGAGCGGTAACCGTAAATAATTCCACAGTCCCTCCGAAGGGAAAAAGATCGAATGAAAAGGGAAGCAGACGCACGTTGTCGTTTGTTAATTCCGGCGTGGCTCTATGTCGGGCCATTGTTGTGGCGGTCAGGTTCTTCCGCAGGAGGATCACGTTTTTCCCATACCTTTCTTCAGCGATACGGATCCGTGGGTTTCGAGATTGCATCGAAGAGTATCGGGCCTCTCTTGAACGAGGAACGCGGCAATCTATACATATGTGGGTGTGTGTCTATATATATGTGTGTGGGGGTGTGTGTGAATCCGATGAATATGAGGTTCGGAAAGCTGGAAATAAGTTGTATGACGCGCAAAACGTCGAAGAGAACTTTCGGGGACCGTCGAGAAATTGTTCTCTCCCTTGAACTTTGTTGAATGTCCGCCCTTGTATCGGCCATCTCCCCTAGGGTCGTAGCAACCCTTCCTCGAGTCGGACGCGATGCAAAAACATTATCGAATGCCCGCGTCCATTGTAGGAATGCACGAACGCTGCCCGATAAAGTGGAGTTCGGGCGGTGGAAAGTCAGGGGACGAAGATATCGAGGACCCACCTTATCCGACAAGTACCCCGTGAATTGCTCCTTTCGATAGTGGCGGGAAGGTGGGCGCGCGCGCGCGCGACCCCGCTGGTGGTCGTTTCATCAATCAATCCAGATCTCCGGTGTCTCTGCATTTCTCGCGGCATTGTCAGCCAATTGTAAGAAAATGAATGAGGGGGACCGGGAAGATGCAAAAGATCTGCTTTCTTCCGCACTCACCACCGCATTCAGAGCCCTGAATGGCACGAAGAAAGCGACACTGAGGTTTCTCTCGCACACCGGCAAACCCCTTTTCATCTCTCAATGCGCACCGGGTTTCAGTCGGTTCCGTTGCTCACTCCCCTCCCCCGCATTCCCGTCCCACACCTTGCACGCTCTTTTTGTTTCACTCCCGTGCACTGGTTCACTCTCTCTTTCGCGGCGCGTTCTCAATTTTTCTTTAGCTCTCCATCTTCCCCCCTCTCACTTTTTCCACTTATCTGTCTATTTATCCAGCCACCTAACTTTTCGTCTATTTGTCCACCCATCTATTCACACCTGTCTTTCTCCTTTCACGTGTTCACGCTTTCTCGCGGGTATATCTTCTCTTCCCTCCTTCCCTCTCTCTTTCTCAGATTAAATCCTATATTTGACCCTCATGGCTTCCCCTCGTCGTAGCGACGCCGTCGACCCTTCGACAGCGCACAGTTTCTGCCTTTAATGGCAAATTATTAATGGCCCCACAGGCCGTTTGCGTTTGTCAGAGTAAAAAGCAATTGGAACGGCAATGCTCCTTCAACTCTGCTAAGCGAAGCAGGGATGCATGCACAACTAGGGGATTTCTATATCGTTGGATATCTACAGTGTCTTCCGTTTCATGTTTAGCTTAGACAAGCACGGTTGTCTTACGAGAGGCTTCGATCATTTGCACGGAAACTGTTTACGCACGCCCAGGGATGCATTCGCGGTAGTTTATAGTTTACTTGGAACCGCAACTGGGCGCTAAGAACATGAACGCGGTAACGTATGCGAGCCACGCGAAATTTCAATAGATCACTGTGGCTTACGAGTCGGCCGTGATTCGGCATCTTGAAGCCATAATATCACTTCAGGGAGCAATTGAAAAGCCTCTTACGTAACACCGAATTCTTCTAATAAAGTATAATACAACGTTCTACCGCCTACAATTTTAATGTATCCACGATGTTTACGTTCCTTCCTACGGGATATCGCGAACGGAACGAAAACGTCAAAAATCCGCTGCTTTTTCCTCCCCTTCCGCTGGAAATTCAAATGCGCCCTCGCAAGATTAACGGCCGCTTACGAAGTCTCTGTTTACGCATTCCCGTCTCTTTCGCTTTGTACATCGCCGATTTGTCCCTCCGTCGCAGTTTTCTCTCTCGCCCGAGAGAGATTCCTCTCGCCGGCTAACGAAGTCGGGACTGCCGACGCGTCAGTTTCGAGTGCGGAAATGCAGTGGAACAGGAAAAACTCGGACGAAGGGAAACAACGTGCCGTGACGGAAGAAAAGGACGAGGGAAAGAAATGAGCCAGGCCACTGCAGCAGGCGCAGGGTACTAATCGCTTTAATGAGCAGCGGGTGTGCGCGCTCTATAAAACTCCTCTGTGATGGCCACCGCAGGAAAAAGAGAAAAGGGTAAGGGCGAGAGAGCGAGCAGGACGGAGTCGACGAGGATAGCGGGCGAAAAAAGAAGAGCGCTAGTTGACGTGGGAGGAAAAGGGCCACGGAGACATAGAGAGATGCTTTTCCGTGCTCGCGTGCAAGAGAGCAGCAAACGAGTCGCGGTGAAAAGAAGAGCGTGGGACGGTGAAAAGGGCAAAAGAGAGAAGAAGGAGGAGCGATGGGAAGAGGATGTCGTGACAGCGCGCACGACAGAGACGCCGGGAAGCAAAGAGTACATCTATTTCATCACTCCGTGTCTCCACGATGCTGATAATAATAAAGTCCCTGCCTTGACGGTGACATCGTTTCGTTTCAATCGGCTGATTTGCGTCGGCCTCGGAAGACGCCATCGCACGAAGGCACGTCCAATCGTTTTGGCGTCGGGGAAGCTGCCCTGATTGTTGAATCAAATGGAGCGATTTAGTTGGAAATTCGCCGCTTGCAAACTTCGACTGGAAGTTACTGGCTTTACGCGCAATTCTAGTGGTGATACATTTATCGATTGCTCACGCACATATTGGTGCGCTCCGCGATTCGCGTCAGTTCAGATAATAATGTTTCACGCGTCGTGAAATTTTCATCGAGCCATTCGCTAACCCGTAACCATGATTTCGTTCGGACTGACTCTGCCAGTCGTGAGCGTCCTCGTCCCGCTGCTCCTCGTTCCTCAATCTTCGCTGACCCTCAGTGCCGTTTACACGCTAAGCGAAATTAACAAAGATACTAAAACCGTGTTGCAGCCCCATTATATTGGCGTAATGTCCAGTGTCCACTGGCCGGTGCTCCACAAAGGCCATAATGCCCGCAGGACGCTGGACGTCCTTAGGGCCACGGACCGCATGAACATACATCGGACATTACGTCCTGCATGAACGCCGGTAATAACGCAGAATTCCGTCTACACAGGACGACGCCGTCAGGTACCAACCTTGGATTCGCGCAACTATCACTACACCGCCACCGCTGCCGTCGCATCGAATCGATTTCAATGCGAGCGCAACGCCGTGCATATAACCGGCTCGTTCGTATTAATGGGTAGTCTCGACCGGCGTACACGTTTCGCCCATCGTTCATTACCATCCGAAACGGGCGCGTAATGATCCGATACTCGTTAGTAAGGTCAGCGAGAACGTATTAATTGAGATGTCCAATATCCGATCAATAATCGGCCCTGGCGGGCCTTTTCGCTGTCATTAAAGCGTTAATTCCGCCTCCTGCCGACTCCACGCGCGCACGCCTTGCGACTCGTAAAACTGTGGGTTGACCGAATGGCGGATAGGGTGCGATCGTAAATCGGGATCACTCACCTGGGGATGGACGAATTAACTGGGACGTCACGTCGTCCGCGGAATGCCCGTTCGTGCCGTGTGTTCCGACAAACAACGCTTACGTCTCTCGTGCGAGGGCATAAACCAGATAAGGGGCACGGAACGGGAAATAGTTTTAGCGGAATCGCTTTAAGACCGTCCATTCAGAGGCCGCGAGAGGCGACGCTGCCTGCGAGAACCATCGTCGCGTTGCGTCTTTGCGGCTGTTTTAAAATGGTAAAAACGATGCCCCGAACCAATTGAGTTTTCAGCCAAAGAAAGAATAAGATTCAGGAAAGAGGGTCTGCGAGAGTGGCTATTTACGCCATTAAGTGTGCACCGCAGACAACACGGTAGGATGGCGGGGGTCGAGAGGGGAATAAAAAAGCGAACAAGCCATTGCGCGAGAAAAAGACGGGCAGAGGGAACGAGAACGGGAGAAATAAAGAAGAGGAAAGGAACAAAACGTAGCTGGAGTCTTTGTGTTATTCAGTCGGGTACCGACCCACGTTCGGCTTAAATGGCCTCTTCCGTTTTTTTCCGTCCCCTCCTTAAGAGACGCCCTTTTAAAGGCCGTAGGGGTGAAAACGTACGGAGTGCGTGACGCGGAACCTGTCCATGTCATTCTCCTGCGTGTACATAGCTAACCCCATGGAGACACGTGTCCATCGACGCCTGATGCATATCAGAACCCGCGCATCTGATAACTGACGTATCGTCACTGTGGAAAACAGATGTGGCGATTCACCAAAATTGCGCGACGTATGAGAATTGCAGGCTCGCTTAAGCGCAAAAATGTTATATCCAACGGCGATATATTCTCTCGCATATCAAGTCGTCGCATCGGGTCACGTACTTTAGATGAATTCTTATCCGCTACAGGAGAGAAAGTTGAAAAATATCCGTACTCGGGCACATGGACGGAGTAGCTTGTGGGTCTTGTCGGATTTGGCGAAATTATATTTGAAAATCGAAGGTCGGTGACCATCCTGAGAAATCGGTGCCTGAGAATCGCGACATGCGTGTTTATCTAGCGGAAATGTCAAACATACAAAGGGAGATTCACAATTTATGGAAACAACTATGAATTAAATCTGCGGAGTCAACCTTCAACGAATCGGAGCAGCCGAAAGTTCTTAATAAAATTCTAGAAACTACACAGCGTCAGGAGTCCACCCGTATGTTATTAATATATACAAATTACAGACATCCGCAATTTCTCTCCCAGGACACTTTGACGTTGCAGTGCGTCTTTCAAGATAAAATTTGTAGTCCCCATTACCGCGGTCACATTTACAGACTACTCCCGTGTGTGTCGGCACGTCCATGATGAACGTGGGCACAAACAGACACACCGGCACGGTGTAATTTGTGACAACAGAGGGAAAGAAGAAGCGAAAGAGAACTGGCACCGCGCTTCACTGTCAGCAAAGCGTCGTCACGTGAAACACGGCTGACCTGTACTTTCGGAATCTCGTGCGTGGCGTGCACGACGGAAGCCGTTGAACACGACAGACACGAAACCACACCACTTCCAACCCTCCCTCGCCCTGCGCCCGAGGTCGGTTTTATGCACGGTACGTGTGCGTGCTTCCTGCACAAGCCGAGGAATGCAAACCCCCGGAGGGTGAAATGAAGAGAAGGAGGAATGAGTGACTGAGAGAGTAGGAGGGTTCAAGAGAAAGGGGTGGCTGCAGGGAGGTGGAGGAGAGAAAGAGAGAAGGAGAGAAGGAGAGACCGAGGCAGCTACCCGTGGAGGGTTGATGAATTTCGTCCGGACAGCGTCGGATTTGCGCGGGTGAAAGGAAAGGAAGAGGAAGCGGAGGTAGGAAAAGGAGGAGAATGAAGGTAGGTAATTGGAGCACGGATGAGAAGCGGCTGGAGAAGGAGAAAGAAAGGCGACTCACTACCTGGAACGATACCCGTAATATTCTGCGGAGGGACAAGATAACAGGGTGGTCGCGAGGTTGGAGGAAATATTTTTGTTGCCCACTGCCTGTGTGCTGTCGCCTTAACCTTTGGGTAGAGCTTGGCTTCCAATACTGATGCAGGAATAAAGATTGGGTGGGCGGAGAAGATCGATCGCCTGGCTTCTATTTGCGGCACGTATTATTATGTATTACGCATGGCACGTAAATGTAGCTATATAAGCGCGCAGATGTGATAAAGAACAGGCAAGACGGCCAGGGGTATCCGCAAAATTAAGAGGGGAGTTAATGCTGTTTGCCACTTATCCGTGTGGATTTAACTTTTTAATAAAGCCCAGTGCCCCTGTATGGCGTTACTCAGGGACGATGGCAGTGGAATAAGGTGCTGAATAACGTATGCGACGGAACTAAAGTGGGGCAAAGACTGCAGTAGAATAGAGCCGAGGCGGAGAGGAAGTGAGACTGTGGCAGAACAGAGGTGGGCTCCGGGTAGGATTGAGATGGATTTCACGAAGATTTGTAATTCCAATTGACAATTATAAATTTTACGTAAGTTGAAATACGCCCGGATTCGAAGTTTGGACGGAGAGAAAACTAAAACCATTCAACAGACGTAATCAGTGAGACTACCGTACGCGTTAGTTTCTTTCAAATTACTGACAACACACGAGCCTATACGAAATTTTATATTTTACACGCGCGAAGAAGGGCGCCATACTGTGGAGAAATATCGAATAGGCACGACGCATTAATAATAAATGCGACGACGCTTTTTAGCTAACTCGGACGTTTTCCCAGAGGTACTTCTGAGGCGACAGTCGCATTTATAAAATAATGCATTGATCCCTGCGAGCACGTGACAGTTCAGCAAAGCCCGGTCTCATGAGAGTTAGCAGGGAGAGGACTGAACATTCGCAACGTCGGCGGTCAGCGATACTTCACGATCCACCGAACCTTTTCGATATATATACGGTAAGCCATTCGGCCGAAACTGTGTAGACGTAGGGCAATAGTTGGAAATTTCGTAATCTGTTGCCCCAACAGATCAGGAAAAGACAAGGACAGCTCGCCAACGGCTACCTCTAAATACCTCGAACAGATATCAGTCAAACAAACTTTGCCCTGCGTCGAGTATCGAAGCCCCTTACTACGCGCGCAGTTTCACGTAGACAGTAGTTTATGCGATCTGTCTAAAACAATTCTTTACGTTCGCTGCTTCACTTCGCGTCAACGCACGAGCCCGCCAACAAAGAGGTTTGCATCGAGTTGCCGCACGCAATTCACATGCGTACCAAAACCCATCCACGTCCGCGATGTTATTGAATAAATATTCTCTTGAAAGCCGCTCCCCCGTCATGATAACGCACTGCGCCCAGACATGACATTCATGATATAATACATTTGATCTTTTCCAACCGCGAAAGTTCCGCTCAGTTCAGCTCCCGCGAGAGTTAGCTGGACGTTGCACCTGAACGTTCACAAACGTCGACGGCCGTCCACGACGTTTCACGATCATTCGGGCACTTCGACACACGCAGACCGCGCTCCGAACAAACTTCCCCGAGCACACGTGAAGCAGCGTCGACGGTCCGAAACTTTCGGCAAAACTTCGACGTGCGCCTGACGTAAGACGAGACGCGTTATACACACACCATCCTGACCGTATTCTCTCGCGTTGGAAGGATTCGAGAGTTCCCAGACAACCTCGAAGAATGCTCCTAGGAATTTTGCAAGGTCTGATCCTTCCGCCGTACCACGCTCGCCAGGGCGTGCACGGGACCCCATAGAAACGCTCGGATCAAGGCTAGCGCCCATCTCTCTTCCTACCTCCACCGCTGTCTCCTCGGCTACGAGTATTAATTTCCGCGAACACGTCTGCAAACCGCGCACGGTCGGAGTCGTTGCTGAAAACTCAAACGGATCTATCGCGCGCACCGAACCTTCCCGAACCGGCGGCGGCTCTTTGGTCAGTAAACAATTCACTTCCGCGGACCCTTTGTCCCTCACGATGAATTTCCCCTTCGTTCCCCTGGGCATCTCTGGGCCCCCTCGTCTTAGTCGAGGCTAGCGGTGAACAATTGTCCGCCGCAACATGCGCCATCGACGTAAATCAAGTCCACCGGACGAGCTACACTATCGCATCCGCACGGAAAAATTTGTGAAAACGATCTGCCGATTATGCGCCCTTCGCTGTTCCGTTCCTTTCCCTACTTCCCGTTCCTTCTACTTTCCCCTTCGGTCGTCTGGCCTATCGTTTTCTCTTCCACCAGTGATCTCTCATGTGCGAATATATAACCCGCCGGGTCAATTTTCCCTAGTAAATCGCTCTCGCAACGAGTCCGACGATTCTCTCCTCTTTCCCCAACTCTGCCGTACCGTCGTCAGGCCATTTTCCGCCGCTGAGCTGAAGGAAATCGAAGAGGGTGAAATCTCGACTAATCTGTCGCTAAGCCGGCGTGCCGGGGAGAAATGTTATTTTTAACGGTTATTGATGTTTCGTAGAATTGTACCGAATAGATATGTAACGAAAGACACAATACATTATTGGCATAATCTGCGCAAGCTACAGTGAATCACGAGAACAATTTTTAAAAATATATATTTAACATTTAATCACGAGCAAGCATGATTGTCGTATTTGCTGTACAATCGCAAATTACTTCCCAAAACAACACACCTATTTTCTAGTCACCGATCAACCCCAGCATCGTCTCCATTCGCAGCTTACATTGGAAATTTCTCAATTATAACTTCAGCCGAGGGCGGCGATAAGAAAAAGTCACCGAACTTTCCGACAGGCGCAATACTACCATTCGCGTGTCCCACTACGAACGCCCTTACCGTTTCTGGATACCACCTGCCGTCGCGGGTCCCCGGAAAAATGTTAAACTCAAATCGCGTAGTACACGCGTGCATTGCAGGGCGACGAGGTTAGCCGCGCGCACCCTCTGATTCTCTTTTTTATTTGCGCGCATCAACACAAAAACCGTTGAAGTGCACGTACACAGGCGAATTCCCGGCGACCTAGCCCTGCGTCCCTCTTCCTCGCCCATTCGTTTCGCTCTCCGAACGGCCGACAGGAACAGAAATGAAATTGTTTGCAAACTAATCTGTCCTCGTGCCAGCTGAGAGCGAAATGTACTTACGTGCACGTAACACGCATGCGTATGTCCGTTGCGCTCGCGCTTACGCGTGGACCCTCTCCTGTGTGTGGGTGACAGAGCAATATGCGGCATGGTAGGACTGCCAACGGCAGAATCAGGATACCGAGATCATAGCCACGGCACTGAAACCCCTTCCCTCTCACACTTTACACCTCTCTCTCTCTCCCTCTCTCTACCTCCCTCCGCCCACACCTCGCCGCGACCAGGTCTGTGCAGTAGATGGAGGCGCACAATTAAAATTTACTGTCCCATAACCACGTCTATCCGTTTTATCCCGTGCGCCGTTGCATTGCCAGGAGCGCGCGCGCGCGTGCACGCTGCTCGAAACAAGAGGGAAAGAGCAAGAGAGGAGAAAGCCTGACGCCACGCTGATGAAAATATATCTATATTTCGCCCGCAGTTATACTCGCCGAGCTATTTATTAAGCGAGAATGTCAAGTATGCGAATATGGATATGCCGACATTCCCCGAGCACTCTCGATGCATTGGAATATATTAAAAATAAATTTCAATTTCGTCGGGAGACGCGCGTCCCGCGCGGTCTCCTCCTCCGCGTACTGTAGATTTTATCAATAGCACAGAGAGGTGCTTCTGTCAGGTACGCCGTATTTATGGATCTTGCTTCTGTTCCTGTAATACCTTGTTGAGTCGACCGTCACTGTCTACTAAGACAGCATTTGTCTTCCGAAGTGACACGATAATGTAAATCTGTTCCACGAGAAATATTGCGAGACGATTGAGACGTTGATCCGCACGTTGGAGGAATATGCTCGAACGGTACGCAGACCTAGCATTCGTACAATTGCACCCGAATGAAAGATCATTGCTTTCGAAACTAATGACCTAGTCGCAACTCAGCGAAGGATCGTCAAATATTTGACAAGCGCGTTAACGGATTTCATTCATAAATCCTTCATGACAGTATCGCATGTACGCGGCAGCATATCCAAACAGGACATGCGAAGCTATTCCTCTGATCTGTCGTGCCCGGATCACTAGCCCCGGCGCTCAGTTTTCACCTGGCCGCGCGCGTATACGCGTTACACGTGTAACGAATACGCCAGCGCTAACGCACCGCCCGAAACAGCCCCATAGGAATTTACGTTACAAACTACAAAAGAACGGTAGTTTCGCGGGCTGTAATCCGATGCAACGTTGTCCCCGGCGGCGGGAAAAAAAGTCGAGGAACGGGTAAAAATGCAGAGTAACCGAGAGGAAAATAGATAGATGCTGCGTCATCTTTCGACGTGTGGGCGGGTGTGACGGCCGTGCAACGCGAGTACGTATCGATTAAGCTTCGCAGAGGACGCATTACAAACGAAGGGATGACAATTTCACGACTCGCGGACCGATATCTTGCCGGCGCGCGTGGGAGAAAAAGACGATTGGGTATATATTACGACGTCGACAGAGAGAATGGAAGGAGGGAACGTGAGACTCCGCTCGTTACTAACACGGGCGCTTGACTGTTTCGTATGAATATGTGAGACCGCGTATCGACCGGCACGTGTGTGTGCGTATCATTGAATGCTTGATTGTCCTCGAATTTCACCATGCATGTAACGCGCCGCTGTAATGAAGGTGGTCGATACCGCATCTCTCTCGCTCTCTGTGTACCCTCCGTATTAACCTAGCTTCGCGTAATTCTTGCTTGCGACTTCGCAGTTTACTCGACACTCGAATCGAAAAATGACAAGTCTCAGCGCACTTGCTAAACTGACCCGATCGGATGCGCAAACTTTAAATCAGGAAAAGAAACGATCGGCGCGAAAAGATAAAAACTTGTCACCGAGCATACTTTAATTCCTTCTTTTCGCAATTGTGACTGTTCTTTACTTTGGCGTGAATGCACTAATAATAAAATGGTGTAGGTGAACAATTTCGCAAGCCATTGCTGGATCGTGTAAAGCATTTGCGCTTAGGCATCTGGAAGGTGGCGGACAAGCGGCACACATCTTTGTTGCTTTAATTAAGCAAACGATTTGCTAGAAGCAGTAAATACACGCATTCCTGTCTAATGTCGCGTGACCACGCTACCTCCGTTTGTGCAGGACGACGCAGGGATATGGCCCGAGCGTTATATCATCCGTGTGCAATCTGGTGGCTTAAGCTCCGCTCACCACACTGCTTTATGAAAATTATTAAATCTTTCTAGCGTCTCCTAAATTAAACGAGATGCAGAAAAACGGCGACGCGCTGCCGACGCGGAGCTATCTGACGCAAGGAAACTCAAAGAATAAAGTCACGTACGTAATCCCCGCTAAATAAAGAATTACGCGCGACACAGTGCCAGCGGTACGAAAATGTAAAAGCATTAAGGGGTGAATAGTTACATTTCCATCGCGACCTCAGTGACAGGAAAAAGTACATTAAATTTCCCACCGCCACGTAATCAATACATCGTGCCGCCTCATCGCCCACCGTCCCAGCTGAAGCCCGCCTCGCGCGAATAAACGAAAAAAGTACGCGACCGCTACTTCGAACCGCGGTCGCTCGAATCATCCTTAGCAGTAGATTAAACGATGGTCTAAGCATTTTCAATTTATCACCGTCTAACCCGGTCGTAGCCGTCCAACTTCCCGCCTAATCTGATTCAACTTTCCTCGTCTGGCGAAACTTTTAATCCCGTCTTGATCGTAAACTTCCGACTGTCAGTCAGTCGGTCGGTCGATAAAACGAAACGGCGGAACGTCGGCGGTTCGAGGAGAGTGAGATACTGCGATCGCACGGAAGGACAGTGTGGATACACGCGCACAAAGGTGCGTATAAAGCCGTACAGCGGAGCGTACAATAGACACACGAGTCCTGTCTAGATTCCCGCACGAGCGAGCAAGCATACGATTCGCAGAGTGTTTATCGTGGGAGCACGCCAGTTTCATGCACCGTGTGCAACCCCGCAGAGCGGCAGCGCACGTACCCGACGTATAAGTACGCTTTACATACGTGTACACGATCGTCCGGTAAGATAATCGTTAGTCCTGTGCGCGATTATTGTTTGTCGCGTGCCTGATGCGGTCGTGCTGATTAGCGCGTTCGAGTAGTCCCGTACCTACGTCGTCGCGTTTTATTCGGATTTTCGTTCCTTGTCGTCATCCTACTCGCCATGCTCGTCAACGTCGTCGAAAAATACGAGAGGGGAGTCGCCGTACGCTGCTCGTTGTTTCCACGACGGCGGGCGTCGTCTTAAAGATGCCACGGGGCAACTTAACGCACGTGTTCGCTATACAATATATTATTCACACAACGAATTCAAGATAACGGCCCTTAAACTGCAGGCATAGGCACCATTTACTGGCGACTGGCCTGACTGCGTGCTTCCAATCCACTTTAAGAGACAACGCGAGGGTGGACCGTTTGGTTTTTCGAGTGAAAACCTGCAAGTGTTAAGGGAACGCTTTATGTTTGATGTCTATCAGCGATGATGTTTTCTTTTGGACAACATTTTTTGTTTCTTCGGCATCGTCGGGTTAACGGAATTTATTCAGCTTGCAAATTTTTCGTCTCCTTCCCCATGCCGTTAATGAATCAAATAATTAAAGTGCAAGTGTCACGCGGTAATTATCGTATGCTAATCGGAATTATTTTTAAACGCCGCGGCTTCTCATTATTATGGTGATCCGAGAAATTGCATAAAGTACAGAGGAGAATCGCAAAGTGTCGCTCATAGCTCTCGCAGTCACCAACACGGACTAACGTTCTAAGGTATCCTTAATGCGAAGTTTTTTGTGACAACGGCATCAGCCACCAATACACGTGTTGACCCGCGTTATCGCGAAAGCGTGAGCAAACGCCTGACTATTATCAATCCTAAAAAAGCAAGTCACCGGTTCAACAGAGTCCGAGGCTAATTGCAGGAAAATTCACGTCACTTCACTGAGACGGATCGCGCGAGTGTATTTATTCGAAAGTTTCGCGGCGTGTATACCTATTACGTGCCCCCGAGAACGCGAGTTCTTAGTTGAGAAATTTCGTCCACGTCAACGCGTTTCATTTCGATTTCCGACATTGTACGAGCGCACTCGGGCGCGCGTGTCGTGTTGCTGTTTCGTCGGGAGGCACCGCGAGACGACCTCGCACGTACCCGGTGCACGATACATTATTCAGACGACGAATTTACGGTAGCGTCGTTGAATTACCGTTTACAGTCGCGATTTGTTCTTGGCGACTTCCACACGACCGGCTTAACCGTACGTTGCATGACGCTCAGACGTGGAATTCTTGCTGCGAATTTTGCCCCGATATACGTTTACTGATGCTATCCGCGGTACAGTTGCTGCAAAGTTTCATATTCGATTTCTGCAGACTTGTCTAATACGATGCGTCATTTTCTGACGTTATTTGGTGGCAAGAAACGCCGAACGATGCGTAACAGTGTAAATTTGTGCGACACCCGAAAAAAAGGGTTGTTGATTTATTGTGACGTTTTACCATTTATTGTGACGTCATGTTGTAAGTTCACGCGCGTAATGATGTTACGAGTTTAGGGAACAACATTCAGGTAGATACGTTGCCAGAGATGTCGTAGTTTACGGTTTCACGTTCCTTCGGTTTTGTACTATGCATTGTCAAGTAACGCCGGAGCACTGCGACAGCGTAATGTGACACTCGCGAGACACACGACTAATGTAATGCTCGATGCTTAGATATTGCGAAGACACGCGGCGAAATTCCGAGGAAGTTATACGGCACATGACAAATTACATTACGACTATTACGTACGAAAGGAAAGTAAATTTTACCATTTACGTCCCGTACGTAACAATTGTGCCGTACTTCTCGAAAACTCGAGGAAGACTGCCTGGTAATACTTATAACGTTTACTGGAGACGAAATTTGTCTGTCTTTCCTTTTCATCGGTCCTAATCAACAGAATACTGTGTCCGTACTTTTCTTCATTCGCTTTTTGCTCTTTTATCTAATAACCTACACAGATTGCATTTTGCCATAGTACATCGAGTTTTCAAACTAGCATCGCTAATATTACTATAAAATCAACTGCTCGAGCCTTTCCCAACGTAAATAAAATAAGGTATAAACCTAAAAGAAACACCCCCTAACTTACTGTATTCGATAGAGCAACTTCCTCAAAAAAATATAATTCTGCTGAAAGAGCAGGGAGTTTCTTAGAATAGGTCAAATAGAGTCATCGGTGGATATACAATCAGTGTCGCGTGAGGTCGGTGTTAAAAATATTCCCCTGGCCAGGACTGATGAGAGCGTTAGGTGCTCGCGCTCTTAAAATAACACTCGATTATTCGAGGACATTCGGTAACAATTTCTTAAACACGAGAGAGCTAACAGTGGCAGTGAAATCGTGTGAGAAGAAGGATAGGCAAATAGTGAGTGGCACAGGAAGAGAAAGAGAGAGAGGACCAGGGTGAGGAAGCAGAAAAAACGAGGGTGGTTGCAAAGCGCCTACCGCATTTAATTCTCGCTTTCATGGGCGGCGACACTGGCAGTGTCGGGAAACCGTCCCCTTTCCACCTGGCTGAAGCTGAAATATTCTATACCCCGTGCCCGTTTACCCTATCCGGGCGAGATTCTTCCATGCGCGAGACTGGCCGATGTTTCTTTGTTTTCCTTTCGTCGCGTCAGCGCCGGACTGCCGGCAAAATTTACCGAACCCTCCTTACAAATCACTTTCATATTGCCCGCCGAAACGGTCAGTTATTCTTCCTTAGATCCCATTGTAATGCTTGCGTCGCATGCGGGTGGACTTTGCCAGAAAGTTCGCGTGGGAGAGCAGATGACTGTTGTGGAAATGTAACAGTTGTGGGCCGTGATCGCGCACTGACCTGTTTGTAACTTTGTTACCCGACAAACGCGGAAGGCGAAGTTCAAGAGAAAATAAACTAATTTTGACCTTGGAACGGTTAGTTACCCCTGCAGTATAGAAGGTGCTAATGGGCAGTATAAATATACAAGACCCGTTTTTGGACAACTTCGAAATCTATTAAAAACGAGTCTAATAATGGGGTCAAAAATGAAAACTCTACCGATTGACTTTTCATTATATCCGATGGTAAGGGGTAGGGAGGGACTCAGAAAAATCACAGGCGGGTTAAAAAATTCGAAATACTTTCCGAGTAATAACTGAAAATAGACGAAAAATGGGGAACACTACGAGAAAAAGAACACATTTCTTTACAACCACCATCTGATAGAGTATTCTTCGACTTGCTTACCTAAGTGAACTTAAAAATAATGACAAGAGGTTAAACAAAATGTAAACTGGACCCCAAAATTCGCAACAGTACTCGAGTTATGAGCAAGAATAAATGAATAAATAACGAAAAATAAGCTGAAAATAGGTGAAAATAGGCGAAAAATGTCAAATTTTTTTTTTGTTTCAGACCGATACCATTCCATAGAGGGTAATTTGCCCTGAAGATAGACCACTTTCCGAGCGCTGAACTCTTCATAGTTTCCGAGATACGACGATTTAAAGAAAGCAAAAAAAAATTGTTTTCAAAATTGATGATCGCCAATTGATGATCGCCAAAAAGCTTTAAGAAAACCTGTATTAGTTATAGGTTTCGACCCACTAGTTTGGACCGGACAGGGCCTTGAAGAAATCGAGAAAATCTTAAGGTTGCCATTTTTGCGAAAGAATGATGGGTCACCGATTTTGTTGCCCTTTTAGCATATCAAAGGGGGTCCAAAATGACTACGAAAAATGCAAGGCGCACCCCAAAATTCGCAATAGTTCCGGAGATATCGGCAAAAATGTGTGGAAAAATCGTGAAAAACAAGCCTGAAAACGGGGTCAAAAAGTAAAACTCTACCGATCGACTTGTAATTGTACCAGGTGAAAAGAGGTGCAAAGAGACTTCGAAAAATTGCAACCGCGTTGAAAAATTCGAAATAGTTTCGGAGATGTAAGTAAAAATATATGAAAAAATGAGGAAAACATAAGAAGTGCTTACATCGGTTTTCCAATCAGCAACCCAAAGTGTATTGTTCGTCTTGTCTCCCTATATAGGGAATAAAAGAGGATTCAAGAAGGCTCAAAAATACCCAAATCGCACCCGGAAATTCGCAACCGTTCCAGAGATATGACAAAAACTTCCTATTTTTTTTACTCTTACCAATATCATTTGTTGGAAAATAATTTGCGCCGCCAATAAGAACATTTCCATAATATGTGTGTATCCGTGTATATTTTCGTTGATAAATTGAAATTAATATTATAGCCACTCCGCGTAACAGAGCACTCAGTTTCGGTCGGTTCCATCCGCAAAAGGTTAAAAGCTATTACGCGCATTCGTAAAAGTTATCTCTCGCGACAGAGTTTACATTCATTCCCAGAAACGCACTTGCAACCACCTCTTTCTCTCTGTTACTCAATCCCGTTGTTTTGTTTCAAAACATCGTCCAGTCAGATTTTGACTATTACCGCTCACTCAGCTTCGTAACAGACTCGTGTTCACACATTCAATTAAAATAATTCCCCAATCTTATACCGGATTGCTTCAGTGAACCGCGCTCATTCACCGGGAAGCGTTGAATTAGAATTGGTCGTTCCAACAGAGTGATCGATCACCATCAGTGTCGGGAAATGGTATAAAACCGAACATCCAGTTGAAATCGACACCGGGAACCAAACTAATTAAATGGAGGAAGTAGTAAGAGATATAAGAGGAAAGCCAGGAAAGCTGTACCGCTTTGACAGGGGCGCAGCGTAAAAACTTTTTCCGAGCACTTGACTAAACTCTGGCTCGACGGGAGCGCTAACTGGCGCACTCGAAAGTAACTCTCAACCACCGGCGGTCTGTAGTAATGCCCATGGAGACTTAACAAGGCGAGCTCAAGTGCTCTAAATTGTGCTACCATCGGCTGCGAGAGGTTGCACACTACGTACCTTCGGGATCTCGCGCCGATTTTCTGCTCGGCTTCTAGATTCCGCTCGTGCACCGTAAGCGCACGCCTTTTCTGTCGTCTCTACTCGAACGGCCCGAGAGGAAGTATGAAACAGTACGACAGAACGCGCCAGAAACACGTCAATTATGTTAAAATATCCTTCTAACATTCAGTTAACACTTTGACGGTCATTTTACTCAACAACACCCAATTGTCGCTATGCCGATCTTCCAACACGCGCTGTCGCAAAAATTGTCGATTGTTAGTCATTGAGTCATTCAACACTTTGGCCACCGCCGGTATATACCATTACCTATATCCCTGATAAAGGGTAGTCACGTCTACGTGACAGCGGCCGTCAAATTTGAACTGTCGATGATATATGTAGTGAAAGTGGAATGATGCGTTACGTTCAGACTAAAAGACCGCGGTGGGACGTTCTACTGAAAATCCAGCGAGCGAATAGGGATAGTATAAACAGCGACGCAGATTTATCTAATTATTTAGAGTCGCACGGTCAGCGGGCGTGCGTTTTACCTGCAATGGCGCTAATTCGAGTGCGAACGAAAACGTTAGCTTTTGGGCTACTGCACAATAGCATGGGAGTTACGTAACGATATGTGGAGTCATTTATTGGTAGTAATTTAATGGGCTACATTAGTGTGTGGGTGTTAAATAGATGGTAGGGTAGCTCCGGGTACCTTGCCACCATTTTCTTTCTTTGCCTGATGCGACATCAGGTAACTTACGAGCTGCGCACGTACAGGGTGTTCCCTATTCGCGGAAACGGACAAATGGTGTGAAAACATGAAGTGTCGCGGGAAATATTAATCAGTTCAACGTAGCGCGTGGACTATTCGAGGTAAACTTGAAATAGATGGGTACGATGAAAAAGTATTATTATGTACAATGCCGAAAATGCAATGCTGAATATGTATAGAAACATGCATAAAAATGACCCCTTATTCACTCTTCTAGCCCAGTATAAACGCAAAATAGTTATTGTAGAGCAACAATCACTGGAATCCTACCTAGCTAAGATATTTAAGTCTCTTTCGTGCAATTCATATACGTTAAGAAAATAGATACTCAGAGCACATTAAAGATTCATTATTTTACCTCAAAATCTGCTAGTGGAGATGTCGATAAAATCGGAGCACCCTGTAGGTGCACGAATCAGGGTCCTAGGAGGTCGAAATGCAACGTCCGCATAAATCTCGATAATCGCAGCGCACTTTACGACCCATTACCATCGTTCGTTTTCCTGCACTTTGTAAGATCCCCGCCATCGCTGGCGAGCGTCACCGATCGTCAGGGAGAAAGGGCGAGGACGAGAAAAATTGTATAAGCGAAGAACCCTCCAGTTCCGTGATTCTCCTTGATGTGCCATTTCGTCGCCATAAATAATTATCGGGCCAGACGAGAGCAGTATCAAGAGAAAGAAGGGGGCGCGTCTGGTGTGCGCGTTCCTTTTTTCTTACACAAAGAGGAACACTCGATCCCGTTTATCGCGCCTTCGCAACAAAGAAAGAGAGAAAGACTTAAAAGGTGAAGTATTAGACGCGACACAAGGATGCGCGAATGCGGACACCTGGGACTGAAATGGAGCGTGCAAAGGAATGTAATAAACAGTCATAACGCATGTGCTGCACACCGTCTGATGTAACTCGATTCAATGCATCAACACGGCGGAATGTAGCCATTGCTCGATGCTACATATGAACCGAATACCTTACCGATCAATGTTGCGGCAGTATTAGCTACTCGCGCAACTTCCACTTGTCACCGATATACAGAATTTATTGCGGAGAATGACTGAAGAATGTAATCTGAGAAGACATCAACCATAACATTAAGACCGAATGATTAGTCGATATGTTTCATGAGATAATAAAGTGAGGAGTCTTTCTAGAACAATTTGCTTCTATCGAAAATTGGGACAGTATCGTATTTATATTGCGTGGCGAGACTATCGTTTTGCAGAACAGTCCTTTCTTGACAGACTCTTGTGTGCAATTATTTAACTGCCCAGTCGCGAATGCAGTTTTATTTTTTGTACGCTCAAATATATAATACAACGCAGTATACATCTTCGCGTGGCACGCAATATTTCCATCCAGCGGAACGTATATCACGTAAAATCCCACCCCAAAACAGCCACTCGATTTCAATAAACTACGCCGCGCATTTGGGGGAAAGTTTTGAGCCGACCCTTCCGCCCTTGTCTACGACTTCTCCATCTCGTCAATCCCAATACTGGGTGAGACTTTCGGCACGTGCACGGGAGAAGCCCGGGAGTAGTGAAGCGGAGCGAAGTGAAAAAATAGCGAGAAAGAAGGTGGCAGCAAGCTAGTAACCCCGTTTACGCGCTTCGATGACGTTCACGGCAAGGGAATACCTATACGGCGCTTTCAATTTTCTCCGTTTAGGCTCTAATGAAGGACTGTCCTGTCATCTAAAGCAAAGGGTGCTAGAGAGAAAGTTCCCAACACGCGCAGTCGCTTTTTCATCATTCCTCTTTAGGTCGGCAGCCTACTTCACACGCCGGAACAATCTGTTATCTTGCTAAACGCTCTATTAAATGAGCCCTGCAGTTTGCACAAATGACAACATAAATTAACCCGGAACGCAGAGCAGTTCGACAAAGATTGATCAGTCCGGCAACATTTGTTGCAAGTACTTTTAAAATATGAGAGCGGTAACATACTGACTTATAATTGTTACGTTGGAAAAGGTTGTTACTCGAAGGAGCGAAAAGCTAAGGAATCGTGGAAAAAGAGCCATTACTTTATGACGCAATAACTCCCTGCGAAGTGAAAATCTAAAGAATTAACGCAACGACGTCGAGGATTATAACTTTCAGTTTACACAACCCATATTACTCTGTATTTGAACGGAACGAAATGCAAACGTGTCTGAGGTAGTGCGCGTTTGGCGAAGACCCTCCAACGGGGTGAAATTTAAAAGGATAAGCAGCGAGCGAAAGCACTGAACTCTAAATAAAGCCGTAAAAATCATAATCTCCGGCGGGAGAAAAAGAACGAGAGTGGACGACGAGGTGAAGTAGCGCGGAGGCTCCCAATGCAGAGCTTTCAATTTTCCCCGTTTAAAGACGTGATAAAGGATCACCCTACCGACCGCTTCTGGCGAGTGTCACAAAGAAGGTCCTTGACACGGATACGCGACTCAACTCCGGGACTCTGCCTCCACTGACTCGTTCCGAACTGTTTTCGCGTTATTACTTCGCGCGACAGTTCCTATCGCGCCGGAATTATGCATGAAGCGCTGTAAGAAAGTGCGGAATCAGTTGATCAAATGAGCCCCTGATAGAATAACGCCGCTCGGTAATACCGAAGAATATCGAACGGAGATATCGACGCGGAGCCGAACGGCGAGGAAAGATCGGAGCAATTCTTACGAACGTCAGCGCATACGTGCTCGAGAGATGTTTGCTTCGATTCGCAGGTACCAATAACACGCTTCTGATACGGACGCGTCTGATACGAACGCATCTCTACTTCCGTCAACAATGTAAGCGAAAGTTTCGATGTAATGCCTTCAACTTTTGCCACCCCGGCGGAGAGCCCGCCGGAGAAATAGCGGAAGAAGTTGCCGACGGCGTACAATAAATTATGAGAAGTACCTCGCGGCAAACAAGCAGTTTCTCAACTTGGCTTTTAAAATCGTCCACGGGCGAAGTATTGTTCCACTCGTTTTTCAGCGTGTCTCGCCGAAGACTGCCGTTAACGGCGATGCGCGAGATTTGTCATACGAAACAGTGGAAAACACGGAATGATCTGTTAATCGCCTAACGATACGCGCACACACGCACTGCCACATTACGTGACACATGGTGCACGACGCCAGTGGTGAATCGGCGAGAAAACGACGTCGATAGCGCCGAAGGAAGGACGAGTCTGACGCCATGAATTGCGGCCGAGGTGGGAAAACGCACGCAGCTCACGTAGCACCTCCGATGATCCATGGCAGGAGACACTGGGCGCAGCTTTCAATTTTCTCCATTTAGGGCCTAACGAAGGACCGGCCTGCCGTCAGAGGGTGCCACGAAGAAAACCCTTGAGAGGGGTAACCCAGTCCCCGTAACCTCCCGCCTTAAGGTCGTCCGTTCTCCCGGCCCTGACGAGAGAAGGCAGCTTCCACCGCACTACTTCACGCGGCAGAACTTATCTAATATACCTGGGACCCACCCTCGCGCGGCACCAACGAAACCTCGCCAATCCCCAACTTCTTCTCCGTCCCATTCCGCTACGCCCCTCATTCGTTCGCTCTTTACGCCACGTACTCGCACCCTCGGGAAGTTCGTTCTCGCCGGGAAAACGCTGCCAGAGAGAGAGAAGAGAGGCTGCTTCGAATATAAAGTCATCGTATCGCATTTCAATGTCGCTCGCGATGTGACTGGCAAACTTCTGGGATGAGGAAAAAGGTGCGCGGCTGATGGCAATTCCTTTTGCGATAAATCATTTATGTCGGACTTCTGACAGACGGAATACGCGAACCGATGTACTGGGATATGTGTTGACCGGACGAAAAGGATTATTTGATATTGAAAGCGGTGAGCAAGCCTGATACGTGACGCATTTTCGTACGCGAACGTAATACAAACGGGAGGTGATTAGTGTCTTTAAAGATCCATCGGGCGGTTAACTGGTGTGTTTCGCCGGAGCCTATTGCGACGTGATTATTAATAGCCGCGATGAATTCACGAGGACCAGGACTCGGCTGGCCCTCTGCAGTTCATTACCGTACTCTCCCGGCTGACCCGGCAATTAATAAAACACGTCAATCGCAGAAACCCGTTCGGCGATAGTTATCCGACAAATTAATTGCCGGCCATTCACTGGGAAAACACTGATTTCAGGACCATTTCGAAAAAAGCCATTACAGCGTGCGAATCGTGGTATACTACGCAGGCGGACCGGAAGTGGCTCGCTGCCGCTGCTGCTGCGGAGGGTGCAGAGATAAAAGGGATTTTCTGCGACAGAGAAAAGGCAGCCTGGAGGAGATCTGTCGGACGTGACAGTAAGTTTATTGGGGTGGATACAGATTGAAGAGATCCGGTGGTCCGATGCGACTCGGAAGAAAATTATCCACTTCGTCTCGCGAACCGAGGATCGTCTGAAGTGGCTAAACTATCCAATGCTGCCCCCGAAACCTCTTTCGAAGATTTTCCCTTACTCCATTTAGGATTATTCTATCGCACCTGTACCCAACGACGAACGGGAGTTAGCTCTTAATCACGTTCTTCGCGAGAGACACGCTTGTGAAATGTCTGTGAGTGACTTTTAGTACTAAACTGTATGTATGTAAGGAAAAATTGTAAGTAAACAAGGATTACAGAAAAAATGGGCAAAGTTGTAGACAATGAAGAATCGCGTATTCAGAAAACAAGAATCAAGAAATCAAAAATGACACTATTCCCTAAGTTTATCAATCAATTTGAATACATTTTTACTCATACTGGTTCATGTTCGCTTATCACGAGCGTTCGTCAATCTCGTACCTAAAGAATAACTCTGGCTTACCTACGATATAACACGATCAACCCATATTCGTCCGGGAAAGTCCTACGATCTACTTCAATGCTTCCGAATTGACCGCCGGCGTCGGGGACAGAAGGAGGAATTCAATAACGAATCTTTTCGAAGAAAAAATTGAAGGAACACGATAGAGGATCGCCTGTGGCTCGTCAGTGACTGGCAGCGGGCCGGTTGAATTACATCTCGGTATCGTCCGTCGAATTTGCCGGATCATCAAACAACTTGGCTAATACCGGCAGTCTGGCCCGCTCCCGTATTACACGGATTCGCGTTCCACAACAATCTAAATCTCACCCTTTCGTGACCCTCCCGAGGGATCAGATTTCGAGTTTCTCTCCGTATCGACAACCCGCCCCCCAATCTCAGGAAGTTCGAGTCAAGTAGCGCGATCGAGAATGAAGGGACCGCGTCGAAGAGGGACGTCGGTTCGTTTGGTCTCGAGGCCCGCGCTACCCTTCCTATCAAAGCCGAACGTATCCGACTGTTCCGACGTGTCATCGATTCCGTCTGTATCGAGGCTCGTTAATAGGAAATAATTAGCGTCGGGAGTGTCCTTGATGCCGAGTGCCAAACGGTTAGCAATCGTCAACGATAAACCGACAGAGAGTTACGTCCAATTAACCATCTGATAGCATCAAAGCGTGAATCTCCCGACAATCGGCCGCTTCACTCCAACATAAGCGCGCACTATTCTTCCGCAGAGGTTAATTGACGAAGTTTCGCCGATGGTTTCCACGCGATACCTACGGGGACATTGTAATGAGCGTCGATGAAAATCGAAACTGTCACTCCGGCCAGCGGACGTTTTATCGGTTTCGGTTGTTGCGGTATAGCCGCACCCAAGGTTCTTGGAGTCGCATTTAGACTCGTGCGTGCCAACAGTTAGACTCTCCCGTGGTTTCGGCGAATCGTTTAGGAGAGTTAGTATCGATTAGGAGTGTAGTCACTTGTTAATTGCGGACAGTTAGTTTCGTGAACGTCCTGGGCGCCCGACGATGTACGTAGGGGGATGTAGGCAGTGGTAGTGCAAATGCTTCCAACAGTGTCAAGGGTCGCACGTCGTTTGCGAGATAACCCGGCGAATCGAATTACTTTCCGGCGAGAGAAGGCCAACGGCGCGTCGTTATCTCGATAGTTGACAAAAATTTCCGCCCGAAAGGTTCAATTGGTTTAATTAAGGGCGCGTATATTACGAAGAGGCCGTAAGGCGTTCATAATGAACTTGAGCTTACGCGGCAACGCTTTGTAACGACTTCAATATTAACAGTGACCAAGTTTCGTCCAGGCGACGTTTCAATTCCCATTAAACTCGTTATAGTTTGCGCCGAGATCCTGCGAAGTTGTCGCCGTGAAACTGGTCCCCCGCGAATCTGCGCGCAAGATAACCCCGCCCGCGGTATCAGAATTTTGCGATTGCCCTCTCGTTAAGTCTCATATCCTTCCGCCGACGAGCCTGGAGGCGAACGTACGGAAATCAAGCAGACGTTTGTCATTAGCGGGGGCGGAAACCGAGCTTAAAGTAGTCGGAACTCGCTCTGATGGGGTAAAAGGACGAGCAAGATAGAGGGTAGGGCGGGAAAAAAAGGAGGACGAGCGAGGGTGGGCGAGAAAGGACGGTGAAACGAGAGTACTCGTAGAAAGGGGTACTGAGGGGTAAGATTTAATAAAAGATTGCCCCGTGCCGGTGGGCGCTGGAAGTACCTTCCTCTCCACTCGTAAGGCTTACGTAAGTATACACGGAGAATAAGGTTTCACAGTGTGGTCCTACTCGCAGACCGACTGTCTGCGTCAACGTATTCTCTACTTTCATAAAATCACGTTACGCCTCAGCCTTTTCGCTGGCGTGTTCACGCCGTGATATACCACGAAACTCGTATGTTTTATGACCGCGGTAATAAGTATTTAAATATGCGTTCGTACGCTTTGTTATTAATGCCGCCAGGGTGGCCTGATTTCAACGCTAACCGCATATCTGCACACGGTATAACGTACGTGGCGCGCCGACCATGCGCGTTATCATTTTTAATCGCGGACTTTTTTTAATTATGTTCATTCGCCCTGACGTAATATCTGTCGTATTTATTACTTAGCTCATGATAATAATAATAATAATAATGATAATTAACCTTTGAATCGACGCAGTAGAAATATTCGCAGCGTATTTCTGTAATCAGCGTGATTGTGATCGCGCTGCGGTATCAAGCAACAACGGGAAAGCGTTCATCAACATCTGGCCAATGGAGAATACCGTTAATTCCTATGCCACCGTATTAAAAAGGTCATCTTCGTCCCGCTTGCGCATCTGCCTCCTACTCTCGGTGCATGTAATCTGGGCTTCATTGTTTAAAATTCACCTACTGCAGCGATTGCATTCTCGCGCGGGACGTCCGCATGAAAGATTCAGGCTACGGTCGTACAGAGAGAAATTGAGCGACATAAATTATTTCAGGATTCCCGTGGCATAGTCGACGGAAACTGGGCTGAACGATGCCTACAATTTTAAGCGACCCCGCACGCATATTCGTGCATAACATAAATCCTCAGGAGAAAGAATTCTGAGTAGCAAAGAAAATACTAAGACGAGCGTTCCTAGGGCAGCAATCGGAAAAACAACCCTTACACAATGTCGCCTAACTCCTACGCGGACGAATGCCGACACTATAGAGTGTCAATCAATTGAACTTTCCAATATGACTGATTCATTGCAATCCATTGGGCCAGTAACAAGTTGAGTAAATGCTAATTGCGATGAATAATTCCGTATTTGGATTGGTACAAACTCAAAACTGAAGTCTGCGATTACGAACCGAACGTGAAAAGCAAAAAGTGTGATGAAGTAGGCCTTGAATATCAAAACGTAATCAAACTCAATGCGTTATATCGCGTACAGCCGGTGCAGCCAAAACGGTGAGAGCTAATAAATTGCATTCCGGATCGATAATATCGCGAGAATACTCGGCGTCCAAGCTTCAGCAGAATTTACAGTTGACGCGCCTTTCGTGGACGTATCCCCCGAATGCCGGCGTGTTTCTGTGTAATTTTCGAGCACTCTCGGTAACCCCAACCTTCTTGCGAGAAGCCGAAAACTGACAGCCAGGCATGCCACTTATACACGAACGTTGAAGCAGGGTGAAGCAAAAAGGGTGGTAGACACCCTTCTCACCCTTCTCATCCTTCTCGCCGGCGTTCTCGCCCTGTCTTCCAACGCTCGCTCGCGAAACTTCTCTCGTAAAATCACTACGCAGATTTCATTAAGCGAACGTTTACTCGTCATCTGTTCCGAGATAATGGACGTTTCTGATGCGACGCGCAGGGGGGCGAAAGACAGAAAAAGGGAGACGACAGATAGACAGACAGAGGGAGAGGGTCAAAGTGGCTTCGGGCGGTGGTGGGGGAGGGTATGTACGCAGAGACAATCGTAATTCGCGAATAAGCCGCACAGCAATCCGAAGTCATTCAAACGTGCTCTCTCAACGTTGAATCAGCGACACGCGCGCAGCTCTGGCATTCGGTCGGTCGCATTTAAAACGAGGCAAATCGGACAAATCGCCGCAACAATGACCGTCATACGCGCGTAATGTGATTCCCGATATGATCTCTAGTGCAAACCGCAAATCGCGTTCGTGCTGAATCGCGCGGCGGCAGGTAGCGTCACGCGTTCGATTTATGCAAACGAAGTTGTCCCCCTTCGTTGACTTTTATTGTCAAGATGGAATTACATGATTGTGCGCTTCGCGTATATGCGTATTCGCGCACGACTGCGACGGATGTTCCTCATCAAGGGACTGGAGTCGATCTGCAGTTCGAGCCGCACGTAGACTCGGCGTCGTTGCGAATGTGCGCTTAAAAACGTCATATCGTCCGGCATAAAAAAGAAAAGCGTACGTCAAATCGCGACAGACGACGCGCGGGGTTGCTGGCTGCGACGTGCAGCAGAACGTTCCCGCAATGTAATCGTTTCCATCGTGGCCGTCGCGAACGACTCGTTTCCCCCGTCGTAAAAGCGTTCTACTCCCGCCTAATGAATACAAGCACGGCCCTCTTCCCGCGACCGAGGCGCTTCACAGAAGGCGTACAAATGACATGCATTCGAAACACTCTCGCAGGTGTGCCTGAGTGCCATAACAGTCCCCGTTCCACCTCCGACTTTTTCCCTCCGCAACGTTTCGCGAGGATTCGAGCTTCCACGCCGGAGAGTCGACACAACGCACCGTCGCCGCTATAAGTAACTCGTAGACATGTCGGAAATGCTCTAAGAAGGTAGATTAATCACTGCCAGGCACGAACTTCCTTGAAGGACGCTCGTGGTGGCTCTTAAACGAATCTCGCCGAAAGTTCGTTTCAATGGACTTGAGTACGACTGTGAAGACTCACTTAGATTGATATTTTTGATAGGTTAATGCCGGTAATTACTTGCGAACGACAATGGTATTGAATGGGTTCTTATAAGCGATGAGATTTCGGAAGTGTACGCAGAAGAGATGAATAATTCCGTTTATCGAAGATAGCCTGTCGAGTACACGATTGAGATACGAATACAAAACGACACAAATGCAATACACTTTTCGTTTTTACCAATCTTTCTTACGAATCTTTTTACGAACTATTTTCAGAACGGTGACGTTAATTCTGAAAGACGCGAAACTAGCGTTCAATCGTAAAGAAACTTCCGCCATCGTACGTACACAGATATATGCACGTCGGCCGCATTGATCGCGCTCGTTTAAAAGGGGCTCTGCGTGTCCACGTTTTTCCACGATTCCCCCCTTTGGAAATTCTTGTCTCCGAGCCAATTTAACGACGAATTTCCGCTCGGCGCCACGTCACCAGTCGATATGTAGAGTTCACCTGACGGGCCTTCCACTCGCTCCTGTTCGAGTTACACATATACACCAGCCACTGTATATAACGCGAACTGATTAAAGTACTATTTCCGTGGGCCAATGACATTAGAACTCAGAAACGCAGAGACTTTCACTCGTTCCCCGTGCGTCACGCGAACCCAGAGGCACGTAGTGCATTTTAACGAGACTTTGCGCGGCGCAGTGTGAAGAGATTACAAGTCGCATTGTGCTGTACGTGCTCGCCTCAACGGAAAAGCAACGAAATTTTAATGGAGAAAAACAAACGCACCGACTAATCTTCGTGCAAACAACTCGTATTAAAATTAATTGGCTTCTTGACGTGAAACCGTCGAGTGAAACAAATTATACGGTCGCCTCTACGAAAGCTGAAGTCGCGATTAACTCGCTGTAATTGGTGAAACGGAAGTATACCGACGAGCGAACCTTTATGTGGACGAATGAAACAAAACGGCAGGCGTAGGTAAAGAAAATTCAGCGAATTGGATGATACTAAAAATCAAATGCATCGACATGTATAGTTGGATTGCTGTGAACTGACAATATCGTGTCATAGTATGCCTGACGAACAGATAAACTGCTATATGTATCTATATATAACGTTGCCTAGAACTTCTCTACGTATTTACTTAAAAATATCTCCATAAAGCAAGCATGACAAGCAAAGAGTGCCTTGCGAAGGGAATGTTACAAGAACAACCTATGAGATTATTTCGATTTTGCGCGTAAAAATAGCGTGGAAAGAACGAAACGCTTACTAGACCGGCAAGGCAACGTAGGATGAACTCTTGCCTCTTCACGACCGTCCAAAATTCACACCGTTCGTCCGCACCATTTTTTTCGCCCACCCATCTTCCGCGATTAATCTCTGTACAGGACGGAGGCACGCGCGTGAACTAACGACGACGTTAAAAAACGCCAAACACGAGGTTAAAGCGACGCGAATGGAAATCGTCCGTGAAAGGGGCGATTTATTAAAAGTGCATTCTCATTGTCGCGAAAGTGCTGACTGCGCCGGCCAAGAAGCGACGAGCGTGGCTGTATACAGGTGGACGTCAGGGCCCAGACACATAGGTAGAAGCACACGAAAGTTCTGTACCGGTAAAGAGAGCGCGTGGCTACATTTTCGCGTGTACATAGGTATACACGTATATGCACATACACCGTTGTGGCACTTGAATTCTGATGGGCACACATCGGGGTTGCGGCGCACAGGCTGTTTGTGCGTGTGACGTGACGCGTCAGTGTGCTGATCCGGTTTTGCCGGAGTGTTGGGGAGCGTACGTGTAGACATAAAGGAGAGTGTCTGGCGGCAGACTAATCGCATCTAATGAGCCGCACCCCGTCAGCGGAGATTAAACCCACCGGTTACAACGTGGCTAAGCGTCGGCGGAGCGCGTCATTCTGCAGTCGCTTCAAAAAAATCGCTAAGGGGAGGTTACATTCTGCGCATCCACGTCGCGATGTTTTATTAAGGGGTCAAAGGAAAATCGTGAGCGGGCGTGTCTGACGGCAGTGTGCGACGGCAGCGTGCGACGGCAGGAGCATCCGACGGCGGTGTCCAACGGCGGACAGGATAACCGGTACAATTTTAGCGCTAACGCACGGCCGGCCGTGTACGGTTGATGAATAAACGAACGCGTCCGCGGAAATCATGGAGTTGCATGGCGGAAAGTGGGACCGTAACAAATGAAGTTCAAAGCTGTAGCGTTCCTCGTAAAGACCCGCCCTTTCCCGACAAATAAACTGAATAAAGTAGACTTCCTCATGAATTATTCACCGAACAGTTTATATATGCGGCGTCTATAATACACGAATTCTATGGTGCGTCGCGATATAGTTTCCGCGTTACTAAAAGTGTACTTTGCTGGAAGCTGTTATTACGGGTCGTTGTAAGGGAAGCGGACGGAGAGAGGCGTAATTGGGCGAACAATAAAAATTGTTGTTTCTGGCTGGATATTGCGTAACAGAGACGCGATTCATTCGAAACAATTACGGAAAGTGTTACTGTCCTCCCGGCAGAGCTGTCACCGATTCGGAAAAAAATGAAATAGCGCGCAACACCCGGCGAAGATTAAACCCCGGCTGACTCGAACGAGACCATGGGACAACGAACGATCGCGCAATTGTTTGAAAATAATTCCGCAGCGAATTACTGTTCCGCGTCGTGAAGTACGGAATTTTATTAACGGACAATGATAAACAGCGATCGCGATAGGACGGAGGCTACGCGGACGAGAATTAAAAACGCGCGTTCAGCGCGGAGAGTCGGATTAATCGTCACGGAAAGATATTAAAAATGAATCAGCCCCGCCACCGAGATATTATTAAAACACGAGCCCGTAATTCAGACAATATACAAAATGATTCGAATCTCGTTACGTATCGAAGCCCGCGCACGGAAAAGCGACACGGGCGAATCGATTAAATAACCTGTTCTCCGCTGTGAAAGCCGACTCACGAATTTTCTGATAAGAGTTAATTGGAAGTCGAGAGAAAAAAAGTATCGAGATAATGTCGAATAATGTAGATGGGCGCGGTTATTACGAAAGTTTTAACGTCATCGGGAATAACGGGAACCGCCGGTCGACGTATTGCCAGGAAACTTTGCCGTAATTACGTCAGTTCTACGGGTGCAAATACCATGGCGTGGCGTGGAGAACGGTTAAAAACCGCAGACTCGCGAAATGTTTCGCGAGATTACAGCGCGACGGTCGGAAAATCAACCTGACTCCGTGGAACGCTGGCTGTGTATGCTTGAAGTAGACTCAGTAACTTACGGTGGCTATGCTTTCCATACAATTTCAATAAGTCAGAGAATAAACGGAACAGGAGCGGTTCCGCCAGAATCAAAGACGGATACTAAGCTTCGAGGAAATCCTAACTTACGCGCACGACGGTACGTGTCGATGAAAACCACGCTATACGCTCTCCGCTCGCTCGCATCGCACAAAAGTTTAATATGAGGATACGTGTACCGTGTAACGCTACCTGCTAAGTACTTCCGCATGGCCTCCTCGAAAGTTGGACGAAGTACGTGTGTGCTTTTGCCGGAGTTGCGCTTTTATGTAGCTTAATGGCTCGGCATCACCCCTCGGCTACTGTGGGAGAAAATGACGTCAAAAACCGCAACAGCAAAGAAAGCCTGTGGCGATGAACTTATTGAAGTGTGCTCTCGATTGCACGCCGGGAGAAAGAGGAGACAAGAGAACACACGTGCGCACGCGATTTTGTCGGACATTGCTTCCGAACCTTTCCCACCCAGTCTCTTTACGCCGACCGCCTTATCCCCGTGCACCGCCGGGTAATTCGTTACAAATGTACTGCTTAATACGTCCGATGCAGAGAAAAATTGCTTGCAATCCAGTGGTCGCGAAACGTGCGCGGCTCCCGGGACGTAAGAAGAATGATTTGTAACGGTACTTTAATGACCGTTACAAATCATCCTGTCGTTCACCTCCGTCCGTGCGTTCGAAGTGAAATGATCCTTAATTCGATCCCACAAAGGGCGTTGGGCCAACAGTAAAATACAATTACGGATATCCTCCAACCGTGGATACGGATTTCGGTGGAAACGGGAGCAGGGTAAGGGAGACGGTAGCAGAGAAGAGAAGGGGATTACCCAGTTTATAATATCGTTACGAAGTCCGTCGTGCCGGTACATGAATGTATGAAGCTACTGCAATATTTCGCCCACACGTAACCCGCCCGTCCGCACGCAGACGCGACGTACATACCGAGTGCGGCAGTTGTAAGGGGTTGTTCGGCTGTTTCAATCGTTATCGAACTTGTCAAGAGATTTGTCGGAACGCCATCCGCTGGCCTAACATCAAAGTCGTGCTGAATTTAAATTATTGCACGCTAACCTACTGTGTGCAAGCCGCGTTTGCAGATATTATCGATGCTCGGAATTTAATCACGGATGTCGAGAAATTCCGCGCGCACGTCAACTTGTTGATACTGGCTGTCTTTCGCAAATAAAATGCTGATTGGACGTACGTTCGCTTTGTAAATTCGACGCGAGCGCGTTCGAAGTTGAAGCGTGCATTTGTCGTGCGGCCTTTAGCGACTCATTACGGTTGAACAGGGAATTTAATTCTGTTACGTTCCATTTTGAGGAATTACGAAAATTCGGAGATATTATCGAACCGTACACGTCGGATATAGTTCTTTACAAGTTTCACCCTGTACATGTTACGTTCTGAGCTATATTACTGCCGAGCACTGGGTCAGATCGACCGTGCTTGAGAATCAGTCCACTCGCGTTGGACCGTTCTCATCCCAAAGTGGATTACATCGATTCTAGGTCGAATGTAATTATCGACTGCCTCATAAATATCGTTCGCCTTCTATCCGATCGACCGCCGTAGTCGAATGGGAGAAACAGGATTTAATGCGGGATAATTGTAAAATGTGACCCGAGAAGGGAACGCGACGCAACCTGATGACGGGAAACGAATTTTCCCCGTCGAGATTACCCTCGGATAACGATTTACGACGCGAATCCAGAGACACGAGCCTTCGCTCTTATTGTCCTCGGCTTTTGAGAGGGAAACGTTTGCCGAGGTGAAGATCAGCCGACGATCGAGCGTTGTTCCGTCAGGACGCGACGTACATACTCTCCCGACCCTCCCCCACCTTCATCATTTCTCCTGCCTCCGCCCCCGCATTACGTGCCTCTCGTAGATGTTCACGGATGCATTGAATCACCCAGATGTCACGAAGAAAAATTCTATGCATCTCTGAGTGACTGCGCGATGCAGCCAGTGACGAATTCTGTCGACGGTGTATGCCCGGGAGAACAAAAGAAACGAATTCAGCGCGAGATTTGATAAATTACCCTTTGTTCAAAACACGCGTCGCCCATCGGTAGGCATCGGTTTACGGCGAAATTAATATTTTCCCTGACAAATGTTATACGGCGATATACGTACACGATCGCTATTAGTTCTATATCCTGTCAGTTACGGTAACGTATGTGCAAGTCGCCGTCGTAGCAGAACGATCATTGGTCGATATTTCAAATATCAAGTCCTCCCGCCCGATGACCTAACGATACTAATGACATTAAAAACACTTAAGTGACATGACATCGATCGCATAATGGGCGTACGTCGAAGGGTTCAAAGAGCCTCCATGTACCTGTATACGTTAATGAACAAGCAATTCGGAGCGAACACTTTGACCGATCGATCGATTCGTCAACTTCGGTCGCGAGAATGTCACACACGACGCGCAGGGCGGTGCACTTAAAGCGCGCTCAACATGCCCGGTCGTACTTTCCTGCCGCAAACAAACGCGCCGACCGTGTCGCATGATTGTAATAGAATTTTTCTTTCGCACGGGGAACATTCATCGACTGACCGTAGCGCTCATCTACTCGGCACGACCCTCCAGCGCACGCCGCTTTGTTCGCCGACTTTTTTAAGCACCAGCGTATACGCACACCCCGGTACACGAACGAACACGCGTGCGCGTAAATGCACACGTACGTCCACGCGCGTCCCCCATGCACTTCCGCACCATCGTCGCGGTGGCATGGGGGATGGTTGCATAACGCGACCGATACAACAGGCGATAGCTTCCAGCACCGACAGCTCGACAGTATCTACGGAATGCAATTCAACTAAGGACAATGCGCCGCGTTAAAATGGCTCGTATAGATAACCCCGACGCTCTCGCGGAACGCAGCGTACACGCGTTACACGTACATCCGGAAAGACTTGCGCAATGTACCAACTCAATATGCGTACGTACGCGAACGCAACCCACCCTCCCAGGCCAAAGGAATTGAAAAAAAAGAGATACGCTGCGAGCGAACAGACGCGAAAGCAATTGTCTTGTTTTTCAATGAAATCTCTGCTGCGCGGGCCGATACGAGTGACGTCTCGCGAAAAATAACGACGCTGTTTGTCATCGCGACAGAGGAATTCAATGAAGACGTCGAGGAGCACGTTTGCATTTCGATTATCTCGCCGATGTTTAAATCGGCAAAGCCGCAAACAATGGTGGATACGCTTAAATTCGTTGCGGGGCAAGTGACGTGTTGATGCAGCGATGGACGTCGATGGAAGTACGAAAAGAAGACACGCGAGTGCGCAGGGCCAAAGAAAGTAGTACGAATTATGCAGGCGGCCGGCCGCGTATCGAGTGTACGTATGCGAGCCTTCATCTAAAGTCTACGGTGGACACCAAGCAGCGGTATGCAGGCTTGCTTCGTACCCAAACAAGAGCTGAAAGCGTTACGCGAGATAAGTAACGTCGCGGTGAAGAGAAGAAAAAACAATTTAAACGTTGAAGTGTGTGGGTACAGGTGCTGATACACGGTGTCTATGTGAAGATTATGTACACGTCGTCTTTCATGTACCGTACCTGTAGACGTATACAGGCGGATATAAATGTACGTGTACGTACATACTCTGAGTTTGAAGGTATCGAATACATAACCGCCGAAGTAACACGTTCCCGTACACGTAGTCTACAGGATAGCAAGGTGTGCGTGCGTCCGTGGTTCGGCGCGTACGGACGCTTTACATAATATCTTTGCCATTGTAAAATGCAAAGTACTGCGCGAGAAGCCCCGCTGAGCCAGCTTTTCCTTCCGCCGCGTTCGCACTCGCCGTATAGAGTGAATGTATCTTTATGCGAAGGAAAGAGACAGAAGGGCGGACGGTGAAAGAGAGATGCGCGGGGTGTGGGCCAGAGAAGAGTGAAGGGTAGAACCCGGAGGGGGGACAGCAAGGGGAGAACGTCTAGAGAGAAAGGGAGATGCAAAGAAAGCGAATGCTGCCCCGAAAGCAAGTTTTTGTCTTCTCATGTAAATCGCGGCGTAGCCAGGGCGATTGAGGGCTTAAGCACATATTTTTGAATTCCCTCGCTGGAAAGACCCGGCACACGTCTCCTTCTTACTCCTGCTGCCACTTCTGTCTGCGTCCCGCTCACGCAACACGCGAACACACACCCCCGCTTTCTCACCATCTGTCTCTCCCCTTTGAGGCCGAGCAGTATTTTCGAACGAAAGCCTTCACGAAACATAATACTCTATAGGTACTTGAAATTCTCAACAGCTATATACCGCACAGTTATCAGCCGCGATGAATCGAGTCATTAAGCCTCCGCGGGACAGTGGAGGACGGCTCAATTTGCAAGACAAAAGCACGTCATAAGTACGAATCCGCGGCTGTCGATAAATGTCGATCGTTTTGTTGCGCTTGCACTGTGTTTGGAACAGCCCTGAAGAACGTACGGGCGTATCGTGTAAGTTGATCGCGAAAAAAATAGAAGCCAATGTTTGCGTAGATGGAAGGCGAGAGGCGGCACGCTTAATCAAACCTGAAAATCGCACGCAAACAGACTCGTCCGCCGTTCGGACTTCACAGCTGTGCCGATCTCCGTAACGCGATATTCGGTACGGTATATATTACGATCGGCTGATATAATCTCGGTACGCGACGGCATCGTGAAAGATTAATGGACGTCGAGTGGCGCACCGTAGGATTTTTTTCAGATGGGCCGGGATCGCTCGATGGAAGACTAAAAAATTCAACGAACCCGACGAAAACGACAACGCGACGTCCAACCTTAGTCGCTGATAATGCACATCGTCGCGTGCGTCGAGCCGGCGCTCGCTCGTTTCAAATAATACGAGACGAGTTCATAATTAACTTAGACTCTACGTTTTTTAAGCTCTTTAATTAATACAGTTTCACCGCATGGAGCATAAACTGTACGTAAACTCTAACTGGTTATGCGTTGTCGTATCATCAATGACGTGATATTAAACCGCGTTACACTTTAGACAATTAAATTTATATTAATTAGTTGGCAGCTGTGCATAAAAATAATCCGATGCAGTTCGCGAACGAGGGTAAGCGGGACGTTCGAGTGAAATGACGTGGAATGTGAAGAGCCATCGCATTTCAACGAACGACCACATTATTTCGAGCCGCCCATCGTCGCGGTGTGCATGTGTCGTCGCTCGTCCGCAAATATTCCCCACGTCCTTCGTCACTCTTTATGCATCCGCCGACAGAGTTCACGGACACGACTCGCTATTCTCGGCCGCGGTCGCAAAAATGTTCGAACGTTTATATCCGAGCCACCTTTCCGCTCGGGTGTAATTAACGGCCAGAACGCGACGATTCCACACTCGTGTGTCGGAAAAATCGTACGCCCGTTTAATGTACCTGCCACTAACATCGTCCTGCGATTAACGAGCGTTTACGTGAACAGCTTATTTATTCGCTTTGCAAGAAGCGCGTCGCTCAAAAGCGTGCCGGAAAGTGCACGCACACGCGTAACAGAGCACGATATGCGGTACACACATGTTCATACGTAGTGCGGGCAGCGTATGCAACGTAATAATTTCGCGAAGCGACGAGACAAAATGCTCGCAGGCACCTGTCTCTTTCGTGCGCGTATAATTAACTACCGCACCGCGGTGTTTCGCAGGAACCGCGACTCAGTTCAGTAAAGCACTTCTCCGTCGAGATAATCGTAAATTTATTTAATTTATCGTTTTTGCGCGTAAACGGTCGTGCGACGCGACACGAGTCTGTCGCGATCCATCGACGAGGGGGATGAGGGAAGTTCGTCTGCCAAACGACGCGTCAGCCGACGCGAAAAAGAATTTATAGGATTTCATTCCAATTTCTAAATCCTTTCAGGTCCTGTCGTCGATACGGGCGCGCGGGGCAAGGGAGCGCAAAGTGCACTTTCCGGGCACGTTTAATTGCCCTACGACAAATTTATTTTACGCCCGTACAACAGCTGACAATGACAGTCTACGTCGGACAAGATCAAAATTCGCGCTGTCGAAGAATTTAGCTCGATTCACAGAGCATTATTCGTGAATAACGCGTCTATTCACGGTGCAAATGACACGACACGTGGAGAGACGGAGAGCAGACTGGTGCGATCTACTATTTAAACACGTACTAGAAATTAAGGGCGACACACGGCGCACCGTGTAAATCTCGACCGACGGGGTCGAAATTTATTTATAGCGAATTTGCATTAGAAATTCGCGTACGAATGAATCCTATTTCACCGAGGGTGGATCCCCAAAGCGGGCCGTCCTCGTGGCGAGTTGAATTCGGCGCGCCGTTTCGTGAAGGTATTTCGTCGCGGCCGTATTTCACACTTTGGCCAACGAGCGCGGCGACGTTTTCGGTTAGCGATATTCCGTGGGTCCGTTTCGTAAGTGTATTCGCTGCCGGTTGCAGCCACCGCCCGAAGAAAATGCTTACGGCCAAGGCAACGACTAATCTGGGCCATAGTTATAGTCATTAGGTAACGCTTAAACCGACGTTATTGCTCGCATTAGTTACCCAACCAGCCACCCTGCAACGCTCGACTTTCGCGCTCTTACCGCACGACTCGATCATGAATGCTATCGTAACGAACTTCGCAGTGCGAGCAAACGAACGGTGCGGAGAATCAGGTGTATAAACGTGTACTAATCCGGTAGCAACGTTCGTCAAGTGCACCGGGAGCCTGCAATGAATTCGTGCTTCGCGAATGTTCAGAGCTATTTCAAAGAAAGTGGAAATCTAGCCAACATTTATTCACCGATGCATGGTATAAAGCGAAGAAATAAGTGAAGGCAAAGTTACCGAGGAAGTGGTTGATGTGGAATCTCGTGGGTCGAACTTCTTGTATCGTTACATTCCGAGTACGTTGAACGGCGGAGCGTGTGGCAGTAGTAGAGATCGATATGGAGCCGACAGTAGTAACGCACCGTTGCAAGTTCGATCGCATGTCGGCGGAAGCGTTTCATTAACGTTACGGGTTAAAACGGATAAAAAGATTTTGCGCCACTAGAAGTACAATGCACACATCGGACTATCTGCGCTTCCGCCGAAAGAAAGCCATCGTTGCACGTCTCTGGTCAATACGCGCCGGCAAAAGCGCAATTTTTTTCCCTTGATACACATCACATTTTTGTCGGGCAGGTCAGAGGACGAGCGACGCGGGGAATTTTAGCGAACGGAGAATTCGCGGAACGCGCATCTGCCAATAACCAGATCGCGGTTATTTCGATCAAAAACGCCGCGCGGACATCGCCACGGGGCGCGAAAAAAATAACCGGCCGCGGATGACATTTCCGTCGTCCGCTTAAAGAAAATTAATTTCCCCCCTGCGCAAAAGGGTAACACGGCCGGGGTAACGGCAACAACACGACGAATCAATAATCACAGCTAAATTGAGTTTCAGCGGTGTGTCGGCTCACCTCGGCTGCGAAGGCGGGAAACGATCCGGCAGGCGCCGGCACTTCATTGGTCCGCGACCGAACGATTGGCTCGACAATTTCGATTTAACCGATTCGCAGTGGGTCAAAAGGTCAGCCGGCCTTCGCTCGCACGCTGCTCGTGAGCGCGGGCCAACGCTAACGCGGATAAACGTGGCCGTATACATAACTATACCGTGGCTATGTGCGTCCGGCATAAGTAAACACGCGTTCGCGCGCTACAATATTCCACGGGCGGGCGAGGCGTATAATTCATTTTGGATTTACAGATTATGAGAGTCCGGCAGATCGGGAGTGGCGATTTATGGCCTTTGATGGATACCCCTATTTACGCCCGCAGGAAGCGCGTAATTGTCGTCGTAGTACGGTTCTCTGCCACATTATGAGTCGGGTTAAATATGCACGGGTAATCGGGCATTACACGCCGCCTCATTACCGAATCTTGTCTCGTTCATCGCGCGCGCCCTTTTTCGCGTCGTTGCGCGCTGAAGGAGTCATTATCGCGAGCCACGGTGTGATCGACGCGCACCGGCGAAGAGTCCGAAAAGCCTATTCAAGCTAAATGAGGCAGGGACCGGCTCCGTCCAGAATTGACACTGCAATTTCTCTTCTGACGAGGCTGTGGGAATGCGCGCCGAAAATATACCAGGGGAAAGAGTTCACATTGTACGCATGTAGATCTACACCTATAACCCAAATAAACCTTGACCTCCCGCATTGGAAGTAATTTATTCTCAATTAGCATTAATTATATCGTTTCGCGGAAAATAGATTCTTTTTTTATTCATATTGGAGCAAATTGGAGGCGTAAATTAATCGCAAACGTTATCTATGATAAGAAGCGAATGCAGAGTGGAACGCGTGTTTAATTGAATGAGCACACATGCCCCGAACATGAAAGGGTATGTAGTTGATAATCAGCGTGCGCTTCTTCGAAATTAGTTGCGCAATTATTGGCGAGCGAATGATCATAAAAAAGCCGTCGAATATCGTCCATATTCCGATAGAGAAATTGCGCTAGGAATAAAATCGAAATTAATGACGTTTGAGGGGCGCTCTTATTAGCGCTCACCGGAGACAAATAATAGTCACCGGCTCTCGAACTGCATTATGCGCCGCGTTAATTATCCACGGATAATTGGCCGTTGCACGGGCCAGAGTTACTATGAAATTATTGACGAGCGTGAATAATTTTTTTCCGTTAAACAGGAGCAACGAACGATTTGCATGACGAACGATCGATATCAGGCTTCGAAAAGTGCGCGCACATGTATACGCGGGCACGTGGTAATCTTATACGGATATTACCTAATAACAAATCGATCAAAAGATTTAATCTATTAAAGATATTAAATAACAGCAATATCCGAGTAGTTAACTTACATCTGATTAAGCCAAAATTAGGAGAATAAATTTTACTTTTCACAAATATCCAACAAAAGTTAAGCAAGTCGTAATTTTTCGAAAATACTTAAAATGTTACATATATTACAATTTTTTCCAATTTCCTCGAATGATCGAGTCAGTCGAAGTCGAATTATCAAGTACCTGGATTCTCGATACAACAAGACTTAACTCGAATTTCGTGCACTTGAATATTACGAACACTCGGACACCACTAGTACATATTACGAGTTAATCAGTCGATCTCTCGTCTCTCGAAGCTATAATGCATAATCCTACTTATCGACGACGGCCGGCAGAGAAGAATCCACTTACAAGCCGCCCATCGAGCACGGCGTTTCAAAATTAACTCTAATCTCGGATCAGACCGCTTATAAAGTGCTCTCGAGATCCGCCGAAATAAAGAGAAAAAATAGAGGAAGATCGTTAGGAAGCGCGCGACTGTACTCTAATTGCGTCCGACGACAGGAGGCTTTTTCATTGGATTATTGGCGCACCGTTCCAAGTACGAATACAGTAAATTCCACATACTCGCAGGAATTCCCGACTCCCCAGGTTTGGATAGAAGAATATTTAGTGTTTGAATAGAAAATAATTATTACTCATTATCCCTTGTGAAAAGGAGTGAAAGGACAGATTTTGTTTTCAGACGAGATGAAAATGCGGGGGTTCAAATATGCAGGATTCGAACTAGCGGCAGTGACCTCATTAACATTTCGACGTTCTCTAATATCTGCATACGCTTAGCGAGCATATGTGTACACGGCATATACTCGTACATATCCACAGGCAATTTTCTGCGGTACTCGGTTGGAATCTGCCTGCAGAAGGGCATAGGCAGGAAAGACGTATCCTAACATCGTGTCGTTACTTATCCAGCACACACAGTTAACATACACCGTACGACATAACGTGTACACACACGTTACCGCATGTGTTGTAGATTCGCAGTACGACTTACTCCATTACTGAATATCGTGTATATATTTACCCGGTAGCGATATTTATGCGAATGTCGGATCCGTCGTAAGGACATTTCGAATGCTCGATTCGTTTATACAAATTCTTAAAAGGGAAGGGAATAACATCATTCCGACACGCGACTTGTTGGCCGACGTCATGAGTAACGTACACAACGTCAAGCATATTTCGACGCTCGGCACTGTCAGCCTTTGCAAGAGATAACAATAGTCAACAGAAAAAAATCGTGCATTTTAAAATTCCGCGACCATACCTTTTTGGTCACGCTTTCTGTGCAGTGCTACGCATCAGAATTCACTGAACGCACGCTGCGCGAGCAATGCGTCGATCAGTGAGCTGGAATACGCGAAGAGGGAATTTATGTAGTTCCTTTCGCTCGCCAACTTCCATTGGAAGCGCAAACCTCCGCCATGATGTCCTTTGAGCGCGCGTATCTTTCATCGGTTTTACATTCTCCATGAGGCGAGAGCTCAACTGTTGCATACCTTTGCAAATTCGCCAGCCCAAACAACACGCAACGTCATCGTCCAACAGAAGAGATACATCATCAACGTGGATGACGAATCCACATGTCTCTCCGATCGATCAACAAACGACGTCATAAACGAAAACTGGTTAATAAGCGCATTGACACCAGAACAAGTAAGGACATAGAAATCTTTTTACGGATAATGTCACCGCATGACCGTGAATATTGAATGCATCGAATCATACACTTTTGACGATGTCAGTGCCACTCTTTACGAAAACGAGACCACCGTGAACTGATACCAAACGCGATAGAAACAATACACGCCAGGTGAGGCATTGTACGGTAGCGCTCATTTCGCAGAGTTTCGCCGAAGTACATTTATCCGCCGGGTTGTGCGCACGTACGAAATACGGTTAAATCGAATTTTACGAGCGCGCTTTTGAGGTCAGGTCTATTTGGGATAACACAAACGGTAACAAGATACTAGAGGAGGCAGGCTCGTTGAGGGGTTGAAAAGAGGAGGTAGCAGAAGGAGGCAGGCGGCAACGGAAGCGGGAAGGGGTAAGCAGGTATTATCCGCGAGCGTAATACCGATTGCGAGATATAAATCTCGGTTACCCCGCGGTATATCGACGTTTACAGATATACACGCGGGCCCGCCGTGAGAACAAAATACTATAACGGGGCTCCTGTCGTAAATTATGACGTAAACCGTGAATACCTAATACCGTTTTCGTTGTTGCCGCGCGATCGGCCCGAGTATGCCATTAACGTAATCCAGATGGCACGATAAAGTGCAAATTGGGCCCTCCGATCGTAATCTCCTCGCCACACAGATTGATCACCACGCATCGTCCACGATACTGGATATAACTCTCGTGGGGTATTCCGCGGCCGATCGTCCGGAAGTAATCGGTCTCGAGTTAATTTCCTTTATCGGGTGGCGGCAAAAGGGATCGTTGGTCCTTGTCGCATGCGGGATGCCGTTTAAAGTTTTGCCCGAAGACGATCGGGACACGAGAAACAGATAGCAGCTTTGCGTAATAGCTTGCGCAAACTCCGCGATCCGTGCGCCAAAGTATCTATCTCTAACGCCCGGTGTAATGCAGCACGGCCACGTTTGAGATACGATAGGTCATTTCTGTAACGACCGGTAAATACGGTGGCAATCATGCACCAGTGTTCCATGCGCGAGAATCTGTGGCCCTGTCTATAAATCATACGACACGTGAACTTTTGTATTCTTAAGCCTTTGCCGCTGAAACGGTGCAAAACTGAACGTCCTGTTGTGTTCGAACGCTCCGATGACAGTCAGGTTAAAGTTGTCAACACTCCGTACACAATACGATTATAATATAATGAATAAAAATATATCAATTAAAGATGCATATCGATTGGGATGTTTGATTTTAATTAGCCCATGCGGATGGCAATACTGTGAAACTATTCTCAGAAGAAAAACTGTATCTGAAGTAACAGAATAAATGGCCCTTTTCTCCAAATATGCACTAATTTGCTCACAGGTAACGATTTAAATTCGGAATAGCGCAATTGCAAAAAACGAAAGTGGGGAAATAGCCCACGGCGAAACATAAATATACATTTCATTGTACGTAATATCAAATAATACGTTTGCGTTTTTGACCGTGTTTTACAATACTCTCACAAGCCGAACGTTGCATTTGGGACGTCTAATTTGCGTAAGCGCGGATGTAAAACAATGTAAACGAACAAAGTCTTGCTGGCGATTCTGCAACAGCCGCGGGTCGATATCGTGAAACAAAAATGGCAGACATTACGCAGGCGAGTTTAACAGATTCTATCTGCGGAATCAACGTCAGGTTAACGGTAATGTTTTCAGAACGTGGCGCGGTTACGGTGCCACTCGCCGCGGATGGAACCTGTTCCCGGTCTACACTGCGGGACTACGAAGCGTACCGTCATATACAGCGTAATCCTACCGGGTGTACGGCACTGAAATCTGCAATATTCCTTCCCAATCTCATTTGGACTTCAAAGAGCGTTTGTCGGAGGAGCTACAGATGTGAAAGCAGGATGTTTCAGTGCAATCTCAGTTCCTACTTAACAATGTATTATCTCCACCGCGAGGATCGCCCGATCTTTTAACCTGCGACCATTTCTAGGTACGAAAAACCGGCGCAAAAGAAATGTTAATAAACGCGGGCCCGATTACCGCGCCGTAGACATTGCTACCTGTGTATATCGTTAAAGGGGTGCTCGTATTATTTATGCGTCTGTAATGTCGCGTTTTCGAAAATAATGAAGGAACGCTCACGATTTTCTAACAATGAAAAACCGAATCGCGTGTAAAGTACGCTCTTTCATTATAAATACTGTGAATCCGCACGCACGAACTGTTACGGCTCTAAAATGTGGTTCCGACAAAGGGTGCTCCCTGTTCCGCGCGCAAGTATCGCGATAACGGAATCCCTCACGAATACGGGAAAACAATTATCCCGCTCGGAAACTCGCTTCGCCCGAAATCTTTTTCATGCCCACGCCCGGGCCTTGCTTCGACTTCGCAAACTTCATATCGGCCCATAATGGAACGCGTTTTACGAGAGAAAACTTGGTCCGCCCACTGCCCTACACGGGTATAAAAATTTTACTGAGACCCGGCAAGACTCCAGCCGGCAACGTAAGGGGAACACCCTGTACAATTCGCGAGCTTCGTGCTCACGTATAGGTTTCCACGGTCTCCGGAGCGCCACCATCAGAGACCGGAGCAACGTTGGCGCACTGGCAGACATTGACCCCCCAACTACGGAGGGTGTTTCGGAGGAGCTTGCCAAAAAGAGAGAGCAACAGAGAAAGAGACGTCGGCGAGCGAGCGAGAGCGAAAAGGGGTGAGCGGCAGTGAGAAGGGAGGTCCAGGAACCGGCAGCGTCTACCAACCCTTCTCTTCCTCGCGAAACCACCTCGCCGTCCCTTTCCTCATACTACAAACCCCCCGACCCTGCTTTCTCTCACTGTCCTTCTCCATTTCTATCATCGCCCTGCCTCTTTCTTCATCCCCTGCCCTTGCACACTACTCAACTATACCACTCCACAACTACCCATTCTACATCTTTCCCTTTCCCACTCTATCCGTCTTCGCCTCCTACTCCCACCTTCTCGCTCTCCTCTTCTTTACTTCTCCTTGTTCCAAGTTCGTACCCCTCGGCGTATCCGTATTTAGCGATTCACCCTCTTTCATTAAGGACGTTAATGATGGTTACCGCCGTCGTTACGAGTCGACCAACGACTATAGGTGCCGGGAGAAGCACGCTCTCCGGCGCGCCGGTTAATACGCGCGTAATTTAATACATACGTCGTCGTCGATATATCGCCGAACTTACGACGGCGAAAGTGTACTCAATGAATGGGACAAACACCAATGTTAACTCGGGAACGGCGGCGCGTCGCGGCTAAATTATACGTCATTTGGTGCGGACTTCTCGGTGGATGTCGTTAGATACGCGTAAGATGAATTGGTCTGATATCGCATGAACCGGTCATAATAAAGTTACAAGTGACGCAGTGAAACTTCCCGGGAGGAACTTGCCCATCAATGGTAAAAGTTTAACAAAGTTAGCCTCTTTAATACTAACGGCAGTGCTGCTTTAATTAGACTGTAAATCTGTAGAGATCAAACGACAGGAGTAAGAAACTTGCTTCGTAGGTAGGAAGGACTGATCAATATACAAAATGTCTCGTATTCCGTCAGTCTTGCTACGGTTTAATGTTGTCGCCTGGCAACACAGTAAACGTACTGAAATTAAAATGCTGAGACAAAACATTCCATCTTGCGTTAAAACGGTCTTACGGATTTAAGAGCTGTCGTTAAATGTACAATCGATACGGCGGGAGATGTCAAAGTCCCGGAGGTGGCCAACGCATGCTACTGCCCCCCGTTGATAGCTCTTCTTGCACGAGCACCCCATAAAACTCATGAGGGAGATGACAAAGTTGTAGGCAACTTTAAATCGCGCGAACGCACCCCATGTGAACGATTAACTGTTATCAGATTATTGCATCGCTGCACCCAATATGAATGGAATAATTTAGACGTTTACCGTAATTCATCAATCACAGAGCGAATTCTCTTGAGCTAACAAAGCAGATTTTCCAGGCACCGGAATATTATAACAATATATTTTTTCAGATTATAATTTATGTCTGAATAAATTTCACTCAAAGCTTAACATACATTTAAACTACAATCTATTTTTCGATATATGCTTTATCTAACACTGTATAACAAACAAACAAAAACTTTTTTATATTTTCTTTTTTTAATATGCGATTCATTTTCATTGTCCTGAGTACTTTGGAAATATAAGGTCCCGAAAAATGGTTGAATGTATCGTTGGTGCACACACATATACACACATACGCAATCGGATCACGTGCCTAGGCGTCATAATAATTCACAGGAACAGCTACTGCCTCCTTCCACGAATTTGTAAACCCGCCTGATTCTAATCGATGCCAGGAAAGTAGAGACACGAAAAAGCTAGCCCGTACAAAAAGTTGGAACCACTAATCTTCTCCCTCCTCAGCGAAGCCTAAAAGATAAATGGCTAGCAATTCTTGTCGGACATTCCAGCGACAATGATCTAAATTTTACAGGCTGGACTGTTTGAAGTTGCCAGTGAACAGTTTAAAATATCACAAAACAATAACTAAAATGCACATTTTATTACGTGTCAGTAAAAGCTATTTTAATGGGAGGCTTTCATAATAGCATTGAATACGTCCTCATGTACGTAGTTTTACAAATGCTCAAACTGTCAACACTGGAACATGTAAACAAAATCTATTACAAAAGAAGGGCTTGCATATTGAATGTTAAAATCGAATTTGGCCGAGTGTAACGGAAATAGGGGTGTCACCGAAAACGATTGTTTCCGCCACTACTCCTCTGGAAATTCAATTGTATATCACTAACTCGCAATGTATCATATGCAAAGTAACAACAACAATATACATGTATACATCGAATACATTGTGTTAACGAAATATGTTTACAACGCTTTATAAAGGCATTCAGATGCTTATGCAACCTATTTTCTTAATGTTAAGGAACACCACATTATCCTACCAAGATGCCGGCGACTGTTATACCAGCGTTGATATTACCAAATAACGATTGTATCTCACAAACCATGTTCGACACCATTTAACATGTGGTGCAGTGGAACGAGAAATCGCGATACGAGGATCGAGCAAGCCATTACAACACATAATACGCTTACGAGCCAGCCTTCGTCTAACTTTCCTATCAGGAGCATTAATCGAGACAGTGACAAAATTTCGAGAAGCTTCTCCAAATTAACGGGCGCGTCATTGTTTGATAGCGAGAGCATGCATCTCTTACGTAGGATGCTTTGATACGAACGTCGACGTATGAGTAGGGAAAGATCACGGGTGTGCAGCCGACATCTATTTTGTACGTCAGAATTATCCTTACACTTGGCTGCGTCTGAGGTAAACCACACGTTTCAACGGCCAGACACAACCGGCCGCCCCTGCCACCTTCACGAACCGATAATTCTCGAATAACGTAGGTATCATTCGCTCTTCGCGCCATTACACCGACTCCGAATACAAAGGACCTTATCCCGACGGAGAGTTCAACTGTTACCGATCGTTCAACTCGAAAAAGCCACCCGTGATTCTAATCACGCCAAACGCGCAAATCTTGTACCGCGAGTTTCGAAATTTCACGTAAACATTTACTCGGCTGGAATGCCAGCCGGCAAAACCGCAACGACGCAAAAGTTGCCACGACCGAACGCGACGACCGCTAAGATAAGCATACCGTGTTTTTGCCGGCTTTTTCACGCCGACACACTGAGAGTTTCCCGGAGACCGGATGACACTGATTACAAATATACAGAAATCCAACGTGCCAGCATTACGAACTCAAAGCAATTTTTAACGTATTTCCCGTCGAACATGAGACACCTCCGTCGTATGAACGTTTAACGTAACTTACGTACCACATTCGGTTTCCTAAGTGCGTGCAGTTTCCAAGCGCGTCCGCTCTACACCGTCATAAACAACTGAGCAAGGTTGTACAGTCTGGTGAATCGCGGCAGGTTTTGCGCCTTCCCCAAAAACTGTCGTACGAAAGTCGTATCGTTCCCTCGCACTGGAAAATCCGTTTCACTCACCACACCTCACGGGGCGACGCGCGATAACACACGGCACCGCTCGTGCGTGCCAACTTGAGTTGCGACTGCCGGCGCACGCCCTGACTGCGTCGAGCGACGTAACGTTTCACGCGAAGTGTACGGCGATGTGCCACTGAGGACGCGCCAAGTGTGTCTCGACCGGCGTATATCTCGTGATAACAGTGTGTTCCACGTATGACCGAGTGTACGAGGAAGCGTGACTCCGCGTGCGACGAGGGTTGAACCGCGGTTCGCCGATGACTGCCGATGATGCTCGGTCACAGGTTCGGCCGGCGGCGCGACCAACCCCTCTGCCATTGCGTCTGCGCAATCCCGTAGACGTGTCATCCCCACCAGCCGAGGGTCCTTTCATAATGCCTCGAAAAGGTAGTGTCCGCGACAAAGGATAAAAGCGTCCTTTCTGGCGCGGTTTTCCGAAAAACGGATTCGACTTATTTCACCCGGCGTATCGCGCGGCGCGATAAAACAGCCCCTGTTAGCGCGCGCGATTCCACCCCCGCGCGACCAATCATAGCTGTCCGACTTTCGATTGAGAGCGGCGGGCATCGATAATGCAGTCGTATGCGGGCTAGAACGATCGCGGCGTCGTTATTAATTATTCGGATCAGCGACTGGTCGTTTATGTATTTCTTTATCGCGAGGATTAAGAATCTGTTTTGACGGCTGCGTTTTCTGCACTGGACCTGATAATGCGGTGTGGAGGTGTTCGGTCGCACGTGATTCGTGTCGTTACACGATTCTCTTTGTAAACAAAGTGACGTGGGTTGACTTTGTGACTCGATAATGGCGTGTATCGACGATGATGAGTATCAATGACGCGGAATAAAATTAACTGTGTAGGCGTAGTTAGACTTTTTAATAACAACGGATCTACTTGACGCGGACGTGGACGCAGCTAATCGGGTAACGTGCGTAATTAGCGTGCAATGTGTTCCGGTTAAAAAATAATGTGTGGCTTACGAGGCGAATATGTCTTCCACCGGGAAATGTCATTTTTGACATCGCACGCGCGTGCTATATCGGTCGTGTTTATTGGCCGTTCGTACGTTCAGTGAATTACATCGCCCGGACTGCTTCCCCGGCGAGTTTCTGCGAGGCATGCATAATGCTCCAAACTGTTTCCCTACTCCGATGAATATGAAGTTTTCTACAACTATTGCGGTCCACTCGTAAGGAAGATTTTATCGGCTCCTCCATCATCGCGCAAAGAAGAATTCCCGGCATTCTTGGTGAGCGAATGAAACATTATTAATGCACACGAAATACATTATTTCGGAACTGGCAGCACGTGAAATAGTAGCGAAATAGCAGGACAGCACTACCGTTCAACAGAGACACTTTTACGAGAAACAAAATACCGGTTTCGTTACCGGCGCGTTCTCACGTTCGACACGTACGTCTCGCCCTAGCAATGACATATGTCATTGACACGTGTCAGCTCGGTATACGGTCACCCTTTAAGTGGTTCCCGCACATCTTCAATATAGTCTACCGATGGACTGCGAATTATTTAAACCTGTCCCACCGTTTGCCGCTTACTAAATTTCTAACCGCGTGTCCCTAAAATTCCAGCTAGCACGCTAGCATAGAAAAACCAGAATTGTGCTCTTGTGAACAGATATATGAGTAGGCGAAAGTTTACCCTCGCATCATGACATATGTGACGTTGAATCTACGAACAGCCAGGGGCGATAATAGGGGAAACTCGGCTAATTCCATCATATTAAGGAATCAATTGCATCGATATAATTCAATGGACGCCACGTTAATATTTTGCATCGAATGCAGCCAACAATCGTGAAATTACATCTGTGTATAATATGACTGATCTACACATCTATTATATAAATGCATTTGTGTAACTGGTGCAACTGTGCGGATCAAGTTTCTTCAAAAATATTACCAAATTAAGCATATCATAGAATTAGCCCAATGCTGCGTACATGCGTTGCAGGGCAAAAAAAATGGGAAATGTTGTTTCAGTGGAAACTGCAACGTTAATGAAAAAACAGATATCGATGACGCGAACAACTATATGTTGGATAAAACGAATTGTTACCGTCCACTCCCCTGAGCATACGACTTGTCCTAAGTCCATTAAAAGTATATTCTTAGCATTGTCCCGACTTTTCCGTTAAATGCGCCCCCACCACGCCCTCGAAATGCCCGATTGAGTTACGTTTACGTTTGTGCAACCATAGCCGAGCGGAAAGTAAGTTTAAAGAAACGCCCCGAACTTCCAGGTTTCCGCTATAAAGTCGACCTAATAACGCTTTTTAGACAAGTGCGTAAGTTCGCGAATTTTACAATAGCCTTTACGAGCGGAACCGAGCTAGAACGGGAAAATTGGAAAATGGCCTCCGTAGTTGAGGCAGCGACAGGTTCCTTCCGAATGATTAACATTCTGACACTTACGAGCCGAACTTTTTGAATGTGCGGAAACAATTGCGTCGCCACGAGTTTCTGACAAAACGCGCAGAGACGAAAACCGTTTCTTTTGATGCAATTCGCGCCTACTCGCAAATGGAATCATCATCGTAGTTTGCAGCAAACGGATACGCACGTGACGTCATTAATTACCGGAGGCATCGACGATACGCCCGTTTAATCATGCTTTATCGTCTAACCGATTACTAATTCATGATTTTCATGTTACAATGCGGTACTTCGAAATTCATCCGCTTCGCCGGTCCGTGTAACGAATAGGCAACGTATATAGAAATTTACTATACTGTTCAATCATCGAGTAAACATTAGTCCATTAGTCAGCTTGGAAACCTGCCTAAGGATAATACTATATGTAAACCGCTTCGGACAGACATCAAGTTATGAAACAAACAAGCCATCGGGTTTAAAGGGACGTTTGCCGTACATATGAAATAATTCTGTTGTAACGGTCAAACGTTAATTTCCTTCTAGCCAAACGAAATACCATCATGACCAGTAGTAGCCTCAACCCGGATAATTCCACGGCGCCGATGTGAATGGAAAGCATTATGCCGACTGAAAGTGCAGCTCACCTTCCAGGAACGACGTAATATCTTTTAAATACGGGTATTGGCGACTGGTAGATACACACTTTTGGCCGATGCATCGACGCATCGATGACCCAAATCGGAATTTATTAAACCGCGAGACATAAAGCTTATCAGGGAAAAATGGAAGAGGAGCGAGCGATCGTGTCTACCCATAAGTAGCGATCTCAGATAGTGGGCGGACCCGCAGCTAGCTTGCATAAGATATACCCAGCTCGTATGCAGCACATATACTCCGAACCGCTATCCCAGTACTCCTCTTTGCTCTCGTACGCGCGAAGCGTGTTTGTATGTAGCGAGGTATGACGAAGATAGTGAAATGTGGTGCACACGAATGCCGCGGCGCAGCGCACTACTGGCGTGAAATTATTCGTGTGCAGATAGCTCGACTTAACGACATCCAAACGCGATACTTCAAGTACTGCTACCGTATGGAAGATTAAGTTCGGATAAGGTACGCATACATTTTTGTTATTGGATCGCGTAACTTCGTTTGTGCCCGATCGGCTCGCATCGCGTTACTCCGATTAATTACTCCTACTCAGAGGGAGTGCGTCGATATCGGCTCGCAAAAAGTCGACGCGCACGGCCCCACACTGATTGGCCGGCTTTAAGGACAATTGGAATATCGACGCCGGTCAGCGTAAATTAAAACCCTTTTAAACGGCAGCCGAACGCAGCTACGTTCGGCAGCGCGGTAGAATGACAATTGAAGGAAGCGCAGTCGTTCGCGGCCGAACCTCCCCATCAAATGACCGGCTCCAAGGAATCGTTAATCCGACGGGATTACCCCACGCAACGTGCTTATCCGCGTGAGATGATTTTCTTTTTTTCCCTTCTCGTCTCTCTCCCTCTCCTTCCCTCCTTTCCTACACTCCTTTCGTCTCGCCTCTATCGGCATCCCCTTCGCCATGAGAATTATTGCTAGTAATTGGCGATGCGCGCATCCCGTGGAAATGAAATTCCTGCTGGCACACGGATGAAAAATAGCTCCGATCGATACCGTGACGAGCAGTCACCGATAAAACGTATTTTCCACGACGTTATTTTTGCGATACTCGCGAGGCGGTTAACTCGTTCACGTTCGCGGGAGGGTAGAATGCGAGCTCAAAGCGCAAAAACAAGCTCGCAGACAAGCACAGGCTGTCGTCTATTCCCCACCTCGAAAATACCCCTCTCTTTCTAGCGTTCTGTCTTCGTTCTCTCTCTCTCTCCGTATCCTGCTCTTCCACCCTCTCCCGATCTACCTTCTCTCTGACTGCCTTTCGCTGTCTCTCCGTCTTTCGTCTCTCCCTTTTCCGTTTCCTCCCTTTCTCGCCGTCTCTATCTCTCCGCTTCCGTCCCTATGACTTCTCTGTCCCCTTTCATAACGGCGGGGCAAGGCGAGATCCTGCACGGGGCGGGGCACACGCCAAGTAGGAAATGGGAAAACGAAATGAACCGTGAATAATGATGTATTGCTTTTAATGCCTCATGGTTTACAAGAAGAGAGCACCGATCTTCGGAAAATATTAACGTCAAAGGTGCTTCCTTCATTTTCTCCGACCCCGACGTCCTCGTTGAAGTCTAGGATCAAACGACTCGCGACTCGAGTTCTACGGATAACGACTTTTTCCAACTAGCAACGCCGTTTCAACGGCGACCTGAAGAAGGACAGGATCCACGGCAACGGCGAAGTATCGCAATGAGATACAACGATTATTATTAATTCAAGTATAGCCGAGTCGATATGTGGGTTGAAGTTGAGAATCGATTGGCGATATCGCGCAGGTAAAAGAGACGATCTAACGCGAAGTAACCGTGATCTATGAAGTAAGGCAAACGGGCATCTACTCGCACTGTTAGTCAAATATTCTCTAACACCGATCTACCGCGTGTAGACACAGCAGCATACGCACGGCGCGGTACAAACATGTCGTTCAGGCGTACAAAAGGAATCCGTAACTCAAAATTTGTGAAGGGGCCTCGCTTAAGAGTAGCTACATGCTAGATGGTGAAATGAACTTTTCGCCGAACGAATTCACGTTATTCCGCTTATAAAGACCGCGAGACGAAAGTGGTCAGCGAGCTGCTTGCCGATAAACATAAACGTAGTGCTTAGCCAAGCTGGCATTCAAATACGTATATCTTAGCGAAAATTACATAAAACTGTGTCGTCCAATGAAAATCCGTTTCCCAACGGTACGGTAAAAAGTGATAAAACAGAACGATAAAGCTTTCAGGATCGTTTTAAAAGTGGCCACGAGGAGGCTATTGTTACATATCATTCACACTGGCTGCTTAGAAATGTGGCGAAATAACGGGCCGCACGTACTCTCGCCTCGGCACCCGTGAGCGCAATTGATTTATCCGTTTTTCAGTCGAAGCCCTCCCGCAGTCGAAGTTGCCCAAGAGAGAACCTTAAGTATCCCTCACTTGTTCGCTGGGTGTTCGACAAACTATCGCCAAAGAAGTTTTAAAGCTGACCGAAAGTGCCGCCGTCGGCAGACGAATGACTAGCGACTTTTGTTCGCGAAAAGTCCTGTTCCGTCCCGTCCCGTGCATGGATCTGTCCGCCGTCTTAACTAAGGGACCTACTTCGGAATTTCTTAAGCATCGAGACGCTCGCTCTCACAGTCTGCTGCCCAAACTCATCGTAAGCGTAGCGCAAAGAGAACCTGAAATTGACTCGACAGGTACAGAAATTCGCGCGCCCGTAATTACACGAAGATAACGCCGTTGACGTCGCTATCGCCAACCGTAGGTACACGTTAAATATGAAACACATGTACCATTTCCATAAAGCGAGTAACGCACTGGCATGTCAAACGGTCGTAAAACAGATTCCACCTCGCAGTCGTAACACCAGCTTATGTTAAGGTACTTAACTGTATTTTATTCATATCCTTTATAGCCCGTGCGAATAATGAAGACGTTACCGTAACGCACGGAGTTACTTCGCCGAAAGGTTATTTCCTTTTTTCGACGTTCGGTCGGTGAACGTTCGAAGCCTCCTGCCGTTTTCCTCGGAGCGAACGATCGAGGGCGAATTCACGGTGATCGTTATGACAATTACGCCGATCCTGCGAATAATACGAAATAAAACAGAGGGAACAACGCGACGAGCCCCAGTACGACGACGGCTCATTTACTCACCCGGAAGAATCCGTTCCGCGCAACCCTTTTCACGAGTGAAGGAACTAACGACGAGCGATTTACGATGTCAAGGATCGGTTCGCGTATATAAAATCGGGAAACGAGACGCGAAGGACGATTTTAAAGTCGTCGCGTACTGACCCCAAGCGCGACAAAGCACTCGACTCGGTCGGGACAAATCGCCCGTGAAATAGGAAAATTCGCCTGCGTCCTACGGAAAAGTCGCAATCGTTTCTGGAAATTCCTGCGACTCGATCTTGTTAAACGTTCGCACACATGCATCTCGCGCGCACGTGTGCCGCGAGTACGCATCGTAAATACACGCGAACGGACTCCTCCCGACCAGAGTCCCGAAATGTCTACGTATGCGTGTAAGCACGTAGTCTACATACGAAATGCTTTGCCGACCCTACGCACACGCGTGTGCACATTCATAAAACATGTATACAATAAACACGGCGCCAGAGTCGGCGCGCTTGCGTGTATTCAACTGTAAGCTCGAGCAGTGGGAGAGCTTTTGGATCGATCCTTCAGCTTTATCTCTGTGTTGGCGAAGAGTTCCAAGGGGCAGGGGGGGACCTTCATTTATAGTGGGTGGTCAACCACCGTCAATGAATGCAAGCGCCTTGACGACCGGATGTTTTTTCTTACTTTGTACGCTTTATTACTGCCGCTACAGCGTTCCAATTGGACGAGGCCTCTCGCCTTTCCATAAGCCACAGAAATATCCACCGGGACAACTGCGTTTGACACGGAGCTTTGATATTGATTAACACATTGACTGCCGCGCAAAATTCAGTAATGCTTCGTTAGCGGTCGTAGCGAAATAATACCCCGAAAAAGAGGTTGAATTTTTATCCCGCACTCGTGCCATTCGTTAGACGACAAGTTGCGCTGAAAATAGATCACCGCTTGACCTGTCAAGATTTACAAATCCACAGAATAAATTCATATGGAAACGTGCTCGCGAAAAGTAAATAATGGTTTAGAAGTCCTACGTGCTTCATGGAAATGTATTTCTCCTAATCAACAATTACGTAATGCCGTTGCTTCTCAGAAGTTACATTGAATGAGTAGGCTATTAAATTTTCAGAAGCGTTCAACGTCAAACGAGAAGTTTACAAGAAGTTCCCTTAACAAGCTCTATCTTCATGCTTTGCGATCCTTTGTTTCGACACGTTTATAGACGTTTATAGACCTAACGATACGCATTGTTCCGAAAAGCTTGCGCGGAGGCTGTTCCCTGTGCATTCCGACGCTTTCATCCCGCGAACTACATTCACAAGCATGCATTTAATGTATGTGAACGACAGCCGATTCGTCGATACTACACTGTTCAGTCTACCACGGTTCGAAGACATATTGCATGTCACGTTAATCTAGTCATTTTCTGAAACCAAAGTAAATGACAAATCAGTATCACAGTCTTTTATTGATAATTTGTGAAAAAAACGACATTTCCTAATTGACTTTATCGTTCGTCGGCGAATAAATTGTCATTTGCGATTGAGTTCGCGTGTCTATAACATCAATTACAATGCATTATCATTGCACTTTCACATCCTAAAAAAAAATCTTCGTTGAATTATTTGTGATTTTATACGAATCGTACCGGGATTTTCGTGCGAAAGACAAAGTCTTCTACCGCGCCATTTAAGCGTTTTTTACAACCCTTACAACACCATCTAATCCTTCCAACGGGTGACTATTTCATTATCGTTCTCAAACAGATTTCATACTACGAACAATAAGCAAGAAAAATAAAACGGTCATTATGAATCGATTGAATTCGTTTTTTACACGATCGGCAGTAAGTATACGCATACGAAAGAAAGGAAGGAGGATATAAACCGCACATATGCACTACTATAACGCAACGCTGCACGCAACTGATATTGTGTAAACTTTCGTATTTTGATTTTATATTTTATACGAAATCTATTTTTAATAATCAAACGCAATAATTACAACAAGACAACAACCTACGCGGGGATAAACGATTGGAATTTACGTAAAATTAGTGAGATGCTTCAAACTTTTGACCCCTCGTATACGCGTAAATGTGTACTGCGAAAAATGACAGAAACATACTTTGAGATGGCCTAGTTTTATTATGGTCTCAAATAAGAAGATTTAAAAAACGCGCAGGCATTTAGCAGCATTTAATATAGACATCAGACGACATGTTACAAGGTTATACGGCTTTGGATACGAAAACATATGAATTTTTCCCTTGCCTTCGTTTAGCATAGCGGGCACTGTCGTCTGCATGCCGCGAACGTCGGTAACAACGAGAAAGTAATAACCACACGGGAAAATGACAAATTCGCTGCAAATATTGCAGGGAACGTTGTGCGCATCGTAAATCTACGTTATGGCTATAATGCAGCTCGTATAACGATTTTCAGTGCTGCGCGTAAGGCGCGAAAGGGTTCCGTGGTTTCTATCCGGGAAAATACAAGAAATCTCCCGCTATAAATCTCGCGATAGCGTTAATGTCCCTACAAGTTATTGCTTTATCTTCTTTAACGCTACTCGAGAAAGTAAAGCAAACCACTTTCCCTCTTTGCGAAGTTTCACCCGGCGGTCGTAACTTCGTCATCCATGCCCAAATCTCGAATATGCGAGAGAGATTAATTTTTCGAAAGTTTGCATTTTACGACGTACCGCCTGCGTTACGTCTTTCACGAAACATGACGTCCGAATCGAATGTGGCACCGCAAAGTAACGTGGCAGCGTAACATATTTAAGCGGTTCCAAGGAAGAATCACATGAAAGTACCTACATTGTTTATGCTTATCAATTGGATAACGTATCGAATGTATGATGGCGAATAAACACACAAACGGAAGATATTTAAGCCGTTTTAAGGAGAAATTGCATAAAGGTACCTGCATTGCTTATGGGTACCAATTAGATAATGAGCGCAGCCATTGAAATCGTTATTTCCACCGAAAGTGAATTAGATTACAGATCAAATTGCACGTTAATCGTAGATTCGATACGCGCCACGTAGACTAATTACGTAAATACCGGCTAATATCGTTCGGTCCCGCCGAATATTATGCCGTTCCGTTATTCCCGCGGGTGTTCGATATGAATCAGCAGGAGCCCATAACAACATACAACGAAATCCCACTTAGTTTTGCATACACCGAATAAAAATGAATTCTGCAAAGGAAGCACGCCCGATCGAAAGGGAATTCGCGAAACTTTGTCTGGGCAGGAAATTTTCCATGAACGCTTCAGGTGGAACGCCCTATAGACAAACACATCCCCTGCTCAAACTTACATTACGGTGCTCAGACGCGAAACGTTTCGCAACAGTACCCGCGCGCGGAGACAGAGATATGTACGGCGGCGTTTATACATGTACCAGACATGTACATGGCTACAGAGTATGTGCTAGATATGCATGGATATTCGTGCATGTACGATAACGCCGCAGAAGCACGTGATAATAAACGCAGAAAGATAATGCCTGTCGCGCTTAGAAAGGAACAACTTGCCGCCGTGAATCGTCCGAAGTGCGCGAGCGTTTCGCGATGATAAATTTAACCGCTTCCCGACTTCGGCCCGCGATTTTATTAGCTCGCATACAGATGAAATCAATCGAGACGAACCGAAAGACCGAATAAATCGGGGCCAATCGAATCGACGAAATCGATAGAAGGAGCTCTTTGTGACAGGCGTACGAAAGAAAGGTCGGTGATTTTATCGGCGAGCTTCGCGGGAATGATTTTATTTGACAGGAGCGTGAAATCTGCACGTTCGGATGTTCAGCGATGAGTCAATTTTGAATTCATATTTGAGGGCAACTGTACGAGTAACCCGCGTACCAGCACATGTACCGTGTACATGGTCGAAACTTACGGCTCAGTTGCGACGGTTCGTTAAATTTTCGAGCCACCTAATACCCTGTTAGCGTTGGTAACACGGTTGTCACCAGGCCTTTAATAGCGTTGTCAGAGGATAGAGCCTCTTATTGTTGGCGCTAATGCACAGCAGCGTGGCCTGCTACTGTTACATGACTTATAGTACCATCGACAGTGCTGATTATCCTCCGACCGAATCGGTCACCGATCAATTAGTCAACGTGTCAACGATGGGTGAGACTAATTACTTTCACGGACGCCGGTAACGCACGTTGTCCTGTACGCAGCATGTTCAGCGAACGCTGTATAGCATACTTTCCGACGCTGCATCTAACTGAATCCCGTTTCATGCTTACACTGTTTCGCGACGATTCACAAATTATGTATAACGCATAGTTGATCGCAATAAAATGATTAAAATTCCAGCAAAATATCTATCCATCAGACGCGTTCCGTATTCAGAGCTATGAAGTTAATGTAACTAAAAGTGAACTGCTAACTACACTCCTACGCGTGCCGGAAGTTTTAAAGTGTACTTCAATATATCTTACGCGATCTTACGCAGAAGGCAGAAGAAAAACTCGTGAACTTTCGCACTCGCAACTGTTGCGAAGACGCACCGATACGTAACTTGACCGCATTAGTAGGAAGATTTGGAAACGTCGTCACATGAGCTTTCGCACCATTAGACATCGCTAGAGAGACCGTGAGGTCGCAAACGACGCGCTCGTCATTAACGAGCGACGACTGCTCCATTAATCAACAAACTAATTTGTATCTCTCTTTACCCTCCTGTCTCGTTCTCGATGAGATCGGTGAGCCGGACAATCCGGATAACGCGAACGTTCCTATGCAGACGTCGCCGTATGTATTCATATAAGCATGGCCGATACCGGCTCTTCCGTTACACGCCTCTGGAAACGGATGGCCGGTATTGACTTTCATTTCAATATTCAGTTTCTTGAATAAAACAACAGGCACTGACCGCCTGCCGGGCATCGAACGTCATCGGCTCTGTATATTTCGGCGTTCTCATTGCTGCATAAGCATATGTTCGTCTCGTGATAAAAATAAATGTACCGCTGCTTTGAAAGGTAGGAAACAGTCGCGTTTAAGGGACCGTGCACAAGTTAACTACCGCCTACGCTATTACTGCGATTTTCTCCGCACCGTGCGCCCGTCAAAGCGACCCGCACAAAGTGCTCGTCTACCCTCCCCGGCTATCGCCGCATTGACAAGTACAATGAGAAAGATTTCAACGTCCGACTTTTCGCTCCCCTATGCAACGCCGAGGCTGATCAATGTTTCCCAAAGTTCGCGCGAATACGTAATTAACGCTTCCATTCGAAGTCGGGACGAGAAAGGACTAATTGATCGCCGGGAACGGAACGAAACGGTACCAACTCGCCTTCTGATGCTGGCTCGACCCGCTTGTGCAAACTGTTACGTACATAATGTAGGTGCGCGCGCACGTACGTACTCTTACACGTAGACAGAGCAGCACGCGCGCAGGGCACTTCGATGGTCTTTCGCACTAACTCTCTCTCTCTCGCGTGTGCTTTCGCTCGCGTGGCTGTGTACAGAGAATGTGGCCGACCAAAGCCCTGGCTCATATACGAGTGTTTAGACTTTAGGATGCACATGGGAACGTGCGAATCCAGGCGGCGCGGTAACCCGTATTAGGGTCACGTGCAGATTTGCCGAGGTGAGACCCTATCTTATGCGCCCCACGTACACTCATCTCCGAATCAGAGACCCGTCATAAACGATGCAAGGGATATGGCCTCCGCGAGACACTTTCAGTGCTGTGAAATCTTTCACGGAATACAATGAGGATTGTCCGCTGCTTCACGACTTCCTGCCCGCACGACGGACGAGCAAAATGCTCGACGGACAACTTGATGAAAGTTCAGCGATACGCTTGAACGAAATTCCGACGTATTCGATACGCTCCCCGTGTCGTGCGTAATCGTATCTCCGTCGACAGCGAAAGTTGTCGAAGCTACCGATTCTTCGATTGATCAGAATGTTTAACGAAAAACGCTAAATCCCCCGGCACCTCAACCTATTGAATGCATCAATGCCCTGGGTATAATATAGTTAGGCTGACTATTCTACGCGAAATATCTACCATGAATCTGCGGGACAACCTAGCTCATTTTTGAGACTCGAAAGTGCTCAATGTCAGCGCATTTAGGAAATCGGGGACAAGAGCGTATAGTTGCGCGTTGAAGGACCTGTGAAGGGCGCTCGAGTTATGCGAGGGGCTGCAATTTTCGGGCACCTTCCGACGTGTGCACGTACGGGTGACTGGGCTAATATGTAAGGGACGTCACTCCGGCCGCGTTTGCGAATGCGTTTGTGGATGCGTAAGCGATCGATGCCTCGGCAAGCGCGAATCCGTCCGTCCCGAGTGGAGTATGTCAGAATCGTGAAGTAGGCAAGAATATCCTGTTTCCGGACGTTTGCATCGATGGCCGTTCTTAATCGTTCACGAACCTATGCAGACCGTGTGTCGATCCGCGACGCCCTGTACAATAGATACAGTCAATTTCACGGAATGAAAGTTCGTTCTACATCCATCCTGGGTGGGAATAAAAATAGAACACTCGCCGTTGGAAGAGTAGCATTTCTAGCGAAACAATGTGCTGACATGATTTTTTTCAAATGTACTCTCTCGAACGATCTCGGGAAAAATAAAATCTTTGGCGCGTGCACGATGCAATATTGTGAAAAATGCGTATAACGTGTACCCTATGAAACGTAGGATACCGTATAGTCCACTTAGAGAGAAGAATGACTGTTTCGAACTCTAACCGAATAACTCGCCGGGCATTCTATGAATCAATAGTCAATGCATTCCGGGCAAATTGAAACGCTCCGATATGTACAGAGCAAATTAATTCTGGGACTGTGCCCGGTAATTCGTTAAAAAATGGAATCGCCTGGAACGTCGAACGGAGACCCGCGGGAGGTGGCATTATCAAAATCAACGACAGACTCTGAGCGCATTAGAGCCGCCGCAATTGCGCACGGTCGCCTGCTCGGCGTTCCGACAATAGTATTAATTCCCGAAAAACTTCTACCCGCTTAAAACCGACACCGGGCCGCGGTGCGTTTGCGACGATAATCCTCGGATATTCCTGTGTTCACATACGTCATGTACATACGCATAATCACGGAGGAGCGTATTCGGCATCGTGCGCAATGGCTACGCATGAAACTCGGCTATTTAATATCTGTTAAAATTATAATGTTCAACCTCGACGAGAATTCGAGTGCTCACGTAATCGAATCCCATGTTCGTAAATATATAATCGCACTTCAGTAACCGGTCGATCACTAGAGTACTCGCGTACACGATTTATGCTTCATCCCGATATTTCCGTATTGGCGGCAATTTACTGACGTGCATGTGTCTGAAATTCAGTGATTGCACGTCGAACTGAATTTTCGTCCGTGCGCGAGGTTTAACCACCGCCGGCGCCCTCCGGTACGTCCCTACTTTGCACTCCCACCGATCCCACCGCTACCGACCTCCACGTCGACGTGCAATAATGAAATGGGTTTGTAATTATGCAATGTAATACCCAGGATTGTGCCTAATCACGTGCATAGTGCCGCGCCGCGTATTACTCTCCGTCGACGAAATAATTTCGATAAATTCGCTCGTGCATCGATGACTTGCACATGTTGTATCGATTCGGAGATAACATTTAACTACGTCGTACATTCTATTTATTAACACATTTTGCCGCCAAGCCTCTTTGCTGCTTTGTCAGAAATTACGTCTTTTCTTGGGTAATCAGTGAACATACCCGATTCACAAATACACGTTCTTCAATATTGGTGTAAAAAAAAGCGTCGGCGTACTATGATTCTCTGTCGATGAAGATTTCATGTGGGAGGATTGTACGCGAACAACCGGCTGCGCGCCAAATATCAGCGCCTTCAAGCTCACATTCTTAATTCAATATTTGCGCCCAAAGTCCCGACGAAGTTCAAACAAAACTCTTCTTCGCTACATCGCGGGGATATCAATCTCTGGGTAATACGATCTTTCCGCGGACAAACCTTAATAAAGATACCCCGTTACATTCGCATTGTAAAATTTTGCTCACCGGTGCACTTCGGTATACTTTCCACGAAAATGATTTTAAACGGAATTAACACACCACAGTGTCGCATTAAAACCCACCCCATCCACGACATTAGTAAGCACGAATAAAAACCAACAAAGAGAGGACAATGTTTTATTCGGACGAATGACATGAAGAAAATAATAACGATAAAGGAAAACCAGTCAGCGAATCCCGCGAGTACTTTTTCCGTCGTCGTGACTATGTCGGCATTCGCATATAACACGAGATTATTTCTAATAGCGCCCTGAAATAAAAGAAGAATACAAGCCCGTAACGAGTTCCCGCGGAAGATAGGTGCACACCGTGGACAGAAACCGGAGAGAGGTGAACGTAAACTTTACATCTGACGGCGACTTTAAAGTTGTCTGATATGAAAGCGCCTCGATAGGTGAAACGCCCTAGGGACCCACGTCCCACAGTTATCCTCGACCTCCAGGGTCATCCCGGCTGACTTCACTTTTCACCCAGACGCGATGTCACGCGCGTCCGCAAATGTCGAATATCGGCGGTTATATATAGTGTACGAAAAAATCCGCGCTCGCACGAAACTCACGTAGGTCGCCGCTTTCGGTGGGTTCTCTGAATTGCGAGGCTAATTGCGAATTCATTTTCCGAAGCGGCATACAACGGAAAATTGCAACGGTCAGCACAACCGGAAGTAGAGTGCCGGCGTATTTTCCGTCGGCAGGTAAAATATGCGTAATTAAGCATGCAGTTTACACGATACGTTTGCGCAGAGTACGTTGTGAGCAACTACTCAATAACCGTTACATATCAGCAAACAGTGTCCTTCCTCAAACAAGCATTTACAAACAAATTCCCGCCTACTATCGATTTCGCGAAAGATCGTTACACGGCATCAATGACACTCTTTCGAAACATTTTCGAAGATCCACGCGTAGCCAAGAAAATTACGCGAATTATGCGTTTCCGAATAATGAAAGAATGTCAAATTTTTTCGCCAGGTCCGAACGCGCAGACATGCACGAATCCGCGCGCAATATCTTAGGAAACGGGCTCAATTGAGCACGCAAGATGCACTGCACAGTGCCGTATACGCGTCGATCAATGCACTTCACGCCACCCCTCTTCCTCTTCGAGTCGTTGCTTCACCCACCGACACTACCCACCCACGCTATCCCTTCTTTCGCTCCTCTACCCATACCCAACACTCGGTTTCGAGTACCGCGCAAGGATAATGACACTGCAACGAAGGCGTGCAAGGAAATCCAGAGAGTTAATTAGGAAGTACCATGGTATCAACCGGCGTGGCCGACCTCCTTCAAGGGGCGAACTGATGTAAGATGCACGAGGCGAGGTGCAGGCGCGACTTACGTACAAAGACCTTAATGTACACACTCGCGCACTTTAAAGGCGAAAGTTAGCCACTCGGGAGAGTTGAAAATTTGCTACTCTCCTTTGCGCAATCCGCAAAATTTGAGCGGTAGTCTCTGAGTAAGAGGATTCCAGCCTCACTCCCTACACGACAGACATATTTCCCAGACAATAAATTATTCTTAATACAGGAAATGTTTACGCGGAAAAGTTGTGCTTGCCGCTGTGAACCGGTAACTTCGCGCTCTTGCGTCTGCTCGAAATTAATTGGCAAGTTGACATTTTTCATCAGTCGGATGTAGCTTTGTTTTTATAGTCCCAGTTCCGTGAAAACGTAAAATGAACATCTAATCTGTGAACTCACCATTTGCCAGAAAATTATACGAAGAGTATTTTTATGAAACAATTGTAACATAAAGTATTGTGGTTACATGCTTTCTATGGAATTATTTTGGAACATCTGATTTCTTATTACGACCGAATTAATTGAGTTAACCTCTATTTTAGATGTTACGTATATGTACAGTTATTGCTGATTTCCGGTTGATGTTTAAACTTGAATTTCCACTAACCGCTGGCGAGGTTTGTAGCAAATGTTTGTAAAGGATCATAGTAAACGTGTCTAATTTCACAGCTCTGTAAACGCACATCAGCGCATTTCATAACAAATGATGTTACATTTGGCGACTACGCGTAATTAATAAAATTTCCTATCTAAATTCCGTGTTACAGCGGTGAAGTGACGAAGCTAATTGCGTTGCTTTCAAACAATATAACGAAATTAACGTCGTCACTCTTGACAGTGGCAATTATTATTAGCGCTTCACGAAAGGTATCGATGGCCAGGGGTGTAATTAAGCTCGCATTGCAAAGTTAAATTATCAAGCGGAACTGGGTCAAAGCGATTAAACGCGACTTTTCCGCAATAAATACCCTTAGCAGTGATAAATCTCTTGGGTGGAATTGAAATAAATATAGGACCGTTTACCTAATTATAACCCGAAATAAATGTAACTTAATGTGGATATTGTATGAAGAAGATTCGTAACATGAAAACGGCCCATTCCATAATATAAATATCTTAACATAGTTTCTCTCGTAATCAGTTCATTTAAATGAGACCTTTACGTAATGTGCCGTACACGTAACGTCGGCTCGTTGAACAGCGCAAAAGCGCAAAGTACGTCATTTTTATTTCATTCCGGCCGGATACAGGTGGATCGTATCGGCGAAAAAAATGTATACTTCGCTCGTTTATTGACCCGCATGCACGTATTACTGCCGGTGGGTGTACACGGATTTATTATTCATGCATGAATTTGAAACGCACGTTACACAAAATTGGTGCCCTAAAGGGTTCGCGTAGAGGGCTGAATATTACAGGCAGTTTTCAACACGAAAATCAATTCCTCTGTATTAGATTCATACATGATAAACGAAAAGAAATCGACCCGTAATGGATGTTTGTTTTCAGTGAGGAAAACATTGCTTCACTGATGCATCTAAATAAGTTTTGTTGAAGTGCACGAGATGATGGTAGACTCACCCAGTCCATCAGTGATATGTAACGACTTTAGAGCGGACATGTTGATTATAAAAGCGTTCCAAGACTTATTCAAGTGGACATCAAACAGACACATAGCTTTATATAAAAAATCTGACATAAAAATAGCATTCTACACAAAGTAAGTTCTTATTGAGAATTTGTAGATGAAAACAGTGAACTTTTGAACTTTTAAACAGCTAGTTGTATTATATTGAATCATAGCATATGCAATGCTAGAATTACTACTGAAAACATAGGAAACTTTTCGGACCAATACAACGAAACCTTATCGATAATTTAGCGATAATCAAATTTCGTTCATAAAAAATGTGTTGCAAAATAAACAATCAAGAAGGATAACAACAATTATGATATCCACTACATAAGATGACTGCATGACTGCCACGACCTTTGCTCTAGCTACACTGGCATCCAGAGCAGACAAATCGAACTTCACTTTCTTCCGATCGTCACATTTCGAGCAGTCACGATACTGTAATCCGGAACAATTTGTCCCTATAAACGCGCTGTCCTTTCATCAAAATCAAATTGGATTAAACCCACTACCGACTGTACACATCGACGTCAAATGGGACATCTGTTGTCGCAACGAGAAGCGACATTTATCTAACCATTGTAACACCGCGAAACGTCATGCGCATCATTCGCGATGAACATAAAATGTGACACGATTTTCGTCGCGTTTTGTCGTCCCTCTCGCCTATCAGAATGCGCGCATTTGGTATAAACGCATTGATACACGAATGAGCTTTTATCCCCATTCACACCCCTCTGCATTTATACTAAACGTGTGTAATATTAACTCGTCGCAGGTCATTGCCAGCCAGGCGACACGGCAGAGTGTGATTTCCGTTTCTTAAATATGTCGTGTGCCCATCGCCACACACCGTTGCCCCCGATTAGTGAATTTCGTGTGAGAAATTTGCATCGGAAGACGGGAGATAAAAAAATTGCAAAATGATTCGTGAAACGCCGATTGATCAGACATGCTCCGCTCGTGCTTCATGACAAGCCCGAGTTCTCCCTTTCAAGAATACTTCCGCCCGCGCAAGAAGAAGGGGGCGGCTCGTAAATCGAAATGCCTTTTCTTCGCGCTACATTTAAATCTTTATTTTCACGAGCGTATCCACTTTAACCCCTCGAAGCCCCGCCATCGCATTCCCTGGAGAATTTTCACCGCACGAAGGGTAGGAGGAAAATTTTTCGGCGCACACAGTGAAAAGTGAAACGTCAAACCGCCGTGGACGGATAGCAACCGAGCGATGTAACGTTGATAAACGTTCCTTGATGCGCCGCTCCATTGTAATCACTTATGCATACCAACACTACCGAGAAACGGATGTACATGGGAACGCGCATGGCAGATAGATATATTGTACCTTTACAGTTCTTACGTAAATTTAGGTCAACGCGAACTGACGTCGTAATATCGTTATTCGCGCAAAACGAACCAGCACCGGTAAATACATTTTAAGAAGTGCGCGAATATTTTCTGCCGACGACGTAGAGGACGAGCGTAAGAAAAACAGCGAATCGTGCGCGTTCGAATCACCTTATCCAAGCGAGCCAAACAATAAATTCGCGAAAGGCGCGAGAGGATGTCGCTCGCAGCGTCTGGAACTTTGCGTGCGAAGTCATCCGAACTCGAATTTATGCATCAATCCGATCCGCCTGGGAACGGGGGCAACGTAAGTTCCTTTTTCAGCCAAGCTGCCCGGGAGAAAGTTTTAGATCTCTGTCGAGAATACGAGCGCATGAGCAAGCATGTTCGTAAGCATGTTGATACTGGCGCAGGGAACAAGGTTTTAAGTCCTGCCCATATCGAATGTTGGGGGATCATATACACCCTCTTATAAAACTTGGCAAATACCGAATGTCAGATAAAATACGTCGAAAATGTACTCTTCGAGTCTATACGTTCGAACCGTGCCGGTGGAAACGTTGACTACAACGTTTTGCTATTATCGGATTCCCATTTCATAATATTCAAGCAATGAGCATCCACGTTTTCAGGGTCGATCGAGCCACCATTCGTTCCTACAGCGAAATCGTATCGCCATGACTTGCTATAACAATCGACATCATAGATATTCATTCATTAACTAATGGAACCACCCTGCGAGCCTTTTTGTACACAACTCGTTCTCTGTCGTCAACAGTCGCTATTGTTCGACATCAAAAGTCATATCATATTCTGATTATATGTACGACCTAATTAAGGGAGAAGGCCTTTTTACAGACGCTTTACAGCGGCCAGCAAGCATATCGATGTCACACAAGCGCCCTACCGAACAAGGGAGGGTGGAAACACGGAGACCGACCACCGAGAGTCCATTACTGTTTGGGGTTAACGATTATCGAATATCGACTGTCGCCCGTGTGTATTACCTACATATAGGATATAGGAGAACTCTGCAGGAGGATCGGCATGCCGGACGTATGCGTACAGGTATGCGGATACATGTCTATAGAGATTCAAAAAGATTCGAATTGTTAATCTATAATCAATGGAAGCCCGATATATTATAGTTATTGGCAATTACATAACGCGCCGTCACGCGCATTTCGAATGTCACTCTCAAGACACCTACAAGTTACACACAGAGACGGCCGAAGGTATACCGCGAACGAAGTATTTTAACTATGTAACTGCCTGAACTGCAGAATTCAACTGAGCTCATTGTGGTTAAAGCTCCGTCGTGCCAATGTCGGCACTTTTCTAATACCCTTCACAATTCCGTCATTATATCGGGAATCACATTCTTCCGCTGTGCGTCGATGCGGTTAACGGAATCACGAAACATCGACGGATAGAAGAGAGGGAATAAAATTGTCTCTCGAAATTCCCGTTGGGGCACGGCAGCGTCCGTCGCCTCGTCGGGAATGCTCCGTACGTCGTCGGCGGCTGTCGAGGTATTTATAAAGAAAAATCACGTCCCCGCGATCGCGTAATGAGATTTCGCAGCAAACACGTACAACCCTCTACTGCCGCCGGTGCACGCGGTTAATAACAAAAGGGACCTCTCTTTTTCTCCCCCGTCGGATATATTTCAAGTATTTACCCGCCGCGGTAATAAGAGAGAGGCTGAAGGATATAAAGGAAAAAATAAAGTGGAAGAAAGGGAAAGGCGAAGGATGAGATGCGCAAAGGGGGGAGACGGACAAAATAGGAGAGAAGGTAACGATTAATATCGAGTTTATTAATACGCGGACTCTCTGATGAAGAACCATTTCCGCGACCGTGACGACGACACCGATACAGGCCTTCACCCTCGACCACCCCCTCTCACTCTCCTCTCGTTCGCTCATCGTTCCTTAACGTTAATTTCCTCCGAGAGGTATCTCCTATTGATATTTGCCTTCTTTTACTGCGCACCCTTTGACCCGGGTGCCACGAAGTGGCCGCTTTTGCGACTCGATTACTCTCGGCGAGAATAAAGCGCAGCTCGTTATTGCGTTCATTAATTCGATGCCAAACGAGGAAACGTGCCTCTTAATGAGTTCTGTCTCGACGCTCAGTATCAAGTACGCGCAAATAGTCGGAGAGATACCCGCAGGAAGATGAGAATGAAAAACGTGATACATGTTGCCGGACATGTGCTGAGAAAAAGGACCGGCGAATTGCTCGGTGGCATATAACCGTGTCACATTGTTCGCGGAAAATTTTTCATCGACGCACCGGGCAACGGCCATAAGAAGCGACGCAACAACTATTGACGAGAGGCAAACGGAATTGTACCGGACTGGAGTGTCGGAAGCGCAATGGACGCGATGGATGCTGCGGATAATTTCTAAGTCATGCGGAATTTTTTCATCGACCCCTCGTCCCTCCTACCCACTTACATCGATGGCTCTAATTTCAGCGCGGACGAAGGATAAACAAGAACTGCTTTTGCCGCGCCAACTCGCTGACAAATATCAGCATACTCGTGAACAGGTCGCGTCATATTCAGTGAATATAAAGCGGGGCGAGTTTTCCACGTATCGCTTATTGGTATGCCAGTGACACGCGAGTCCAATTTCGTTACCGACGTCTGCGAATCGCCGAATATCATCTGCTCCATTGAAATGCCGACATAGGTATGAGACGGGATATCGCATTTGTCTCCCTGACTGCGTTACCTAAACGATCGCATTTTGGTGCCTTTTGTTCTCTCACACGAAACGTGACTGCCTACCAATGAAATAAAGGTTCGATTTTGTCAAAAATCTACTTTCACCACGGTCTGGGTCTCCTACTCGGATACGACTGTCAGATAATGGTCTAATTTCACATCCTATCGTAAGGTTATACCATGTCTCGCGTGCTATGTTTAAAAACACGCGTACTATCTTTTTACTTTGACGGAAGTCGAATAAGAATTCAGTTGCACGGTAAACTGTGATTAGAAATCCAGTCACGATTTTACGCCTAAGCAATCATAGAGGCAGTCAAAGACAAATATCTTTAATGAACGCATTTCCGACATGTAGATCCTCGAACTTGGTTATCGAGAAAGTTTCGCCGTAACGGTGTAAAAGCATACATTACACTGAGCCCATGAAATTTGAGACCCTTAGTTTAAACGAATATTACAATATCATGAGAACTCTAGTGAACATTTCCGTGCTCGGCCGGAAACGAATCGCTGCCAATTCTCATTATTATCCCCCATTTTCGTTTTATCCTTTGGTGAGAACTACGAATATGCCTGCGATACCCACAAAACACGATCTCATTTCAAAACTTACTTTCTATTCATTAAGATTGCGTCGTACATTAAGCATGATTCCAATAATCTCATATTAATTACTTCACTCCAAACCTGTCCAATATATGCAAACGTACAATATATGTAAAGCTGAGAATTTCGTCACGGAAAAAGAAACGCGAAAAATCCGTTGCGATTTTGAAACTGGTCATCCATCCCGCGTCAGTCAAAACACAGCGCTAGCAGCGCAACAAAAATGACTGGTACAATTGAAACATCGTTTTACGTACCGCGTAAGAACCGTAAACGTGTAGAGGCCGAACAGTCAATACCTCTGTGCACTTGGGCGCACCGACGAGAGAGTCGAATCATTGCAAATTCTCGTAATTCTCTGCCATCTGCGTAAGGGTCTGCAGGGCGAAAAGAAGGGGTTACGCAGCCCTCTCCCATTCCGAGCCTCTGTCTCTCTCGTTCCTCGGGCGCGCTGGAAGCACCCAGGGGCAATTGAAACTCACGGCCATTTACTGCATTTCAATAATGGTTTCCCAACCCTCCTCGGCCCATCCCCGGCGCCTCGCGACCCTCGGCTACCACCCCCGTCAGTACTTTTCACGTACGTGCAATACGAGAGCTTCAGCTACACTGCCGCGGCTCACAGTCGATTTACTGCCGAGCTTTATGGAACACGGCGTGCCGAAACCATGCAGGAGTGTACCTACCTACCGGCTAACTATCCCCGTTTCTCTGCGACCGGCTGCATTACACCCCACGTCCGAAAGAGCGGCACGCGTGCACGCACGTAATCGCGCCACTGTCAAGCTTTATACTTCTCGGAAAGGTCGTTCGAACACATGCACGGAGGAACACCACGTGGCACCGTCATCAAGCGGTAACAGAGAAGAAGAACGTTTCCTCATTCGGGCCTACGTAATTTACTTGGGAATAGTACGCGGAAAGCGTTTCGTCCAACGTCGATAGACTATGCACGCACGCACACCCCAAAGTGAGGCTACGACATGGGAAACGGCCAATTTGCCTTGGGAATATTTTCACTGGTTTTTGACTAGTCGTTCTTCGTGCCCGGGCTCGTCGACGATTGGCCGAATTGTGTACGAAGATTATTTCGCCCGGTAAAAAGTGTTTCGCGAAACAATTTCACCTTATTGGAACGGTTTTCTACCGAACCGGATAGCTTGCCGAAATCTATTTCGGGTAATTCAATTAAATTTACGCGCGAAATGGATATTTTCCTGATCAATTCCAATAAAGGCTGAATTTCATATTATTTAACGTCAACGTACGGTAGAAATAATCGATCGACCCGTATATATTCCGGACGTTAGGGGAGAGTAAGGTATAACGCGTTTGTCAAATGTGCCCAGGTAGAACATTTTATACTCTTCGCCGTAAGGATACGTCGTATTTCTTCAGGGAAGCTTTTCACATGCAAAAATCCACGGATTTGGACTTTGATGTACTTCCCTGCTCGGTATCGATCCCCGAATCCCCGATGCTCTCTCGAATCTCACACATTCCCGCGTTTCTGTGTAATTCAAGAAATCGCTTGCCTCGCGCAACACAATCGACGAATGCTGCGGCAGAGGAGCAACGTTTGCAGCGGCGGATCGGACAATCGATGATCGCGCCGTCTCTGAGTATAATTCAACAGATCATTCTAGAAACGCCAGTGTAGCCGAATAATTGAGATTGATATTCAATCGTCGCCGCGTCACATTTCGTTGGGTCGGAGGGACGTCGATACGCGGGAAAAGCAGTCATACGACCGGCGTACGGTTTCGTGAAATTTGAAATCGGCCAAATCGCCCGCAGACAACGACGGAACAAATTTCACCCATTAGCAACCGACGGAGGATACATGTCACGCCACGGTTGTCGTCAATATACAAATATCTGCGTGACGCCTGTCCATATTTGTATCGATCCATGCGCATGTATGGATCGCGACTATCACATGAGTCCGTTTACGCCGCATTCCCGTCTCGATGTGAAAACGAATCTGTACATACACAAACCGCGCGCGCGCGACAATTGCGATAAATCTGATGCCGCGCGTGTAAATATGTATAACTATCAGAGATTATACCGCCACATACAACTTTCGATTTACGCGTTTTTACCAAAAAAAAAGAGGGCGGAGGAGGGAAAATTTGCCTGAAGGGAATAATCCTTTTCAACCTCTATTAAATGCGAGACGTGGGATCTCATGCAGTACCACATGCACTCTTTTGGAACGTTTTTCCAGTAACGTCGTCGAAATCCTCTTTTCACCTTTCGTTTCGTTCCTTTTCCCTCCGACTCTCTGTCTCTCAGCTCTTTACCCCTCATCCCTTGTCCCTTTTGTGCCCCAACGGTGAAAAAAAAAACGAAGAAACCGGACGATACAAGCGTATCACTATGCGGGTACGTCACTCGTAACGAACCTGAGCCGGGTTGCGTGATTCTTGTTACACCGCCCGTTCGTTCCTCGCAAATTACACGCGGTATCTACTGGTATCACAATATAACGAGTTTCTAATAATACGAAGTGACAAGGCATGTACATTTTCTTCGCAACCTTCGCAGAACCACCGAAACGCCGCAAAGCAAACCGTTCACTTCAGTTCCGCTCAATATCACGGCGAAGTAAATACGACCGAATTAAGCTGCGTAATTTATTCAATCCGAGTTTAACGTTAGAATTAATTCGGACACAATTAATTCGTAGCAAATCTAACGATCATTGAAACCCATACTTCCGGGGCCAAAGACAATTCATGGATTCAGGGATCGACACAGATCGATAACGCTAATATCTACATGCAGTGCAACGCAACGTTATTTACCCCGACCAATTTCGCGTACGTCACAGTGCCCTGTCGTTCAACCAATAATCTATTCGGATTCAGTGACTTTTGTCCACCGCGTTTTACACATCTCGAGGAGCGAATAATTTCATATGAACCGCCTCGCTAATTCCGCGCGATTCCCAGTGAAATTAAGTTGTTAACGTCACGCGGCCTGCTCTTTTGCAGCGAACACACGCGTGTATCCGTATGAGCCAAGAACACCAAGGATTCCGCCAGATCCACTGAAGCAGACAGAATAAGAAGACGAGCGTAGACAAGCCGGCACACGCACACACCCACCCTTGACACGTACGTAATTGCTTGAATCCCGCGGAAAAAAGGTGAAAACACATCCAGACCAGTGCCGAAAACAGCTGTTACCCGGGCAGCAGATTCCCAGAGCTCTCATGCTCGCATCACTCAGAGCCAGAGGACAATGCGAGAGTAACCCGGGATTTAAATACAATAATCCGGGGCTATTACAAAAACTGAAAGTATACACGCCCGTTCGTACGAATTGCGGACTGTGCGTGCAGACCCGGCGTGCGTGCACGTGCATATTTGCGTGTATCGCGTAAACATCACGGAAACAAAGACGGACGCCTCTACGTGTACGCCGCGAATCGGAGATAGTATTTCCACCCGCCAAATAACAAGTATCTACTCAGCCCCAATTACGCGTGTTATCCCGTATTCCACGGGCCATCCAATTCGCATCGGCGGTGGAAATATTCATGCGCCTATCTGTGTGTCGCGTTAGCTGCCGTGTGCGTATCTGTGCAGGCCAACATCGCGTGCACACATTAACGCGTGTGCATACAAAGCAGCGATCCACCTTGAATTTTCAAATTCACTCTTGCCAAGGCACGTACAGTTCGGCGATATACGCATGCACACCCCAATGACACCCCTCTCTCGTCATTGTCGCGCGACGCACACATGCGCGCGAGGATTAACCACCGATTTGTGGATGCTGCGACGGGGAGGGCGAGTCTGTTGCACGGATGTAATATACGATGTAATCGCATTCCTATACATGTAATACCATATCTACGACGGATTGTCTAATGGAGTACACGCGTTAAGTGCTTCCCTGTTCTATCGTGCGCCACCGGGCAAGGCACATGAATTGCTCGTGATTCACGATCTTATCGACACTTTTCCCGATGCACACGTTGATGGATGAGCGTTCCTGGATTACTCAAGGAAGTCATGATGAAAGAAGGAGAGCGCTCCGTGAAAAGTGGATACCTCTGCGAAGAATGATTAAACACCGCCGTGAGCAATAGACCGCCTAGACACGCTACGAAGGACTTGCTGGATCTAAATAACGCAGTATAGAGTAGAAGGGCGAGAACGATTTTCTAATGCTTTCATCTTAAAACCAATCCTACCGAACGTCACATAAATTATATGCAGTACACTCCTATATACATACTGAAACCCCACGGGATACTGGAAAAGAATTGCTCATTTTCTCGTAGAAAACAATATCACTTCTGTGGAGTCCGAAACAAAATGTCCTATCTCACGTAATTTCATCTATCAAGAGGAAGTCAACGAAATCTAATATCATTTATATAAAATGCACAACTAGTCGGATAGGAGCGGAAGAACAAAACAGACATCGATCGCAAAATATATTCCACCTATCGCGTACTAAAGCATTACAGCGAATACGATGAAAAACTGAAAATTCAATGGAGGCGCCGTCGACGTCATATACAAGACGGAGCCGTTATGTTGACGTGCGCATACATAAACTATCGTGAGATACGTGGCGTACAGTAGACGAGAATTTCTTTCAATGAACCTGCGGGAAGGGATGAATGATAAGGGGTACAATGGTCGGCGGTGTTTCCGTTAGACTGACATAGCATTTCTCTGCTCACGTTGCCCCCTCTCTGTACATATGCGTGTGTGTATATGTGAGATGCACCGTAGGCAAGGGCATCACATCGATGGTACTTCAGGCCAATTCCCATCTGATTGGACACGGTACACCGCTGGCATAACAAAGAACTTCGTAACCTCGGTTTCGTCCCATTGCGTACCGATACTTGATCGCATATGTGCTCACGTATATGTAAACTCTTTACGCGTGTAGTAACTGTACGAAGTGAACCCTGCGCTGAGTAACGCGTTGCCTTGTTGAAAATAGGCATTTGTTTAAAATTGAAAAGCACTATCAAACGCGAGATGGGCCGAGCTGTATAAAATCCTTCGTCAAACGTCGAAAAGGAAAACACGAGGAGACAAATGTAACGTATCTTAGAAAGAGTTTATTACTGTGATCGTTCAATCCATCAAATCAATGTCCGTGGCGGTCGGTTATTATACAAGTAGACGCATTGGAATTACACGTACAATACACTCCTAGTTTCATTTCTTCTTCGCCTTCATTTGAATCCGCCGATTCTTTCCTAATCTTTTATTCTTGCCAATTTGTGCGTTGCTACCTGGTGCTTTACCACCTTTCCCCCTTTGCGGTTTACTCGATCTTCTGTATTCGGAAACATCCGCCGCACTCGCCTTTGTATTTTTCTTGCTACCGCGTTTCTTACCGCCGAAACCATACTTTGACTCTTTCATTTTTAACTTTGCTTGGACCCTCCGATTCAATTTCCTAATCCCTGGCTTCGGCTTTGGCTTCTTCTTGTCATCTAAGAAGTCTAGATCTTTCCTTACTCCTTTGCGATATTTCTTTACCTCTTCCATCAATTTCCTTTTCTCAGAGTGCTTCTTTAATGTTGCTTCAACCTGCATTTGCTTTGCGACCTTCTTTTGCTGCCTCATTTGTCTGGCCTTTTCTGATCTCTCCGCTATAACCTGTCTTTTCATTAAGTCCGTTCTAATCTTCTGCATTTGAGCATCGGATTTAGCCATTTCTGCAAAATAGTCGTCAGGCCTAATACGCGGAAGTCCAAGCATTTTTAACCTCGCCATTCCCTCTAACACAGCACCCTGCGCTTGCCTTTGGAATATTGTTTCCCTACGAAAGTCATTTAAAACTGGATCTTCGGATGGTTTGAACTGAGGTAATTTTCTATTTCCTTGTAATTGTTTTGATCTTCTCACTTCTTGTTCTTGCAATTCAAGTGCTATTTCTGGTGCTAGCGGCGCTAACGCATTGACCATATCCAATTTCTCAATCCACGGCAAATCCAATTTTATTTCAGCCAACTTATTTTTCATTAAACTCTGCCATTAATTTAATCGGAATTATGTTAATAACATGTATAAATAATTATTCAATTTTATACTATGTGTTAAACACTGGAACAAGAACAAATTATTCCTATCTTAGCTTTATACTTACAACACAATTTTTATGAGTTTTCTTTTGTTCCTCAATAATAGCATTGAGTCCGGGTTTTAATAAACCTTTTGCAAACGCTTCTTGTAACTAAACACGTGAAAGTGAAGAGGTTAGATTAAATCGGCTATGCTAAGTATACACATATAACGTGATTGTAATTACCTCTTCATCTGAGGAATTGTGATCAGAGTCTGCTTCTGATGATGACACCATTATTGTTCAGTACTTTGCTTTCCTTATTTTATTTAATAACGTTAAACGTCACAATATTCGAGTCCAACGGCACGTTTGGACATATAAACAGCGATAAAAGTAAATTGAACTCTCAGCGCCATCGGGTGGATACAAAGAGCAGTACCTACCCTGCGCCAATAGTACAAATGATAAAACGTTCCAAAATAAAACTGGTAAATAAACCACGGGCTCAATAAACATTTTCGACCCACTAACCAATTGCACTATATAACCTAGCATTAGATGCATTGACCGGTACGTATAATAAGTCAAACGCTATCGAAGAAACGTGATTAGATGAATTAATGTCAGAAGAGAATGCAGCCCGTACCATATTATTCGTATACTGTTATATTGTATTATTGTCTCGTAATTGTTTATCATTTAAAATATCTAACATTAGTATTAAATAACTATATCGAAGTTGGAAATTTTTATTTGTTAACCGAACAAGACACATCGAAAAGCACCAGATTCTACTATCGCGACGCTTTTAGCTCTGTGAATAGCGGCTTCCCACTTACTTGAGGACGGTATGAAACACAGTCTTTGCTTATTATTTATACTATGATGTACGTTTTCATGACAATGCTGTTGTTGAATTCAACAGCATTGCATATTTCTCAACACTAAACAGTTCTGCTCGCGATGCTCGTGTCAAAAAATAAGCGGCACAAAATTGTTACCGAAACAAATAGTGAATTCGATGTGTAACCGCCACGGGACTGGTACTGAGTGTGCATGCGTAGAACCATCGAACCAATCCTGGTGGGTCTTTAGCAAAAGACGGTACCTCGATGCGCAGAATTGCTGTCACGTTCGTGTCTGACATATCTTATGCTCGATGCCAGGAATTTTTTGTCGCAGCTGGCTGACGACGACGAAACATCATGGCCGATAGTGCTAAGAAACCGATGTCACGTTTACTAAAACTCGCCAACAAATTCAATTGCTTTTACCTATCAGGTGAGTCGAGTGAACATTGTATGCTCAAAATACGCTTTCCTACATGAACCGTTCCCTTGCAGGATGTATGGTCAATGGAAACCCCTTGCTTTCCCTACTGTCCATTCAGATATTGATTTCGAGTGTTGTGTATTCATTCTCCTATCCCACGTCCAAAATAAAAAAGCAATCCGCTTGTTGATGTGTAGCATTTCGAACTTAACTCATTTATGATTCGAATATAATATTTCTAGCTCTCTTTGTCTAATATCGTAACATTGTTGACCGTCGAAGCTTGCAATATTATGTATGTGTAGATACACACATATATACTTGGCATGACAATGGACGTAATGTAATTTTTGTAAGGACTCGAACATTTTCCGTAATTAAGGTTTTTGGTATTTCTAATATATCGCGATAATGTATTGTGGACATAACGCATACTTGTTTCTAAGTGTGATAGCCGCGGTTTATTATGCGTGTTTATTCGGAGAATATTCTCGTTTGTACTGCTACTGTGGACAAAAATAATCCAGCTATTTTCATCCCTCAGTACTATAAAGTATTATAAATGACAGCTATCAAATTATATGTGTGGAAACGTTAAACTGCTGACGTATATATGAAAAATAATAATTTATTCAAAGAAACACGTATGAGTATACATGTTTATGTATACAGAGATGCTAATGTGTATACATAATCATGTATATATACATATGTAAATTATTAGTGTGCCTGTGGTCATAAAAACAGAACGAACACCCGTGTATGGAAAAAAAAATATCATTTGTACTCATAAATTTTAAACAATAAATGGCTCCCAAATGAATTTTTATCAATAATAACATAGCAATATGTTATTCAGGTTTTCATGCAGGTGAATGCAGGGCTTTTATTGTCGATGGACAACAAGTTGGTCTTGTACGCCCAGATGTGATGAAAGAATTGATAAACTATCCGCAGGTAAATTTTTATTGTAAATATTAAAATTTATAAATTATTGACTATTTATCCCCATTGATTGACGTTAAATATGAATGTTATAGATATTCCAAGTGTATCCGGAATACGTTCAATTAAATCCAGCTTTTCGAGATTATGGAGAGAAAAGTGCACGTGTAGAAGAGGTACTCAGAGAATGGAAAGCAGGGGGAAAGTTTGTCACACTAAGAGGCTGGAGGGAAGAATGTTACGAAGTTCGTGCCCAATTCAATATGCCTCCATTATTCAAAATGGATCGTTCAGCCACATGTGAGAAACAAATCAAGTCTAACCATATTTCTAATTGTTACGAGAAACCAACAAATTATATGAACAAATGCAATTATTATAAATTACTATAAATGAAACAATCCTTGAAATAGGCTTGTTCGGAATTCGAAAATACGGCGTGGACATAAACGGATACGTTATGGATCCTGTAAAAGGTCTATCAATTTGGTTACAAAAGCGTAGTCCAAACAAGCAGACATGGCCTGGTTATTGGGATAGTATGGTTAGTGGTGGATTGAGTGTTGGCTTCGGCATCAACCAAACTGCCATTAAAGAAGCTGGGGAAGAAGCCAGTGTTCCAAATCATCTGCTTTTAAACCTGAGGAGTGCAGGATGTGTTTCCTTTTTCTTTGAAAGTGAAAGGGGACTATTCCCCAACACAGAGTTTGTTTTCGATCTTGAATTACCATTGGATTTTGTTCCGAGCAACAGTGATGGGGAGGTAGAGACATTTGAATTACTCCCAGTTGGTCAATGTATAGAACGAATACTGTCCCCACACTTCAAGACTACATCAGTACCAGTTGCTTTAGACTTTTTAATTAGACACGGCTACATCACGGCAGAAAATGGTAAGCACATGAATTTTCAGACTAACAGAGGTACTCTTATCTCGAGCATACAATACACTTATAAAATGCTATACCGCTCATTTTGCTACGCGTGAACTATAACTAACGATTCGATATTTATATGTTGCAGAGCCTAATTTTATACAAATTGTGGAACTGCTTCACATACCGCTCCAAACTATGTACAACCACATTCAAAAAAAATGTAAAATAGCCGCCAATGGTGAAGCAATTGAGTCTCTCTAGACAGAGTTTAAAGCGACTAGGTTTTAATTTTTGAATTGTGTTAAGGCGATGAGTTTAATGAAATGAACAGATGTTTTCTTGACTTCACTCAGTTTAAATACACGTTTAATTTTTTATGAATAATAACAGTCCCGTTCACATTGTATTTATTAACTTTTTATAAATTAATGTATCAAAGTAAAATCACTGCAGCTGTTTATTTAAAGTACGTTTATCGTTTGCTTTAGTTTTCTTTTAAAATACTCCTACATTCATTATGCAGTTTTCACAGCAGATATCATGAATCACGATTCCGGACAGCTACATTAATTTTCGATAGCTTAATGCCTTAACATTATTCTTCTAATTTATATATCAGATTTTATTTAAATTGAATTTGTGTTCATACATATGGAAAACTCATCGATCGAAAATATGTTTGACCACGAATGTCTTGCGTTTTACAGTTGATACAAGCCATAACGTCTAATATATCGGTAGATGTTATTTCCGTAATTATTATACGAAAAATAGATCATAAATTTGACGAAACCTAGATTCAATAGTATGCATTTACCATTTTCACCTTAATATCGTTTCCATCGAATATGTTAAAAACAATAGAAGCAATGATCCACTATTTGCCACATTTTCAATCGTCTGAATCTTAAGTTTACTTTGTGGACTGTACCGCGTCAGTACAGTAGGTGCTGCTCATTACGGTTACAAATTTTAGTGCACAAATTAATGGGTAAGATCGAATAATATTTTAAAGATCGAAATGGAATTAATTAACTACAATGACAAAATTGACATGATCACCTACTGTACTCTTATTATATAATATTATTCCCATGACGTTGGCACAAGTATAATAAAAAGAATTGTGTATCGGTTGCATTGATGTAGTACTCATCCATTGAATGCATCGTATTTCGTAAAACGAATAACGTGCATAATTTTAGTGTTAACGTACATCAAACTAATGATAAAAATCCAAGTATTAATAACACAGCATTCCAGAAAGTAGTCGTACGAATAACTATTGACCGGTTAAGTGATAAGTTGGGAAACCTTTTCTAACGTTTGAAATTGCAAATGTGCGTGCGACGGAAAGTTTCGATAAGTTAGAAAAATTTGCATATGAACGTGTGACATGTGTTCTGTAAAACCGTGTTTTATAAAATCAGTTTTACTAATGGGACGAATGATTAGACTTAGCATTTTCAAACTAAACAACTGTTTTTCGCGAGGGGAACAAAAGTATTTGTATTATTTATAATAGGTAATGTAGATAGATTTTTTAATTGAGTATTAGCCGGTACTGCAATCTCTACTCGCAATTGTGTACATTAGCAGAAAATTGTTGACTGTACAAGTGAGGAGCACAAATTTATATTAGTTCACGTAACACTTGCGTTCCGGATAAATATCGAGGTTCATTGCAGTTAACATTATAGACTTTGTTAAGTATTTACCGTGCATTACGTACTTCTTACGGTCACGTTAAAATAAAGGAAACAACAGTGATCTTTAGTGCGCGAATTGTACTTAATATTACTGTAATGATTTTCTTAATTCGCACTTGCTCAATCTTTTAATTATAGTATCGCGCTGTGTTAAGTGCTATATTACTTAACTGATGCACTTCTCGATAGAGCGTTACTGACTGAGAACGCGTAATGTGCAGCAGAAACTTATGATTATAAAATGGCAGTCTCTTGCCCTTAAAGTCATTTATCCATTTAAACGCGTTCAGTACTTCAACTTGTTACACCTATTATTATACATTAAGAAACATTCAAACGGGTATGAAACACAACGACTATCGGGCATGTATTAAAAGTTTAAGAAGAATTTTGACATTACATTTCATTTCATTTTCATTATGCTTATACAGTCTAGTAATGCAATGCAGAACATTATACGTTTGAAGCTACGAAAAACAGCGTCTAAGAAATAAACTTTTCTAAGCTGATTTCCTCTGCCTACGTGTAATTGTGTTTCATATTGACTAGTACACATTCAACCAAGAGACAAGATTGGTATGGGACCTTACCGAATAAAAATCAAAATTATTTCAATGAATATTGTCTTTTGGTAAAAGGTTAAACATTTTTTGAAAATAATGTAAAGTTGCAACGATTTATTTTTTAATAACAATCTACTTTCTTCATGTCATTTAGTACTAAGCATGTTTTATCTGATTGTTCTACCGATAATTGGTTTGTTATCCGTCTTTTTCGCCGGCTATATGGCTTAATGTGAACACTAACGATTCATTGGACAAAAATTGAAATAACGTAACTTCTGCCATTACCTAATACCATACGATTTAGGCGTATTGATTTAAAAGCAAGTTGCATAATAATGGTAAATAGTTTTTATAAAACGAAGCCCAGTGAACACTTTTTCTACTAGTCAAGTTCGTTTTCGATCAACCGTCGATGTAGACTAATTTATTCTTCAGAATATGAAAAATACATAATCCTGATCCATCCACATTAAAATTAATGAAACAGGTGCTATGACACCAACATTTCTAAAATTTTAGAACAATACTAAAATGTTATATATTGTATAAAGTGCCGGACGCTTAAATTTGACGAGAACGAGCACATTTTAATATGAGATAATACCTAATCATTTTGCAACCGTTAAAATGATAGTAAACCAAAATATTATAGAACTCTCAGAATGAAATAGTGGTTTTACATTGAAGATGCTCCAGCTGACATAAATGCAAATACTTAATAATCGTACGCACGCTTCGACGATTCGTTATGGAAATAGCTACAATAAAATGTTGATCCATTTGTAAGCATAACATATTGCAATCTATTATACATTATATAATTTACTATATGAATACTGTACGTTACATAGTTTTTATTGCAGCCTAAAAGTTGTTACTGGTGAAAGCGTAGAATTCAAATGCGCACTTTCGCAAATGGGACTAAGTTTTACATGGGCCTTGAGTATGAATGGTTTTTGTGGCCACTTTTACGTTGATAGTTTCTCGTATGAGCTATTCCCGGAAAAACTGTTTGACATCCAGACTTTAGGCTGTTAACATGTTTCAAATGCATCGTAACGTGATAAAGTATCAAAATATATGGACGTTACTATATATAAAATTAGTATGTGCCGTTACAGTACAATTCTCAAACTACTTCGGCAATTTTTCGAATGCTTACTTTAAAAAGAGGTGCTTCTACAGATTATTGTTACAACTCAAGCATTTCATTTTATACCTCATGAGTTTTATGAAGTCCTCATTATACTAAATGGGTATTACTTTCCTGTATCACTTTTCATTGAAGAAGGCTGGATCTTTTTTTTTTAAGAATAGATTAATCGAGAAAAGTGATATTACATGCGCCAGATGGTATTAATTGATATTCAACGTGTTTGTTATTTACACGTATAAGATAAGTATTTGCAGAATGATATACCGAACTTTTGGAGGGGCATTTTACGAAATTATTAATTAGAATGTAGTATATTTGAAAGGATAATTGCGCTGTAATACTTCTGAAATGTGAAACTTTCGTGAAGCGTTTTTTGATATAGCGATTGATCCCATAGTTTCTTTATCATTGAATTTAATTTTGTCCGATCCATTGGTACGCTCATAATTTGTAACCCTAAACGCTATAATTGATGATTGAGTAATAATTTTTGGTACGTATTGAAGTTTACTAAATTTAATCAATGTATTTATATATTCACATGTAACAATTAACACGTGTGATAATAAAATAAAGTTTGTAATTGTACGGGAGATTCCTTGAAATTTAATATATATGTATATATCCTATTAAATGATTTACTTTCTGATTTACAAATAAGACAAAAAGGGTACCGACTATTTTTCCTGTTGAACTGACAGTCAGTTGAACTGAGAGTCATTCTGTTATCGATTACAAGAAACGGCTTGCAAAACTTTTTACTTCTAACAATACGAAAACTAACTTTAGAATGCACTGTTCATCTAAAGATAAGTCAGAATTCAAGAAAATTATTGGAACGATCAAAATAGGCTTTTAAGAACGATCTTTGTGCGTATGGCATTACAATGCTTGCAACTGATTCACACCTCCAATCAGTGGACTTTTGTTATACTAGTCGCTTAATTAATGGTGCCCAGCAGGAATTGCCAATTGGTTCAGCCGTCTAATTTGATGAACCAATTCACAATTTATACGAAAACAACTCTGATTTGTCAAGCACAACGTCGGTAGAATCTCACGCTGCACTGGATACTAGTTTGTTTCATATAACTCAAAGGACACGATTTCAAACGCACAGCACAAGTTGAATCATAGAAGAGTATAATGGGTTCTGGAAACTGAAATACCAATTTTGTCGAAACGATACGGCTCAAGCACGTTCTACGTTTAAGAGTCATAGAAGACGAAACTACTATATGAGCTGACTGCCTCCTCTGTGGTCAAAGTAGAGAAAAAATCAACTGTCTAATATAACACTAGTGGCAAAGTCCGAAAGAACTGCTACTAAATTGATTCGACACGAACCCTACAAACAACATCCCTATTTTTCCAAACTGACTTACAAAAATAACATACATTTAATTTAATGCTTGTAATTTTATTCTAGTAATCCTGATTGAATAGTTGCTAATGTAAACCTTATCTTTAACATTTAAAAGTACATTCATTTCGCCTAACCAAATAAAATACTCAAGATACGATCGCAAACAAATATATTACAGAAAAGTGGAGAAGGAAAGGCCTATCCTGAATAATAAATATTTTAAACGATAATTCCAAATAGTAATTTGTTCTAACTCGAACCTTTTGTACGGAGAAACCTATCGTCTTATGAATGCTTCTGTCTCATGAACTGAAATATCAGCTAGATATAATGTTATTGACCTTGCAATAATAATGCTGAAAAGGTAAATGTAGCATTAACAATTAAAAAAATGTTGTCAGCGTTAATTTCAACCATTAGTTCTGAAACAGATAAAAATAATTAAACCCTGGAAAAATACATATTAATTTTGGAGCATGAAGACACTGAAACAAAAAAAAAGGATATTAAACAAATCAAGGAATATTACATTCAAAATTTGTGATGAAGAAGAATGTTGTCCATTACAACGTATATTGTAAGGCCCTGGATGCCGACGAACCTGAAACAAAAAGAAAGTATGTGTTAGCAGACCACAATATATTTTTGAGTTGATTAACTACCTACGATTAACTCTAACGTGATATGTACTAAATATATACGCCCGAACTGAAAAATGAATGAAAAACCCAAGGAACTGATTTGATATATACGAATGAAATATTTTATCTTACTTTAATACGTATTCTATTCTAAAACATGTTAAAACGTAATCAGGGTTAATCGAGGTAGTTGATCGTGCCTTTACAAGTTACATGTGCAATACTTGAAAATAGTGAGCATAGTGACTTTCGTGGAAAATTAATCTTCTTTCTTCGGACTTACAGATGCAAGTCCCTACTGATCGGGAATCGTTCAACAAGAATCGAAAGATTAACATTGATATAACCACTCTTTCAAAGGCAAAGTGAAAAGGAAATTGCACCTATACGCCTACCTAACCGTTTCACATATTAATACTTAATACTATGACGTTGAAAACGCATATAAATACACAATTATGTGTGCGATTATATACGTACATCAATGTCCCATATCGATTTCGCTTTCACCTTAAAGAGTGGTCGAATTAAATGTCAAACTTTGATACCTGCTTTTCAAATTATACCGATCACTCGCAATATGAGTGATTAAGTTCGCAAGCAAGGACTCATACACAGGTATTGCCAAAATGCTGGCGGCTCGTATACGTGCACATTTAACCGAAATTCCCAATCAGTTCGAAATATTTACACCACGCGTGCAATAAAGTACGCGTTGCCAGTTTACATATTTCTGCTTAAAATTTGCAAAGAGCCTTAAACTTAGCACTTGACTCTTGCAACCGATGACTATGAGTACGAACAACAGCAGTTATACGAGTTAATTATAATGCTATGTGAAGTCTAGAATGTTTATGAATATACAGATGTTGAAACACATGGATGTGTTGTGAATAATAATCGTAAAAAAGATGCAAAATGTCGTGGTTGCAATAGTCAAGTAAATCCCAGATGAAGACATATCGCTTGAACGCCTAACACCTATCCGCGAAAGAATAAGTGACATGTCCACTCTGGTCCTACCTACTTAAAATTTAACATTCATACAGAAATATGCTACCTGCCTGCCTGATACCTATATTTAAAAATGCAAAACAGTCACACCAACACACTCACTCCACGATTCTCACACAACCGCCCAGGTGCAAAAAGCCTATTCCTAGAGAGTACGTCCCGGGACGTCTCCGACACCCGAACTCAGCGCACTTCATCATTCATTCACTACTGTACGTACCAATTCCTGAAATCGGCTGTCAAAGGCTAGTGACCATTCAAGTTATGCGCGACCGTATCTCTACTGAATTATTTTTCCATACAACCAATTGTTGCATAGATTTCAAATTATACCGGATTTAACCATTGTCGTTTACCATTAAAAAGAAAAGGTAATGGTTGCAGTGATTACTTAAGCAATCATTAAGCATTGAAACGAAACAAGAATTCAGTTTACATTTTTCTGTTTATCCAACGTGCAATCCATAATACTACCATCCATACCACACACAATGGAAAGCACGTTGGTGGACACTAAACGCAATGACAGCCGCTCATACATGTATAGTAATCTTACAGTTATATTCGTGTTCATCGGCCTGATCCATAGATACAACACTTGGGCGCATGAATGGTTTCAAACCTTAAATAATGAACACGAGTACCAAAATGTATACCAACTGTTCTGCTGAAAACATCCTCAACTAGGATTAATAAAATAATTGTATCTAAGCGGGCTAATACACTTTTGAATGTATGTCAGTTACGATGTCTAAACCACTAATAAAAATGAACTTCAAGTATTCATGAAGTGAAAGAAAAATATTAGCATGCATGAAAGTCTACTTTATATTAACTTTAAAGAAAAATGGAATTTTTCAATAATAAAAATGATAAAATTACCCTGAAAATAAAAGCTTGATTAGCCTCGAGTGACCTGTTCTCGAAGAGATGACTTTAAAGAGCAAATTAAACATCTTCATATCTCTCCGAATACAGATACTACTCGTCGCGAAGCGTCTCCTTGGTCTATAACACTAAATCGGATAACGGAAACTGAAACTTTCCTGAGTGTATCAAAAGAATAAACAAAAAATATTGGTAGTTTCAAAATACGACTTCCAATATAAAAACTTACACATAATTATATTTGTGAAACCAATGACATGTGAACTTTAACTGAAGGCAAATCTGTTTATTGCCATTTTTTTATGTTGGACTATAATATTCATCCTAATCTCGTGTCGCGAATAAATCTGAAACATTGAATGAACAAGGAGACCTATCCTACTCTGAATATGCATAACATTCATAAAAATCAAAGATATCTCCACTCATAGGTAAACTCCGTGAAGTCTACCCATGGCCACTATGCTCTTTATGTGCAATTTCAAGAATAATTACAACCAATCACCCGTGCCGGTTCGGACCATTCGTCCTGCGGCATGTTTGGGTGATCAGAGGGACTTCAAAATTGGACTCATCGGTGCTGGCTTGTCAGGATACCACCGGAACACGCTGCAATGATGAGTCCTTAATCCTAAGACATCTACATCCTCAGAAACTATGGACTCGCGTTCTTTCAGGCAGCGTCAGAGAGGCAGCAATAAAAATTTTCTTGAAGTTTTAACTGTACAAAGCATCAACAGAAAATTGTTATTTATCGATTACTTGAAACAACCGTATAATGTATATTTTATTTAATCGATGTATATACCTACAATTTGCTAGTTTTTCTAAAAATTGAAATCCATGTTGATGTCGAAGAGCAATGACTCTACTACGCGACAAAAAGCTATGCTTTATTATTGTGTTTAATATTTATATTTTACTTTGTATTTGTATATTACTATAGTTCAATGTCCTGACCAAATTACCATATTGAAAACACAAAATTTGTGGTGACAGCTAATCAAGGTAACTCTAAGTAAAAGGTTGCGAACAAACACTGACTCTGTTTCACGTGACTCTATATTAAAATACAAAAGGGTTAAAGTTATAAATTGAACCTGTACGGTTAAAAGGGTAATTATACATCGAATTCAAACACTGACTCTGAACCGCATTGCGCGCGGTCACAAACTCCTGAAACAGAAAGCAATTAAACGTGAGTACATTTCATCTGAGAACAAAATTTTGGATGAATTTCAATATTTATATAAACTAAGGAATAAAACTAAAGATTGCTCGGAAAAAGACAAAATTTTAACAAAAATGACAAATATGGACACTAAATAAAAGATTTAATTGAATTAATGTAACCGAAACATTGACTAATTATTGAACCAAAAAGCATTATGCCATAATCATCGACTGAGGGCGTTCTATTCCTGTAACCACTGTTACCGCGCGAAAGTACATTCTAATGGGTGTGAGTGCGTGTAAAACCGTGTGCTTGCCTAACCTACACAACTACACGAAACTGTGAATCCCAATATTGGAGCATTTATGCACATATTCAACGAATAATTGCAGTTGTTAATTGCACATGCAAGCTATACATCGAATTAGATACTTGAGTACGGTTAAACTTACCAAAAATCATGCAAAAACCACGAAATATGATGTTCCCATGCAAGGAGAAGGTCCCAGGCATCGGCATCGGAAATCATGGTCCAATATCTTGCACCATCCAACGAATTCAGGAGAGCCACTGCGAAATACGTGTGGCCCCTTATTAGAATTATAAGATATGATCAAATTTGTTGGCGGTACAATCACAATGTAACAATAAAACAGAATAAATGTCGTCACTCACCTCTTACGATCTGTACCATGTCACTGCTGGGCACGAAAATGGCCGTTACAACAAGCCGAGTAGTGGTTGGCTAACCTGCAGCCAATGGCTGCATTGGAATCTATGCGATTCAAACAGCCACTGTTAGCGCGCCAGAACTTTTTCATTGGTGCATGTGTGTGTGAAAACGCGTATGCTTGCCTCACTCACACTACTGCACGAAACTGAGAATCTTAATATTGGACCACTTTGACACATATGCAATAAATAAATCTAATATATGCACTGAATTAGCTACTTGAATATGGTTTAATGTACTGAAAATGAAGTAAAACCTGCAAAATATGATGTTCTTGTACCACAGCATACCGCATTCTCTCACTCATCACGACGGAGGAAATCATGGCCCAATATTCCGCACGATCCGACGAATTTAGCAAAGCCACAGCAAAAGACGTGTTCTCCCTTATTAGATTTACATAATTTTGTCAAAATTATTACGTACAGAGCAAAAATGCAACAATAAAATGGCATAAATAATGTAGGTTACCTCGGACGATCTGCACCGTGTCACTGCCAAGCTCGAGGCGGGAAGAACCCTCTAGTTGAGCTCTGATTGGCTAGGTACCGGTAATGGCGGCTGCTTGCGTCTGATTGGCTCTCACACACATACATTATTTCAATATGTTGGAATTATATTATTAAAGGTTTTATATTTTGTATTCTTAGTTCATATATGATTAATATGTAACGTATTTGTTGTTAATGAAGTTTTTAATAAAGATAATAATTTGTTATAAATTATATAATTCTATGAGCATGCTGTGAAGCCTATTCGCTGAGAATATCAATCAAAAAACATGGTTAGAAATGTTGACGATATTGTGTTTGTGAAGTGTCAAGCCAACCTAAAGTTAAAGCCGCATACCTTATTTCATTTAGTAAGAGAAGCAACTGTTCTTTGAGACGTGTGCTTATCCTGGCTCTATTTGTAAGATTGTAATACTTCTGTAAATAGCAGTATAAAAATGTTGTATAAGTCTAATAATAACGTAATAGCTAATATCTTAAAATTTACACTGTAATACTGTCAGCCCTCAATGGATTAGCTGTTCGGCAAGTGGTCACTTCAATACTGCAAAGCCAATACTTGAAACTCGAATCCTATTCATTGACACTATTCATATTAAATATTACAGCAATTTCAGTTATCGTCTTTCTGAAATTTGAATATTTTAACAAGCATTTGCATGTTCCTTAAGACTATTGGCATTCTGTTATCTGTCCAAGTCTTCCTATTAATTGAAAGTCAAGAGTGCAGTTTGTGCGAATTATCTGGTGGTGCATGTCACATATTCAACCTTAAAAATTGTATGCAGTGCTTATAATATCTATGTTATGTTAATTGAGGCACAGATAACAAAATCACACAATACATCAGTATTGCAGACTTAGTAGCTTAACAAAAATTCCTAACGATTGGATAATATTCCTATTGGCAGCAAACTGTTTGTATTTATGGTATATCATAGTAGAATTAACTTTACTTATTGTGATTTAAAAGTACAGTTTTGAATATTGTTTCTATAATGCTATGTATTTTTGTTCATATGTCACAAATGTGGCAGTAAAAAGTCTATGTGTTCAAAGCATGGCTAAAAATAGATAACAATGAGGAAACTACACCCACAATCTGTACTTCTATGTGACACCTAATGAGGGTAATCATATCATGTATGACGAACATAGCAGAAAAAAATTTTCCTGTACCTGTGGCACATGACTAAAGATATATAGCAGTAAAAAATCAATTCTCATAATTATGCTTTTATAAGTTGCATTTAATAAAGCTGCTTCTACTATACGTCATAGATGTTACTGTATTTTTAACACATGAATGAAAATATGTAGTATTGAAGAAACTACCTCTATAATCTATATTTTTTTACCACACCTAATAACGCTAATTCTAACATATGTCACAAATGTGGCAGTAAAACGTCTTGCTATGTTCCTGACGCTTGGTTGAAAATATATCGCACTAAAGAAACAACTTTTATAATCTCCACTTTCAGGTTAAAATTAATAAAACTACATCTGTCATGGGTGATAAATGTAGTAGCAAAGCATTGCTGCATTCATGACACATTATTAAAAATACTTAGCACTACAGAAACAACAACCATAATCTGTACGTTCTGATCACAACTAATAAACTGATAAAAATGATAAATAACTGATAAATAACTGATCAAAACTATTCCTACCATGTGTCACACATACAGCAGTAAAAACTCTTGCTATATTTTTGATGCATGGTTAAAAATATGCAGCTCTAAAAGAACAACTTTCATTATTTCCACTTTTAGATTGCAGTTAATGAAATTAATCTGGCTCATCAAAGCATATCTTTTGATAAAGATGTTATACAATCTTTATATATTTGTGTTGAATTATTAGATCTCCTGTATTAACGTCCAATGCAGCTTTCTATTTATACCTATATCGCAACACACTATCTTCACATACACTCAGAATGATTTTTCAAACACAACATGATTTGTATATCAGTAAAACACAAGTATTCTACGCCAGTGAAGAAATGAATTTTATCACCTAAGTTTTCAGGTGTACGTAGTACCAAAGTTCATGCACCAAACAGAGTATCGATAATGCTAAATTACATTAAAATTACTAGTAGTGGTTTTAAATTTCAAAAGTTAGTTTGAGCTGGTATAAAAATTAGTATCAATAGTGTCGGCCAGAAAAATTCTAATTTCAAGTACAGGCTTTGTAGTATATAAATGATCACCCGCTGAGCACCTTCAGAGTTGAAATGTAGTAGTAAAACAATGTGCATCGTAAGAGGTTAAAAATACTAAAATAGTAAAATTACAATCTTCTACAATTACTAGAATCTTCCAAAGTGAGCCGAGAACAGCACAAATATTTTTGAAAATAAATTATTAGCAAAAACGATGCGTATTAAACGCATAGAAAGTAAAATTAGAAAATATTAAAACCTTAATACCACATGTTGAATTTAGTAAAGCAATATAATCGCGGGAACCAGTCAGATTCAAATGGTCCCCATTCACGGTGACCAACCAATCACTGCTTAGTTCAGGTCTCGTCACACTTTGAGGTTGGCAGTAGCGCGGTGTGGATCGTGAGGGGTAAGCTGCCACATTTATGTTATTTTATCGTCAAATTTTTGTTCTACGATGTCTGAATTAATTGAAATATTATATTTTCAGTAAGGGGCAACAGGTATTGCGTAGTGGCTCTCTTTGGTTCGATGAACTTTTCGAGATATTCTACTGTAATTCCAACCAGTTGCACTCTTAAGGAAAGCGAGGTACGCCGTCGTATGGAATTATCGTATTTTGCCGTTTTTGTATCATTTTCGGTGAGTTTGACTACATTCAAGTACCTAATTCGGTGCATGGCTTGCATGCTCAAATAACTAGTGAAATATATTGGACTCGTTAAGGGTATATGTGCCGAAAAGGTTAATGTTAAGATTTTCTATTTTGTGCAATTGTGTGGGTTAAGCTAACGAACGCTTTCCCACACACTCACACACACACTTCGCAGCGGTAACTACTAGCTAGTCAAATCAAGTGTATTCAGTGGTTAGTCGTAATAGCGATTTCTTTTAAATTTTTGGACATTTTTTTATTACTTTTATTCGATGAGAACTCAGAATTACTGTTTGAACGCGATGTATAATTATTCTTGTATCCGTGTAATAATATCACATTAATATTATAAACATTTCTATCTCCAACAATTAATACAGTTATTGGGGATGTACAATAATTTTTATTTTTTTTTGCTGCTCTGCAGATTCAATAGTCTAACAAAATGGTGGTTTCTATTTATCTAATGTTGAGTGAGACAATGCGCTTCCAGAATCCGAAGTCCACTGAATACGCTTCCGTGGTATGGAATATTGGTGGGCGAAATGTTTAAGTTTCTCTAGTTATTCTATTGTATTGAAGGATGAAAGGGTTAAGCTAGTACGCAGGTTAACTGTAATTGTATCTTATAATTATATTTCATAGAATATTTCTAAGAACCGTTGCAAAGAATGCAATCCCTGTAAAAGAAATATACGAACAATTTTCACACTAACTTGTTTTGGAGAATTTGTTGTTTAGACAAACTAGACATTGGATAGATTAGATATGAGACAAAATAGATAAATAAAATAAATAAACATTAATATCTTTTGGCATTAGTCATTATTGCTACCAACTGTTAAATATATGATGAACCTTCGCGTTATTCATCGTTATTGAGATAATGCAAAAATACATGAAACTTACATAGCTGGTAAACAGTATTGTTTATTATGTTATTAAGAAAGTTCGGCGATAAAAAACACTAATTGAAACTTGTTACTTAAAAACGGATTTAAATAAAAAGTTAATAATTGAAGAATTCGGTTGCATTGATGGGCGTAGAGTGACGCCACACATGGAATTTTTAGCATTTAAGACGATGTAGATTGACATAATACGTGAAATGATAAATGTAAGTAATTTCGCTGAATGCTGAACAATGTGCGTAAGCTAGAAGGAAATATTGACAATCCGCGCATGATCCGACCGAAAGGAATGCGTAATCGTACAGAGGCCTCAGTGCCTCAGTCTCGCGTCGTCTGCCGCAAGGGTCGTATCGAAAGTTTGGAATGTCGTGTAAACTGATACGCAGTCGTTCGGCAAGCTCAATCCTCCTTTAATCATCAGTGTTATAGCTTCTCCGGCTAATATAGCATTACATCTACGGATTGTTACGGTGATAAAGTAAAGTGTAATTGCGACGTGAATTTTAACAGTTAGCAATGACAGTTACCTGTGACTACTAATAGTTAGAAATGACTTGTGACGGTGATTAGATACAATTAATACGGACCATTAATGTTAACAGTGCTACTAAATTTCAATATTGCGATTGCATGTAAGTAATGAATGTTCACAGTGGTTATACACAATTTATTTCTAATCTTTATTTTCATGGTGCTATTACTTCTGAATATTGATAGCGTATACTCACCACCCATCGACAGTGAATATTTATATTAAATATAAATTATAAATATTAACAATGATTAATGACATTGTCTTTAAATTTACAGTCTATGCTGCCCACTGAAAGAGCAGTGCCTTCTCACATGTCATGCAGCAACAAGTGCCTGCTTCTACTGTGCTGTACCATTGCTCCGCTTCTACTGTATGCTGTTGTACTAATGTGGTAAGTTCAACTACCCTTATTAAATAAGCCTGTGCACAATTTATTAATACATTAGTTTAGATATTGCGGTGTTGCTTTCCCATAACAATGGTCTTATGTTCTGAGTTGGTGTAAAACTACTCATTTTCACTCTGTGTATATTCACATTTTCTATCATCCGCTGTAACACGTACATTACAAATCGTACAGATCACAATTCGCAGCGACCTCCACGTGGTGTGATCCGGACACTGTTATCCTTGAATCGGATGTTTACATCTGAATCCAGGATCACGGTGACTAACGGCTGCGACACGCGTTTTGCTTTTTATCACCCAATGATACGGTCCTACTAGAATGTCAATGAACTTTCGTTAAACGTAGCTTCACTTCACCTTCTGTAACGATTAGCACATTCCTTGTACGATCACGTCAGCATTCGCGATAACAAAAAAGGAATTCCGTTGAGAAAACTGCGTACATTTTCATTCTTGTTACCCACTCCCCTTTCTTTCAGCAACTTTGCGACCCCTCGTCGCTCTTTAGATTCTGTGTTTGCTCGATAAAATCCGCTTGCCTCCACCCGCGCGTGTTGAGGCCGACGCGCGCGGAATAGTGTTGCGTTTTGAACATATAGTTCGCCGCTCAGTAACTTCTGTGTTGGATTATTAGAATACTCGATTTCGAACGTGGCTGCCTCCATCCGCGAATGTTGAGGCACGCGCGCGGTTCGGTGATCTCCATCCGCGAATGTTGAGATCCGCGAAATCGTTTTACTTCCACCCGCGTGTGTCGAAGTCCGGGCGTCGCGAATTCGACAGCCTCCACCCGCGTGTGTTGAAGCTCGCGAATTAGAGTCAGTGCCTAAGAATGTTTTATGATACATCCCATTTATTCAATAAATATATAATTTTCCTTAAACTCTTATTCCGTCGGTTTCGTCAGTCCTTTTCTTCTTGACAATTTGTTTTCGGTATTTTCGATAAGTCTTCCGTTCATTGTGCTTGCAGTTCCATATTAGCAAACATGGGATGTATCTTAGAATGTTCTTTAAATTATTGTGATCGCGTGCAATGCGATCTTAGAGTCAAATTTGCTTTCGAGTAAGTTATTTCCCCGGAGTCGTATAGACTCTTTAGCTTCAACCCTGTGCATTGGAATGTAGAATCACGCGAAGTAGAATCAGTGCTTGTTCGCCTTTACGAGTCCCCGCAATCGTACTATTTACATTCTCTTAGTTTTTTCTGTGATCGCTCGCAATGCGATCTTAGAGTCAAATTTGCTCTCGAGTAAATTATTCCCCCAGAGTCGCACAGACTCTTTAGCTTCAACCCTTTGCCTTAAAATGTTGAATCACGCGAAGTAGAGTCCGTGTTCGCGCGCCGTTACAAGTCCTTTTCAAATTATATTTTTCGCGTCGCGTTAGAGTCAGTGTTTGCTCGCCGCAAAATATATTTCTTTTGCTTTCTTTTCATTAAAACATCTCGGTCGCGAACACGTATACCGAAACGCATATACCGCGATCGCGAACCATGATGGTAGAGTCAGTGTTGTTGCGCCGATTTATGATCTTTCGGTCGCGAAATACGTAAATGACTTCGGGCGTAACGCGTAGTAGAGTCAGCGCGTTAAGAAGATGTCTGATCCTGTCTGAGAGGATGGATGACTGGAGGCTAGGAGTCCGAAAACCGTTCAATCTGAGGGTCTAGGATGTCTGGACCTGTCCATCTGATGGTCCTTGAGGGTCCAAAGTCGACTGCCCTCATCCCACAGTTCAGAATGCAGAATCCAGAACTTGAGGGTCTAGGAATTGAGGGCCTTGAGAGTCCAAAGTCGACTGTCCTCACCCCACAGTTCAGAATGCAGAATCCAGAACTTGAGGGTCTAGGAACTGAGGGTCAAGGATCCGTCGATGGTGCGTGTTCCAGTGGTATGCTGACCAGGCGGTGAGTCCAATTTTTAAGTCCCTCCAGTCGCTCGACCATGTCGTAGGACGAATGGTCCGAAGCGGCACGAGTGACGGGTTGTAATTATTCTTTGAAACTGTTATCAACGACGAGCATAGTGACCGCGAGTAGACTTTTCGCACTGCGAGAACTCTACTCGTGAGTGGCATTTGTTAGGCACATTTTTCATGTCTGTATATTAGCTCAGGATAGGCCTCCCTTGCTCAATTTTAATTTAATACATTTGCTCGCGTACGCGGTCGCGTTTGAATGTTTTACTTAAAAAAGTTTTGCATATTCAAAGTGCTTTGATAAAGTAGAGTCAAAATTTGCATTGAAAGTTGTTTAATTACAACTTTTAGTAGAGAGTTAAAGTCGCGTTCTAGTAGAGTCAATACGTTCGTTTTTAAGAACGTACCGTTTGCGCTCGTTTGTGATTAGTTTAATGAGCAAGATGGCATTTCGCGACAAGTAGATCTCATTATAGAGTGACATTGTGATATGTGATACTTTTGAGACATAAAAAAGTCGCTTCTGTGATGGGATCGCTTGAGGAATTTTATTTTTGCATATTAGATATATATATATACAAACAGTCGAGTCATTTATGTAAGTAAATTTTGCCTTTCACATAAAGAAATTTTAAAGTCGAGTCTTTTTGAATATGAATAATGAGAGAAACAATAAGTGGAACTATTAGTCCGTTTAGATATGTACATAATTGACATACTACTAATCTTAGCATAGGATTCTTTCAGCAAACACGGTTTGTACTCTTTTTTTTGCCCGTACTCATGTCACTAAGGTCTGCAATCATGCATGTGCCCAGGTGCAACATGCATGGTGCAGACCGGTGAGTACGGTTTAGTTTTAAGGCGTAGATTGGCGATTGCATTGCGATAATGACCGCCGACGTACATGCCACAGTATGAATGCGTAGTGTTTTGTGTCTTGTACGTCGGGCAGAGCATCAAATGACCATTGCTTTTCCGTATTCCGTCAATTATTATAGATTTTTCCATTGCGTACTTTAATACGCTGATATGTCACCCACACGGGCTACATATCGTATTTTTTTTAATATCTAATAAAGAGTTCTGAACGGCACTTGGTGGTACAGAATATTTAATAAGTCGAGTCACGCGTTTCGCGTTTGCTTGCTCGGTCATTATACTTTACAATCGATTTCAGCACTGGTACGTAGTAATTCATAAGTGTATAAGTCAGTTTTGAGCTCGGGTGTCGGAGACGTCCCGGGACGTACTCTCTAGGAATAGGCTTTTTGCACCCGGGCGGTTGTGTGAGAATCGTGGAGTGAATGTGTTGGTGTGATTGTTTTGCTCTTTTTAAATAAAGCGTTAGGCAGGCAGGTAGCATACTTTCTCAGTGTGAGTTATGGGTTAGATGTAAGTAGGTAGGACCAAGATAGGCTATCACTTACCTTCTTATTATTCTTAGGCAGGGAAATTACAAAGTGATTTGCCTACACTTGGGTTTACTTAACTCGCACGACCATCCTTTCTTTGTCCGCAAAATCGCGTTATATAAATTACTGTTAGAGACACAGCAGTTATGCTCAGTGCACTAACATTTTTCGTTGATAAATGTATGGATCACAGAACGCATTTCTTAATTACTGGTCGCGCGAGTTAAATCTTAGTTATAAGATAGCGATGACTTTAATTTTAAGCAGAAATCCGTACGCATTGCACACACGAAGTACAACTCACTGCACAAAGGAGCGAACGTAACTTCGTACGAAAACATATAGTATCATGTTATGCGTATAAAGTTGCTTTCCTCATTGCACTATCGAGCTGTACTTCATTGCACAAGTGAAGTACGTATTTCGAACTGTTCGGAAAGTTCGGTTAAATGTTTACGTGTACGAGCCGTCGAAAGTTGACTCTTTTATTCCACTGTATAAAGTTTTACTCTCGCGGTAATACTTTATAAGACAGAATTCAAGAGTTAATTTCGGCAGTGCCTGCGTGTCAGCCTTTGCTCGCGAATTTTCACTCAAATGTTCATTGGCCGTTTAAGCATAGTTTCCGATAGGCATGTATCAGCGTTTATGTCGACGCGTTCACTCTCAAAAGCGAAGTCGGAATTTTGCCTTCTACACAATGAAGAAGTATTAATCGGAAATATATGTGCATATATTTCCCATTAACTGGCACGTATGTTATTATATGAATAATATATTAGCATATGAAACATTATTCTGTATTTATACAATTGAATATTCCGTCTTTGCCTTCGAGTCAGTGCACGAATCGATATAAAACTGATACCTGTTTTAACTCCCGAACAGTGGGGGCGTGCGTATGCAAGTCCGAAGAAAGAAGAGGCTATTTCATAAAATAGTCGAAGTGGCTCGGAGAAAAGAGCCTACTTCGTGGGATTAGCTTCCACGTTAGTCACTATGCTCGTCATTTCAAATGTCTGCGTAAATGCTTGCCTAATTTGTTAGGCAAGCAATTGCGTTTTAAACGCGTACGCGGTCGCTCAATAAAATCCCAATGCACCGCCCGATCGATTCATTTAATGATTACATTATTTCTTAAACACACTTGTGAATTAAGAAATAATTTCTATCATTGATAAACTGAGATCTGTGCTGGTTGCTCGCGCTCGCGAAAAATCCGTTATCCGTTTCTCCGTGTAGGGAAATTAAAGTTTTGATTCGCGGTAAAATAAATCACAACAGGCATGATCGATCGATATATTGACTAGCGCCGCTAAATTGATTCTTTTAATGATTTTATCATTTCTTTCAATGTCCGCGGACATTGAGAAATTATATGTTATTTTAAATTAATCAATGTTTTATGTTGGCTGCTCGCGTTCGCGGTTTTGATTTGCGATCAAGTAAATTTTGAAGCAGGATCGATCGATACATTTACTAGCGCCGCTCAATGAATTCATTTAATTATATTATCATTTTTTCCACTTCCTCGGATATTGAGAACTTCTACGTTGTTTTAAATTAATCAATTTTTGTTGGCTGTTCGCGGTTTTGATTTGCGATAAAGTAAATTTTGAAGCAGGATCGATCGATACATTTACTAGCGCCGCTCAACTGATTCATTTAATAATTGTATCATTTTTTCAATTTCCTTCGATATTGAGAAATGATATGACATTTTAAGTGAGTCAGTTTTTCTTGGCTGCTCGCGTTCGCGGTTTCGACTTGCGGTAAAATCGATTTTAAAAACTCCGTCGTTCGATATATTTATATTAGCGCCGCTTAATTGATTCATTTAATAATTTTATCATTTTTTCAATTTCCTTCGATATTGAGAAATGATATGTCGTTTTAAGTGAATCAGTTTTTCTTGGCTGCTCGCGTTCGCGGTTTTGATTCGCGAGAAAATCACTTTCAAAAGCATAGTCGATCGATATTATTTACTAGCGTCGCTCAATTGATTAATTTAATCATTTTATAATTTCTTCAATTTCCTCGGATGATGAGTAATTATGTATCGTTTTAAGTGAATAAATTGTTCTTGGCTGCTCGCGTTCGCGGTATTCAGTTTGCGAGAAATTTTTTGATAAAAACTTAGAACCGCGTCAGTCAGAAAGATATCTGACCTGTGATTACAATTTATATGACATATGATATACAATTTATATGACATATGATATGCAATTTATATGTTAAATGATTACAATTTATATGATTACAATTCATACGTACCTATAAATACATCGTACATCTCACTTATGATTATACATAACATGTACCTAAATGTATTTGAATACTATTTTTGAAATTTTGAACACTATTTTTCATATTGTTGCGTCCGCGATGCGTTATTTGCAAATGCTGACGTGATATCAATTGACTTTATTTGTCAATTTTTTAATTTATTACATACCAAACAAGTAAATTATTGTTAGTGTTTTGAATTATATTGTTTTAAATGTAGCGATTATATCATTGGACCCTTTTGAGTAGAGTCACGTGTTGAAGTAAACCATTAAAGAAAAGATTAAAGTAATGTAGGATTTAGATTGGAATGATATATCAAACGGTTTTAATCACAAAAGTAATGGGTATAATATTACCCGCACTGCACTCTGTATTAAACGCTGATAAAAATTCGCGAAAACTTGCTAAACACCTTCGCGGATATTCTCTAAAGATTCGCTAAGACGCACACACTGTTACTCTTGAAAGATTCGCGAAGACTCACCTATTTTAACATCGCGCTCAATTATTTTATACTATTTGGTTTCCACGATAGTAAATTCTTTCGAGAACATTCCTAATAACAAACATAGACTCATGTATTCTTTCTCACTCTCGCTTTCTCTCTCTCATACGCACACTTTCTCATTGCTCGTTCATACAAAATCACACATCCCACAGTAAAAATTCCAAATTTGTATTTTGTTTGTCTACTTTTTGCCCATTACAGTAGACCAATGTTTAACCAATTTTTCTTTCAGGTTTATTAATCCAATCTGCTTTCTGTTATAGTCGCTGTGTTCCTACCTTTTGAGGCAGGAATAAACTTTATTGTTACAGATACCCTATTCACGATGTTCCACTTCACATTTTTCCTTTCTCATCTTTTTTCTCTCAGTTAATCAAAACTACTTTTTGTTTTAGATTAGGCATCGTTATTTGGGTAGTTGATGTTAAATTTTACTGTCCCAGATATTCGATTCATGACGTTACACTTAACTCCGACCAGATTCAGGTAATTGTTCTTTGTTTGCAAAGTTCTCATTTTTTAGTTCTTTTTCCTTACAGTAATATCAATCCAAAGACGTTTTTGTTTCAGATTGTGTATCCTACCCCGAATAGCTGATACATACTAACTTGTGCTACCACATTCATTGGACACATGATACAACACATGTCAGGCATTTGTTTCAGATACTTCCTCTTTATTTTACAGTCCTCATATTTTTTTTATTTTTGGTATATTAATCTAATTTGATTTTTGTTCCAGGCTAAGCCTAAGTTATGGACGGATGGCTGATACGAACTTTTGCTACCGCAGGTTTTCAATTCAAGATTCAGATAACTCTTTTTTGTTCGTAAATTTTTAAATTTCTTTCTTGCAACAATATTAATCCTAAATATTTTTTGTTTCAGGTATTGGATACATATCAGGTACTTCCTCTTTATTTACGAAGACCACATATTTTTCTTATTTTAGGAATATTAATACACCTTGATTTTTGTTTTAGGCTGGACCTCATTATCTAAGATGGCTGATAGTAACTTTTACTGTCACAGATATTGAGTTCACGATGTAACTCTCAGTTGCGACCAAAACCAACTGGTTCGTTTCAGGTAGTTTATTTACAGTTTGTTTTTTAACTTACCCTGCAGCAATATTAATCCAATTTTTTGTTCCAAATTGCGTATCCTCACCTGGATGACTGATGCCAAATGGTGCTGCTACATGTATTCGATTCATGATCTTACATACATCTGCCGTTAATTTCAGGACATTTTTTTTGTTTACATTATTTCTTTCTGTCTCAACAGTAGTAATACACTTTACTTTTTGTTTAAGGTAGGACATCCTTACCAAGCTGGCTTTCATACTCAACTGTACTGCTACAGATGGGTGATGCATGATCATACTTTAGGATTTATTTTTCATTAGTTTTAGGTAGTTTCCATCTTTGTTAACAATGACTTTATTTTTTTTAATTTTATCTTTTCAGCAGGATCGATTCAATTTGCTTTTTGTTTTAGAGCATATATCATCATCTGGTTAGCATCTACTAAATTGAACTGTTACTAAATTCGTTTCATAATTTTACACTTGTCTGTTATAATATGCAGTACTTATTTGTAGGATGTATGTTCGTTAATCTCTAATTTTTGCTTTGTTTTTTATCAACAGTATTAATTCAGTTTCCTTTTTGCTTCAGACCCGATGGGTGTTCGCCTCATAAGCTGATATAAAACTATTGCGACAGATATTCGATGTATAATTTTACCTTTACCTGCATTGTTACAGTTAACTCAAGGCGATACGTGTACTACGACATTCACCTATAGTTTATAACCGTTTACAATATATGTCATTGTGGATTTATTACTGATTTATATATGTTTAAAGAGACGTAATTGTTCTCTTACATCAATCTCTTCCATATTAACCCCCAATAATTTCCCCGCATAACCACTTTTCTGTTACTCTTGAATCATACCCTATTTATAAAACGTCTAACTTTAATTCAATTTTTTTCAGTGATAATAAAACAATATGTTTTTTTTTCTTTAGCACTGCACATCTTTATCCTGTAGCATGGGACCGACATTTACAACCATTTATGGCCGATTTAGAATTTTATGCTTAGCTATTATATAATACATAATCGTTTACAGGGTAGGTGATCATTAATTTATTATTAATTTACGTTATTATTCTGATACTTTAATGTCAATTTTTTGTGTGTATTCATAAATCTTATGTTGGGTGGTACCTTATGTTGGGAATAAAACTATTAAAATGCAGACTACAATAAATTAAAAATGACCAATGCATTATAAACAATAAACTATCAATTAAAGCAAATGTACAAAATAAGTTGATCTCCATTCTACATAACGTTAAAATTTATGTCTCTTTTCACCTATATTCAATATATTAACATTTCCCATTGTACTTCTACTGCAGTTTTTCCCTTTTCAGCTGGTTACTTTTAGGCCGACACAGTTCTACAGTACAACCATTTATTTTAGCATCATTTAGAAGTTTGATTATAGATGTAAGTAGAGTTTTCGCCATCACCGTCATCGTCATTACCATCATTATTAGATTTTGTATAGGACAATAGACAGGCTTCTCCTGTCTACTGTTCCTTCCGGGTAGGCGATGAACGACTTATATAATACATAATCGTTTACAGGGTAGGTGATCATTAATTTATTATTAATTTACGTATATTTCTTAAAAAATTATGTTATTATTCTGATACTTTAGTCGCTCCCATGTCAATGCCCAATCTTTTGTGTGTGTTCATAAATCTTATGTTGGGAATAAAACTATTAAAATGCAGACTACAATAAATTAAAAATTGTGAATATTCCACTTCGGCTTGCGCTGTTCTGAGTTGTTTTCAACCCCCTTTTATATACTAGAAGGGCGATTAAATCTGATGACCATATTTTTTTTGCAAAAACCGGTAAGGGAGAACTTTCAAATTATCTTGACTAACGTATGACGGAGTTATAAATTAAATGCTGTCGTTAATATTTTTATTATTTCATATTTATTAAGCTAATTTAGTAGCCGAAACAAAAAAAAAATTTGACATTTTTCGCCATTTTTCACGTATTTTCACCTTATTTTTCTTATTTTTTTCTCCATTTTTGCTTATAACTCATGAACTCTTGCGAATTTTGGGGCGATATAAGTGAGCAAGTCACATTATTTACTTTCAGATGGTGGTTGTTAAAAAACCCGTCATTTTCTTATGTTTCTTTCGACTTTTCAATCTATTTTTTGAATTTAGTTTTTATTTTTGACCCCATTTTTAGACTTCCTTTTCACGACTTTTCCACACAATTTTGGTCATATCTCCAAAACTATTGTGAATTTTCCACTTCGGCTTTTATATACTAGTTAAATCTGATGACCAAAACTATATTTCAATTTATTGTGGGCTCCTGTTGTTGCCGACAGTAGGCTCCTGTTGTTCAGGGCGCTAGTTTTCGATGAGCGAATCAGTTGGTAAGATTTGTCACGTGTAGAGCGCTTGTTTTTAATACTTGAATTCGGTGAATAATAATTTGTCAAAGAAGCATGGGTAAAAGAGCAATGAAAAGAATGTTGGAACGGGAAGGTAATCCTGAGGCGCAAGAACACAATGCTACTGAAGTCGATTTGCCAAAAACCAAGAGAATGTCAGATGATGTAGTACCGAAGAAGGTTTGTAGGTTAACCTGATTTGTCTGACTATAATAACAGTTAAATAATTGTTTACATTTACACATTAACACATAATTTATCAAAATCGATACCCTAACGTGACTCTTCTTTCTAATCTAAAAATTACGTTTGCATAACTGTACAGGTAAAATGGATAAATAGACAACGTGTCTTGGTTTTTGCTACCAGGGGTATAAGTTTCATACATCGTCATCTTATGCATGATTTAAAAACACTCATGCCGCATCATCGACCGGAATCTAAAATGGAGCGTTCAAAAAATCTTCAAGTAGTGAATGAAATGTGTACAATGAAACATTGTAACAAGGCTATTCTGTTTGAAGGTCGGCGGAAAAGGGACCTTTATATGTGGTTGTCGAATGTACCGGGGGGACCCAGTGCAAAGTTTTTAGTTGAAAACAGTAAAGTGTTGATGTTCATTTCATGATGTTATGTACATTTGTCAGTTTGAAAATACACGTTTAACATTTCTTATTTTCTTCCAGTTTATACAATGGCAGAACTGAAGATGACTGGAAACTGTTTAAGAGGTTCAAGACCCTTACTCTCATTTGATGAAAATTTTGCAGCGCAACCACATCTCGCTCTCCTCAAAGAATTATTATCACAAATTTTTGGTGTTCCTAATCATCATCCAAAAAGTCAACCATTTTTTGACCACATATATGTATTTAGTTTTCTTGACAACAGGATATGGTTCAGAAATTTCCAGATTCTGTCAGATGACGGGGCTTTAGCTGAAATAGGACCAAGATTTGTTTTGAATCCTGTTAAAATATTTAAAGACAGTTTTGGTGGGGATACACTCTGGGACAATCCCTACTACATTTCTCCTGCAAAGGTACAGAATTAGTGATCTTCGGTTTATAAGCATTTGTAGTTACATATTATTTATTTTTGTATTTTTATGGTATCACCCCAGTTTCGACAAACGTTGGTAAAGAAAGCAGGACAGAAATATGTAAATAAAGTGGAGCAAAAGATGACACAGGAAACAAACAAATATGAACAAACATACGCTCTCAACCCAATGGATGAAATATTCCACGGAGATGTGCTTGAGAAAGCAGTTGAAGTACAAGAACAAGAAAAGGATATGGAAAATGTAGATAATAGCACAGAATTATGAGTAAATCTGAAAAGCGCTTGTAAGAAAAAAGGTTAGAACAATAAAAAGGCATTCTTCACGTTCGAAGGTTTGTTTTGTAAAACAGATTATATAATAAAGCTGATATAACTTCGTATACATTCATAAAATTCCTTATTAATATAGTTCTTAGATTATTTGCATTTGTACCTCTTATATAATAACAGCAATTAAATACTGGAAAAAATAAATTGTGTTTATAGGTTGCTGCAAATACGCTAACACTAAAGCTTATGTTTCCTAAATTTAAAATATACATTGTGCCCTTAGAAGGAATCTGAAACAGGGATCAACGTTACGTTATCCAAATATTGAACTGTTTAGTTACATTTATAAAACGTTCGGTTAGTACGAGTTTTGCACTTGTGTGACATATTTCATTCATACATACATCACAAACATAAATACCACCGGAAATATCAAAACATTCATTACAAGAATAAAAATTCTCTTTGTTTGAACACTTACATTGGACGATGAAAAACTTTCAGTGCTTATATTTAAAAAGTTTAACAAATATTAATTATGTCGATTAGTATATATTTCCTTGTTATTTAATAAGCTGCCTGATGTTTGTACGGAGATTTCTGTGAACCAATAGACTACACATGAGAATACTTGCTCACGTCAATTATATTCGTATGACAAATCATAACGTAATTTATCATTACTGACTTAATGTACCTTAAATTATTTTGTACATTAACATACAAAAGCCTCTGCTTTAAGCTATATGTTTTATGGCGTATGTTAAACTTTGCCGCACTTGCTTCGATTCTTATATTCCTTCCATTGAATACTCAACACAACAAACAAACATACTATATTAAAAAGTATTAACGACAAATGGATCGGATATTATGTATACTCATATCGCAATTGAGTAATTAGCAGAATATGTTGACGTATCTGTGTAGTATCCAATTGAAGTAAGTTTACACCCTTCGGTCACTTTAAAACAAGATATAAGTTGATAGCATGACATCAGACAAACGAGATGGCTTATGCCATAGGCATCAATCATATAGCTAGGACTCTCCACCTTCGTTATTCGATTAAACATCATTAAGCCAAATATTACGGTGCAAAACTTGATTACCGTTTTACGGATAAGTACACTTACTAACATTAAATCGATTGCAGTGATTGTTTCAACTTAAAAATTAATTTTTCTCAAATAGGAGTCTGCATGTAGTTTGTTGATTAGCTACTATTCTGCCTTATGCGAGTTGATTTCAACGTATCATTTTTCACGTATCTCTTTTATCATAAAATATTTTTCTAAAATATGTTTCTAGCTTTCATACATTTTTGTTCTTGTTCAACTTATTTATATTATAGTTTCGTAAAAAAAAATGATTGACAGAATGTAAAAGAGTTAAATACTGACTTGAGTTCGATGAACAATTTTATGATACAAGTATTTGTTTTAAAAACAACACAAGGAATGTTCACAAGAAAAAAAAAACATGTATATAAAAATATTGTATACTTTTAACTTATCTCCGCGAAAACATGCCTATGCGCAATAACACAAAACTCAATTAATACATGACACAACAACTAATATGCATTAAAAGTAAAGTATTTTAATAATAGATTAGAAATAATTAGAAGTGTATGAGCACGATTGCACGAGCATGATGTTAGGCAATTCGGACAAATATTAAGAATAACGTCTAAAATTAAAAAAAGTGGTTGCATTTGCTTACAAGCACACTCGACAGCATTGTAACCATGCTTCTGATAAGCATAGTACTTAAGGTGTACGGAAGCATCAAAAATAAAAGTGGCGTTCTATAATGAAACACTTATCCATTCATCGGAGTCAATTCTTGGGACTGTTGCCCATTTGCAGAGTTTACTTCAATCTGTGCAAGTGCTGACTGACGCCACTTTCCGTTTTCCCCATTTAGGTTCTTATCCTCGCAAATGCATAAGAACAGAGTATCGATGACAGTCTGAAGTAAAAAATAGCGAACTATGATTACAGAAAATCACATTATATATATCCAATAATTTTCATAGCATACCTCATACAAAGAAATAATACAGTGAGCGATAAAGAACGCAAAAACACAGGTTACAAAGATGGGAGCTGCGTAAAAATGTAATCTGGGATCCTGCCTCATGAATAACAGTCCAATACTACCCGTGGCCGCGGTAACGAAGCACTTTCCCAAAAACAATAAGAAATCGCCAACACCATTGATTACAGCTATTTGTAAAGCATTGCTCACAAGTGTTTGAAATGCCTAGAAAAAGTAATACCCATTATACATGCTTACACTTGTCTTGTTATAATAGGGTACAAAAAAATTAAATATTAACATACGATTTTAGCTGCCCTACAAAAATGAGTCCCTTCGATGGCAACAACTGTATATGCGTTGTGGTTCATGTAACGAATGAATTTTTCCAAACAAAAGAAGCAGCAGATACAACACTTCAAGCCGCACTGAGCGCAAGGTGATGTTTCCTTAGTTTTTTCAAATCTGTAAATAACCGTAATGATCACATATTATTCTAAAACCAAAGATAATTGAACGCCTATCAATGGGGTTAAGTGCTATACTTACTTAGCATGTAAATACGTTAATATTAGTCGCGGTAGTTTAAAAATAGTTATCAGCAATGATCCACACGCTACAGAACCCAAATGATAACTAACTAAATTTCCTATTGACGCACATACAGGTGACGTACTTGCATTTTTACCTCTGCAACAATGCAATGTGTTTTTTCATGTATGTAGGACAGATTGGAGTGAAATATCCGTTTAAGGTGTCAGTCATGCCGCAACCTTGAATTGTTACCTGAAATACCACTGTGCAACTGATCCAGCAATTACCATACTTTGACAGGCAACAATAAATTCCGAAATCCATATTAGGCCTATAACATAGACCCACCACATATATTTGACCCACGTTGCATCAACATACTCCACAAGAGTAAATGCTAAAATATACATTTTATTATTACAATGGACATAAGCAGACTGAGATAGAAACGTAAAGAATTCTTACTTTTGAAACTGTCTAACGAGAAATCCATTTTTTTCTCTTCTATTAGTGCTCCTTTATCTCCAATTGAACTGAAGTTCAATGAGTCAAATATATGGTTTTTGTACATTTGAACTGATTTTGTTCCTGGATAATCTGCGATTCAAATTAAAATATAATTTTCATCCTAATGTATACGTAATTCTTCATGTTAACATACACATACCAAAAACAAATAATGTTACTTACTGGCAGTTGCTAAACAGAGTATTACTGCAACCCAGAAAGTGAAAAACAGTATCAGCGCAGAAAAAGTCAGTAACGGTTGCACAAATAAACCAGGCAATTCGGCTAAACATTTGGCACTCTCTTTAAATAATGCTGTCATAAAATCAATTCGCTTCCGTAATATGCAAAGGAGGAACAGCAATATAATCTGAAGAATATTAGTTTTTATTATTAAAGTTATTATTAAAGGATATGTTAATATGCGCTATGTTCCCACAATATAATAATTAGTGTTTAAATATATGCTCATTAAATGTTCAATCTTATCTGTAATATCTTTATGCAATAGAACTTACAGTAATAATTGTTGCAATTATTGAAAATGTCAAAAATGCTCTTTCATTACGAACAGATTCTTCAAGAAGCTGGTTTGGATCTGTTTTATCCAAAGTTCTTTTAATCTCTGCATATGTCCACCATAATAATGCTGTGCCACCTATATAATATTATAAAATAGATGATTTTGTGAAAGTAACTATACAAGTATCTTTTACTGAATTCAAATTTATATTACTATAAGGGTTTCAATAACTATCTTTCATCTATTTAAAACCAGATCTTCCAATTAAATTTAAAAATATATGATATCATGTTTTATCTCCATACATCATCTATATAATGAATGGAATCAAATTGCCAATTTGCAAGGTTGCAAGCTTTCCCTCATTACCACATATATACTATCATTACTCACCTATAGATGCAATAGTAACAAGTATCATTATTATCCAAGTGACTATACTTGCTAGTAAATGAAAAATGGCAATCATAAACAGGGACAAGACTGGAAGTAAAAGTAATATTAATGTAAGTATTGTATTAGCCGGAGTCCTAATAAATTGCATAACTATGATCATATAAAAAGTATGAGTACCAAAGGCCAGGAAAGATAATGCCAAAATTTCTCTCCATGTTTTGTACAAGTCTCCTAAGATTTGTTCAACAACATCCCAAGAATTAATAAGGCCATATATGTTAGAAATTATTGCATCACCCACTTCTTGAACTGTTTTTGGTATGCAACGGTTCAGAATTGGAACACTATCAAAAACTGGTGGTTCGGGACAGGATCCTGTTTTATTGTATTTACTGCTTTTACTGTCGCATGCACTGATATCGCTACCTGGCTTGTCATGACATAATTGCGAACCAGTTTCTTTATAAAACTGACAAACCTCATCCATTGTCCGCATTGTGCGATCTGGACATTTCTTTACACAAATCTTTAATGATTGTTTGACATTCTTCACATCCAAGAAAAATAAATATCTAAGAAGCAAGCATATGAAAGAATAATTTAAAAATTCTTACATTCTTAGAAGCACAGAATTGATCAAATACTGTACTAACGGTTTATCGCTTGTATCCTGTCCTGAGAGTTCCATGCTACCGAACTTTGGATTATTTTTCATGCCACATGTATTACCAAAACTATCGTAACCATTTATCAGTCTCAATGGATTGCCATAGACCAATGCAAACGCTGCTATTAAAATCTGTAAACAAGGGAAGACAAAAATATTACATACATTTCCCATTATAAACAAACCATAAAAATATGGGTATTCTATTGAAATATGTACAAAGTGTGTACGTGCAAGTTCCAATTAAATAGATTCTTTATTTACGCAGTGCATAATTATTCAAACGTATTTTGAGAGACGTAATCGGCGTACCATTAAAAACCAGAACGCTATGAAAAGGCAAAGCCAAAAAATATCTGTGCATCCTCGCACTCGCGTCGGTTGGGGATGTTGATCCTCATCCTCGTCTGCACTGCAGCAAGTCATTTTCTCCTTTTCTGTTCAAGCAACACAACGCTACATTCAATAATTAAATAAAAAATAATCACACCCGTTTAATTTGGGTGCTGACTTCTTCGTCACCGTACGAAGTTGCTCGCTATTCCTACTATCGAGTGTACACAAAAAGTATTTGCGCATACACGAAAGCCATCGCCTTACAAAATGACTTCTGTTTTACGTAGAAGTCATATTTCGCAAATGTGAACAAAAACGATGCGTTACTGTAAATATCGCGTTATAAACGTTCCTTAAGTAGTTTTAACAAATTAATTTACTATGATTTTTGCTTTTAGAAATGTAATCTAACCACTTCTGTATACGTCCCTGTAATGGAACCTAGCGTAGTATCGTTTCCAAGGAGACGCACGTATACGTCATGTCCATTAGCTTCAATGAAGGTTGTAGCTTTGACTGCGGAATGGTTGTAGCAACAGATTACCGCTCCATTCGCTGTACAGATTGACCGAATGTAGTATAAAATACGAGAAACCGTATAAAAATATCGTTTTTCCAGCAATAACACTGCGATTGTGAGTATTGAGTGGAAAGTGTATTATGAGTGTTGATTAAAATATACTTTTTTCTGTGTACAGTACCTGTGCATTGTAAGACAGGTCGTCGGATTAATAACTTAACCTTAACCGCGAAACTTGCATAGCATTCAACGTGGTTTTGGCTGTAAGATTCTGTTGTGCGTTTTCTATAATAACCAGTGTGAATTTATTTTAGTGATGGAGGAAGATGGTGGTAAAAGGATGAGAGGCAGAACTCGAGGTAGGGCCCGTGGCCGAACTCGAGGCCGGGCCAGAGGGAGATCGAAAAAACAAGTTAAAGTATGTCAATTATTGACAGAAACTTCATGTCTTATGGTTTGATAAGAAGAAATATTTGCACTATTATTCCATACATACATATGTGAATGCATTTTTTTCTGTATGGAGAATATCTTAACAAATAGTATTTTGGTAGCAATTTGTTTCCCCATGACTCAGTTTGAGTGATATATGTATTTTTCGCACAATGTACATTACAATGTACATACAATGATACCTTTCCTTCCATCCACATATGAATATTTGTATAGCAAGTACATTGTGATTCTTCATTGGCTTGACAACAATAGCAACGTTGATGTCTACATTTCTACATCGAGTTTGACCTATATATTTTATGAATACAATCATCTATTTTAATTGCATAAACATCTGCAGTTTTGTCAAAATTGAATGTCTTTGTAGATCACTGTAAGTAATGCATTGTAATGACACGTGGATGTAAATTTTAGGTTATTGAAAGTGATGAAGAAGACACTCCTCAGCAAACGGAAGAGGCACCTGTTGAAACTACCGCTGGAGAAACAGAAGAACATGAAACACCTCCAGTACAACAGCAGCCTTTGGAACAGCAGTTTGACTTGGAAGCTGATATATCACAACTTGAGGCTCCAACATTTACAACTATTAACAGGGGGCCTCCAGAACCTATGTTAAGGCTTAGATGGGATCATAGAGTTAATTTGATTGGAGAAAAAGTTCTCAATCCCATGATACATTGTTGTGATAAGTGTCTCAAACCAATTCTTATTTACGGACGTATGGTAAGATATTTTCTTATTATAACGCACATATAATAACAGAGGATGGTTTAATGTATTGACGGGGTTTGTGCCACTGCAGATCCCATGCAAACATGTTTTCTGCCTATCTTGTGCTAAAAGGGAAGATAAAGTTTGTCCAAGATGTATGGAAAAGGTATCTAGGGTAGAACAAACTGGATTAGGTACTGTGTTCATGTGTACACATGGTGGAACAAGATATGGAAATGCTGGTTGTAGAAGAACGTATCTTAGTCAGCGGGATCTGCAGGTAAGTATATAATTATCTTATTCCAGTAGAATCATAAACTGATTCACAGGTGTACACTCTATTGTATAGGCCCATATCAATCATCGACATATATCAGCACCCCCTCAACCAGTTCAAGGGATGCAAGTTGATCCCCCACAATATGTGCACTCTAAATCGGAGCTAGATTCGCAGATAACGAAAGTGTCGTCTGTTTCAATGCAGAACACTCGAATAAAGTCAGTGCAATCTCACATGGTCCAACCCATCATGGGAAATGACCCAAGAGTGAATTCTTTAGTGGGTCAGCAATCCGTGGAGCATAGACAGCAACATAGGCCACAGACAATGATATCAATGCAAAATTACCCCCAAAATTCGGCCCCGCCGCCTCCGAACAACGCGCCCATGCGAACGAACCTCATCACCGTCCCCATTCAAGACACAGCAATAACAACGCACGACATTCATACGCAACAGAGTCATCATTACTATCCGCCACCCTTGCCACAAGTTAATTACGGTGGATACAGCGTCCCACCGCCAGTTTCGCAAACGCAACAGTACTATTCACAGCCTCAGCATCCTTCTCAAGTATCATACGTGCCGCCACCGCCGCAACAACAACAGTACGTATCCTCTGCACCGACGTCGATAAGGCCATCGCCGAGTGGGTACATACAGGAGCCCCAATATGGGCCACCACCACCTCAACAACAACCACCACCGCCGCAATCACAGTGGTCGCAACATCAGCAACAGTTCTACAGATAAAACTTAGCGATACCTTCGTAAGCTTGGGTTCAAGACTTGTACATTGTATGTTGTGATAAGTTCATCATGGATGATAAAGCAGCAGATCATGGAAATTGGGGCTGCCCTTCACGATCTGACGGAGAGAATTAGTCGCTTGCTGTTTTAGGAAGAGACGATCCTAAGATATTTTATACTTTTGAAGAAAATATAAATGCAGCAACGATGGCTGATCTTATATGATTCTATAGCAATAAAAAGTGTTTTAACTATATGTTATTCAATTGATTTATTTCCTGCTATGTTTATGGTTTACAAAATATTTTGTTTTCCATTACAATGAGAAATCAATAATCAGCGGATTTATGTATGAAATAACATGCAGTGAGTGTAGTGAATTCAATTTACAAAATACAATTTCAACTAAACAATGGTCGTCGTCAACTAAACACTGCTACATAAAACGACGGTGTTCATTAATAATTCCAATGTTTTACCGCTTATTTCGTAGTTAGTTTAACGGATTTTTGTTTATGATTTTTTTGGGCTAACATTCGCTGCTTATATTTGTACACGTGTATGTCACTTCAAGGAATGCAATTAAATGTTTTGTTGGTAGAATTTAATATTGTACAGACTGTAACGATTGTAACGTATGTACAAAACTAATTATGTATAACATGTACATATAATGTGTAATAATTATGATTACATTAGATTCTTAAAACCTAATGAATTCAACAAATATCTCCATTCATTCGCACAATTAATTTTAGCCTTTCGCTTTGCATACTAGTTATTTTTACAGTAATAAATATTAATTGACTAAAATCTCAGATAACGCAAGTATATAAAAAATTTATGATACGCATTATTTAAGTGAAAGGCCAAGATTATTTATAATGGACATTTTCATACCTAAAGGACCTTTTCAAGTCGTTCACAAAAATAGTCTTCAATCTTATCCTATCACACATGCATCGCTATAATCACTGCTCCTGTGTAATATCTTGTTCCCGTCACATTTTACATCACACTATACTGTATTTACAACTCGTTCATATATTGGCTTATATACAGAGTATTCTTTTTTTTTATGGCTAAGCACATTGCAAATGTTCTCCGTATCCATCTATAGCGATGCCGCCTCAATTTGGTTAAAGTTATTAAACCATATACCTCTTAAGATCCGGCTTAATTCAACTGGGCAACTCATATAATCTATTGTACAGAAACGAACAAGGCAACGTTGAAGTCAGCTGCACGTAAACATACTCGTACATTAACATTCTATGAGTATATGAATGAATTGTAAATATTGAATAATGATATATACCTTCTTATAGAAACACAACTGATTTCAACATGTATATGTACTCTATGTTCAACATTCTACATCATGTCACATCACGTCAATTTTGACAGTACAAAATTTGTCATAAAAAAAGGTGTTACGCTTATTGTTTCTTTTTTCTTAATTTGAATGTATTCCTAATAAAAGTAGTTGACTATGTTGCACTGGAAGCCATAGTCTGTTGACTAACTTTTATTGCTAAATTTTATCCTTCCAGCCTTCTCTAGAGCAGACTTTTAGACGGAACAGTGCAGTAAACGCGTCGCATTACGAATCTATAAGAATTACTTCTTACAGACACGTTCAAGTCGGGTGAATTATCCACTGACAAAATTCGGTTATGCGAGTGGAATCTATTCTTATCCATAAATGATCACGATTACTTTTCAGAAGTATCATCACAAGTTAAAAAGATTGATTTCCTCGTTTAACATTTCGCTTAAGAACCTTCTAAAGATCATATTTTATATTGGCATTAATATGGCATTATAATCAATAAGGATCAATATACACTGCTCATTAATTGTTGTGAGAAATATATACGTCTGTAGGCATATAGCGTGTGTCAGATGTGCATAACATTGCATGAAATTACTCATTGCAGTTCAGCTACGACATCGTCTCATTAAAATTTTTCGTGAATACTTTTAGTGTTATTTCATGTAATTGTTATTCGCATATAAATCCATTGTGATGTTCTCAATTGCTTACACCATTATTAAATTTAAAAATTCCCCTAACAAATATGTAAATTGAAATTAGTTTACATATTATGTCATTATTCATCAAAATGTACTCTACCAACTGCATTAAATTTTGCACTAATAAAAAAATATGACGTGTTTGGTATTACCGTAAAGACATGCGTTTAGTATGACATGCTGAACATTGAATCCACAGTTGCCTAGTAATTCACGCTAATGTGTTCATTAAACCAAGTATGGACTTAGGTTTAAAATTTCCGTAATGTGGTCATTGACAATGTATGTGGTCACACGCTTGTAATTGAAACGTCAACGTTAACGAAATACGCAAGAACAAGATACTATGTACATAAATATATATATTTATAAAAAAATACAAGGTATTAAAATCCCGCCGCCTTATCGAATATTGCCATATTATAGAACCCGTTTGATAGGAACATTTTCTTTAGAAGCTCCTTAAAGTATCATACATAAGCCTATTGAAATCAGTCTGCCTGAGACAATCACGTGCTTGTGGAAGGATGATTGTGAATGTTGACATTAACTTGTGGAATGAGAGGGGATGCGAGTGGTTTGGGTGTATTCGATTCAGGTATTGGTATTGATACTGCTGGGGGTACTGGAGAATGTTTTTTGGCTCGATCTTGCTGCCATGGCTTCGCATGATCTTTGCTCAACCTTTCGCTTAAAGCTTTCAATGCAATTTGCCTGAAAGTTCCACAGTGTGTCAAACTTTGGACTCATAAATTCTTGATAAAAGAAAAAATTAAAGACAAACCTGCGCCTTTCACTATCATGTGGATCAATGCCAGGAAGATTGATAACTAAACCAGGAGGTGCATTTGACATGTCAAATCTTCTCACAACCTTTCTGCATATTCCAATGCGGACAAAGAATCCATGTATCGTATTACTCACCACTGCTATTGGTGGTTGTAATACATTAGGAAAAAAACTAGAAAGATGCACAGCATTATTAAAATGTACGAAAGATTATGTACTACGTAACTTTATCTTTGTACCTTGCGAACGTAAAATTATCTGCCATGTCCCCTCTCGTACCATTGTTATGTCTCTGATAAAATCTTAGGTAAATCCAAGAAACTAATAACCCACTAAGAAACATGGTCGGATGTGTCCCTTCTAACAGACCTAACAGCCACAGTAACAATCCCATAATCCATACCATCAACGGTATATTCCTGTTTGTAATCTTTCCAATGGGTGTCTTTATCAAAATATGATCTGGCATTATTTGTTTGACAGCGACAGTGACACCTAGAATACATGGGAAAATGCACTAAAAATGCAATGACACGCCGCATGCAACGGAAGTGCTACATTGGGACTACAACAGCGAGAGATTGAAAGTTAAGAAGTGCCAACATGTTGAGAACAGGTGGTTGACAGAACATACCAGCAATATATCCTGTTAGCCCATGGATGTGAGTAAGGAATAACAGATTCGTATCGTTCGTGCACACATAGAGAAACAGATAAAATAACGCCGACAGCACGGCTACTCCGAAGTTGACGACAGCGAAGAAAATCATCATCTCCATCGCGCCCCATAGCGGTTCGATCAATTTGCCGCACAAACCGACGGTGACGATGTCCACGCATACCTCCCAGAAGTGTATTTCAAGAAAGCAGAATGTGAAAGCTGTCCAGATCCAAAAGGACGGCGGCAGCAGGTAACCTGGTGTAACGCTCAGAATGCGCACCGCCTCCTCGGAAAACGAAAGACAATAGGAGAAGAAGACTACGATGCATATGAGCTTGACACTGGTGCTCGTGTTGCCTAGAAGTGCCGCGAACTGTTGCCTCAGATAGGGTATGTTTCTACCCAGGCCCTTTATCGCTGCCATTTCCACCAAGTAGCTCCTTAACCTCTTTGAATCGGAGAGCCACTTGCGCCGTCACTTGGCGTTCGCTGCAGGTGTACATCAACCCTTTCCCGGAGCTACGCGAGATATCAGGAGCGTGATACAATCGGTGGGCCCTTCTTTTTCTATCAATTCAACTTCACCAGCTCTCCAGGCGCGCGGATAGTCCACGAATGCCTGATTACAGGGTCACCATATCGACGACGGGATTATGTATGTGGCCGTCGTTGTGTACCACTGGCAATTATACACCCCACCATTTACTGCACCCAGAGATATGTAAAGCCACAAGCCGAATACTTTATCGCGGTAACGGGATAAACCGAACCTGTTCGCTGCTTCATTAAGATATCGCGTTACGTCGATTATTGACTCCGTAAATGCATGCGTTGGCCTTCATAATTGACGCACTGCACGCTGAGCGTCGCGGCCTTACGGATATATAATTATATCTCGTAACAAGTGGATTGTGCTTCGACCAGATGCATCTGTAGGCATGTAGGGATGGGGATAATGGGAGAGCTGTTTTATCCTTGCTTGGACTAAACGATTCTTTATTATCGAAGCATGATAACCCCAACGCATTGGTAGTTTGCGAGTTTTCCGTTAAGATGACTCTCACATGAATTGGTGCGATGGTGTTTTGTTTCTGGCTTACTAACCGTTGACGTTCACAGAAAACCGGAGAATTTTCGTAATATTCCAAAGAAAATGGTCATTACATTGTAAGTTTTAATGTAATATTTGATTCGGAAGTTCCGCGCTACTCACCGTGTCATTTGTGTCAATTAGCGTCACGATAATTGTACGGAAATATATATATGCTTCGTTGTCGCTATTTAAAGTGGGTTATTGTTTCAGAAATTACACAAGGATGACAGGAAATTGATACTGATGTTTTATTTCCGCGCAATAACATAATTTCTCAGAAAGAATAAATGCCCGGAGTTTGTCCGAGGTGCCATCGGGAGGTTTATTTCGCGGAGGAGAGGTTGGCTGTTGGAAAAGTTTGGCACTCCTTTTGTTTCTCATGTCGTTAGTACACCAAAGAAATTATTTAATTTTGTACAGTAAGAACTTTCATCCCAGACAAATTCATTTTAAGTAAAAGATATTTCTCTATACGTTACGTAGTGATGGGATTCGTAGATACATTTTACCATTGTTCTAGTCGTTTACCATAACCTCTTATGCGCGTGTAATGTTTATTTAGAATTAAGATAGACATAGTCCTATTTAAAGATAACCATAATGAAATGCAAGCAAAAGTCACAGTTATACGGTTACAGTAACTGGGTGGTACGTATTTTTTGTGTTGGAAAACATTTTATTTTGATAATAGGCAAAAGAAAATGTTAACGAATACAAGGTTAGTCAAAGAGAATTGTATTTGGTGGCAAGCAATATATATTTATTTGTTATTTATCCTTATTGCGAATAACGAGTAATTACTATCAAACTAAAATATTCGAAATTAAAAAATTCATTTGGCTAATTATTTTAGATAAATATTCGGTCGAAATTATTTTAACAACGACTAATTCTATATTTCAAATCAATAGGGAACTGTCGGAAATTGCTCGACAGCTCTACGGTAGCGACACACTGCGGAGAATTGTTCTGTCGGAATTGTTGTAACCGTCTTTTCCCGCCAACGTCGCGAGTGAAGAAGTCAGATAGGCCCACGACGCCAATAATTTCCAACCAAAATTCGTTTCCCGACAACTGTTCCTGTTGCTGTCGGTGTACAGAAGCGGAGCATCCATTGAACAGGCACAATCAACTAAATCTTATTAAAGGACGACTTCGGGGTGGCGGTGGCGAAGAAGAAGCCACTGATCATTTGCAACCAGATAACCTTCCGTCCAAAAAGGGGGAACTGATAACTTCGCATACAGATACCTCCAATAATACTTCAAAACAACTGTCCAACCCGACTGCAATAATCACTTGGTATAATCGACGGCAATCTACTTCGCAAAGGTACGTCATGCTTTTAACGCAAGTTTGCGGTAGTTGTGTACTTTGTCTGACATCGGATGTGCGGGATATAATTTGAAATTCTAATTCGAGTATCGATGTTGCACCATAATTTCCTGCGGTATTGTGTTCGGCAACTAAGAAGTTTTTTGAGATATTCTTGATATGTTGTAAAGTCTTTAGCGTATCGCAAGTAAATTCTATGGTAATGGTGTGGCAATTGAACATATTGGGATCGTTTTACTTTCGATTTTTGAAGAACTTATGATCCGTTTGTGAATTGTTGGCTAGCTCACTTTGCGAACGTACATCGGCGGAGAAGAAAAATTTGGGAACATCGAACACGCCGGTAGCAGAATTAGAAACGACTCGTGTTGACAGTAGTAAAGCAACCTACGTGGCAGACAAACGGGCATCTTCCCAATCAAGTGCCAAACACCAGAAATTACAGTTGAGGTAACAAATATTTGAGGTTATCTTACCAATAATCGTAACGGTTGCTATTTAAGCAGAGATCAAATTAAAGAGAAAACTGCAAACTTTTAGTTGTTTCAATTTCTGATGTACAATCTTTAACACACACTTAGACAGAATAATTTAAATTGATAGGTGATACAATTATTAGGTACTTATGATATAATCTGATATATGATTTATCATGACATACGTATAGAGCTTCAGTCAGCGGCATCATTATTCCGTCAGAACAAACATCTAGTGGGCCACCGCTGCCGTCAGAACATATCCCACCAAAAAGTGCTGTTCAACAATAGTGTATTAGAAAAGAAGCATAATCATGAGGCTATACGACATGTAACCATGCAGCACGAACGCAACAGATCGGAAGCTGTCGATATTAAACCTATTATAGCAACACGACAACATCGTTTTGATTTAAGACGAGCGGAGGATACGATTGAACAAAATGATCACGGATGCAGGAACAGTCGCGATAGCAACAATATCAATATAAACAGCAACCGAAATTCAGTTATAAACGATTCACACAACATAATTCATGAGAATATGCCAGATTTAACGACTGACATGATTGCTGAACGCGATCAACAAACTCATATCAGTGGACAAAGCAGTAAAACTAATCAATATATATCACCTCGGCAAGCTGATCGTCGGCTTGAATTCAATCATACTTCAAACACATTTGCCGATAAGAAAGCCAACATCACTGACCAGAACGATGATTCTCCGTCGGACAAGGACACTTACAAGAGTGCTCTTCCAACATCCTGTGAGTCCGACTTGACGGAACGTACGCGAGGCGGTTGCGGTGGAAAAGACAGTTGCTCTGAGCCAGTTCCGTGTCGGTGCGACGACACCTGTGGCGAGTTACCTGGTTACAGCTGTCCTACGCGGGAAGGAATTCTAAAGACCCAAAGCTGTCGACCAATGACACTCCAATCCTGTTCACCGCGTATATCAGACTCTTGTCGAAATGAACCTTCGTCACCGTGCAATACAACATGCCTTCCTCCATGCGTTCCAACACGTCGATGTTGTCCTCCTCGCGGTTGCCGGCCCGTTTGTCAAAAAGTGCAGAGGTGTCGCACTCCATGTCGGGGAGGTTCTCGCACCTGCGGTAGTGGAGGATGTTGTGGAAGTGGATGTCGCGGTGGTTGTGGCAACCCTGGTCAAATCTGTATGCCCTCGCGAACTTGCGCGACTCCACCGTGCAAACCTTGCCTGGTGCAAAGCCCTTGTGTGCCAACCTCTTGCTGTAGGGTATCGCGGACAACGACGATCGGTGCAGGCGGTGGCTCGAGCTGCTGCCGGTAAGAGAATACGAAACCGTGCTCGAGTATTCTAAAATGACTTTTGCCTGTGTGTGCAGGCCACGGAGTCCGAGGTGTCGCACGCCTGTCAGACGAGGCTGCTGTGTCGCAGATGAGAGGATGGGGTGCGATGGGGGTGGTTGCTGTCGACAGAAGCCGCCACCTGGGTGCGAGTGTTTCGGTGGCGGACTCGATTGTCAACGCTGTGGACGGAAGGTGTATCAGGCTGAGATGCAGGTAGAATGTAATAAGGATTATACGAGGTTTGGCACGTCGGGTGCTAGGTCATTGTTATATAATTTTATTATCATTGTTTGATTATCATTGTTAGGTATACCTATTACAGTGTTTTAGTATATTTATGATTTTTTGAAAATACTTGAACAAGATCCATACACACATTAAGTATTAATGTTCTGTTACATTTGACTTTGTTAGATAGTCTCAGGAATGCCATATCACACTATATGCTTCAGTTGTTATTGTTGTCGCAAACCATTGGAATCTTTGAATTATCAAGAAAACTGCGGCGAGATTTATTGCAAACGTTAGTCTGTGTTGCTTATTCATATTTCGTACATAGTGATAGTTTTGATAAAATGCTGACGATCGAGGTACATGTTACATTTTCACCATTGACACTTTTATGGTATTTATATAGAATGTTACGTCCGAAATTTTGGACCGCAAGGATATGGTTATGGCGTGGGAGCTGGCGTGTTGCAGACCCCCATGTGAATTATCTGATACTGTTCTCACGGATGTTGTTACATTCAGGACTTCAAACAGCTTTTGGAAAGATTTTCTTCTACCGTCCATTCCAATTTCTTATATAGACTTTTTGGTTACTTTTACCGTGTTCTTCACATAATTTGTTATGCGCCAAACGTTACACACATACAAAGCTTTGTATACAATATTGCATGTAATTTATACTTTCTGAATATTTACACAGTAATTCATTTGTGGAAGAAAAGACTTATGCTATTTAACGTAATATTTAAGTGTTCTCACACAAGGCGTAACATGTTTTTGTTTCGTGTCTATTTAAAAAACTTTTACCCGTGATTACCAGTATATTTGACTCGTTTAGTCTGAATTGTTCGACGTTCTCCGGTTATCTCTTCTCACGCGCCTGCACATTTCTGTTTTACGGCATCTGGTGCTCTTTTGTCTCCCTCGTCTGATTTTTGATTTTCCATGCATACCACAGGATACGCCCGCGTGCAGGCACTAAATCTTTCTTTTTTCTCGCCAATTGCCCCTTCGACGTGCACTCTCGCCTGCACACACTCGGGTCGTCGATACGGGGTGAAACGAGCGAAATGGTTCGCTGGTAGAGGCGAGCAGAAATAGAAGCAGGAGGAAAGCGCGAAAGCACGACGTGGAGCGGAAGAATGCAGAGAGAAAGAGGCGAAGCGACAGAGAAACGAGGAAAGGATTAGTGCTGAAAGCGAGCAAAGGTTAGTAGAGGTTGAAACAAACCGAGCAAAGAGTGAAAGAGACGGAACGAGAATAGAAAGAAGAAAAGAGAAAGACAGCCGAACTAAGTAAGCCGTTGTTTTGGTTTAAGAACGCCGAAGGTCTCGGCGAAGAGATAAAAAGGAAGAGGGAAGGAGAGATGTGGGAAGAACTTAAGGTGCGCAACAGAAAGTGGTCCGTTTAATATTGGAAGGAGAAAGATGCAAGAATTCACAGAGAGGGGTGAGTAGAAAAAAGAAAGAGATCGAATTTGTATGGAAAAGAGAGCGGGAGAGGGAGTAGAGGCAGATTGCATGATGAAAATAGAAAGAAGGAGTAGTTGATTCGAGCGGGTAAAGAGACAGGATGATAGATAAAGAGAGGAAGGCCAGGAATACAAAATAGAGAAAGACAGAGGCGAAGGAAGAAAGAGTGAGTGGTTGGTTTATTGAGTCTCTCTCCTCCGGGTGGATTGTAGAGCGTTGAACGTATGCCGCGGTGCTGCAGACTTGGTCGCTGGAGAGGAAGCGGGAGGGGAGAGAAAGAGGACGAAGAGGGCGTTTATATAGCTTTCAAGCGCAGAAGCTTAATCTAATTTCAAATATAAATCTGTTCTCTTCTCGTCTTTCGCTTTCTCTCGTTGCTTTCTCTTCCACTCCCGGGGCCGTGCCGCACCATATAACGGAACGTTCGCCGGTTTACATTACCTAACCGGCTACGAATAATCTCTTTTCCCTATCCCATTAACGTTAAGAGAAGGAAGTACGAGGTGCACGCGCGCAATACGTTTGTGCTCCTGAGTTTAACATGCCGGTACGCCACTTCGACTCGAGACCGGTGCTGTGTTTTTGGAAGTTCGTCTCAAAGCAGAGTTTCGTCAGCGTGGCAACCTTATCGATTCTACCCAGATGATCCGGGAAGTCGTTCGAAACTTATACATGAATACAAAGAATCGTCCCCGCTCATCGCATATTCCGTTCGTCAACGAAACGATCGAGCGAGAATGAATTACGTACGGTACACGAGTCGTATGGAGCTCGGAGTATATGCTATTTCGAGGTGAGCATGGCCCATGCCTTTCTGGCCTTTTTGAATGGCACCGTTACCGCGACCGCTCTTATCGATTTTTACATGAATTCCGGAGCGCCGACCGATGGACGCTCATGCATGAATTCGAAAAATCAACACACCAAGCCACGAAGCGTACATACCGGGGGCAAGCGAAACTAACGACTGCGAAATTTACTGCGCGCGCTCGGTCAACAGAGTTACGTGAAACCGCACAATTTACAATTACCAAATTCGCTGTTTGAACGAATTTCGCCCGGGGACGTGCGAAGCGCAAAAAGTACGGAGGTACCGCTTTTTCGGCTGAGCTTTTTTTGTTGATGCCGGGCTACACGGTTGTGCACTGATAGCACGTCGATGCACTTGCGACCAGGAGTCGGGAAAAATACCTCTTCGGCGTGGCGATCGGCTCGGCAGCGGTCTTTTGTGCGGGGGCGCTTATTTCGAACGGTATGAAAATCAATTATTTCGTTAATTCGTGCGTTACATTGGCTGTCACGGAGCCATCACTGTGAGCGACAGCGGCCCAAGGCACTATTTTTCAATTCCCAATGTCGCCCTACCTTTTGGTCCGTATTTCCATCTCGCTCAGCTACGCCATACCGCGGCCTTATTTTCCGATTCGACGTCTGTGCTCCCGCTTCGCCAGAGATCCGTCGTTTCGCATCGCGGAATCTATTCGGTTCACTGTGATTGTCGTATTATCCTTGAAGAAAGGAACGACGATAATGGATGGCAATCGAGTAAATGTAACGGCAATTGCACGGTGCATTAGAACGATGCGCCTCGGGCGTGTATTTCTTGTTAAACCTCTTTTCGGCGATTGCCGAAAGGAAGTCTGATCGGAATTGGTAATTAATTGCTTACCCTTAGACGCAATAACGGACGATTGTAAGACCAGGTAGAAACCAATTTCGTTTAATATTTTGGTCTTTATCATTTTCTATAATATTATAAAACAGAATATAATAATAGTTAGCATAGTGTGAGGAGGAATATACTAATGGTTCACTTAGTATAAAATAATACCTCGTCTTACCATCGACGTAATTGCGCTTTAATATGAATATTGGACCAATGCCAATGCAATTAATTGCCAATGTTTAGATGTAACCGCCGAATATTGTTACACGACAACGGGCGTGTTAAAGGACAACGACTATGTTGCTGATTCGTTTAAAATTTCAACACGTTAAAATTAATATCGCTCATTTGTCAAAGACCGACGCCGTCTTTTGGGATATGATGAAAAACGCCTGAAGGGGAGCGCGCACGAATGCCAGACCCCAAAACGCCCCTAAACACTGTCACAACATACCTAGGTGACGGGGTATTCATCGATGCCGCATTAAAAGGAACGGTATTGATAGCCTACTATGAATTAGCTATTTCTATCTTGTGGCAGGTAGGCCAGATACCCTGACTTAATGTGTGCCACCAGTTGGTGGAAAAGTGGACATCTTCCGGGTCACACATTCTGTAAAGGAAGATTAATCGCATTTTTCTTTTCCGTCATGTATTATGTCTTTTTATGTCATTTTGTTTGCTTTTATTTCCAATCGTGGCAATCGACGCAACAATTTTGGGGAAAACTTCGTTGAACTAAACTACATATTTGCAAAATGTTTGTTTCAGACAGGAGCATGATCTGCTGTCGTACGCAACTGTGATCTTATCCTCCGTATCTAATCGTTGGGCGTGTGGTCGCTACCGTGAAGAATGGCCCCGTGCGCGATCAGAATGCGATTCAGTCTATTTAGTGTCCGGGCGCAGAAAGGGTTCGCTCTGTGAAATGAATGCAACGAGGTCATCCTGCAAACGACGCTTGTCCAATCGGTAAGTATTTAAACGATTCTAATGTCGTCACTGAGTCGACCGAGACGAATAATAGATGGGCATAAATTAAATCACCCACTGTCCAACTGCGCAACTACAGTACCAATACGGTTTCACAATTCGATTCTAATATCTAGTTGATAAGCGTGCCGAACCATAAATCTTTTTGTTTCTTACCGAACAAATGTCATCGAGAGTCTTGCGAAATTACATTTGAACGACGAGCGCACGGATCTTCTTTAATTTTCGCAAGATCCGCTTCTATCTCTTATTCAGTCAAAGCCTTAATAATAATAATAAGCCGAACGGGATTTTCGCGTTCCGAGAGAACGGCGACCCTCGTGCGTGTAGCGTACACGTTTAATTTGCATCCTATAAATCGTGTTTCCGGTCGAGCACGCAACGCAAACACGCGTTACGTTTACGCCCTCGGACCCTCACCGACAGTTTCGATTCTGAGCGATAGAAAGAGAGACGCAGGAGGGCAAGAGGCACACGAACGGGAGCGCAGTCGCTACACGCATTGTAGCCAGGGTAATTTATGATTCGATAAATAAATCAGCCTCGTTTCGTACGCTGAATAGCCCGTACGGTTCGCGCTTACACTTGTAAGATGATTTTGAGGGTTACGCCCAGTTACCGCCGGTAGAGAACCGAAGGGGAAGGCAACCCTTCGCTCTCGTCTCTTCGCATCGAATAGACTTTTCTGTTTGCGCATACGTGTATCTTCGCGTCAGGAGAGGCATCGTGTTAAGCCACTTCCTGAGCACCCCAGCTTGACTGCGAACATATTCGCCGCAGTGTGATACAAAGGATGTAGCTGGCTGGATACAACGGTTGCGCTTTAGGTGTCTCTTCCATAACATTTGTACATATCTATTTACATAACGTAATATGTTCGTAAGGTAGCCTTGCCTGTGATATTGGCAGAAGAGTGATAGATAGATTTAGTTTACAATAAGACACTTTTGCATTTCCTCATTTTACTCCGTTGGTGATGATGTGCTTCGGGTAATGAGAATTTTGAACATTCGGTAATTAATGAAACGTAATGATGGGATCATAATTGGAAATATAAACGGTCGGTTCATTAAAATGTGAAACGATATCGTTGACTGTTTCCGAAACCCGTTTATAGTTTATTCATCACGTCGTGTCAGTACGTTATAATATAAAATCTGTGTGACGTGTAATGTATTTCATGATCGAGCATAGTAAGCTATTCTGAATATTCATGCCGTTTACGTATTTGTTTATCGTACTACGCACGGTAGCACATTGTTGTATTCGAATCGATCGAATCGCTATGGCAATCCTTTCCAAATGAATCGTATCGTGTGCTGGTATAGAGTTCTGTGTCCGCGATTGAGTCTCTCGTTGTCGTGTTTCAGAGTAAGCCAATTCCTCCGGTAAGGTAGCCTTACTTAATTAAGTACATAACGCGTATGGCTCTGACTGAAAGGTAATTGTCGGCGTTGAAATGATCAAAGGCACATGCGCGCAACGTTAATATTCCGTGGTTCAGTCGAAACATTTCAAATGGAAGATATAGAAACGGTTTCGAGTATAAATTACGGGAACCGATTCTTTGTTTTTATTTTTTAATGCGATATTTAGACATTCAAAGATGGGTAACAGTACACGATGTTACAGGGTAATTGTCAATCTATAAATCAATTAGGATATTTATTTTCGATACTTAGGAAGGATCGAATTTGACGTAATACGATATTTTTGAAGTAATTGCTTTATGACGAGGATTATGAAAAGGCCAACTTTTCAGCTCTTCATTGCGTCTCGAATTGTACGATTTTATACGATTAACGGAGTAAGAGTAAGAAAAGAAGAACCCACCGGGGTACTTACATCGCGATCGATCCTCTAAAGGAGAAATAAATAGACGAGTAAATCGCGGTCCGAAATTTACGAGCGGTCCCGGCGTGTTATAGCTCCCGATGCGGAGTCAAACCTATTTCCCTCGGCGTTTTTATTATTTTCTGATAGCATGTTTACGAGGAAGGATGAATGGAAGCGTATTTTATGGGACAAGTATGGGTTTTGGATTAGGTATAGGTGACGCTTTTGCAAAATACATCACGTGCTCATTTGTGCAGTCACAGGATGCGTCGACATGCAAGTCTATCTGTTCGTTGAACTTGATAGTCTGTATATTTCTAATGATTCATAGGTAGTGGGCAGAGTAGATGGACATTTTGTCCCATTCTTTCGCATATACTTATCGTACGATTTTATCGTTATTACTCGTTACATGATCCAACTTCGTTATGGCCATTGATTACCGGTAATTTAATACAAATTGTAACAACCATTTATTGACGTTAATTGGCACTGCACTTGTCACGTTCAACTGCTAATTTAATAATATGTCCAGATGCTTCACTGCATCACATTAATTTATATAAACGTTTTTCCTGAAGAGGACTCCTTGTCGTGTTCTTAAGGAAAATCTCCGAGAACAAAAGCGGCATTGGTTCCCCACTCGAACGCTAAACGTTTCCTTTAGGCCCGATATAACGAACGTAATATTTTTCGCCGGCAGGTTTTCAGTAAGCGCAAGCAGTTTAGGACCGGTATTCGGTACGTTTCACAGTGAAAAAAAGGGGTTACAAGAGGGACGGAGGGAACCGTTTGGGAAGAGGGAGAGAGAGAGAAATAAAATAAAATCAGAACGGTGTCATATGCGCCTGCTTGCATGATAAATGTAGCGATTTAAAATCGAAATTTCTCTTTTCGTGTGCACGAGCCCCGACGTTTGACTAATGGTTCCGCATTAACTATTGGAGCATTATAGAACGGCGCGTTGAAATTTTGAAAAATACATTCGCCCCGACAAGAGATTAATATTTTGTAGCTCTATCTGCTCGACTGCGCGCCCGCCGGGCTTCGAACCTTCCGACGTGTCGAGGCGTTGATGATAATGATCCCGGGTTTCGGTCAAAGCTTTTTCATTGCCATATTCCTGTCCAAAAATCACGTGAAAAGAACATGCCCCTTCACTTATCGATGTTGGCAATATTTTTATTCGTGCACGGGCTTTTAATTAGTAATTCTATCAACTTTCGTCGTGTAATAAATTTCACGCGTTTACGTTTCTGAATAAATCACTTCAGTGGCAGCTGAAGTTTCTCGCAGTCTATAAATAGTCCGTCTAAAGTATTCATTCCTATAAAATAATATGAAAACTATGACAGTTGAAATATGGCAATTGAAGTTTGTCGTAATCTGTAAACAGGTTGCATAATGTATTAACTTATATAAATTAACCTGGAAACAATTACAGTTAAAGCACGGCAGCTGCAGTTTAGCTTAGTCTGCAAATAGTCCGCAATAATATATTGATTTTGATAAATGAACGCGAAAACGATTACGTTCACACAGTTCCCAGACCGCGCACCTTGAAGATAGGGTTGTTCTTGCGCGACAAATAAATTCGGTTTTCGAAGAACAGTATTCGTATTCAAGACGACATAGAAACGGGCCAGGCGAGATTTACGAAATGTTAGCGACGCGACTGTTTTATATTTTTCTCCTCCGTCAATTCTTCTTGTGAAGACAGTTCTCCTCGCGAGCCGGAGGAGAGTACTTCGCGCGTGGAGAGACTCGACATCGTCGGCTCGTGTCTAAAATCTAACCCCTTTTTACACGGATCCAAATCCTACTCGACAATGGTAGAGAAGAGTGTGCGAGAGACGGAGACCACCCGTACGAAACGAGACCGGGTTGACACCTAGGGCACCTAGCCACCCGGTCTATTGTCAACGAATAGGGGTGGGTCGCCCGATGGACTGTGCTTTACCGAGCGTAAAATATCCCCATTCTCTAACCCATAATAGTTACCGTGTTCTCCGGCGTCACTCCTTTATGCCGTACAAAGCATCGCGAAACCATGAAAGCGGCGGTCTATGGTGATTCCACGGAAAAATGGAGGACGCACCGTTCTCGAGGCTGTGCGCTCGAATAAAATACGGTACCGAGACAGCGGTGGAATCTTCGAGGCGTTTTATAGAGCCACAAACGTTTTATAGGGTACTGCTTATGTCAGAGTATGTTCTACGTAGTTTGCTGATTCTTCGTACTATTGATACGGTATATTATGATAGGATGTTTCTGGGGGCAGCAATGTCGAAAGATCGTTAATAATTTAGAGGATGACGACAGACAGAATATGTATTCCCATCTATTCATCATGGAAGTCGAAGTCTCGTTATTTTCATTCGAAAATTAGATACTTTCTGGAAAAATGATCGTTAACACACGTCTCGGTCAACATCAGAAATCGGTCAACACGCACTGTATAATACATTTCATTCGATGAGATCCTGCCTCATGACTTACGGACGGGGGTGTAAATGTTGCCAACGTGCGGATAGAAGAAGCCATTATGAGACGGTAGACGCACTGACGAGCGTGCCGACTTCTTGCTCGTCGTATATTAAAACGAAAGTGAAACGGAACTTCTGCCAGTTGCCGGGGTGAGAGTTGAAGCAGCAGGTTCGAATGCAGCAGAAGTGAGAGACGAAGTGAAAGCAGGTGGGAGGGGGTTCAGAGGAAGCAGATGGGGGTAAATGAGTACGAATGGAGGCCGCGTGACAGAATGATAATAATCCGTTGAGCGCTTTCTTTCATTTCACTTTATTATCATATTATTAAAAAAATCTCCGTGAAATATTATTAAAATCGCTTATACGCCGCGTGCCGCGACCCCCGACCATTGTCCTCTAATTTAATAATATTAAGCGCGAACTTTTGGGGGGCTCATGGGGATGAGACGCGGAACGGGATTGTCACCCCCTCCGATTATCTAAAACGATTCCGCACGGTGACCCTTATGCCGAACTGTAACCGTCTGGAACAGAGGGATGCTCCGTTTTATCCCATATTGCTTTGGCCTCTTCTTTTCACAAATTGTCCTATATCGGAGAATACGATAGCAAATACATTAGCGGTTCAATGATATTGCGTGTTGATTCTAGTATGCTTTGCATTAGGCATTCTTTCAATTTGAACATTGCACTTATATGCGCCAATTTTTAGTTTCTTATTGCTATCAGTTTAAACCATGGGAAATTATTATTTACCCTCAAATATACTTTTAATCCCATTCACACCCATGTTGCTCAAAACTTGTGTTCGCGCTAAGCAACCGCTGTTATAGAGACGTTTTGAAGTGCTACTCAATCTCTGTGTTGAGCAATTCAAAGGAGACACGCTACGTCAAACATATTGACATGACAGTTACCCACATTTCGCGTTTAAAAGTAGCAATCTTCCGCATAAACGTATTTAACGCGGCGCGACATTATCGGCCGCCATATTTTCCGGATCGTCGATTCTCGAATTGCGACCCCTCTCTTCGTTCACGGCAGACTCGTCGACACGATTGTCGCCAAACCTTTTTGTCACCAGGTGCAGACATCGTTTGCACGAAATCGTTCGTGGGCCGATCAAACGACGTCTGGCAAGGTCCTAGGAGAATAATAACGCGCAATGCGACGTTACAGGCGCGAAGTAGAACGAATCAACGTCATTAGCGCCAGGCCGACTTCTATTCCGAACGGAGGTTCGGCGTGATGCGCTGAGACTTGTCTGCGGCGTTTGTTGCCTGCCTTTTCAGTCTAATGACAAATAGATCTGACCTTTTCTAGGATCGTCCTGCAATGCCTTGTGCATTTACGGCCATGACCGTGTTTTGCATATGCCGCAAACGAGTGTCCGCCATTAAAATCGTATTTCCGTGTACGTCTTCAATGCAAAGCCCTTCACGCTTTTTGACGGCAACAATCGCTGCCTTCGATTTTTCAGCATGCGTCGCAGTTGTAGAATAGTCGGGATTCTCGTGACTGATGCTAAAAGCCCGTTGTGTTCAGACGGATTGATTGATGCAATTTACACGGCTGACGTAATTGACAGGTGATAGTTGTAACGAATTAAGTATTTCTGTTTGAAATTAAGGTCGTATAATCGATAAGTTGCGTCTGAAGATACAGTTCGAACGTGCGTTCAAAGTAAAAGCCTGACGTTTCCTATCATTTTTTATATTAAGAGCACTCGTTTATCTCTGAAACGCCAAAGCACAGTGGATTTAATCATTGGTTCGATCGGAAGCGGCTATCATTCGTAGCGCGCGTATAGTAATGAAACAGAAGCAGCGATTAATCACAGGTTTATTCCTGCGTGAATAAAAAAACAAAAGGATAGAGTTTTTATACGCGTTTGGTCGGTGCACGCGGTTTTTAAAATCGGACGGATGGATTTTGTTAAACAATCGGGGCGGCAACTGAAACGTTTCGAGCAGGATGAACTGACGCAACGAAATGAAAGTGGATGACAGATCGTCTCTCTGTCCCGCGAATAGGCGTGCGATGATGGATTATAGAGCCGTTGATTCGTACGCGTATATATGGACGTATGGATACGTATATAGACGTGGTTGCCTTTATGCCAGCTTGCGACTGGCGTTACCGACGATTGTTCTCTTCTCAGCAGTAGCTTTCTTCACCGTTTCGTCGTGCGTTCAGCGAATCATTGGCCAATTTTATGGTTCTTTTTTGATGCACGAAAAAACATAGATAAAGCCTTTAGGTGGGAAGCGGAATGCAACCGGAAAACTTTAGAATCAATTTGTTACACCGTCATCGCTGATGATGTTTAGTTAACGATATCTTAAAAAAAATCGAAATACTCACACTGGTGCAAGATGCAAGATCACCGCTGGAACAAGCGCGAAAAATTTTTGTTACCGAAGCATTTAGTTAATGTATGTATGCGTAACAGCTTAATATGCAACTAAAAAACTTTAGAGTCAATTTGTCACATCGGCATCGCTGATGGTGTTTCATTACCGATATCTGAAAAAAAAAATTAAAATACTCAACCGAGTGCAAGATGCGAGATGCTAGAACAAGCGCGAAACATTTTTATCGGTTAACCATTTACTTAATATACATATGCGCAGCAGCTCATTATATACGGTCTGAGTTGCATTAGTTGGGGAGCAAATATGTTCAATCGGCACAGTGACTGTGCTAATTTCTCGATTAACCGTGCCATACACACGCGCAATACACGCAGTCAGCGTACGTCTCCCGCAGTGACACGACGCGTCGGAAGTGTTAAGCAAATTTCAAACAGATTAATTACGGAAGCGTCCTAGGCCCTCGTGGTTCCCATGATCAAAGGGCTATCGTCCGCCGCAGTTGCACGCGAACCGTCCGCCGAACCGTCCGCCAAACCGTTCGCCGGAGCGTCCGTCGAAGAATGATCGTTGCTGCGCTCGGAGTAACAAACGATTCTGAAAAACCGTGAAGTCATCTCCCGTCGCACGATCACTTTTCACAGCGTGATCCTCCCGTCTCCGACGAGATCGAAGGGCTCGACGGCGGCAGCGTGCGTTAAGGGCTGCTGTCCTTCACGAAGGGCCGTGATTTTATGTTCGTCTTCCTTCTCTATCCATTTCACTGTATCTACCCTCTCTTACGTGCAGGGCGTTCGCGCTCACTCAAAGCCAACAATTAGTCGCCTGCTTATGTCCGTGATTAATGGACATCTACGAGTGCAGCAGGCGTGTTCCAATAGCGGACGACGAAGTGATAGAGACAGAGGGAAAGAGGAACAGGGTACGAAAGAGGTCGAGTGTGAAAGGGCGCGCGTGTATTTGTCAGAGAAAGGTGCCGAGCGACGGAGAGACGAAATTAGAGGGAGAAGGAGGGAGAGGTGTGAGTGGCGATAATATTCCATTAGCGGCTATTATATTCATCGCCAGCGGTGCGTGAGATTCTTATGAGACTGCACACTGTCGGTACTCGACGAATTTTTCAATCGCCGACCGCGTGCGCGTGACAAACGACGCACTATATTGCGCTTCGGCAATAATTGCGACGGCATTCGGTGGAATCGTTTGCGCGCGTCTCGCTCTCCGGATGGCAGGTAATATCTGACATTAATTCATGCGATTCTTTGCACTTTTCTTCGCTCGCCGGGTAAGAGCGATTACCGCGATGAGTTTACCGTTCGGCCTCTGCGTAATCTGGACTTTTTGAATGTGAAATTTCGCTTAAGCGCGCGCGTCTCCCTTTCTGCGAGAAGGGTTGCCGGTGTGCAGACGGTCTCTGTGTGCGCACGTTGCAGCGCGTACAATGCCGGGCGCGTATGCTTTTGACGAAAGTCACAAGGAAGGCAAATATTTCTGTATGCATATGCACGAGGCGCGCCCGGCGAAAGGGATGCGCGACATAAAGAACGCATCACGGAGTGACACTATTGCTATTCTAAGCAAACACGAAGTAGCTTTTTGCGACACGCATTTACACAGGAGGCGTACACGTAAAGATAAAGATAATATTTTGAATGCATAATGAATGCCGCATGCGAGCCCGCCGAGCAGAAAGGGGGAGAGAGGCACCGGGAAGAGCCGAACGGGCGGAGGCAAACGCGAAGATTTCGTTTGTTAACACCGAAAGAATAGAAACCGTAGGTTCCGCCGGCGGAAAACACATTTACCGCGGGATGAAAATGAACGTGTGCGCGGCCGCGTGCGTATGTACACGTCCCTTCTCTGCGGCGAAATTAAAACGAATATACCGTATGGACATGTACGCATATCATTTTTCTCTGTCCGGAGGCGAAGCAACAATTAATTCTCCGCGGGCGAAAATTAAATTAGCATAAAATCAGCAAGAGAGGGAAGACATTGTGGAAGTAATTAACGATAATAATGATGCTATTATTAGGAACCCGTTACAGCGGGTATGACTCTGCGTAGCGGATTTATTGGAGACATTTATTATTTCCTGTTATAACTTGTTAGGCAAACGAAAGTGCGATTCGATGTAACGTCAGGTATTCGCTGATATTGCGCCGGTAATAGTTTGGATCTATAACAAGTGACACTTGGTTGCACGGGAAACTAAGGACCAGCGGAATGAAAGTAATTCGATGACGCCGCGAGTGAGTTTCCGCGAAAAAAATTTGAAACTGCGGGGTCTCGGTTAGTTCCAGATGAGAGTGTATATTTTCTTAGGTCCACGGCGGAAAGAGAGTATCGAAATCGAACGTAAATCACGGCAAGCCGACAACTGTATGACAGCTACTTAAGCTCTGCGGTTTCCCATAGGACTATTTGGCCAGATTAGCCCCCGTAAGTGTGCCCTAATCCTGTTAAAATGTTTGCCAACAGGGAGGCTGGGAGCACATTCGAATTGTGCTCCTCTTACGCGGATATACACGATGTTCGTTTGTATTTGCACAGCTTGGTCAAACATTGGAGTGTGCCTTTTAGCAACCCCGACGCCTCTGGGTAAAACGTGGCCACGAACGCTACGGTGATTATATTTAGCGTCCATTGAGGGAGAAAAAAGATTCCTGACCGGGAATCGTTACGTCCGTTGAAAAAACAACCCGCCCACGTTTAAATTGCACTTTTACGAAGTGCACACGGAAGAAAATGACGCCCTCCCCGTTTGAAATTCTCAGTGCTTTAACGTTTCACTCGAGAGCGTGCGCGCGCGTAAATGCTAGTTTCCGTGGTAAATGGAAAGACGTAAGCATGAGCAACAAATTACACGAGCGAATAAACAACGATTCCGTCTGCGTTATCATCACGAAGATTGCGTACTTGTGCGAAGGTATATCATAAAGTAACCAGTTTGCGATCGGCATTCATGCTATTACAGTTGAGCAGTGAAGGTCGATGATTTCTTTGGTCTGGTGAGGTAACACCTCCGGATGCGGAAGTGTCTCTATACGGAAGGTTCGTGTGTTGAAGCATAAAATTGTATAAATTTACATTCCGTGTTTAATTTCATCGGCCCGGTTACTTTTCAATATACCCTTGTGTACCGCGGGGCGTCGCATTCAGGATCCTTTCCGTTTGTTGCCGATACATACATTAACTGCGCATTACCGTCTGACTGGCGTTAATACACTGCATCACAGCACGTCGAGAAAGCGGGCACGCTCAGAAAGCGCACGACCCGTTCGCAGAGACGAGGTCAGCGAGTTGCGCGACATACGCAATGACGGGCGATGTGTCATAATAAAATTCTCGATTCCGTGTCAAAAGGGAAGTGACGCGCCCGGCGCGCCGGCTATTATGCCGTTTCCATTATCCCATATTATTGCCGGCCTAGCGTTCCGAAGGAGATGACTGATGACATTGTGAGACCTCGGCACAATGCCCGGGCGACGGCTAACAGCCGTACGATGTACCATTCGAAAGTCGCGAAAAAAAGTTGGGTGACTGAAAATGGTGGCGGAGGGGCGGGCCGAAGTGGGCGGCATAATTCGACCGTTTCCGAAAATGCGGAGGAAAAAAGTCGTCGGGGGGACCATCTCGTTCGGTGAGCGAGTTGAATCGTTTTTTTCGGGCATTTTTTCCCTTTTTCGAAAATGGGGTAAAGTCGAGATGCGGTGCAGGGTCCCGGCCGGGCATTGTCGAGGACGCCTAATTTCGCGTCCTTTATTAGCTCGCCTATCCATAAACGTCGAGCGTGCCACAAATATACCGGACAAGCCAACCCTTGTTACTGACTAATGGCATATCGACTGCATAAAGTAACCCCGTGTGCGCCGAGTTGGTTCCGTTTTATTGTCGTGTCGGATGAAGCGTCGTATCGCCTGCGAACTATGGCTTATCGATATTACGTCAATGTTGCGAACATTTCATGAAAAGTAATTTCTGCACAACGGTAAACTCGCCGGCGTGATACAATCGGGCCGATACTGTCCCGTTTTTATTAATACGCCATTATTACGTCGCTTGGGACGTGATTTACACGGTGATATTAAATTACATAAATGTTTAATTACGTGCAATTTGACGCGACTAACAAGCTTCGAGGTATCACGTAATTTGAAGCGCGCTTATTAAAATGAAATGTATACCGTAGGAGCGCAAAAGAGTGTAAGGAAGAATCGATTATTGCTGGCACTTCGTCAGAGCAACACGCGCAGCTTGAGAGTTCTTCGAAACGTTAAAACGTTCCCGTTCTGTAACACGTGTGAGGCATGTATTTTCGAAATCGCGACTGCGGCACTTCGACAGACTGTACCCTTTACGTTAGATTATTATAGCCAAGTGTTAACCAACGCCTTTAATGAAGGGTTGCGTTTCTCTGTCCTTTTCTTTGTCTCTCTCCTGTCCCACTTCTTTATGTCTTTCTTCTACGAAGGGTCTCTTCTCTGTTTCATGCGTATCGGTATGAAGGTGTAGCTGACTTGTGTAGGGGTATATAGTAATAATAACCCACCAGCTATCTTCCTTCTTCTCGTGCACCCTATAAAAGACGGACAATTAGTGGGACGTGTAGAATCAGTGACGCATGCCAGGAAGGTGACATACTGTCTTTCAAACTACATAAAGGAAGTTCTTAAAATCCTCACCTTGTACACTTCTTTCAAAGCACAAATACGGCTACATATCTCATGATTAGCGAACTTTCAAAAATGTACTATTTCACAAAATTACGCAAACATTAACAGGTTTCTTGTCAACCTTCTTCGGACTAAGAACCATTCCCATGCCACATTTACTGACAACGTATACACTATAAAGTTCGATAAGTCCGCAGGGGTGATATATTTTGCAAATATTGCAAATCATACAATAGTAATATTAACAACCGTTTCTACCTCTTTACTTCATAGTTGGAAAAATATTTTTGCTGTAGAAGTGAGTTTTGTGAGTTTTGAGAGTTGAAACTACACCCAATACAGCATAATACACATCCGTCAAAGTAAATGTCACATTCCTACAAAATACCGACGTACAACCACCGCAACGTACTACGCTCATTTAGCCTCCGTAAACAAGTAATAAGATCGACAATGGCGAGGCGCGCCCGAGGTCTTGAAGCCGGAATAAAACATGAAAGCCGGCAATAGGGGCTTTATCTGATTTTTGCATTGGGGACTGAGCTAATAACGAGACGCCACTGCGCGGGACGTATGTAGGAAAGAGAACGGGGGTGGATGGTTCGTGCGGGGTCGGAGGATGGCGTCTGCCACGAGGAAGAGGAGACGGGAAAGAGGGTCGTCGCCGTGGCGAGGAAGGGGTGCTCAGTTGAAAGAGGGCGAGAGTGAGAGAGGGGTGTGTCTCAACGCCTGGCCGCGACATCACCAATTAGTCACCGACGCTTAAAAACAGCGGGACGCTCCACCTACCTTGCGAACGCGCGAGCCTGTATTCGCGAGGAAGCGCATTTTATCGCGTACCGGCGAAGAGACCAACTTGCACGTTGTCGCCTGTCTGCGCGCAGGAGAGCATTTACTCTGTCGCGAGCGATGTCGTTTCTGCACTGAATTAGAAACGAAGTGAATCGTGCTACTTCGACTTTGCAACCCACTCAGCAGACGAAATTGCGTTTCAATAGATCGTTCTCTTATCGGAGTGCGTTTGCAGGCTGTTACGAATGACATGCTCAATTGGCTACGATGGGAATAGCAGAGTAGCTGGCGGATTTTAATTGTTTCGCGTGACATAGTTATTGTAGTAGCAATCTGTAAATGCTATTCGTTAGATACGCTTGAATTTGTTGTGTGTTGTTTAAGGTATTATCAGGAGCATAGCAGGATTATTTGGGGGTTGGAGGTGCACAAGGGAATATATGTTTCAATGCGTTTAATTGGCTTCAATAGGAATTGGTGGATTTTAATAGTTTAGGGTAATTACATTTTTTTAGTTGCAATGTGCAAACGCTATGTTTTTAGATGGACTCAAACTTGTTATGTGTAGTTTAGGATATTGTTAGAAGTATAGTTGGGTAGTTCGGATGCTGAACATGTGCAAGAAAATGTGATTAGGCGGGGATAGATATTTTCGAATTATTCCTTTTGGTACTATTGGAGGGTGGATCTATTTTTCATCGACTTTATTCCGCCCGACAATTCGGCTTCGCACCAATGGATAGACCTACTTTCATATTGCAGCTCCCGAAATGCACTCGCCTCTTCCTACATTATGCTTGGCGACCCAATTCGTGCAACAGGACCGTTTATGATCATTACTGTCGCGTTCCGTTGAATCAGTACGATCGACTTGACCACTCAGAAGTTTTCCGTCGTTCCTATTCACAGCAAGCGAGTGAATCACTTCAACCTATAACATTTCACTCACCTCTCCTTCACCTCGGATACATACCACACCAATACCGCATCTCAGGACTTCTATATCACCGATCCACTTCCCGACGACATCGGAATAAGTATATAAAGCGTCGAATACGCGGCTAAACCACACTTGTAACTAACTCGACACAAAAGGAAACGATCGAGAGTACAAAGCTTCCTCGAGACGTTCGAAGCTCGTTGGCTGTCTGTACATGAATATGCCTCCAGTATCCACGTCCGAGCTGTAGATAAGGGTGAAGAAGTGAAGTGAATACAACAAGGGGGTGCCGTAGGCAGGGCTCTTGTATGTAGCATAGCAGCTGCTATTGACACCTCGATACCCTGACTCAAATGGAACCAACCAACTCGCGTTGCACGGCATAGCTCTACTCTAAGGTTTACGTCTGTATGTTTGAACGTATACACGTATGTTTATACGTATGTTTCGTCTGTACGTGCGCTCTCGGTATGCGTGTGCGCGCACGTGCGATATACTACTGACTGTGCAACGTACGAGACGATCGAACGCACCCTCAAGACGATCGCCTTTGCCTCGGACTGAGAGACCTGGATGGCAAAGATTCGATCTTATTTCCAGCTCTGCGTAGAGTTGTTTCTCTGAAGGCCATACGGGACCGTTGACCAGAAGCTATTATCAACGGGCGAGGGACGTTCGTTAAATTAACTTTCGCAGTTGTATGAGACGATGGTATTCTTATGCAGTAATAGAATTACACGATTTTTGTTTTCGTCGCAGCATGACAATTTGTCTGTTGTAACAAATTCTAGTATCGAACGTATTCGACATACTTTGGGTAGGATTGTACGAATTACGAAATAGGTTTCCGTGATTCTTAAGACGTGTGCTGTAGAAAAGTAGTGTCACGGGTGGCAGCGTTACTTTTTTATTAATGCGCGATATCTGGTAGTGAGTGTCAGTCAATGGCAAGGCTGCGTGTCAGTGTCAGGGCAGAAAAGGCGCGAGGGGCAGATGCGCTGCAGTTATTAACAAGCAATTACGTCGTTCTGTTACATTAATTGTCCTCGATGAAAAGATCGTCCCTCATCGTTGCGCGGAGAGGTCTCTTTGTCCACGATTCGCTCGATTGAACGATTAAGGCCCCGCTGGCGTACTTCGCGGCAGCGGCAATAAACAATCCGTGCCTCGTTCCGGGACAAACGGTCCTCCGCATAATTCGGTAATTAAAACCTGCGCTCTACCGCCGCCTGCAGAACGACTCCAGTGCGCGCCGAGTGTCGGACGAATCGTATTTGGCGCTCGTTCATTTGCATAACCTGCTCCGGCACGCCAGGTAAGCGCCGGCGAACGAAATAGAGACAAGATGCCTAATGTCGCGGAAACTTTTTACTGCCCGCCCGGCAATAAAGAGCCGAATAATTCGAGCATTATCGCGAGGCGGTGTGCCAGTCGGAGAACTTGTGTTTCGTACCTACTAATAAGCGACGGAACGCGATGGTAGGAAGTAAACTTGTCAACGAGGGCTCGTTATCGTTCGGGAGGGTTGCTGTATTTTTTCACGCATATTCCGCACGTAACATTGGCCAAATGTGCTCGCACGCTTTATACGACACGAACGTGTCGCTCCTAAATTCATTCTGCTTCGCGGACTTTCCAGGAAAATTCGAACTGGCGTACTTCACTGAGAACGGCCATTATGGAATTTTAATTAGGATGTTAATGCTAATTCAACTGTGCGCTGTTCGAGGCATTACACACGGCTATGATTCCATGGCACATCTCGATACAGGTAAAGGAGCACGAGCATCTGTTCATTCACATCAGATATCAAAGAGATCCTTGTAATTGCGTAGAAATACAAACTGATCGCACTTACAGTGCCGTACAATGTAATAAATCACAGAACGGCCATGGCAGTAATTAGTAATAATTACATTCTTGTTTCATACGAATCAGCGTATAGTTTCGGTCTTTCACGTGCACCTTTTATTAATATGTCCAACTAACTACTGCCCCCTTACATCAATCTATTTTCGTCGATACAATTTTTATCGTATATTCGAGCCCGTGTCAAGCAAAGAAGTACTACTCCCAAACGCATTATTACGTTTCCAGACGACATCCGGTCAACGCCTGTTTATGGGCATCAATTATCAAAGAGATCGCTGTAATTGTAAGGAATTACAGGCGGACCGCACATACAACGCCCTATACGATGTAATCGGTCACGGGGTTGAATGCTGCGGTGGTTCCCTACTTACAACGAGAGCTCGTAGCTCGTACATCCATATAGTACTCGGTGGCACGCGACCGATCCATAGAAATCCTTTATAGAGCCAGCGTGCGGGTGACATTTCTGGACGAGTGTTCCTGACTGCCGACCGACATACATACGTGAAGACAGATAGCAACTATAATACCGCACGGCGACCTTCCCATGGATGGAACCTCTCGTCTCTCATCGGTCCTTTAAGACACTCGAGGGGGCACTCCGGCCGGCCAATCAATGCCACATGTACGTGTAATCGTACGTATATGGTACTTTGGCATTCGACATCGAGCACGCACTTCAGAGATATATTGGGTAACGATTGTCGTCTCGACAATGACTGCCGGTGTGTACCGATTTATAATGTCCCTGCGTGCGTCGTTCGCTGGGAAAGCGCGGAAGATCGGTGACAATATGCTTTCGTGGACTGATGCAACTGAGTTCGCGTAGACGATGTTTCCTGGGTGCATTATTGTATTTCATCTAATAGTACTAGCGTTAGGCATTCTTTTTTCAAAGTGTTATGTTAATTGCAGGATCCGTTAGAATTCTGGTAGTTTCGCACGAGTGCTTGAGAGTAGTCATTAATAACAGCGCGAGAAATTCGTTGAAAGGGTGCTTGACGTATAGAAAAAGTAACGGGTATCTGTGATATTGAGGTAGGGTCTCGCTTTTCGGTCGGATCAACTAGAAAATGTGAGAAAGCAGCAATAGTAGCGTTAGATATTCCTTATTTAATTCATTCTATTTATTGTGGGTCCTCGTAGTAATCATAGTTTCGCTCGGCTCAACAAAAGTTTCAATACACTTTTCGCGTGACGAGTGTTCGATAGTGCTCATTAATAAGATTGATCGAAAAGGTGCGAGATCCTTAAGTGAAGAAATTTCCGATTAAGAACGCTGCGCATATATACGCGCGTGCTTGACACGTAGAAAAAGTAAGCAGTATTTCCGATCGCGAAGCAACGGCAGGGTCTCGCTTTTCGGCCGAGCCAACAAACCGTGCTTACGACATCTGCGATACACGGGGGCGACAGAAGCGAGCTGCGGCTGAAAAAAGGAAGAAGTGGGAGAACGCGAGCGCGTGCATGTGGGCATGTGTGTGGGTGTATCTGAGGGAGAGGAGAGGGAGAGAGTCACGACTAAATGGAAAACTAATAGGACGTCCCGACAATGGGTCTGGTTTGATTTTCAAGCCGCAATCAGCCGCGGTTCCACGTTTTCCTGGTGGCGTTTGTTGTTCGGCCGCTCGTCAGCCGCAGGCTGCGGCGATGTGTGTGCGTATGTATGTCAGCGTCTGTGTGCACTCCCGCCTTCGTGTACGGACGTTGGCCAGGGGTGGGGAAAGAGGCTGCATTTTTCCACTGGCACCTGCAGTTTAAATAAACGAACCGCCCACTCTCCTTCTCTCTCGGCTCACCTCGCCGTTGCGCGCTCCTCTCTTTCGTCCTGCCTTCCACTCCCGCACGAAACGATCTCTGTCTCGTTCTCTGGCCGTCTCCCCCGTTCACTCGCTGCCTCCCCGGCGCTTAAATGGAAAACGAAGGAATGAAACGGCACGGGACCGGTAGCCAATCGCAGAAAAGCCGGAAAACAGGTGAATCGGATGTTAGGTCGTACCTACGAGGCGTGTGTGCACGTGTATCGGCCTGTGTCGCTATCGTTTTGTCCGCCTCCGCTGCCGCACGAACAGACTCCTCTCGATGTTGCACACGCTGTATTAATGTTACCGCGAGCCTCGTATAAATGAGCTTCTTTCTGAATATCCTGCGCGGATGATCGTCAATCGTATCGCGCGGCCGACGTTGATAACGAGACGATTCAGATAGTCGAACGGTCACTGCATTGCCGTGCGTTTCGCAGCGAAAAGTCGCCGGCAATTAAAGTCCCCGCTATTACATGAAAATGCCATGGGAACAGCGATTATCGCTGACTCGCATCGCGCGGATGCTGCTCCACTTTTCAGGCGTTCCAGAAACGTCAGAAGTTTCATGAGTGCACAGTGAGAGTTTGCAACCCTCTTCTCCTCTGTTATGCCGCTCTTCCTAATTATCCATGGAAATTATACATACTAGTGCGCTCCCGGAATACCTTCTTGATGAGGATCCGCAGAAGTTCGCGGCGCTCGATTAAGGCAGTCACTCCTACGATTATATCGCCGCGGTCTTATCGCGCCGGCTACTTTTCTGCTACGCTCCTAACGCTCGTTCATTATCTCGTATACGTCCGTGGCCGTTGTTCGCGAACTACATTCGGGCTTGCCGAAGTATCGGAATGCCGACTGAGCGGGATGCTTCGGCGGGAAATTACCCCTTCAACTTGGTCGGTTCGACGTAGAGCAGAAGCAATTCCGCTTTCGAATTGCCGATTAAACAAGTATCCGTACGATCTAACCGCCTCGCTTGGCCCGACAACGTTGGACCCTCTCTCTGGCACTGTGCGCGGTGCTACGGGTTAAGGTATATCAGTATGTATCGGCACGGCATTACGTTATGCTTAGACGTGCGCAACAATACAGTCATATAGGTCGGATATAAGCTTCGAAGCTCTTTCATCTTATCGTGGTATCAACGTCAAACGCACCAGACGCTCGACTCAGCTCGACTCGATTCGACTTGCTCGTTCGCTTTCTCTCCTCTCTCTCTCGCTCTCTCCCTTTCGTTTCCTTCTCTGGCTCTTTCCAACTGCTCCTACCCATTTTGATCGTCTGTATGTACCCGAACCGAGTCAGAAGCCGGAACCTAAAGGTACCCACGGTCTGGCTAACTTGTAACGTATTGCCTTTCACGACGGAGTACGTACATGTGTACATATGTTATGCTTCGTGCCCGTACAGCTGAAGCAACGATTCCGACGTATACCTCTGCATGCGATTTTTTCTTTGTCGCGTAGCAAGGCCTGCTTCGACGGCGAAGGTATACTGGCAGAGCATGTTCGCTGGAATTATCACAATTAGTGATAGTTCCAGGAAACTTACTCTGCTCAAAGGTCTAATGCTGAAGAAGTAAGAGTAGGAGTATTCTAGTAGTTCAATTTTTTTTTCTTCATAGAGTAGCCTGTTTGTGTCTCTGGGTTGCGTGCTTCTTTGTTCGAATGCATTAAATAGATTCTTAGTGGACTTTATTTCATATGACGAAATATTGTACCCCCTGCCGACCCTTTTCAATGATTGCGCTATTAAGAAATGGAGCTAGGCACATTGTAGGATGAAACCATCCCCTCGTGCTTCCTCATGTTGCACGCTCATTGCAGACACATCAGAAATGAGGGGGGCCACGTGTGGGCCGAGCGCCGCTCGAGGCTTACGAACTGTCGAACCGCGAAATTTCGCGGTGTACTCGTGCTAAACGAATTAATATATTAAGCAAATCTCCTCACCCCACGATTTACGTTTCATTCACGTCGAACACTGTGCCGCGCGCGTCAGACTCTTTCTTGTCGCACGCACACGCGCAGAACAAACTTTCGCGATCCGTTAAAGGCAAAAGGATCGGGGGGTAATTTAAATCGTAAATGACGGGACAATATTGTCTCGCGCCAATCTCCAATTCCTGTCGAGTTTATCGGGAACCGCCTGGGTCCCGTATATCGAAGACCAAACGACGGAAATTTGTCACCGGCACGTACGTTCTAAACGACGAGTCACGTCAAAGGTTTTCTGCGCGCAGGCAATGAGCGATAATATCGTTAACCAACGACTCGCAGGACTCGTTTCCATGAACCTGATAATCCCCGATCGAGCTCCCGTTATACCTACACCCGCGCAGCGTACACAGCCAGGAAGGAACGCGTGCGCGCATACGTAGATACGTGACCGTAAGCATGCATGAACACGCACACGTAGCCACGGCCGGCGGATATGGGTATCTACATCTATATACCGACGTATTGGGGACTGAGATTTGGCGGACCCCCTCGACTCGACTTGCGATTATTCAATTCATCGGCCTGTCAAAAGCACCAGTGCACGCTGTGTTCCCTGGCCGTTCTCCCGATCCCTCTTTCTCTCTTTCGCGCACGCACACAGAGCCACACGCACACTCTGTCTTCCGCTTTCTCCTATCTTTTCTTCTCTCTCGCCAACCCCGGTCCTTTTCCTCCTCGTCCCTCTTTCACGCACCCCTGCCTGATCCATCCTTCCTTTTTCTCACTCTGCCTTTACCTCCCTCTCTCTCGCTCTCTTCATTCTTTCCTCTCTGTCTGCCTTTTATCCGGCCTCCGCTCGCTCGACCCCCTCGGCGCTGAACGATTAGGAGCAATACGTTGCGATAACTGCCCCTAATATCTCGGCATCGCTGCCATACGCAATACAAATTAGGGAAGCGTACCGTGAAAGCACGGCGGATATTTGATTCTACGATTTCGCCCGCCTCCTCGATCTTTTACACGGTGCTCCGTTTCGGTATTGAAAGTCATTTCCTTCCGCAAAAGGATTTTCTGTTTTAAGGATACGCACTTCCGTCTCTCTCGCGGACTTGATTGATGATTCTTGTTTCACTCGGAAAGCGGGTAGTGTCCGTTCGGGATTTAATTGATAAACTTTTCTTATATGTTGGAAATGTATCGCGTCGCAGCTGTCGCTAGGGGTATTCGGCATATAACAATGAAGCACTGGGTATTTAAAGGAAATTGCTAGAGTATGTACAATGTATATACACTAGTTGCGACGTACAGAAATATTTTCACGCAGAAATTTGCAAGCGATCTAACGTGTTATTGCCAATTACTAAAATTGCACTGTTTACATTGCACATTGTAGCAACCCTTCTATACTCACTGTATATTCAACGAAACTTAATAGAGCATATAATATGCATACGTAGTGGATATTTTATGAATATTTATAATGCATGTAAAATGTACTACACTGGTTACAATGCACAAAAATATTTCCTCATAGAAATTTGTGAGCGATCAAACGTGTTATTGCCAATTACTAAAATTGCACTGTTTACATTCCGCATTATAATTATGCTTGCACCATCGCACATCCCGTCGGGAATATGCGGAATACATTGACATGAACGCCCTGTCTTTGGGGTCTTTTTGTCGCTTCGGGGAAATGTCATTTAAAGTGGTACCGCAATTTACCGGATGGAGGGAGCGCGGGGAAAAGTATGTATGGGAAAAAGATGGAAAAGCGGGAGAGCGAGAGCGAGAGTAAATTCGAATTTGACCGCCGTGAAAACATCGTCGCGCGCCCCTCGCGCAACGCATTAGCTGTCATCGCCTTCAACCCGATGCTTTCATCGCACGCCATGAAACAAATGATCAAAGCGTCAACGCGGATGCTGTGAATGGACCGCAGAATCCCCGACCAATGTCCTGCTCGATAAAGGCTTTGGACACGTCATCGCAGGCACTTGACGCCCCCGCGCATTCGACGCAGCCAAGATTGACGCAATTGCATGGACGAGAAGAAATGAGTACAATATTATGCGCCATTTGCCGTGACGTCTCTTCAGCGAGGCAATTGCGCAGGGAAAAATTGCTTCGGTTCCTAGTTTTCATTATAATTGCTAGTATGGCCAGAGAGAAGACGAGGAACGATTATCCGCGATTTAATCATGACAGCTGGGTGAGATTGCAGTGAAGTACGGTTTATATGGAGTTTTTGGAGCAGTAAGAGTTCATTCCCGCGATGCCGCGGATAGAAGCACTTGATATATCATTGTCGACGCTCCCACACTTTCGACACAGTAAAGATCTCGGCAGCGGGTGAGCGTAATGTAAAGTATGAAAATATTATGGAAGTGCGCAAGCCCTCTCGTCTTGAATAGTAAAATGTTGATAAAAGTCGACGGTATTCATGAACCTTAGAAGAAAAGAATTCTCCCCCTTCCGGCCACTTTGCGATCAACGTACGTCCGTCCGGGCCGGATTACAATTATGGGCAAGCCGTGAGATCTGACGTACGGCGTATCAGCGGTGGAAATGGCGCGTGAAAATGTTGCAACGCCCGGGAAGTGACTGTCCCATTTTTATGTTTTAACGATGCTCGCAGAAGACACATTGCGCGCCATTACGAAAACGTCTCCGCTCTCGTACAGTGGACACGAAAAAGATATCCAGTGCTGACACGGACACATCCAAATTGCAAGAACAATAGCCAGGACGGCAGGGGCGCACGACCGCAAAAGTGTTTGAGATACATATACGCCCGCAAGTCCATGCACACGTGCCCATATGCATATTATGAGAGGAGTCGAGGAGACGCGACGCGGTGGTCAGAAAAGGACGAGTGAGCGGAAGGATAGACGAAAATGGGGAATGGAGAGAGAAATATTTCGGTGAAGCCGAGGCGGAGACAGATTTTAGCTGGGCAACGCGTGTGACGTGATATTAATTAACACGAACCCTTCGACTTTCAGCCTCTCTCGTTCTCTCCCGTTCTATCTCCGTCGTCTCTTTCCCTCATCCCTTCCTCTTTCGCTTCCACTCTCTCCCTTCCTCCCTCGAGCATCCCACGTACTCTCACACGCTCGCACATTTACCCTTAGAGGCGTGGGGCCGAGGGTTCAAGTGTCACGCAAGGCAGACACACCCCGCAATGACAGAGAAAGCGGAAAGTGGAAAGGATCCTGGCAGGCAGAACAATCTGCAACGTGCTCCGCTACACGCCGCTATTTAGAGCGTATTACGGAGAGCGTATTACTGAGAGCGTGCTTGAATCATGTCGAGCCAAAAGAACCCAAGCTCGCGCGGTTCGCACATTTTCGGTATATTGGATGTTCATCAAATTAGATTGCAAATTCAACCTTTTTTTTATATAATGTTAATAACTTTCGTGTTTGTTCTGGTAGAATGAATTTATGGAATCCTATAGATGCTGTGCATATTTCGAGGCCCACGAGTCTCGTCTTCTGGAGTATTATGGATTCTTCATAAAATCCTCCGGAAAAGTCATACTCCGATTTATTTCTTTACTATGAGTATGAGAATGATTATCTTGCCGGAGAAATTTGTGAAAATTCTAACCAAATTTTTAAACAGTTTTAAATACCGTGTAATATAAATACGCACGAATAACATAGTTAACACTTTGACTGCCGTGATGGTCACTGCTGACCGGCGCAAGAGATTTTAGTGAAGATCCAAAATATTCGCAATAGGTAGCAATAATTATTTGATAAATGCAGTTATTGCTAGAATAGTGATGCGATTCTTTGGTATCCAATACCTGCACATTATTTACATTTTGCATAATTCAATCAAACGCTGCAGTATTTCACAGCATCGCCGTTCTAATACAGCAAAATACGCATGGCAGTCAAAGTGTTAATATAGATTTATTTGTACAATGACCGCCTGAAGAAGAGACTCACTACCTGAACAGGCACAAAAATGATTAACATTATAAAATAAAATGTTGGTTATATGTGTGGTCGGTTAGGTGCACGCACAAAGAAGATCTCTGCGCGACGGCATTAGAAAAACTTCCGCACTAACGTTGATTCGCAACGTCGCTTTAGAGTATATTACAGGGAGCGTACTTGAAGCAGGCCGCGTTGAAAGGAGCGAGGTTCGTGCAGCTCGCACATTTTGAGTGTATGCGCGGCCGGTTATGTGCACGGGAGAGGAAGAGCTCTGGCGCAGAAAATGGAAAAAGCTTCCGCAGTCACGCCGATTCGCAACGGCGTGAATCATGCCCGGTGAACGCGCGAAGCTTTTTTAAAAGCACGAGCTTTCGAGGTGGACCCGAGGCAAAAACGGCGCGAACGTGTCTACGATCGGCGAGAACCGTTTCGAAGGCCAGGCACGAGCGGGCTGGAAATTGTTTTCTCACCCTTCTCGCCGATGTCTGCGGGACGACGTAGTAAAAGGCGAAACGCTTTTTTTACCCGTTACATTTTCTCCCGAACGACATACGTGACCACGGATTGCGGCGCGCTCCTACGCGCGACGTCTAACGTATGTAACGGACGTGAACGAAAAAGTGGTGCTATCGAAATTTTCCGAGTAATACGTTCCCCTTAACGCAGCCGTCAAAAATTTGCCGCTAATCAGCACGACCTCTGTGCTCAACTATACGATTCCGCGCGAAGCCAAATTTAATCTGTGCGCGCCAACGTTCACCATTGCTGTTCTATATACATTGCCTCTAACGCAGCTTGCCATCTATTTTGGCCAAAGCTTTCCGTTTGTCGCGTTCTACTTCGCATCGAGTAATCGTGGGCGTCATCTGGGCACGTTTAATCATACGTTACGAGGTGATCCTCGAGTTTCATCACGGTATCATAAAATACATGGCTAAGAGAATAGTGGATTCCATCGAGAGCGTGTATACGAGCGTGTATACCGTACATATGTCGGTATAGCATCGAAGTTCTCATTTCTACCCGAGATATCGGATTTTTCCAAGCATCCCGCCGCCCCCGCGGCCCCACTCCTTTATTATCCTCCTCCGCCGAGTCTCTCTCCTACCGTTCTTTATCCCAAACAAAGCAATCTCGAACCCGTAGCGACAGCCCCTACGTGCGACTGCTAGGTGACAATTTATATACCCACCCACCTATATAGTAACTTACTCACTCGATACGTCTTTCTCGCACGGGCTTGCAGGTGCTTTCACGGCTTCCTTAACCTCCTCGAGTCTTACGGAGTAAGGAGGAAAAAAGGAAATCGTTACCGGCTATAATATCCCGCCTGCCTCGCCAAGCGAAATTAACGCTTTCCGGTGAATAATCATGAATGCCCGCATACAATGGTGCCTCTCATAAAGCGATCGTACGGCACAATTATGCAATCGCAATAAGAATTTCAAGGAGAAATCTTTCGTCCGCGGGAAGGCGAAGGTGTATACGCTGCGAGAATAAGAATTATTCCGGCTATTACCGAGACGAATCGCATTACATTCGGCCCGTATTGAACCGTTGTCACTTAACGGTGACGTTTATGAAAGAAATTATTACGATATCGGGATAGGTAGGATATGTAATAAAGTGTAAGCGCGTAACGATTTATACGCTTAACGCCAGTTTATCTTGCAAAAGGACAAGTAATAAAGACGATTTCACGCGTGATTCGTCTCCTACCTATACACGCATACGCGTGGACGTGTGACGAGTAGAGACGTGGACACAGTTGTCTGTTCGTTATTCCGTGCGATGACAATAAGCGATATACGTAGCTGCGCTGTTATGGGATAAGAGACATAAGTCCCGCGGCGTCATGTGCTCATAACTGCCCCCCTATCAGAATAATATTATTACCGGGCTACCCCACGATTGCTCTTTCGTACGGTGCGCCGCTTACTTTCCTGACTATGTTTTCAGAAACGTCAGAAAAGTCTGTCATGCCGCGCAAATGAAGTGATAGATTGGAATATGCCGATTCTGCTAGGAGAAATAGACGGGCCAAATTTGACGTATCAAAACGGGATAAGCAATGAATATTTCATCAAAGCTTTTTTTCATGGCGCGAATAATTGTAAATTAGATTAATTGTTAATTAGACACGCATTTCGTACAAATATCAGCGATTACAGTGAATACAAAATATTTTTTTTCATGTTTTTGTTTATCATGTGTAGGTTTTGTTGTGCTGGGTTACTGCGATTTTATAATAATTATTAACGTGACTGTTGTCTTGAATCAAATATGACCTTAGAAAATTAACGTATTCCCCCTAACTAATATTCCCCTGAATCAATTTCGTCGTCAGCGGCACCACTTATCGCTTAAATATCTATAGTTACCAGACGGCATCCTCATTAGCATTATCACGACCTGGGTCGCGAAGAAGTTTCAAGTCCGACGGCACGAAAGTTCAAGGATGCAAATAAGGATAATGTCTTAAGGGAATCCGCACGAAAGAGAGGAACTCGTTTTCTTAGGGCTTGTCTACACTTATTTTCATAATAATGTCGGCGGTCACTATATATATTTAAGAATAAGATTTAAATACAAGGACCAACTGTAATAGAACGAAAATGCTGCATACATGGATACAAACTAAAACAACCAGTCGTGTTCACTAGTTAAACACTTTTATTTCAAATGATAATAATTGGATTTATGAAAATGAGAATATTAGTCTAGAACATGTAACGACACTCATTGACGTGAAGTTTTACTTTGATCAGATTTATTAAGCATAAGAAAGAAGACGTTATTTTAAAAAGTTACGTATTGACATGAACCATATTTGTTATTAACGTGAATGATTGCCATATCAGGTTCAATGAAGATGAAATAACTCCTTTCTCCAATACCGCGCTAATTTGCACGAATCGTCTATCTGGATCACGACGATATTCGCCCACTTTGGAACTTTAATATCCTCCCTCAATGTGTCCCGTTAGATGAATGAATAATTATCCCGTTCCGGGCCAAAGCGAGTGGTTTCTTGCTGCCACTCGGCCCCTTCTGAAACAAGTCCGACAATGTTTGTGCGTGATCTATTTCATAATTGCATAACTTGGGCGAGTCAATTTCGCAGTTACACAGTAATTAAAGCTCTCACTCAGTGAGTTGAAGCGGTGCCAATTTCTATTAAACGAGCATAATTAGAAAAATATGCATAGATTTGCAACAGCTAATTTTTATTACTACAAACGCGTACGAAGATCACATTGGCGCACTTGCCCAAAGTCGATAATTTTTTCATGCGGTAATCGTTCACTGCTTGAACCCTCCCCTATCGTTTCATCAACATTCCATGTACGTCACTTTGCCTCGACACCGACCATAAACCTTATCGCCGTCAAGTGTGCAACACTGCTCCGCGCGGCTAGTGTTAATACCTTAAGACTCCCGTAGGAAAATCTCGACGCAGCCATCCACTTCGAAAGTTCAATATCGCCCCGGGTGGCAGCCTCCGGGCTAGATGAATGAATAATTATCCCCCATTCGTGTAGAGAATGCATACACAATAGCGGCATAATAGCAGCACATAAGCAGTCGTCCGCGCAGCGGCAGCTTCTCGGCAACCGATCCGCCCCCAATTTATATAATCTAACCGAGACGGCGGCTCCGGCCGCGGGAACTCTTATAATAATTTCGCGATTCCCTTCCGATGTTCATTTCGCTATTTCTTTTTTTCCCTACTCCGCCGCGTCCCGCCTCCGGTCTCTTCTTCGGCAACGATCGCCACCACCGAGCCGGCTCACCACCATCACCACCATCACCAGCGTCGGGCAACGTCGGCGACGCCGTCGACGCCGCCGCTGAGAGGGTGATAAGTCGTGACGTCGACGAGGTAGAGGTGATTCCGAAGGGTAGGCGTGGTCGTGGCATCCCACCCTCCGCAACGAGGGGGAGCGGGAAGCCGAATCGAGAGGGAACGGTGGCTCGCGGTACGTTCTCGTTGGCTGCCACTACCCTCCGCAAGCCTCCGCAAGCCTCCGCGACCTTCTGCCACCCTCCGCCACCCTCTGCCACCCTCCGCCACCCTCCACCACCACGTGGCACTGGCAACGCCGGTGGTGGTCGTCGTTATAGAGGGTGGAAGAGCGTGTAAGAAAAAGTGGTGGAACCACGGCGAGCGCGACGGGCCATCCACCCTCTCTTCTTTCACCACTCCGCGCCATCCCCCGCACAATCCTCCGCGCCCTCCTTTACACCCTCCTCCGCACACTCCTCCGCACTCGCCTCCGCTAATAGACGGCGACTCTACTTAAGCGCAACTGTACGACGACGACTCTACGCGTTTCTTCTGCGCCCTTCTTACTCCTCCGTCCTCCTGCGTCCTCACGCAGCATCCACCTTCGTCGTCTTCTGCTTCGCGATACCTCCTTCTCTCCTTATCGTCACTTTTTTTCCTCGATGGAAGCTGCAGCGCACACGTGGCGCGTGCACGCGCGTCCATTATACGTGAGCTAGTTGGAAGCGCGATCCGCGTCAAGCTCGGAACAGCGTCCCGCACGTACGGGCGCTTGTCGGTGCCGCGAGTGAGCGTGCCGACAGGCTTTCTGTTCAGGCTACCGACACTTCCGCTGGACACGGACCCGCTCGTAGTCATCGTCACGCACGCATGTCGCTCTCTAAGTAGGCGGACGGAGATTCCCTGTTAACACAAACACTTGCGGTCTCACGTGGGGCGAGAGAGATACTCAATACTCGGGGTTGCGAATTTCGCGTAGTTACGAATTTTAATGAGCGCATTCAAATAGTCCCTCTACCGATAGTGTCGATGCAATGAACCGGTGCCGCCGTTATCATTGTTACGCCGGGGAGTGTAAGTGCGGGCGTTACAATATTTCTATTATCGCCATTATCGGGTCGGTATCGGCTGAGCACCGATCGTGGCCGATCGCCAAGCATCTCGGTTCCCTCCTCAATTATTATTATTATCATCGCCGTTATTATTATTATTGTTATTAGTTCGATTGCCGGCTGTTCTATAGTATAATTACACGTAGAAGGAAATCACGCGAAGCGATACGGCCTCGTCCAACACTGGCGCGACCGCTCGTCCGCTCGTCCGCCGCGAAACGTACACAAACGTGCGGGCGCGCGAGTAAAACAGCGCCGGGCTGCGCGTGTACAGGTGGTAGTGAGAGATAATAAAGTTGATAAGGGTGTAGAGAGAGCCGCTCGGCAACCCCTACCCATCGAAAGAGAACGGGCGCGAGAGTAGCAGAAAGGGTAAGATAGGGGGCGAGAGAAAGGCAGGAAGGCGCGCGGCGGCGAGAAAGAGAGGGTGCGTCAGAGGGGGTGAATGGGCGTGGCCGAGGTCTACCCCCGAAGTCGGCGATTGGCCGATGCGCGGGGCGGCTTCGTCAAATAAAATCCAATCGTTGGAACCAAAGGAATGCGAATCTCCAGGCTTTTTTCCTCTCGCGGCGTTGCGCGCACAAGCCCTCTCTGTCGAGCCGCGTCTCCTTCTTCTTCTTCCGTCCTCCTTCAACAGCTGTCTTTCCTCTCGCCGCTTCTCTCGCGCCGCAGCTCGTCGCTTCTCTCTTTCACCGGCGGTCCCACTCAAAGGGGGTTGCGCGCAGCGCCGTTTGATGGGAGTATGATTTTATTACGGCATTACCGAGCGAGCCAAACCCCGAATTGCTCGGCTTATAGTCTGTATTATCTCACCTAAGAGGGAAGGGAGAGGTGGGACGATGTGGAGCGTCAGGAAACGGGGAGGATGGAAGGAAGGGGTGCGTTCGAGCAGCCACCCCTTACTCCCTTCTTCTTCGTAGCTCGACTCGTGCTTGGCGCGGGGGGAGGGGTAGGGGGGTGTTCCGAGGCTCCTAGCAGGGAAGTCGACCGAGAGAGTGGCTGGGAGCGAACGAGAGAGCGATGATGTTGGAGAAGGGGCGGCATGAGAGAGCCGCCTATATGCCTTTGTGGGCTTTCATTCGAGGGTTGCAGCACGCTCTCACGTTGCGCTTGCCACACTAACCCCCCTTCTCTGTCCTCGCACGCACGTCAGTTGACATTCTGCTGCCGAAATCGCACGTCCTCTCTCGCATCCGTTCTCTGTGGCCCGGATTGGCTGACGGCGGGACGTCAGCTAACGTAGGAACGTTACGAGTGTCATCACGAGTGCCATCACGAGTGCCGCGTGGCTCGTCGCCGTGGAGGCATGATCGCGTGACCTCGAGCGAGCTGCGAGTCCGTAGCGACGTCGACGTCGAGGCTGGAAGGTGACACGGGACGTTTACGAGGACGACCGGACGAAGATGCACTCGGGGCAGCGGCGAGAAACGTCGCGGGGGACGTGAATTTCAATTGGACGTGTGCGAGTTTTGCCGTGTCGCTTAGCGCCTGACGTTTTGTGCATCGTTCGTTGTAGGGTCGAGCAGATTTCAGCGATGACAGGAGTGGATATCGACAGGGACGTCGAAATGATTCGCAACGTGTCTATGTAACGGCGGTGAGATTCGGATGTTTTGCGTGAAATTTGTTTGCCGTCAAAGAGAGTCGCATCATCGTGCGGCAGTCTGAAAAATCTGCAGGAGAAACGTTTCGCATCTTGTTACCTTGAACTAACGGAATCACGTGTACGGGTGTGATCGACCCTTCCAGTAAGTCGTACACCGTGGAATTCAACGAAATTAGGAGTGACATGCGATCTGTCAGCTGAATCGTCGCCACGGTGAGATCACGCTGTCAGTCACGTGCCCAAAGACTCTGATTACAAGTTTTTCGTACCGTCGAATCACGGATCAAAGAATCAGCTGACGCGCCTTCATGTGCGATCTCGAGTCAAGCTCTCGCGTCCAACAAACCACGTTCATCGTCACACCAAAGAACGCGCACCGTGTGTCAGTCCACTAACACCCCAGCAACAAACACACACACACACCCACAATCCACGAAAAGCTGCGGAGGGGAAAGGGCGGGAGAGGCCGAGGAGCCGTGATATGTTCCCCTCGTCAGCGGCGATGCTGAAGAATCTGCAGCAGAGTGCAATGACCTCACCCTTCTTGATGGAGAACCTCCTCCAGAGTAAGGCGTCGCCCGGCACAGACCTGACAAGTCTGACCTTGAACTGGGCAGCGAGCTTGGTGGCGCGACAACGAGAACGCGAGTGCGAGGCGAACTTGCGGATCGGCCGTGATCGGGCTTCGCCAACGAATTCGCCCCAAGATCATCTCGATCAACAGCAGCAGCAGAGACTGTCCGGCCAGCGAGTCGGAGATCGAGGCAATCCGATGATTGATCCGCGGGATCAGCACCCGCATCAACAGCAACGCGCCGGCGGGCGGATCGAGCGTCAGCACGAGCGAATGCAGATCCTCCGGGACAAGGAGGCGATCGAGAGGTGCCAAGTAGCTGCAGCGGCGGCCGCCGCGGCGGCAGCCTTCGCCGACGTCGACAGCGAGAGAGCCTCGACGATCGACGGGCACATGGTGGTCGATCGTCTGTGCGCGATGGAGAGGCTCTGCAACGAGCGGATCGAAAATCGATCCGGCTCGGCGATGGACTCGAGCTGTAATTCGAACGTTGACGAGGATCGCGCCTCGACGGAAATGGACGTCGGCATGCAGGGGGAACGGGACAGGGAGGAAGCGATCCTCGCCAGCGAGCGCATCGCGGCGATTCAGACGGACAGGCGGTACGACCTTGCAGCTTGCAGAAACGTCATGCACACGTCGGACGAAATGACGATTCGCGGGGAGAGGGAGCAGCAGCAGTCCACGACGACGACGACGACGACGAATACGACTGCGGCGGTCGAGCGTGCCGTCGACAGGATAGGCGAGAGGACAACCGCCTCATGCTCCTGTGGCGACGAGCAATGCTCTGGCCCGGCCTGCAGGACCATCCAGGAGAAGGAGAAGCCGCAGCTCAAGTTCAGCGTCAACGCGATACTCGGTGGCAATCACGACAGGAGACCGCATCCCGGTAAATCGATTCTAAACGTTACGTTCACTTGTGGCTATTACGTTCCGTGGAAGATCTTTACATCTTTACGAGCACTGTGGATGCGGCCTTTTCATCCATAAGAACGCCTTTTTCAGAGACACCACTAACAAATTGTTGCACCTGTTCCTACGCAGGCTCTTGTTCGGTGTAGATTTCGTAAGCGTATGAAGGTGGCCCGTTAAAGAGGTTGGAGGGAAAAGTATTTTGATACATTTATAAATGACGCGGTGGCAGAATCAAAATAAGGTTTCGTTGATGGATTCTGCTGTGCAATGGTCTGGGTCATACGTGGTTGGGGGAGGTATTAATGGATTCTTTGTCAGGAGAGATCAAAGGAGGAGGATAAATATATAGGATATCTAAAGAAAATATATCGTGAAGAACAGGTCACGGTTGCAAATTTATAACTCACTAATAGCTGTAATATTATCGGAACACTGACATCAAGCGCAAAAACTCAGAAACAAAAGACAACGCAACGAGCATCTTAGACACTGATTTTTTTTCATCAACACGCCGAGAAGACAATTTATTCGAATTGATGAGAGCGTGAAGAGTTTTGCGTAGACATCCGGTAGCATTTAGAGTGTTGAAACAAAGCTCACCACAAATCAGTGTCGCGAGCAGACTTCTGTCGCCGGTCCCTAAATCTCATCCGCACACCCTCAAGACGAGTCGCAGCGTGCGTGCAGGGTGGAGCAGGGCGTCAGCTGGTCCGCCACTTACCTTCACCCCAATATTAAGCCCTTACGATTGGTGCCTATAATATTAGACAAGCGGCAGAATCCAATGATGTATTGCCGACGCTCTTATCGCGTTTCCGTATTAGCGATCTTCACGGAGAAGCGAAATACTGTCCAAGACTATTAGGACGACTTACTTATTCCGCGTTGTACTAACGACAATATGACAGTAGGCTGATGTATCACGTAAAAAAGTCTACCGTTTTTACTAGCCACAGATTCATGATAGCAGTCTGTGAAACTAGATTTGATACGCCTTGAAAAAACAGTAAAGAAATGTTGATCTTTACACTGGAACAGACGATCGTTAAAGGAGCTGAATGAAGTAATTAAACTGTCATGCTCGACGATTTTGTTCTGTTACAATTCTTTGCTCTTGTTATGTGTATGAATTCATAATGTCCGAAGTGTAAGGCAAATTTCGAATTAACGTAATGTGAATTTATTATTTGAGCATTAATATTGAACAGAAACCTTATTGCGTGTACTGTGACGTGAGAGAGGAAATGTGAGGCAAAATTAACGGTCAAAATCACGCTTGAGTACCTACAAGTACGCGTAGCCCTATGAAGTAATTCATCCGAAAAATTGGTCGGCGTCATAAACATTTCACACTCGCAATCAACGCGATTCGATATTTTCAACATCTGTCTTGTTGAGCGCAGTAATAAATTCCTATACCAGGGCGGCGTCACCGTCGGGCAAAAATTTGCAGCACACATAACGAGCAACGTGACCACAGCCTCGCAGAAAATACTGTCTCAAACTGAATAATTTTCTTCACCGATCGAAATTCTCATCGCAGTCCGCAAGGAACCTGCTCGGTGTCCGCATGCATTTTCGTTGACGCACGAATCTTTTTGTCAAGCTCGCACTCCATGACGGTACCTCGCGAAAAACCGCCCGCTTCTTCTGAAGCCGCGAATCAAGAGCAGTCTGGCAACAAGAATGACCGTTCGTTTAACGAAACTAACTCGCGTGACAGTATCAACCGAACGGACTCAAGGTAGACACGTGGAGCATGACTCCGGTGCCTCATCGTCATCGGTGCTGCTATTATCGTCATTATAATGATCATCGTCATTGACGTCATCGTTTTTCCCTCCGTACGACTTCCGCCAGGGTGATTGACGCGAGTCGATAAAGTTCATGTACGCACGATAAACGCGCGAACGTAGTAGGTAAACGCATCGGTACGAGTGTGGGGTGACCGTTGGGCGGTAGGCGATCGCAGTTGGGTGGCGGCAGAGGGGTCGGCCGGGGGTTTGGGCTAGGGCACGGGGTGGTGTGTTGAGAGCGAAGGTAGATAGGTGGAGAGGCGAATGTTGCATTTAACATTGGCGAATTGCATGCATGCGCCGCGAGGCCGAAGTATTTCCGAAGGGAAGGGGTGCAAAGGGGGTGGAAAGGGGGTGACGGGGCTTGTGTCGGCGAAACGGGGGGCTCTTCCAGTACGCACGGGATATACTGGGTGGGGTTTCATGCATTTGTCGGATAGCGGATGCATTGACCGTGCCACGTGCATGTGTTACATCTCCCACCCCCTCGTACCTCACGTCCACCAAACTCTCGAGCGGGGCACACCGGTATCACTGCCTCTCTCGCTCCCGTCCTCTCACTCGCTTCTGCTCGTCCACCCACTCCCCGAAGCCGCGTCGCACCGAACCAGCACCGCCACCGCCGCCGACCCCCGCTCTTGTACGTCATGTCGAAATGTTGTGAAATAATTGCGCGAAAAAGTGATTGGTAACAAATTCGAAATTCATCGTCGAGACGCGGACTGGCAGCGCGTACTGTTTACCGGCGAGCTCGAGGGTGGCCGGGGATGGACGGGGGTGCTCCGAGCTGTGGGGGAAAATTGCACTGCGGAGGGAGGAACGAAGGGGTGGCGCGGTGGCGATGCTGACTGTGGTAGGGGGTATTTTGTCTGATGGGAGAGCGACGTTGAATTTCGAATAGTATTTTCGCCAATCGTTGCGTGATTTACCGATTCTCTCGCGCTCATTTCTCCCTCTTTTTTCCCTCTCCGCCTCCCTCCCCCGCCCCTGTCTCTCGCTGTCGTTCCTTCTTGCGATTTCTGTTACTCCTCGCCTCGCTCCAACTTTTCTCGCTCGTCCATTCACACGCGCACTCTGTCTCTCGCCGACTTTTTTTTTCGCCACGCTACGGTGCGCCGATTATTGATATTTTCCGATATCGACTGTGTCGACATGACGGGACTCGTTTTAAATCGCGCGCGAGCGTGAGTAGAGTCGCTCGAGATATGCGGTTTTTTTTCTGCCGCGTCAGGATTTTTTTCGCCCGGTAATTGTACGTGACTGACGGTTCGCAATGAGATGATACCCCGTCGATTCGTTCCGCACCGAGCGATGTTATGTGCTCCGCGGAAAACACTGCCGTTACGTTATGTATCACGTCTTATTTACGCAGCCAAAGTTCCCAGGCACTCGGCGCATCCCTGCTAAAGATTCTAACGAGAAATACATAGACTGCCACTGTAAAGAGTCAAACAGATGGAAACTGATCTCACATCCTTCCATGTCGTTCTCCGTCACTTAGCACTCAAATTGGTTTTCATTAGAGGTGGGGCAACAAATTTGTACGTAAGCCGCCGAAGTGCCCAACAGCTTGCGCGCAATATCGTCGGCTCTGTTAACTCAATAACAGAGAGCCGTGAATACAAACCATTCGTACGGTCTCACGTAAAATTAGCTGTAGCCCGATGCGCGTCCAAAACAAACACCGAGCTGCACCGCGCGCGCGTTCCAGCTTCGAGAAGAACGTCGTTTCCTGTCTTACAAACGTCGACGCTGACGACGGATCCCATTCACGGTAGAGAGACCTGCAGCGAGTATCTAGTTAATAATGCATCAAAAAGCCTAATCCCTAAGAATAACCACCGACATGTTATATGTGCGGTGCACACTGGGACGGCGGAGACGAAAAAAGCGAGCGAGACAGAGGGATATGCAGGAAAAAAGGGAGGACACGGACAGGGTCCTTAAGCCTGACATAAAGAGGGGGCGCGCTACAACTGTAACAACACGCGAGTTGCCCCGGAGTTCCCGTGGTCCGCGGGACCGAAGTTTAATCTCACCATCGAGGGGGAGGTGGTAGCGCGGGGTGGACGGTCGGAGGTGGGGTTGGCTTAAAAAACTATTCCCATTCAGTGTTTCCGTTGGACGTTAAGCCGTTATTACTCCGCCACGGAGCTTGAGACTGGCAGCGTCCTTCTCTCATTGGCCGGCTACGAAAACAACGATAAAAGGCGATGAGTATTTTATGGGGTCTACCGGCACAATGGGACGTCGTGTATGGGCCATTGTCAGGGCATTGTCTGGCTCAACGCAAGGCAAACCTCTCTTCGTCTCGTGCCCTTTCTCCCTGTCTCTGCTTGTCTCGCGCGCGCACTCTCTCTCTTTCTCTCTCTCTCCCTCTCTCCATCTGACATTCTCTAACCCTCCCCGTAAAACGGGGGACACGAAGCTCCATTATTTTATTATTTTCAAACACGTCACTTTTTTTCGTCGCCGCTGGGCGTGGCTGCCCAAAGGAGGAGAAAAAATATGTTAGAAATCGCACGACGACCGCCAATCCCTTTGGGCATTATTAGAAACTGATGGGCCTACGAGTAGTTTGATGGTAAACTTTGTCATCGAGGCAGTCTTGCGGTCGGGGTAAATTTTGCTGATGTCTCGCTACAAGAATCAACTGAATAGGTATAGATCAAAAAGCCTCATATTTCCTGTACATGACATTTTTCTTTCACCCCTTACGTCGCTTTTGAATAAAGTCGAGAAATGTAGGTCGCGCGCAGACTGCGGGAAAAGCTGAACATCGGATTCAATTTTGTCTGACAATTTTAAGGAACACTCCTGTCACGGGACGGATTTTTCGCTGTATGTCGATTTCGGTTAAATTGTGCATGCGCGAAATGTCTACAGAGCTTTATTCTGCGTCTCGTATAAAGATATCTAAGGTACACTTGCGCACAGATACCAGAGTATTTACTCTGTCGGAGGTGTTGAAGCGTGCGCCAACAAGAGGTCGGGTTCCGCCTGGAGCTGTTGAGGAGGGTCTAGTTGGGGGTGTCAGCTCGAATTATGCATCGCAAGGAATACAGCGACTCAGGCGTCCCATCGTGCGAAAATCTGAAACCTTGGTCGCTTGAAATGGAAACGTTGTGCACAGATGGAATCGTGTCCCCTCTATTCGCTGAATAGTATTTTTACATATATCATTCCCAATTTCGTCCTCCCCCCGTTTTTTGATACCTTAATACTATTTACGTATAAGTCTAACGTTTTATACACCAACGCTTCCCATCTCCGTTGGTTGATAAATGTTCCTTTATTATAATTAACATAGCATGTAAATCCGCAACTAACACTACGTGACTATTTGACACGCAGATAATTTCCAAGGCCTGCCGCCAGAAGCGATACCAGCCTTCTTACAAAACTTGCAGAATTCGGCGGGTTATAACATCGCGAAACCGATAGCCAGGCCAGCCGCTTATCATCCGTATCACAGGCCAAGCCACCAGCCGCCACAACGGCACTTACCACCCAATGCCCACCATACGTTGCAACAACTATTTTACCGTGGCCCCTACCTGGCAGGTAAGCGACTCACGTACCGATAAATAAACGCCTCCAAAACCAGTTCCCCCTAACGACAAGAATAATATGATAATGCCGCGATAACGTTCGCAGTTTCGCTGAGCGTGCGCCGCTTTTAAGCTCCGTCATGAAATTCGCGTGAAATTCGTGATCGGACGCGACCGGCGACGTTCTAATATTTGCCGTTTTAATTTTAACGGTGCCGCGAAGTTATTAAACAAGTCGTACGTGACGCGGGAACACACAGTTTCGACGAACATTTAAAACCGAAACTTCCGCATGTGGCGCTAGCGCGTATAAACGCGAGCACGTGCAGCAGCGGCAGCACGGGTTTATCGAATATCTTGTTATAGGTAGGCTCGTATGGGACATGGAGTGCATATGAAGTGCAGTGAAAGCACTACCATATTATGTACATGCACCGCCACAAGCAAAATGCACGCATGCAACAAGTGCGTGCAAATATCATCGGTGCAGATAATACCGTCATGCTCAGCTTGGCAATATCGCGCAGATACGATCTGGAGATTCAATTGGCCGTTCGTTATTAGATGACTTTGATTCAATTACTATCGAACGTTCGGCCTTTGATGTGCGGGCAACACGTTTCGGCGATCACGCGTACTTTTTGCTCCTTGATCAAATTCTCTCGGTTTCGTGTCGTTTTGCTTTTGGCCGCCCAAAACAGATACAAATGGCTCGGGTAGAAGTTTAGAAAAAATTACGTTCATCTAAATGAGAAGTTCAATCGCGGGGGCTGACGATCTTCTATAACGCAATGCATTACAGCTTTATTTGTCCGTAATCGACGTTAACGTTGCGTACCCTTTGACGTGGAGGATAAAATACTTTGGCGAATAACTTTGTCATTGTCTGTTAGTGGCCAGTTCCGGCACAGGAAACCATCATCCTGGAGCGCCGGGTGGCGGGGCAGCATTTCCTGGTGTGATCCAGAGTGGACTCGGCGATTTCGCTGGAACGGGACTAGTCTTTCCATGGGCAACGAACGCCCGCGGCAAACCTCGCAGAGGGATGATGAGGAGAGCCGTATTCTCGGACCTCCAACGACGCGGTTTAGAGAAGAGATTCCAAATTCAAAAATACATCAGCAAACCCGACCGCAAGAAGCTCGCGGAGAAACTCGGCTTGAAAGACTCCCAGGTAAGACAAACAACAAAAGTATTCGACACACGACTCCGTACGCAAACGTCAGCGTATTCATACGTACCCCCGATACTGCTCGCGGTCCACCAGAAAAATCTTCTCTCGCCCAAACGACATAATTCAATACCCGGAACAATGCCAATTCAAGAAGGCCAACGTTATAGCCCATGCAATTTTCCGGCTGGAATCGGATTCTCAATAACCGAGCCACGTTTAGGGTGTCATAATCGAGTCGGCGGCGGTCCAGCGCGCGGAAGTAATATATGGCACTTAATGACCTTATTAGGGCACTAATTGTCGGTCGAACGAAGTACGGAACCCACTCCGCCCTCGCTGCTTCCCAGTCTCCGTTTCCCGGACTCCACCGCGCGAGGCCATTCAGCAGATTGATAGAGACTAATGCTCCGGTCTCGGCGAAATGTACCAACACGGGCCGATCTCCTGTCAGCCCTGCGTCTCTCTCTCTCCCCGAAATACGCACGGAGGCACGCACGCAAGCACGCACGCGTTCGCGCGCACACCGACGTGCACACGACCGCGACAGATATCGTCGTATCGCGTTGATATACATAGGAGAAAGAGCGTGGCTTAGGTGCACATGGAGTTAGGCACATAATACCCCCGGTTTGGGGTTAATCGGGCGATGCCAGTTCATTAGTTGCACGCACACACTCGCGCACCCGCGCGACATGCATTTTCACTCTGCGTGCGCGATTTCGCCTGCCTGCCTGTCTGCCTCTATACGTGCGCACGTTTCCCTGGGCCCCAGTGTATGCCAATGTATACACACCGGATCCCGCTACCGTCGGCAGCCAAGCCGACTGCGGCTGCGGCGACGCTAATGAAACTAAACGGTACCCGGAAATGGCACTGTGAGTTAGTTTCATTTGATTTCATGAGCGTAGTTCGGCGATTCCCGCTGAATGTACGGCGCGAAAATGGCAAATACGGAAGGCGTAGCCTGCCGCACGTACGGCGAGCGCTCGATTATCTGCGAAAATGACGGCGCCTTTTATGCATGTATCATATTCAACGTCCGGATTTTTGTGCCGTCGCTCCGCGCGCGCCGGCGACGCGCTCAACTTTTAATGCAGTCGCCGCGTATCATTTTTACTCGACCGCCTTTTTCTTTCACTTACAGTTAGTCGCGGCGCGAGTGAGAAGGTAACGCTCGTTAATGGGAATAATGAAACACTTCGCGGGCGTTTTGACATCCAGATTTTTCTGCCCGCTTTTATTTCGTGGCGTTGTTAGAAATTAATCGTTGACGTTCGTGAGAATCCTTGAGATCTAACACTTGTCTCGTGACACAGCGAACGGAAAACTGCACTAATTAGATGAAGCAAACGAAGTTAAACGCGTCGCACTAATAAACGGGTAGACGCGTATTTTAGTATCTAGACTTTTCTGGGTGCTTTAATTTAGACAATATTTGCGATTAGATAATTATCCCGCGACACAACGAACCGAGCATACTTGTCTCGTATGCATAAGAAACATATTGTAGAGGAGAATGAGAGGGTAACATGCGTAAATGGAAAAGATAGTGACTACTTCTCGGATATTTTGATATGCAGGTTTTTCTTGGCGCCTTAACTTGACTCGTCGCCAGAATTTTTCATTGAGATTCGTGAGAATCCTGGCGATCAAATATTTACCCCGCGACACAGTGGACGGTAAACGCTACTAATTCGGTGTATCTAAATGCGTCGCCGTAATAAAAGGAGACACGTATTTTGCGCCCGATCTTAATTAGCGTGACTAGGAAAATGAAGCAGCCTTTTTCAGAGATCGATGCAGGTCGCACTCGAAAAGACGATCCGGCTTGACTGTGACCCGCCGCAGTTGCCCGCGTGCGTAACCAGGGGTATAAAGGCGTAAGATCGAGTAAATAAGGACGGAAGATGGTCGGTGGGTAGAAAAAGAGTGAATGGAGAGTGGAGGAAGAGGAACAGAGCAGTGAGTGGAAAGCAAGGAGAATAATAGAGGGAGAGAAAGAGGGAGTGAGAAAGAGAAAGCATGGAGGGATATATCCTCATGTATAATTCACACCTCGAGCGCCATGCTCCTACCGCCATTGGTCGAGGCCCACTCTGCCGCTGGTTTTACGAGAAAATCTAAGGATCACGCGTTTGCACGTACACACACATATTCATCTATCCGCGCACACAAGCGACGCGCGAAATACAAAATCGCATGACCGCGGCCCGGCACATACAGACTCGTGAGAAGTGCTTCGTATTTTCTCGGGAGAGTGAATTGAAGCACCTCGGAATTCCGCAATCCGCATACAAAAGGTCCGTTCCCGCTGGCTTCTTCCTTCGCCGCGGCAGACAATCGTTTGTACGGCGATGAGAGTTCGAGTGGCGTTCCCAGTTTTTTCCGCTCCTTTTACGAGCGAGAATTCGCAAAGCGGGGAACGTCGTTTTGTCGACGATAACGCCTAGGGCAGCAGAACGAAACGCGGATACAGTCAGCAGAAGACGACGAATCTCTTGTTATTACGCCTGTGTCCGGGAAATCAGTCGCTTCATATTCAGCGAACTGACGCCCTTCGACTCGCTCAAGTGGTTATGCTGGGTGAATATTTTTTATGGCGGCTATGACCTTTAACTTGGGTGACAGACGCTTTTTGTCTTTATGCCAAGTCATTGTCGGTAAAGTTCTTGTAGCGTCAAATTTCAATTATGGCAGGTTACTTAATCCAGTTTGTTACTATGCCGCGAAAACAATCATTTTGGTTACCCAGTAGTGACTAACTGCCATTCAATCTTGGTTTGTGTTAAGAAATATTTTTCCGTCGGTTTTGATTGAATGGACGATATCTTTTTAGAATTGAATAGAAGATACTGTTCAGAAGATCCAAAGGTCACAAAACATATCGAGTTTTGAAGAAAAACCGCGGTTCCATCCATTTCCGAAACAGATCGATAATAAATTTTTTCACCTAATTACGAACTAAATTCACTAAAATATATGACAGCTCCAGCGGCAGTAACACAACGTAAACACAGAGAAAAATTGTCAGCAACAATCAGGCAATTCTCAAGCGTCTGTATTATTGTTCGTATTTTCCATCCGAAATAGCGAAATAAAGGGTGTAGCGAAGAAAATCTTCCAACTTTATTAGCGGATGTTTTCTCACGACCGAAAGGACCTGAGGCTCTGCGCACCGGTTGGTCGCTATCTAATATCACAGCTCGCCACACGAACACTCATAAAAGCGATTATTGTCCGATGATGGCTCTTTCTCTCGATCCCTCTCACTTCGTCCCAAGCACTGCTGTCGAACGATTAAATTTCGTATCTTTCTTAATAGACCGTCGTATGTACTAACTGGAAACAAGGCCGATGCAATCGCTTCTTATTAAAAACGTAGAAACACAAAGAAAAGCACAGAGAAAGCCATATAACGGAAGATATCTTTTCCCCCGATATCAACTGCTGTACACTCGTCCCACATATTCACTTATCCTCAGTAATATTCTTTATCGAACATAACATTTCATTGGAAGCAGTTTCTTCATAAGAGCAAAGAAAAAGTAAATTAAGAGTCTTGGCCGAGAAAAGCGACGATTTTTATTATTCATTCGTTCAACATATTTACTTATTCCCAGTAATAATATATTTGCCGAACATAGCATATTTTTTAAACAGTTTCCTTGTAAAAGTGCAATAGCATAAGTTAAGAGTCTCACCTGACAAAATTGCGGAACGACAGTTTTCATTGTACATGTGTCCCAAATATTCACTCATCCTCAATAACATTCTTTACCAAACGTAGCCCTTTATTGAAAACGATCTCTCTGTAAGAGGATAAAAAAATTGTCACGACCCCTGCCCGAGAAAAGCGCAGACCGACAATTTTCGGGCAGTAATTGCGCCTATCAGCTCCGAAGCAGCGTCCGCAAATGATTTCTCGGCTATTTATACTCTCGATCGCGGCGGCTCCATGAATCTTTTCTCAGATTTAATTAAGGACTTGCGGTCTACGGGCGGCATAATAATAATAATAAAGCTTTTCTAACGGTAGTCTGCACTTTGAGGGGGGTCGACGAGCGGGGGCGGGGACAAGAGAGAAAGGCGAGAGGAAGGACGAGGTGCCGTTTCACTCAGGTTCGAGCTTTCACTACAGTTTATGACGAGGGTGGGTTTAAGAGGACCACCGAGGGTTAAAGGGGGATAACTAAAGTAATTAGTGATGGTGAGTGAGCTCACCCCCTTCCTCTTCTCTTAGCTATATCCACACCGTTATTCCTCTCGGCGTCTTTAGCGGCACGAAGATGTTGATTTATCGCAGGAGCAAGGATTTCCTTCTGCGCGGCAGATTAACTTCAAAGGGTATTCCCCACGACAAATTCTGATATCGTTTCATACGCTTCACGGTCAGGACACTTGTACGAATTTTTCCGAACAGGTCGCTGGTTTTCGGGAATTTGCATTTTTCTTCTTTCCCTCGTGCGCGGTGTCGAAAGTGTCATTGACGGGGTGAACTGAAATATTTCGTAACCATAATTTTGTCACTGACTGAGAAGGAAATTTAATAAGCATCTTATTCAGTATAGGTGTAAAATTCAATAAGTAATTCGATAACATATCAATAGTCTGCGCGACGTGCAACACGTGCATTTGAATCGTTGCCGATAGTGCCAATGACGTGTTAAATCTTATGTTACTTCGTCCTTATTACGAAATATTTCATGACGATGTTTCTTCTTGTAATTAGCTAAGAAGAAAATTCGTTACTTATCTCACTTGGAATACTTATGAAATTCAGGAAGTACAAAAATTATTATTTGCACATTTCTATACGTCTGAGCTTTTAATCATTCACTGACGATTTTGTATATTGCAATGTTCCGCAACGAGAACCATGATAATTCGTACAGTACACTCGCAGCCATATTCTGTACTGAGGGAATTTTGATTTCACCCGCAAGTATGCTAAGAACCCGGCATGCCCGTCATAACCGTTCGCACAGCCTCTGGTTAAGACTCATCAACGCGTCGACCTTAAATTACCTGGAATTAAGAGGAGCCCGAGCACTTTTGTGCCTGGGACGTCTCCGCCGCCTCCGTTGCCGTTGGATAGGCAGAAGCGAAGGAAAAATTAGAGAACGCCCGGCGGGCTTGTTATCTTTTTAATAATCAAAAGCGACGGGCAGGACGGTTTCCCTTCTTAAAACTTGACGTCCGCTGTCAGAGTCACGCCGCGTTCTTAATCCGACCTACGGAAGAATGCACTGCAATACGAGACGGAGAGAGATACGTAAGATATCGTATTCGCGTCACTCCGATGTGCATTCATGAAAACACGAGTCTCCCACGAGGCAAGTTTATAAGTCTTGAATAAACGACCGTCGATAGTGCCGTCTTAAGGGATGAATATCGATGTAAGCGGGGGTTCGCCGGGACGATCATTTTTTTTCGCACTAATATGATTAATAACGCGCCTGCAACGGAGTGGCCGGGAAATAATTTGCCGACGGGAGTCGCGATCGATTACACTTTTGCGGGAGTGTTTTTCTCTTTCTCCGACGCCGTCGCGGCATAATTTTTCTAATCATCGACGATACAATGGCGCGCCGCCGGAGATTAAATTAAATCGAAGGGTGCGTCTGGTGCGCTCCTTTCATTTCTTTATCTCAATGCGGAGCCGCGATCTCTTGGCTGGAAATCGCTTAGATTTCAGGAATTGTAAAGGACGCGCGATGAATGGACCTCGTCCTTGGTGCTACTGACAGGCTATTTAAGATCGGCGAATGAAAAAAATGGCACGTCCCGACGGCTTCGTGACGCGGCAGAAGAATCTCGGATATTCGATTAGTTCTGCTCTTGTTAAATGTGCAATAATAATGCAGCGACCGGTGACGTTATTAAATTTACCCTACGCAAATTGTGTACCGCTACACTATTGAAATCGGAAAAACTTGATGCAACGTTTATACGTCGTGATCAGTGTTAACGGTAATGTGGTCAATGTAACGTAGAAGGTAAACGTGAGCGGGTGTAACATCCACTATTAGGCTATGATTTCAATCCATCAAGTGTAACGCCGCTAATGACTCAATGCAAACATGATCGCGTACACTTGTTCTCCGGCGAGTTCAATCTCGCCGAACGCGACTGAATTCAATCTCTGCTCACACGCTACACAGCGTGTTCTTTCCCACGGAACTGACACCGACACGTTAGATAGATCGGCCATTAGGTCCTCGCTTCACGGGAATATTGAGTTTCCAGGATTCCATCGGTCAAATCAATTTGTACCCATTAGCGGGGGTCGGCTGTTATTCAGTTTATCTTGGGCAACCTTTCACGAGAAAGTGGTCTACTATCCTTCCCTGTCCTCCCAGAGAAGCTTCGTATTTGCACGTCGGCGGAGCTTGACAAAGTGTCTTGTACATCTTAGGACGGCTAACTCTGTCGTTTTTACATTTTTTCGATCCTTTCTATTTATTCCGTGTCCCTTTTAACTTTGAAATTTTACCCTTCACGACGCGACATTGACTGGGATGAAACAAGAGAATCCGCGTTCTTCTTATTCGGCAATTTCGTAGTATTTAGTTCCAGACGGATTCTGCGGATTACGGTTTAGCTAACAGACGCGCAGATGTATTTAATTGTAATGCAACTGTAATAACGTCAGCGTCCATTATCGTTCTATTCGTAGCTTGCGCACCCCTCTTTTTGCACGCTTCAAGTTGCGCCTCCGAAAGTAGCGGTAGGCAACAGCCAGCCATACTCGTGATTTTAAGGTGGATCAAAGTCAAGCGCCGCGGAAGTTGGTTATAATGTTGCCCGCTTCTAAACTTCCTGTACAATCTGCCGTAGATATTAAAAACAAAGGCTGCCTCTTGCAGGGCATAACATGAATATAACGCCGCGCAATATCTTACGGCTTAAGCTCTTCGGCTTAGCCCATGGACCTTCATGCATTATGGATTTTACTTTGAGAACGCGGCGCTACCCCGAAGGCAGACGAGCTAAGAAACCATGAATATACAATACTCCGGTATGCATATAGATTCCTCCTTTGTGAATCAACTTTAATCACTTTGAGCGCGCACACCATCAATTTTTGTCCGATAAGTAGAAAACCGCGCAACGCCGATAGTCCCCGATCTATTAATCACCGGCCTGCGTACGTTGAACAGCATTGGCAAAATGGTGTGACAGTCGTTCCGACTCAATTCGATCTTTGACGCGTAATTGTCAAAAGCGGACATGCTGAAATTATTCTCGTCAGAATCTTGACTCTTTAACCGCGAACGCCGCTCTGTCCAAAGAAACTCCTCATTTATGCTGATTAAATTCGCGGTGGTTTGAAGCGACCATTACGGCATTACTCTCACAGAGTATCATAGATATGCGAAAACGTGCGAGCGGGAAATTTGCACGAGCCTCGCATATTTTATTGCCGCACTCGCGCGCGCTCGTGCGACGTAACGTCGGCACATTATTCCGAGCCCATGGAGTTCTGTGACGCGGCATGCATGCAGCCATTAACACGCTAGTTTGTCATCTAGTATATTAATTAAAAGCAAATCACAGGGTCGTAGTGCGATAGAGTCGCGCGTGGCGAGAGCTGGTAGAGCAGGATTTACGCGGCGTTGCAACGTGCCAGGGCGAATATTACACAATACCCCCCGGTGCATTTATTCGGCGCGCCGTCCATATCTATGCCCCCGTCCCTCTTTCCTCCATGAAGTTAACGCTCGCGCATTCGAAATTACTGGCAACATTTCCGAAGCGCTATTCGCATCCGCCTGGCTGCCTCCTACAAACCGATCTCTCTTCTCTGGGAGCCTCACCCCCAACTTTCGAAACGCCCCGAAAACCGGTACGTCGGGCGAGCGAGTGTACTCGTATCACTCTCGCGACATTTCTCCGCGAAATATCACTTCCGAAGCCAGTGCCAGGTCGTAGCCACGTTCTCGCATCCGTAACCGTTATACGACCGGCACGCAGACGGATTGTAGATTCGCAAATTGTATCCCAACTGTGAGGAGGTACCGCCTGCCGCCCCTCGAAAATCACCCGCGGTGTACACTCGCCCTCCGCTCGCGTCACGGCTGACGTCGATTCTCGGATACTTCCTCCTTCCGCACCCGTGAAGTCGCGGGATCGAATCCATAAAATCTGATAGGTGTATAACGATAAATTCCCCTTTTCGCCCGTCGACCCGTGGATCCCCGGATCCCGACGCCTGAGCATCATAGCCTGTCGATTCGTGAGATCGTTCGATGGGATTCGACGAAAATTCATTTGCCAGCGATTATGCGCTTCGCTGGGAAGTTGCGGAGATTGTTGGCGTGTTGGGGCTGGCGCAGGCTCGTAAGACAGTCTAATGGATAAATACGATCATTAAAAATGTGAGCTGCGATGCTCGTTAGTGTCCGATAGTTTAGTTAGTAGACGGTGATAGATTTCCAATAATCACCTTCGATGAACATATACCTTTGCTCTTTTACCGTTTCGTCGCTAGCAGTAATCTAGGCGACTCAGAGGCGCGCCGATTATCACCGGGAGCATAATTACTCGCCACGTTCGCCAACTTTTGTCTGAACGCGATCGGATGTTATCAGCGGCATGAATAAAATCGTCGCCAATCGGATAGCCTCCGTCGAGATAAATCCGGAAATCTCCTTTCGCCCCCTCTGTTAACAGGCGGCTTCCTTTTCATACATCAGGCGATCGTCTGCCCTTCGCCCACAGAATCGCGTTACAGCGGCAGCTTTGCGCCGGTGTTTTTACGTTTGATCCACTAACCTCACTCCCGTAACGCCTCTCGGTGCCTTCGCAATGCCCTCCATCCCCCAACTCCAGGCCCGGTTCCATTCTCATCCCTTTTCTCATTCCTCCACCTCTGGAACTCGCGCCGTCCTCCTCCCTTCGACTCGGCAGGCTGCGCGCGAAAGAGCGAGAAGACGAAGGAGAGAAAGAGATAAGGGAGAAAGGGGTGAGAGGAAGGCAGAGAAGAGGGCATAGAAGAGGGTAGCGAGAGAAAGAGAAAGAGACGAACGGAGTGAGTGAGTGAGTGAGTGAGCTGAGGGGTAGTTCTGAGGCCGACGTCATAATCGATCGTCTTTTATTAAACTGCACCAGATGGCGCCACCACCGCACTAGGCACGGCGTGGATGGCACGAGAGAGCAAGAGGGTGGCAGGGCGTAAGGGGGAGAGAATGAGGGTGGTAGATGGGGGTAGGCGGAAGTAAGGGCGGGCGCATGGGTGTGAGGAAAAGGGAAGGGAGTTAAACGGAGGAGGATTTCCAGCCGGGGGTCGAGCCACTCGCCCCTGAAAGAGAGAGCGAGACGGAAGGGGGGCGAGAGGAAGACGAAAGGGGAGACGGGCGAGACTGAGAGAATTGGTGAGAGAGAGCGAGAAGCTGCAGCCAATCGTTTAACGATTACCCACTCGCTCACTCTATATAACGCGTTTCGGATGTCGTCGTTATGCCCTTTCATATAGCGATCCTTACGACGATCAGCTCCCTGCATAAGTCGATCGGCTGGGGTCTGACCTCTTTTTAACCCTCTATTAGAAGGAGGATAAAGATCGCGGCCATCTCAGTCGGAGGATGAAACGTCGATGCTCACTGCGCAGGTAAAAATCTCGGGGGATGCTCGAGGAGCTGGGGGATGACTTTTCTCGCGGGGCCTGTCAATGGATGTATACAGCTGTGCGGTAGACGCGAAGCGAATGTCGCTGCCGGGAATACTTCTTGTGGGACAAATGCGAAATTCAACCGAGTCTTTGCATGCGGCGCGAAGCAGAGTTCGACGGTTCGTAATTTTCTCATAAAGTCGGCACTCCGAATTCATTGCTGCGATAGTTATAACAGGTGCACACATCCGTTACTTACCGTCGCGTCCGCCTTTTCAAGGTTGCGAAAGACGTACCTTCCACGATAATCATGATTAAGTTCGAAAGATCTGTTGAGTCGTCCATCAGCCGATCGCGTCAGCTTGCAAAATTCCGAGTCACATTTTCGCTCTGACACAAAGCAGCGCGCTTTTACCACATCCCATTCTTTCCTTATGCCACCGGGTCACACCCACCGTCACCGCATTTCTTGCCTTTCGTCCCGACCTCACGCCAGAAGATCGACGAGTCACGCGTGCTCCTTTGCGGCGCGCACATTTTCTTGCCCGTGTCACCCTCTTCTTCGTCTTTTCGGCGATTTCCGGCTTCCGTCCGCAAGAGAAGAAGCATCCTTCCAATCGCACGATTCCGCTGTCCGTGGGTAAAGTATGCCAAAATTAAACGTTCAATCTTTATTCTTCAATCCCTGCGTCCGTTCGCACTTTTGGTTCTCGTCACCTTCTCTCTTTCTTTTTTTCTTTCTCTTTCTTTGTCCTTTTCTCATCGCTTCTCTTTGCCTCGCCAAACGGACAGACAGACAGACGACGAAATCGCAAACGACGAGCAATTCAACTTTGCCGAAAAGCGCCGCGCGGCCTTCCCTCCTTCTCACTCTCTCCCTTTCTCTCGCAAACTCTGTCCCTCTCTCGGAACGGAGCCGCTTTGTTACTTTTGTTAGTTCCCGTCCTGCCTGCCGCTGACGGGACAATCAATCACCGCCGTCTCCCGGTAAGCGTAAAACGAAAAGAAGGAAAGAGTGACGTAGAGGGTGAGCCAGAAAGAGATAGAAATAGAGAGTGAGTGAGTGAGTGCGAGAAAGAGAGAGAAGGGACAGAGTAAAATTTTCTGGCTTCTCTATCTAAACGGCCGAAAAGTGGGACCTCTTGGTTTTCCGATACGCGAGATCGCCGTTTATGTACACACGTCGGGCAAACGGCGACTTTTAATCTTGCGAAACGAAAACAGCGCTGGCGATCTTTTCGAAACCGATTACATCCTTTACTTTGGCCGCTTATTAATAATCGCGGTTTCAACGCGTCTGGATATAATTAATCACTAACTGCGACTTTACAGAATTATTCATAATTCTCTTTCGAAAGAAAAATTTGTTACTTGCTTAACCAAATCAATCAAGTTCTATACCATTGCATTTATTATCATCGTTTGCGATCGAATATTTTATTACAATTGTCGCCATTAATGATGTTGCATATTTACCTGCCGTACATGTATTATCAGCATATGCGATAAAATATCTTATTTTGATCGTTTCAATGAATGATGTTGCATATTTAACTGTTGACGGACGATTAGCACCATTATAAACATGTATATTGAATATCTGCATATTCTCGGCGCGATGAAATTTATGCGCCGCTCAGTAAAGGACGTTTACGCTACAAGTGAGACAACGGCGTCGCGCGTGTTCTTGATTTCACAGGAGCGAGCATAGATCGAGCTCATTTCCTGAACTAAGTCCGTCTACTCGTTTGAGCGGCAACGTCCGGCAGTGGCTGAGTTTCGCACATATAGCACGCGTACAATTAAGCCGGCATGTAGGCGCACGTGCTGTATTTGGCTCTGTGAAGGGGCCGGTCAGTATTAGTACTGCCAATCTCGTGTGGATTTACCCTAAAGCTAAAGAGTATATTAGCACGTCAGGTTGTTAGGGTGGTCCACGTGGTGTCAAGTGCACACAACGAGCCAAATGAAAGTTTCCGAAAACCGTACGGCAGAACACTTTGGATCTCGTGTGAACGAGATGCGTTCGATTGCGGAGACTTTGGGGGTAGTTGTAATCGTAGGCGCAATCGAAATCGCATGTAACACATGCGGTTAACTGAGCTATATAAACGAACGATGAGATTCGGCACTTAAGGCTCGGGAATAAAGGTGCTCTTTGGCAATTACTCGGGCGTGTTTACACTTTGCGTTATTGTTAAGGTAGTCTCATGGTTATAATGGCGGGGTCGGTGCAAGCGGAGTGTACGGTACAGTGATATGTAGTGAAAGACACTTTGATAATTGGTTACGCTGTTAACGCTTGTTCAGTGATATACGCGCGTCTCGTATAATGTAGAGCGCGGAATCATTGGCGATGTCGTTTAATATCACTTTATTTTTTATGTCACATTGGGCGAAACGCATATGTGCGCGTGCATATTTTTAGTTTATAATTCGTATCATATATTTCAAGCGCGGAACAAGGTATATTAATTAATTTTAGTAATGGTTTATGTTTCTCATGTCTGTACGTCCGATGAAATATTCCAAAATGGATTGCACCAACATTAATTGTTACCTTCGCGTTAATACGCCCTAAAGCTAGAGTATATTATCGTGTCAGGTCGTTCGGTTTCGGAGCTGTCATGTGCAAATATCCGTCCGAATGAAAATTCGGAAAACAATTAAAGCAACGAATCTAATATTAATCAACCGACGGCTCATGCCGACAATTCGCGTTGACCGAACCCGTTCCGCGTGAATTTGCCACATTACAAATACGAGAGCACTACGTAACGGGAATCGTCCATATTTTTCATCGCGTCACCATTTTTTTTTCACCTTTAATAGCAGCGTTCTCCAATCCACCAACGCTATCCTAACAGTACGTATATATCATCCAGGAGTCAATAAATAGTTTGATTCACTCTCTCGAATATCAGCGCTCATTAATTGTCATCTTTCGTCTGCTTCCGCGTATAATTTCAAAACTTGCGCTTTCATTAGCTTCTGCTAGCTAGCGCGGGATCAGGGGACTTGTTATGAGAGTTCTGTGAAACATGAATCCTCTACATTTTTCATTGCATTACAATTTTGTTTACGTTGAATACGAACGTTTTCCAATCCATCAACACTAGATATACATCATCCAGTCTCAATAAATAGATAGACCCGCGCCGTCGATTATCAGCGCTCATTAAACTCCCGCCTTTCCACCCGCTTCCGCGTACAATTCCACAATTAGAGCGTTCATTAGGTTCTATAAGCATACGACGGGTCAGTGGACATATAATAGGAACTCCACTAAACGAGAATCTTCCACATTTTTCACGGTATTACAATTTATTTTCCGTTAAATAATTCGACCCGCGCCGTCGATTATCAGCGCCCATTAAATTCTTCCGTTTCCGTTTGCTTCCGCGTATAATTCCAAGCCTAAAGTTTTTATTAGCTTCCGTTAGCAGACATGGGATCAGTGGGCATGTTTTAAGAGCTCCACGAAACAAGAATCCTCCACAATTTTCATTGCGGTAGCATTTCTTTCACACTATGAGAAGTGCACGAAATATAAATCCTCCACATGTTTCATAGCATTACCATTTTTTTCGCCTTCAATACCAACGTTTCCAATCTTTCAGCAGTAAGTAGACATCCTTCGGTCTCACTAAACAGTATGAACCCCGCCGTCGATTATCAGCGCTCATTAAATTCTTGCGTTTTCATTTGCTACCGCGTATAATTCCAAGCCTAAAGTTTTTATTAGCTTCCGTTAGCACACATGGGATCAGTGGGCATGTTATAGGAGCTCTACGAAACAAGAATCCTCCACAATTTTCATTGCAGTAGCGTCTCTTTCACACTGTGAGAAGTGTACGAAATAGGAACCCTCCACATGTTTCATTGCATTACAATTTTCTTTGCCTTCAATACCAACGTTTCCAATCTTTCAGCAGTAAGTAGACATCCTCCGGTCTCACTAAACAGTATGAACCCCGCCGTCGATTATCAGCGCTCATTAAATTCTTGCGTTTTCGTTTGCTACCGCGTATAATTCCAAGCCTAAAGTTTTTATTAGCTTCCGTTAGCACACATGGGATCAGTGGGCATGTTTTAAGAGCTCCACGAAACAAGAATCCTCCACAATTTTCATTGCAGTAGCGTCTCTTTCACACTGTGAGAAGTGTACGAAATAGGAACCCTCCACATGTTTCATTGCATTACAATTTTCTTTGCCTTCAATACCAACGTTTCCAATCTTCCAGCAGTAAGTAGACATCCTCCGGTCTCACTAAACAGTATGAACCCCGCCGTCGATTATCAGCGCTCATTAAATTCTTGCGTTTTCGTTTGCTACCGCGTATAATTCCAAGCCTAAAGTTTTTATTAGCTTCCGTTAGCACACATGGGATCAGTGGGCATGTTATAGGAGCTCTACGAAACAAGAATCCTCCACAATTCTCATTGCAGTAGCGTCTCTTTCACACTGTGAGAAGTGTACGAAATAGGAACCCTCCACATGTTTCATTGCATTACAATTTTCTTTGCCTTCAATACCAACGTTTCCAATCTTTCAGCAGTAAGTAGACATCCTCCGGTCTCACTAAACAGTATGAACCCCGCCGTCGATTATCAGCGCTCATTAAATTCTTCCGTTTCCGTTTGCTTCCGCGTATAATTCCAAGCCTAAAGTTTTTATTAGCTTCCGTTAGCACACATGGGATCAGTGGGCATGTTTTAAGAGCTCCACGAAACAAGAATCCTCCACAATTTTCATTGCAGTAGCGTCTCTTTCACACTGTGAAAAGTGTACGAAATAGGAACCCTCCACATGTTTCATTGCATTACAATTTTCTTTGCCTTCAATACCAACGTTTCCAATCTTCCAGCAGTAAGTAGACATCATCCGCTCTCACTAAACAGTATGACCCCCGCCGTCGATTATCAGCGCTCATTAAGTTCTCGCCTTTCCTGCCGCTTCCGCGTATAATTTCAAGCCTAGAGCTTTCATTAGCTTCCGCCGGCGCACGCGGGGCCGGCGGGTATTACCCCCGAGGTAAAGAGTGCTTGTATATTAGTGCGTCAACTCGCCCGGATCCATAGGGTGTCAAGTGCACACGCCGAGGCCGAATGAAAATTCGGAAAGCAGTTTAGGTAAATCAATCCACGGCGCGGCGGCGGCGGGGTCAACGATTTTGCCGCGGCTCAAGGTAGAGAGCGCGTATAATAAAGTGGCGAATGGGGTGGCCAGAGGCGCGTTATGGTGCCCGGAATCGGGCTGGTAGGAGAAGGAGGCTAAGGGGGTGGCGGCGGGGGCGGAGGCAGGGGAGGGAGCGAATTTCAGGGCTCGTGTGCGTTTGACGTTGGCCCGTTCAACGGCTCGGTAATGCATGGTCTTTAACGTACGAAAATAAGGGTGCCTCTTCCTCCCTCGCCGTTCACTCACACGCGTCCACGTACGTAGGTGCGCACGCGCGGCCTCTCTTTCTCTCGGCCGCCGCCAAGGGTGAGACCGAGTACACGGCGATGGGGGATGAATCGTTACCAATGGGATTTTCGGTCGTCTCGGTGGGTGGGTTAAGGAAAACACACGCGAATTGAAATCGCCGATATGCGCCGCTCATGAGAGGGCTCGCTTTCCCGTGTAATCTCCGTTTAATGCTCACGGGGGCGCAGAGGGGGTGGCGCGTGTCGGGAATGGCTTTCAGAGTACGATTAAGACGACGGATCTCGCAAAGTTCCTTCAACCCCACGGTTTGTCTTACTACCAATGTTTCGGCTAATCACGGGGATCGGGGCTATGAATATTTTTCGGGCTCGTCTTTAGAAGAACTTTAGAAGAATTCATCGTTGCGCTTTGGATCTTATGGGTTGTCCGTTGTTTGCGTTTGAGTAGGTGCGCGGATGTCTCATTATACTTGATAGTCTCGTTAACACCTTGACTGCCATGGTGGTCATCGGTGACCGGCGCAAAAGGTCTGACGAAATATTAAACAATACCCAATCGGTACCATTTATAACTTTGTAAATGCAATTAATATTAAATAGTCATTCAATTCTTTGGTCTCCGATACCTTCTCATTATTTTCATTTTGCAAAATTCAATCATATTTTGTAGTACTTCATCACATTGCGGGTTTAATATTGTAAAATACGCACGGCAGTCAAAGTGTTAAGTTTCTTAAGCTCGGTTGTTTATAGCTACATTCGTACTTGCAAGTGCATAATAGAGACAAATACTATCAATGCAGCCGCACGAAAATTGATTTATTTTTGTTACTAAGAAATCGTGTAGTCAATGATTTATCGTCGAATTTTCAGGTCTTTAGCAGTGTTATTCACATATCTTTAGTAGACCAGGTTATTCACTGTGTCACAACATTTGACTGCGATACATGATTGGTCATACGCGCACAAGTTTACTGATAGTAATACTTCGCATAGATACTTATTTTCGTTTCCAATTGTCAGCGTTTTCAATTAGATTTGTTCAATGAACACAAACGCTATCGCATCGCTTGACGTTTTTCAACACTAAAACACAGTTAAAACAAGTGCTCGGTACTTCTCGACAAGTTTTTTTCAACGACCCCTCCGACTCAAACAGTTAAGCTCTCATTGCTTTTTTATACTTCAATCACGGCGTGCACTCGTTTCCGCATGTATAGACATATAATTCAAGAAATACAACTACTCGTACATTGACAAATGCCACATGCCGCCAATGACAATGTCATACATCAACTCCAGTAAAGAATAGCAAATGTCGCAAGGCATCGCTCAATATTTTTTACACGATAACGCGACTGTAAGAAATTGTGTAGGTAGGGGTAACGAACAGATTGAATTCCTCTAGGTGAAGATTTGGTTCCAAAACCGGCGCATGAAGTGGAGGAACAGCAAAGAGCGAGAGTTGCTGGCAACGGGCGGTTCGCGCGAGCAAACTCTGCCAAACAAAAACAATCCGAACCCAGATCTGAGCGACGCCGATGGCGACAGGCCGAGGATGGACCTGAGTGACGTCAGTCCTCTCACGAGTCCTCAACGACCGGAGGAGCAAACGGAGAACGAAGAGGACGAAGAGATCAACGTCACGTGATAAAACTCGCGCCACGATCACTTTTGAAGTGCGTTGCGAAAGGAGTGACGATTCTCTCTCTCTTGAAGCGCCTGAAAGCGCTATGCGAAAAGGATCGTTCCTTCGCGTGGACGCGGTGGTAAGGGTTTATCGATAATCTTAAGTCTCAAATTATGCAAAACAGACGGTCGACATTTGGGGTATAAATTTGCCTTCCGCTATGGATTTTTAAACGAAAGTGCAGCGGCGCTCGTCGTTGGATTCTTTCGCCTTGCAGATTCTAATTGGCACCGATGCTTCTGACAAATTCGAACTGTGTTGTAGTAACGGAAATGAAGAGCTACGGCGCGCATGTGCATCGTGTTTCGGTGATAGATATTTTATTGATTATTTTTCTCGAATTCGCGTCGCTGCACTCGAGTGAATAATAATTCATAATTGAGGACTTAACGTGCTTAATGAAACGGAGGAAAAATAAAACTTTATGGATATCTGCTTAATCATTCATTACTCTGTGTCGATCGTATCGACGAAGTTATCACGATTGAGCGGAACGCAAGGCAATCAAGACGGTACTAAGGATCCACTGAATATCGAATAGACGATCGTCGAGTTAGTATCTCAATTGAAATTCGACTGGATGTCCCTGAGGTATTTTACGGTTAATCGGTGCCGACAATGAAGTTTTCTGAAAAAGTTCTCTCAATTTTCCGTATATCAAGTCCCGAGGTTCAGAGCAAATTTGCCGTCAATGTAAAAATTTACCTTGACGCACCGTGAATACATCGGTATGACGAATGTGTATTATATTGTAATTAGGAATGGATGTACCTCTGCGAAGTCTTCTGTAAGCTGTCATATAAGGTTGTACTAGGCGTAATGTTACGATTCCTAAGATATGTACCTAAATATAATTACAATGCCGCGAGGCGTAAAATCAAATGTAATTATTCATTGTGATGCATTATAATCTATGTAATATATTAAAATAAAACTGTCTATGCGAAATACTTATCCACAGCCGAAAATCCTCTTCGTACTCCATGTAAATGGTTGATTTCACTTCTAGGTGCTTTCTCGTTGATTTTGAAACTTGAATTATATTTTTTCTGAGAATATATAGAGTAACTGGTCATAGTAGAATTTTATTCTGTTCGTAAATTTTGTAAGAATTTAATATCTCATTAAAGGTATGGCTATATTTTCTGTTTATTAATATAACGCTGCAATTATAATTAACATTTAAAATAAACACTTAACAGAATTAGATCAACAACTATATCGATTTTTTATATATTATCCAACTGAAATATAATATGTAACTATATAAGCATAAAATATCTGATAAACATATTATTATTTTTGACATGTGCAAATCACTCCTCGGTATGTACAAGCGTACGTGGAATGTACAGGGTACCGGGTAGACCTATCATCTCATGCATTTTTCTTGTGCCATCATCTCGGTACATTACAACTCCATTACAATTTTAGTATCACATTGTCGGCCGAATACGGTGTACGACAATAATGCGATTTTTTAATGGCATTTTTATTACATTTATTAATAGTCATTTGTTTTTAAAAGTAGAACAGTCAAACAGTACGATTCTTATTTCAGCTACATCGTTTGGTAAGTTGGAGAACCGTGCAGCAAATAACAACATACTTGTGTGAGTTGTGCAAGTTTTTACACTTTTTAAAATCGTCATATCTCGTAAAATATGAAGAGTCAAGCGCGCGGAAAGTGGCCTATCTTTAGGGCAAATTACCCTCTATCGAATGGTATCAGTCCGAACAAAAACACATTTGACATTTTTCGCATAGTTTTACCTACTTTGGCTTACTTTTCGTTATTTATCAATTTATTTTTGCTCATAAATCAAGAACTATTGCGAAATGTGGGGTGCGATTTACACTCAGTCTAACCTCCTTCGATCCTTTTTCATTTCATTTAGATAAACAGGTCCAATAATACACTTTCAGGTGGTGATTGTAAGGAAACGCCTTTTTCTCTCGCGATTTTTCCAGTTTTTTCATCTGTTTCTAGTCATATCTCGGAAACTATTTCGAATTTTTCAACCCGATTGCGATCTTTTTAAGCCTCTTTTCACCCCCTTTCACTTGGCACAATTACAAGTCGATCGGAAAGGTTTTAATTTTTTACCCCATTTTCAGGCTCGTTTTTCACGATTTTTCCACACATTTTTGCCGATATCTCCGGAACTATTGCGAATTTCGGGGTGCGCCTTGCATTTTCCCGAGTCATTTTGGACCTGCTTTGATATATTAAACGGGCAATAAAATCGGTGACCCATCATTTTTTGGCAAAAATGGCAAGGAGACCTTAAGATTTTCACGATTTCTTCAAGTCCCTGTTTAGTGGTCGAAACCTAAAGTAATACAGGTTTTCGCTGAACTATAATCGCGATTTTTCGAAAAAAATTTTCTTTTGCTTCCTTAAAATCGTGGTATCTCGGAAACTATGAAGAGTTCAGCGCCCGGAAAGTGGTCTATCTTCAGGGCAAATTACCTTCTATCGAATGGTATCGGTCCGAAACAAAAAAAAATTTGACATTTTTCGCCATTTTTCACGTATTTTCAGCTTATTTTTCTTATTTTTTCTCTATTTTTGCTTATAACTCGTGAACTATTGCGATTTTTGGGGCGCGGTTTGAATTTTTTTGAGTCTCTTTCGATCCTCTTTCATTTCATATAGGTGAGCAAGTCAAATTATTTATTTTCAGTTCGTGGTTGTTAAAAAACTCGTGTTTTTCTTATGTTTTTCTCGATTTTTCAACCTATTTTTTGTCATATCTTGCAAACTATTCCGAATTTTTCAACGCGGTTGCAATTTTTCCAAGTCTCATTGTACCCCCTTTCATCTGGTACAATTGCAAGTCGATCGGTGGGGTTTTCATTTTTGACCCCGTTTTCAGGCTCGTTTTTCACGATTTTTCCACACATTTTTGCCGATATCTCCGGAACTATTGCGAATTTCGGGGTGCGCCTTGCATTTTTCCGAGTCATTTTGGACCTCTTTTGATATATTAAAAGGGCGATAAAATCGGTGACCCATCATTTTTTGGCAAAAATGGCAATACCTTAAGATTTTCGCGATTTCTTCAAGTCCCTGTCCCGTCTATACTAGTGGTCGAAACCTATAAGTAATACAGGTTTTCTTAAAGCTCTTTGGACGCACTTTCACGTGGGACTAATCGCGATCATCGATTTTGAAAAAATTTTTTTTTTGCTTTCTTTAAATCGTCGTATCTCGGAAACTATGAAGAGTTCAGCGCCTGGAAAGTGGTCTATCTTCAGGGCAAATTACTCTCTATCGAATGGTATCGGTCCGAAACAAAATAAAAATTTGACATTTTTAGCCTATTTTCGCCGATTTTCAGCTTATTTTTCTTATTTTTCTCTCTCTTTTCACTTATAACTCTTGCAAAGTACACTCTATCGAATGGTATGGGTTCGACACAAAAAAAATTGATGTTTTTCGCCCATTTTTGGGCACGTGCCGACAATATAAAGATACCTTTTTTAGATTTTTTACCATTTATTATTGCTCCGGGTCCCGATAAAGTAATATGTGTTTACCTTTCAATATGGACATAATATAATTCATAAAGAGATATAGACTGATTAATTGTCTACTGTTTTTTTCATGTAATGTGTCTTCGAATCTGTCGAATTTTAGGTAAAACATGTATTTCACCTCGCGAGGCACAAACTCTCATAAATTGTTAGGCCTATTCCGATCCCCTTTGTCCATTTACCGGCATCATGGTAATGAAGGCACATATTTACCGATGAGAATTATTCTAACATAATATTATCGGTTTCAGGTAACTTGTTCCGTCGGCATGTACCGGCAGATGGAAAGGCAACGAATACGGCGCCCCATTGCCGGCTATATTACGGTACTATACTCCTTACATGTCCTACCAACAACAGCCAGTTACTACTTAGGTAAGAAAACCATTGATACTTTACACGTTTCTTTGATTCGCTCACATGATAACGATAAACTATTTTATAGAATAATAAACAATGTCTTACTGGCATTTGTTGGACTTCAACTTAACTCAATGGCTGTATAACGCACGCTATGGGACGTTTATCGAACGGTAACGTTATAAAACTATATGCAATTCTTTCAAAGCAGCATAACACGCCTTCTACCTTCACGCAAAGCTCATTATTTCTATCGCGCAATTTTCAAAGAAGCACTTTATACCAGGAAATGGTTCCTCTCGTTACTATGAATACGTTACGTTAAAGCTCTGTTTCGTCTTAGCACTTGTACTCTCGCTATCGGTCACGAAGTAGTCGCAGTCGATGGTTTTTGCTCCCCAGGCTTGTTATCAGTCTGCGATTCGTAGAGTTTCGTCAGTTGCGATAGTTTATCCTCTACGCCCACGCTATCCGGTCGTCTGGTTCGTTGATTATCCTTGGTCGCGTAGACTTCTCGTATTAGTACTTGTTCCAATGGCACTTGATCCTCTCCCGTTTGCGATGCGCCTTTACTCCACTTCATCAGCCAATCACTACCATTCGTCTAAGTAAGAATAAACGAAGGTGAAGTTCATAATCAACCGGTGTATGACGTTAAAGATTGTAAAGAACTAACTTTTTCATTCATCTCCTTTTCACTCGTCGGTCTCTCATTTGCTTCCCTTTCTGCGCCCGCTTTCTCAAGCTTCTGCTGCATCCTTTTCAACTTCTCCAACTCCATCAGTATCCTGCGCTCCGTTTGATACCGAGCGACTGCCTGCGCCACTGGACCCAGTTCTCCTCTCATCGCTGATTGAAGCATTACCTATTTGAAAGTGCAATGTTGCTTTATTTCGAATTCAAATGAGATCAAAGTCCGAGTTGCGGCATTCTTTTTAACTCGGTTATAGCTACTTATGCTCACTTATAGCTATACTTGAAAGTGCAACGTTGTTTTATTTCAAATTAAAAGTAGATCAAAGACAGGGGCGTGATTCTTTTTAACTCACTCATAGCTACCATTCTGCATTAACGAGAAGTTACTTAAAAAAATTAACGATGGCAGATTAATTGGCTTTGCGGCCAATTACTGATCGGTGCGAAGAGTTTAATCATTTAGAAAGGCCACATACTTCGTGTCAAAACGTTAGGTTTTTAAGTCACAGAATACAAATTCTATTCTATTTTTTTAGAGCTCCTGAAGAGGAAAGCCTTGAGGCTTTGAAACATGTCGAACGGATGATTATTTTAACAACAAAACTGAGCAAAAAACGAAGGGCTTTAGTTTATTATATATTTCACAGAAACGGTCGTCTCTTGAACACACTACAATATAAAATTAAAACAAATTAATTGACGGTATAAAGTGATAATATTGCTCATGGACTGTATACGCCAGTTAAATATGCAACGTCAGTGGTAACCATGGTCAGAATAAAATATTTTGTTACTTATAAATTATATAAATATAAAATATATACATGCATATATAATAGAATGAAATATATTATCATCATTAAAGAGCTAACTCGTATCATCGCGATTTACAAATATATTGGAAGAATTCTTACGTCCCGGCGTCGATTACTGTCCTTCGATAGCGGCTCCGTTTCAGTTTGCGGGCCGAGCTCCAGCACAACTTGAAAATCTGCGTGTTCGCCCAAACGGAAACCGATGCCGACTCTCGAGTCCGTTCCTATTGATTTACGGGAGAGAACGGGTCGTAAACGGCGTCGGACAGATAGCGGAGTCATGAGGAGCGTAATGGCACGTTGTCGGCGGAGCGCATTGCCGTGGAAAAGTTACGTCGAGACGGTGAAAGTGTCCGCGCAAAGTGCAGCGGGAGACTGAAACGCTCTTATCCGAGATCGATTCGACTTATTCTCGACTTATTCTCGACTGACACTGGACGACGGCATCGCGCTTTTCGAAAATCTCTCGCTTGCACGTACCTTTCTTTATCGGCGGTATGTTCGAGTAGATCAGCGAAAGTACGGTGGGAATCTCTTCCGGCACAATCAGGCTCGTCGCGCCTGAAAGATTTCCTTTTCAATGTCGTGACATCCGACAGTACGCACGCGGCGACATCGAAATGCACGCGTTCTATGCGGACAATCGGCTTAATGACATGGAATTTTCTGGGGTATCATTGTTGGACGGCGATTTATGTTATTTCGTATTTACGCTAATATGTTACATGTATGTTGCTGTTAAGTGTTTTATCGCGCTGTTCAGATTTCGTGTCAAAGTTGCTGCTGAGTTCGTGGGCAACGCTCAGAGAACAGTGCGGCCAAATTTGATTAGAGCATTTTTCGACAAGGAATCGAGAGAGCAAGCGCATTGCTTTGCATTTTGTTCTAACTGTTACAAGTGAACGGTATTGCCAGCACTGGAAGATCATAAAATCAAGAAATCTTCGACGGATTTCTGTTATTTATTTCCATTTACAATAATTATCGTGAAATATTACTTTTACCATTACTTCTAAACCTTTTTCGACTTAGACAAAATTAAAGGACAAAACGGGAACACAAAACTTTATTAGAGAATTTTACTTCAAGAACGTCTTATACACTTTCAGCAATGTGAAAGGGACCAAATGCTTATGCACAATGGTACGTGTATTTTACTCTTCCCGCCTGCACAACATAACACATAACGCTTGGTTAGCAGCAGACGAATCTATTGTGTTTCATTAAAGCATTTGCATCAGTTCCAAGTAAGGAATGAAGATATACTATAACTTACAATTAATGATGAAACATGTGTTGACTCAGTAGCACGTGTCTCGTTTTCTCAAAGAAACAGTTACGCTCAGAGTTAAGTAGGCGTAAGTCGTGGCATAAGAACGAAGCAATACTTACAGTGACATATCGCCAGTAGGATGCTCAGTCGTATGAATACAACGTTCGCGCTTCTGAACATCGTGAAAAGCTATAGATCTGTCGTTGTGCATACGTTCCCTACGTGTTGAAAGTCTGCATGGCTCCTTTGCGGAAGCTGTCGCCCTACAATATGTTTCACAATTCTACTTTACCTAAACATGACACACTAAATTTAAATGCCGAATACATTTCAAACCAACGTTTCCGTCACGCCGGGAGAAACCGAGCATTGCGAAAGATTAAACTTTGCCTGGATCGGAACAAGATGAGCATGAATGTTGCTGAGCGTTTAAAAACGTGCCACGTAATTAACTGTACAGTTTAGTCAAGGGAACTTGAACGCCTGTTCGACGTCCAACACGTGCGCCAGCAGCAAAAGCGGGCAAGACGTGGTCAGTGAGCAGAATGAATTTTACACCGCCTTTTCTAAAGCGTTAATTCGCGCAGATTAGAAGCACACGCGACGCGCCTGGGTATTAACGCGAAAAATTCCCGAGACGCTTTCGTTGGCGATCGTCAGCCGGCCGTTTAATGCGCTGAACACACGATTCAGGTTAATTGCCGTCCTCGTTGCGACACGTCAGCATATTAATTCGGCGCCATAGTGCTTCTGAGAATTTCACGAATCTTTTCTGAGTTCGTATTAGCATATCGGCCTTTATGATTTTCGAATGGTCTTGCGCGTAGGATTATTCCGCGCAACACATTGCTTGATCGTATATATATGTATACAAATGATCTGATTCGATGCCGTTCACCCCAACACCATTTGTGCGATCGTGCACTTGCAACTGAAACGCCGACTTTCGGCAACATTCACTTGTTAATGATACATCATGCTTGTTCATTTTTCCCACCGGACTCATCTAAGACGAATTTGCCTAATGTCGGATTAGATTGAGTCAGATAAATTACGTATTAAATTAGCTTACGACATTTAATTTAAGTATAAGATTTTTCAAAGATCTCGCGTGTGGGGTTATTCCGTGCAACACACTGACTGATCGCATATATACACGCACGAACGATCTGATTCGATGCCGTTCACCCCAACACCGTTTCTGCGATCGTGCACTTGCAACCGATACACCGACTTTCGGCAAAATTCGCTTAATACTGTCACTTGGTACCTGCTAATTTCGTCGACTCCGCTAAGACGATAACTTTGCCTAATGTCCGATTACATCAAATCAGATGTCACAGATCTAATGGACCTTTCTAATGCCGCATGAATCATGCATTTCGCAGCAGCTCGTCATTCCACCTTAATAGCATTTCCTTAGCCAAACTCGTCGTCAAGCCAAAAGCACGCCCATCCTCAAAGCTATAAACACGCACACCACTATTTCTCAATCAACTATCGCCATTCCTTCGAATGCTCGAAAAAAATCACTCGCATCGTCAGCGCCAGCGCGCTTCACCGCGCTTCACCGCGAAAAATCGGCGAGTCGAAAGTCTCGCGACCGAAACTCACTTGGGCACGGAATCGAACGTCTTAGGCCAGCTTCGATTCGTCTCGGCGGACTTTGCGTGAAAGTGAAACGTTTTATGCGGAGGTAGGCGGGTAAGAACACGTCGACCGGCGTTCCAGAGAGAACTGAGGTGTATCGTTACAGAATGCAAGTACGTTCCTTGGCACCGCTGTCCGAGTGCGAGAAAGAGGTCCGGGAAGAGGTTTTCCAGTGAAAGGAGGCACGGATTGGGGATCGAGGTCAGCGCCTCGAGAAGTGCCGATATATCGTCGACTTGGACTCTCTCTCGCCCCACCTTCTGACGCGCTGTCCCGACCCCCTGTCCTCTTCGTCACGTCTGATGGAGGCGATTTGTCGTCGCGGAGGACGCGCAACATTACGTGACGAATGTACAATGTCCCGGGTGGATGGCGGCGATACGCCTATGCATGAAAATGTCCGTTACTTTTTTCTTCTTTCATTGTTTTTCAGCGAAGTTAACCGGCGGAGTTGAAGACGGCAAATAGAGTGTACGTTTATTAACACTTTGACTGCCATGGTGGTCACCGGTGACCGGCGCAAAAGATTTTACTAGAAATGCAAAAAATTCCCAATGAAGCTTATTTGAAATCTTGTAAGAGCAATTGATATTGGAACGATGCTTCAATACTTTGGCTTCTAACAACTTTGCGTTATTTTTATTTTGCGTGATTTAATCATACTCTGCAGTATTTTATCGCATCGCGATTCTAACATAGCAAAATACGCTTGGCAGTCAAAGTGTTAACGTGCGTTTCGGGCATTTATTTTATGCTATGCATTAACACTTTGACTGCCGTGATGGTCACTGCTGACAGGCGCAAGGGATTTTACTGAAGATCCAAAATATTCGCAATGGGTAGCAATAATTTATAAATGCGTTTATTGTTAGAATAGTGATGCGATTCTTTGGTCTCCAATACTTGCACATTATTTACATTTTGCATAATTCAATCGAAACTTTGTAGTATTTCATAGCAGCGACATTCTAATACAGCAAAATACGCATGGCAGTCAAAGTGTTAAGAGTGGTTGAGTAAGTTTTGACCGTATCTTTGTCTATGTCACAAGAGCTCCTCAAAAGATAATAATAAAATTGTATTATTCTGATGCGTGCATGGAATTATAACAAATTATTGCTATTGCATGACTTCATAGTGATAATTTGCGACGATGAGTATCGCATTATGCACACTGTCAAAGATTAGTCATGTACCCGACCAAAGGTGTCTCGCCTATGGCCGATTGCTTAATGGAGTAAAAAGTAGTTAGCCCCTATGCGACCTTGTGCTACTGATCTTTCATCGCGTTGACGTACAGGTAGTATCTGTCCTCTCTTACATATTCACGCGATTAACATAATAATCTTAAAAATAACTGCACTCTTCTTCTATTTTGTACAAACTGGAACGTATAAGAACCCAGCGGCATAAGATGAATCCCAATGACGGCATTAGCAAACCATCAAAAACCTGTTTCGTATAGAAACGCACCGAGTGTACAAACAATATACACATCAAACTAATTAATACTTAGTTTCAGATTTCTCGCAAACAATCTTTTTATACAATTAAAGAACCTTGACGTGTACCTATCAATTTGTACCAATATTGTAACATGACATTGCATAGACTGCATGTCATTTGTTCTTACGGTACATAGTTTTATTGTAACTTTATATCGTCGCACAGTGACTAAGACCTTCACAAACCGAAGTGGTCCTTCGATCGTTGGGAATGACGCGCGAAGGATCGTTCGTTCCCGTGACACTGTTAGAAAATGCCGCCGGAAAAATATCAAGACGAATTGCACGTTGCTTCGGTGCGTTCGGCTAATAAAAGGGAAACCTGAGTTCTTTAGCAGTCACTTGCAAACGTCGACCGGTATGTTTCGCAATAACAGCTGTAACCGTCGGACTAACTTCCTCGTACTCGTCTAATGCTAGGTTGCGCTCGCTTGAAATGCAGCCACTTCTTCTTTCAGAAACTCACTCTTTACCAGAAAATTATTTTCTCAGAGACCCGTCTAATCCTTTCGAATCATCCCTCGCCGCGCTCATAATATCGCTTGAAAGGCAGTAAAGCCTCTACGCTGAAGATGTTTGCGTAGCGCGTCTGATCACGTACAGCACTTTTCTACTTAAAGGACCGTTTCACTAAATAGCTTACGACGTACATCGATTAAATGCCACGCATTCTTTTATTACGTGTTATCCATTTTACACTTTATGTCCATTATATCAGTGTGCACTATGTTTAATACGTTTTTCTATTTTACTCTTTATGGCTGTCAATTCAGTGTACATTATACTGCTCCACAAGTTTCACTAAATAGCCTGCACCGTGCATTCATTCTTTTATTACGTTTTCTCCATTTTACCTTTTATGTCCACTATGTGAGTATGCACCATGTTGTTCAGTACGTTTCCTAAATAGCCTGCGACGTGTATCAATTAAATTCCATAAATTCTTTTATTACGTTTTGTCAGTTTTACTCTACCTCCGTTATATCAGTATGCACTGCGTTGTTCAGTGCGTTTCACTAAGTAGCCTGCGACATGCATTAATTAAATGTCACGCATTCTTTTAATAGGTTTTATCCATCTTACTCTTTACATGCATTAATACAATGCACGTTTTACAAAAAGCCCATTAACTTTACTCGCACTTCTTGCTACTTCAGAAACCTTGACGCGTGGTAAATTCTGCCGATGATCGCGTTCTCTGTCGGCACTTTAACTATTATCGCTCGACGAAAAACAATCATAGGCGTCCGGTACATTGTACGAATATCGCTTTATTCCGCTTATCAACGGTTTCAACCCATTAAAGCCGCGGTCTTTTTGCCTTGAACCGAACGCGATGTCGTCACGCCGCGTTTAACACACTGTCTCAGTCCGCGGCACAAAGTACAGGCCGCTCATTTTTACCGCATTTACCGTACAGGTGTAGTCTGAAGTTTGGAGCACGTACGCTCAACCGTTATTTCGTTACAATTTCACGCCGATCGAATTTACGGTACGAGGAAGTGGGCACGCGTTTATACAGTTGCATCGTACGCCTTCTGCATTCCGTATGTATTGTCCTCGATAATGCGTGAAGTGATAACATGTTTTTCCGCGCACACTCGCGGATAAGAACGTACATGCGGCTTCATATACTTGCGTTTATGTGCGCGAGCTATTTTGGTGACTGTGTTGTTTCGCCGTTCACTTTACAGTTGAACGGACGACAGAACGGTATACACAATTTCTAGTTACCTGACAAATCTTTGTTCCTTAGACATAGTTGAGGCATATATGAAAAATAATTTTGATATCATTTTTATTCGGCGTGTCTTATATTAGTGTCTCTATAGTATAATGCATATTATTGTATGTTACAGTTATTAGTATGTTATTATAATTATTTAATTGGAATCTCCTATTTCTGTTTCAGTTGACTTTCTTTCTTCTTACATTTTCGCCTTCATTTTCGGACATGCTGCGCGTTACAGCGTGACAGGAATGAATAGCAAATCGTCTATCTAACTTAACCTAAGGCGTCGTTCGCTCGTACGCAATCTTTCTAATAACAGTTTACGCCCGTATCAGCGTCGGCGCGCGCGTAGAAAAGCAAAAGTCGCGGGCGCCTTCGCTTCTAAACGCGCGTGCGCTATATGGGGCGCTACATGGGGCGCAGGTCCGTCCACCTTATCAGAGATAACACGTGGTTTCCTTCTACGCAAGCACGAACCCGCATGCGTTTCGATCGTTCTCTGTACAGCGACGAATCTCAATGGCGCGACACTGTAACATACTTTAATTTCGCACGATCTTATTTATTCAATATTTCTGACGTAATCTAACAGGCATACCTAAATGAGTTGGTTAAATTAATATCATGCATATTGATGCAGGGATGACTCTCGCGGCCAATCCTTATTCAAATGAGCCCGTTGTCAGATGTTTTATGAATCAACGTGATTATAATTCCCAGGAAATACACCTTCCGCGGTGCATTCCCTGATCAACATCTTTGACTTACTCAGCACCGCTTACGATATCGTGTAAGGATCCAGTCATGTCATAAAAAAGTAATATGTTGTACAGTGATGATACATCATATACCGATCGTTGTTATTAATGTAGTTGCAAATTTAATAGTTGTATACCAAAATATGAAAGTGTACGACATTAGCCCAAGACGTATGTAGATACGCAGTATAAGAAATGAAAAAATTAGGAAACTTAGAACTTTGAATCAAGTTAACACGTTGACTGCCAAGCGTATTTTTATGTGTTAGAACCGCGATGCGATGAAATACTGCAGAGTATGATTAAATCGTGCAAAATGAAGGTAACGTAGAATTGTTAGAAGCCAAAGTATTGAAGCACCGTTCCAATATCAATTGTTTTTACAAGACTGCAAATAGGCTTCATTGCGATTTTTTTGCATTTTTAGTAAAATCTTTTGCGCCGGTCACCGGTGACTACCGTGGCAGTCAACGTGTTAAGCCATAAACTAGCAGTAGGAAATCCCGTAATTTTTCTCGTAATTAGCGAAAAAATGGAATTCGCGGGCATCGAGATCGTTGGTCGTACACCGCGCAGGCAGCTATCCACGCGCGAACACCCGCGCAAACAGCCGCGCACCCACACGCTGCGGCGCGAGATATGCAAAGGTGTAGGAGTGCTCGCGGAGGGGACAAGAGACGTCGTCTTCGCCGTGCGTCGCACACCGCTGCTCGTTAGACGTCGTCCGCGGCGAAGGAGACGAATCGGCAACGAATCGCACGCGAGTAGTCGTCAGTTAGCGCGAAGGACGCGCGCCGCTAATCGCTTGTCCGTTTAATCGGTCACGGGCTACTCCGAAAGCTCGCGGACTCTTTCGCGGCAGTGGCTTTGCGATTCGCGGCAGGACACGTTGCGCCGTAGTGCCTGGACACGGAACATTCGATAAAAACACGGCGACGAGGAAGCGTCGGCGAACGGATAGCGCTATGGGATCGTCTTGTGGTCGAGTGAGTAAGGCGCAGTAAGGACGGCGGCTGTGAATTTATTAGCGAAGTATCGGGCGCCGCGGCCGGGAAATTGCGGCGAGCTGGTGTTACACGATCGCGCGGTGTCACGGAAATTGGCGTGCAGCCGATAAGGGGCGGGGATCAGTTAACGATAATCCTGTCGATCCCGTTGACGGTGCAATTACGTGCCGAGTGACAGGGCCTGTGCGGCACCGGCGTGTCGGGGCCTGGGATCAGCAGGGATACGATATTGCCAAGCGGAAGTCATTGACGAGTGCCGGGCGATCGTGCGGGCTCACCGGGAATATTGTGAAATGCGTGGCTGCGTTTTTCACAGGCGCGTGCCACGCGTCGTGCCACGTTTCGTTGCGGGACGCGTCCGCGAAGTGCTTCAGTACACGGATTCGAAAGTGGCGTTATTGTCAGGATGCGGGAATGGGATGACCGGGCAGGGTCAAGGGAGTAGCTCTTAAGAGAAAAGTACCTGCTTGAAAGCGACAGTACTGAGACGCTGCAGGAATTATTTCTGTTGGAGTATTTAAGTGTTCTCGAGTGACGCGGACAATTGCTGAGAAACGTAAACGTAGTAGCGTTATTGTCATCAGTTTGCGCGAACGCAGTAATCAGTCACTGTCAAGGCAGTAGGTCCCGCGAGGAGCGTACTTCTTTGGGTACAACAGTACCAACATGGTGCACGAATTATTTTACGTCGTACATTGGAAGTGCTCTCAAGTGACGCAGGGAACTGCCAAGCAACGTGAACCTAATAGCATTATTGTCATCAGTTTGAACGAAGGCGACAATCAGTCATTGCCAGGGCTGTAGCTCTTACGCGAAAAGTATCCGTTTAAAAATAATAGACCGCGCTGTCGGAATTATTTTCCTTCGTGTCTTGAAAAGTGTGTTCGAGTAACGCAGGTAACTGCAACCAAAGTAAACCTACTACCGTTATTGTGATCAGTTTGCACAAACGCGATCATCAGTCACTGTCCAGACAGTAACTTACGAGAAAACTCGCTGTTTAAAAACGCCAATACTAAGACGCTGCACAAATTATTATCCTTCGCTCATTGAAAGTGTTCTCGTGTAATGCAGGCTACCGCCAAGCGACATAAACCTTTGTCCCGATGACTTGAGCGCGACTGGCCGCATATTTAGAAGACCTGTTAGACTTCGAAATTATCATCCCGCGTTCCGCGCACTTTTCGTCGCGCAGTCTATGTGCGGAAATTCGCGCTGCGCAATACACCCGGCGACGGCGTGCGCGAAACAAAAAGCGGCGTGTCCGTTGTGCGTTTGCCGCGACATAATCGCACGGCCGTGAAACGTCGCGGACGGATCGAACGTTTTTACGGTCAGGCGGACTGATACATCGACTCGCGAAATAACGCGCTCGGCACGGGATGTTAACGGGTCGACAATCGGGCATGCCAATTCCACGCTTGCGATTCCGTACGACACGTGATTTTGCGGACGTGTGGCAAAACGCGGAAGCGGCAAGCTATTGTCTCGTTCAATGAGTTTTACGTTTGCTGCTCGGCTCTGTGAGACGTATCGCGTTTTAGACGCATGCGGTGACACAAGTGTTTTAGATCTATATGATCTAGGTAAACGCGGCTTCGTTCACGGAAGTTAGACGACCTCGGGCTTTGTAATTGCACGTTAACGGTGGCGATAAAGATTTTCGTCGCCCGGAATGATGATCGTTGCGGTATGATTTATGAGAGTCTGATGTATCGCGCGTGGGCTGTTCAATTTGACGAGAGACGTTGATGAAGTTATGTGGCAGGTGCGTTCAATGTCGGCGAGCCATATGCGGTCTTCGCAGTTCGATCACATGTTATTTTAATCTGACCGTAATTATTAATGATATTGCAACTACTTCTCGGCACATCCGGGCAACTAGTCGGTTTGCAACTATTATCAAATGAATAAACGTTCTAGGTAGGTTCTTTCAATCACAGTAAATAAGAAAGTTTATTCCTTTGATAAGAGTACAAGTCTAGCGCCGAAATGTCAAGTTACAGCTTCGAATAAATTAATTCATCGCACACACCAAAAAATAACTTCAACGTCACTCTTTAATCTTCTATTTAATTACTACACAGTATCTTTTGCAACTTTTATTAATCAGTCTTCCACTTGACCAGTGGCCTAGACTTTGCGTTCACATAACTTATCTTCGACGCTCGTCAATCTAAATACAGTGATCACTAAATAACAGGAAATAATTAAGGAAATAGTTACACGTAATATCCACGATCAGCACCGTTCCTTATCGCGGCACCGTCTTTGTCACCGACAGTCGCATTACCACAATATCACCATTGTCACAAAAACCGCAGCCTTGCCCAGCGACGTCCGCCGTACATCAGCGATCGACATACATCGTCCCATACCGATTTTCACTATTACTTTCACATCAAATCACAACGCGACGTTACAGCAGTGCGCAATTCTCATAATTTTCCACCAAGCCATGCCGCAATGTCGTCCGTCGTCGGCGCTATATTACTCCATTGTTATAACCGTTCCTTACGTAAGACGGCGGCAAGCGTAACCTTGATCATGCAATTTGCAGTGAATGGTGTACGACGACCTCTTTGGCCCATGGGGCCAAATCCTTCTCGTCGCAGTGGGAGCCGTGGCCATCCTCATCGCGCTTCTTTTGATCGCCTGTTTCCTGACCCCGGGCTGCATCGGCTACGAATGCGTACGGAAACGAAGTAAGACACTTTTTGCACGCCGTTATATTGAGATTAACGAGCGTCCGCAGGTGGCAGACGGCATCGCTCGTTAGAGAGAAACCGGTACCACTGGATTGTGAAACCGTACGTGCGGCGCGAGATGTTAATTAGCGTTACGTGTGTCCGCGGGTAGAGGTGCCATCATTTCAGTTTACTTCATACAACGCCGCTCGTATTTCACGTGAAAATGTCGTTGCCTGGCTCGTTGCGAATCGATGATGAAATCACTCGTGTCGCCGATCCACGTTGAACATTTCCGATCACGTGCAATGATCTGCAACTAGCCAGTTGAACGATAGGATAATGTTGAGGTGAAAATTTCTATCAAGAGTCGACCGGATTTGGAGCATAGTCTGATTGAAGATAGTTTAGAATGTTGCGATACGGAGTCGAATATGTCGGATCGCGTGCAACAATGCACAATCGGCCAGTTGAACAACGATTAAGATAATGTTGAAGTGAAAACTGCTATAAGAATTCGAGCGAATTTGGAGCATAGTTTATGTCAGGCATGTTCAACGACGATTAAAATAATGTTGTGGTGAAAACGGCTGTCATTCGAGCAAATATTACAGACCGCGCGCATCGCTCTACAATTGGCCAGTTGAATAACGGTTAAAATAATGTTGAAATGAAAAGTGTTGTCAGAATTCGAGCGAGTCTGGAAAATAGTTTGTCCCAGTTTTAACAGCGTGTAGTCACAGTGAGATATTTTAGAAGTATCCTGACTGAAAAAGCGTCAGGTTCATCGCGAATTAATTAGTCTAGCGGAATGTTCTGTCCGATAGTGTCGTTGCCAGTTTCAACACGTACAAACGTACTTATTCGGAACATATATAACTACCTCACCCTGCCATTGCATTTCTAAATATGTACTCTTCTAAATGTACTAAAACAATGGTCTCATTATCTTAGTATTATATGTTAAAAACATATTATTTTCTTTTCATTTAAAAATTGATAGAGATTTCCGGTGCATCTAATACTATGTTCAATTTGCTCAGTCATCGTCTTCCTTTGGCCTTCTCCTTGAAGCTTGTCCCATCAAACAATGTCAACATTCTACACGCATCATTATTATCCATCCGCGATGCCGTATTTATTATGTGCAATGTCAGTTTTTCTCCTTCTTATATAAACAACACAACGTGTCACGGTTATATCACCTACGCGCATCTTAGTTTTATATTACATTGCTCGACAGTTTACGCTAATATTCAGTTGTCCATAATAACATATCATAAAAAGGATTTACAGAAAACGCTAGTTCCGCGCTTGCAGCGAATTATTTGTGCTTTACAACGGTAATGACGTCTTAAATCTGAACATTCGATATTAATTGGTCCTAAACAGCTGTAAGTTTCACTTGGCCGTCGAGTTTGTGGCATACGTGCCCTACGTTCGGACCTCTTCATTTGCTGCTCACGTACATGAGCTCTGCTTCCGCGCACACGTGCTTTTAGTCGAGATGCGTGCCGCGAGAAACAATTGCACTTGAGACATTAATCCCCCGAGCCGTGGATCTTTCACTCGCCGGCGTGGTCTAATGGAAAGTAAAGATGTAGGTACGTGGCATAGCGTAATGATCCGTCATTGTTTGTGTAGAAACTCGTATCTCGATGCATTTCCAAGGTCGCAGTGGCGCCGGTGACTCATTCTCAATCAACAAATGCGTTTGAATTCTTAAAATAACGTAGTAAAAAATTTCCTTCGCTGCATTTAAAGTAAACGTTATCTGTCGGGGTAATTAAATGAATGTGTGTGTCGCGGGGAAAATTTGGTTGCAAGCTCGTTGAACAATTGGACGGCAAGGAACGGTTGCTTTTAACAGACGAACTGATTATTGTTGGAGGTATTAATATAAATATGTATTTGTACTTGATAACGCAAAGCCACGAAGCGGGTTTGACTCTCACGGGCGTTGATCACTGGCACGGACATCACCGTTCGGAATTATTTGCTTGAAATCAATAACGCTTGTGCATCAACTCCACGTAACTGCGGTCGAGTTTTATTGACACGTTGACTGCCAGGTGAGTCACCTGCGACCGGAGTACCTGGAATTCGACAGTTAAAGAATTGAATTAAAACGTTAAATATTTTACTGCAAAAATTAAGTATGACAGTTGTATCAGGTAACCATTATCTTATATTTGTAAGAAAACATCCAAACCAGTTACTAATTGTAACTCAGTGCATCAACTCCACGTAACTGCGGTCGAGTTTTATTGACACGTTGACTGCCAGGTGAGTCATCTACGACCGGAGTACCTGGAATTCGACAGTTAAAGAATTGAATTAAAACGTTAAATATTTTACTGCAAAAATTAAGTATGACAGTTGTATCAGGTAACCATTATCTTATATTTGTAAGAAAACATCCAAACCAGTTACTAATTGTAACTCAGTGCATCAACTCCACGTAAATGCGGTCGAGTTTTATTGACACGTTGACTGCCAGGTGAGTCATCTACGACCGGAGTACCTGGAATTCGGCAGTTAAAGAATTGAATTAAAACATTAAATATTTTACTGCAAAAATTAAGTATGACAGTTGTATCAGGTAACCATTATCTTATATTTCTAAGAAAACATCCAAACCAGTTACTAAATGTAACTCAGTGCATCGAGGGACCACGGTGGTCATCCGTGTCCACCAGCAAGATAAATGCACCATGAATAAGGATGGCCTTATATAACCATAGTCCTTATCATCTTGTCATGCTACGCTTAGAATAATGAAAATTCTCTTGTGGCCCCCCGGGAGCAACATGTAAATCTGGCGTGGCAGTCATCGTGTTAAGGATGCACTCACGGACCTTCGCGTCTGATTTATGACAATCGACGTGTATGCGAAACGTTTGTCAAATAGCAAACTGTCATGACACCTTTGGCCAACGCGTTAGTGACCATCGATCGCCCATCCATAAAGTAAACCGTACGCCGTATTAGCCACAAAGGATTATCGTGGATGCATTTACGCAACGCGCAGCGTCACGTTCGCTAAATAGGGAAGAGCGTCATAAATTCCTCCATCGTGAATCGCGTGTGTATTCACGCCCGGGCACGTTACGCCATTGTTCGCACGGCGCACGTACCACGCCGTTTTCTTCGTTTCCTTCGCGTCGTTACGTAATTAGGTATGTCAGCCGACGCGTACAATGGATAGCCTTCCGATAGTGTTTCTGCAAAAACACCCAGTCGAGGCATACTCAGGTATCCTTTGGACGATCCTGTCAATTGAACAACGACCCACGTCTTAAAAAAATCACTCAATGAGGGCAGAGGCGTTAATTGTTCTTTTTCTTTTTTTTTGTAAAAAATGAGGAGATCGTGAAAGATAATGAGTTTTTTTCAGGGAAACTGTGAGATATATAATACACGATGATAAATGCAACGACTTTATTTGGTTTGGGTCAAATTTCTATGGTTTGATACAAAACACGTGCAATGTATAGAGGCGAATACCTAAAATCGTGCAAACTGCAAAAACATGTTGTCATAGTTTTTTACACATGACACGCGACGTATTATGTTGATAGTATCACGATGTGTTTGTATACTTGTAAGAAAATTATGCGCTACAAACAAGCGTTTACATAATTTCTGCTTCATGTTTGCACGATGAAAGTAAGGATTATTCCGAAGTAGTCACGAAACGGGAACAAACGGCTTATAAATGTTAATCGGTCTGTAATTGGCACGCTCTGCACGGCAGATCCTTGAACGGAGCGCCTTCGGCGTTGATTGTTTTACGCTAGCCATAGTTTAATTATGGGTTAACTGTTTTTCTCGTTATAGGGAAGGACGCAAGAAGTGTCTCTACGCGATTCAAGGGTCAGGATAATGAGAACTTGAAGTTGAACGAAGTGAGCTATCGATCGTGGCGGTTGGGTAGTCTTTACGAAAATGGCAATAATGGTAGTGCTTTTATATACACACATTCGAATACACCGAGTTGATTTCTACATAGCGTCTGCGAAATATTTATTACGCATTACGTATTTTGTATCCATTTGAAAGCGAGATATTATTATCGGTGAATACCGGTCACTGATAATTGAAAACCAAATAAAATTATTTGGAAAATTTCGGTACTGTGTGTATGTCCTCTTCAAATGAACGAAATATTTTTAACTTTCAATTTTGATACGAATTACGGTTTGAATGTTTTGGTTTAAAATAATTCATATAATCCAAATAATTCAAGTTTAATTAATAATTCAATTAATAATTCGATAATAATTTAATAATAATACAAGAATATTTTTAATCGTTTATTTGTATAATTTCGTTTTTGGTTCTTATTGCCCGCTATCCGCCACTAATAAAATCCCGCTTTCATTTGATTAAACGGGAAAAAAGAAATTCTTTTATGCACTTATAGCTTTCGTTACGCATTATAATATGTGTTTACGTATGATGAGTTAGATCTTTTTATTTTAATCGGATATTGTAAACATTGAGTTTCCGCATAAGTAATGTAATTGTGCAATGCTCGTCCATACCCATGGGCCATTCTAAGATCATTAAACTTGGATAATCCACTGGCTAGTGACTGAGCTTCCAATTTAAGCGAAGTTTAAAGTTAAACTATCGGTAGTCAAAGGATCAGCTAAAGCTTGAAATTAATTGTGCACAGGAACCATTAGCGAGAATCCTGAATCTCAGAGAGGATCTTTCACTTCCGCCGCTCAATTTGAGACAATCGACACTTCTTCCACTCTGGTAATTATCGAATATTTTACTCAGATTCTTCAGAGTTACCGATCTAATCAATGATTCGCCTATCCAATCGCGACTATTCCAGAATCTAATTCAAGCGGAGAAGCAGAAGAATGATAAAAAATTGAAAGACTTTCCGACAGAATTGACGATGAGTCTACAATATTTACCGCCCTGTGAAGACACTATACCGGGAAAGCTCGTCATTGGTATCGAGGTATCGATTTTACAGTTTTCATTCTTACATTATTACGCTCCTCGACATTTGCTACCTCACCTGGCCTCATCGCGCATTACACTTTTTAACGTCGCAATTCCATTACCATGGCATTCGATCAAGACTTATTTTAACAATGTACTTTAATTAGCTATATGAATCACCCATATTGAGACTTATCAACACTCGCAGTCACAATATTTTATCTCCACGACACATACAGCCGCTACACGTCATTGACAGGGTTTTACGCTGAAGCATATTGCGTTTAATATAAGTCACGGAAGTGTGTCTTACGCACTTTATGTATGATATAATAAATTTATTACGTAGGCATTGTGTGGGCTACCTCCGAAGCAGTACAACTGCACGTTAGAGCCTTACGTTACATTGAACATCGTGAAGCAATCTTGGAGTCACAGGAAGCGGCAGAAATTGCACAGTTTCAGAACGAGAGGCATCAGGCACACCGCCAGTCCGATTTATAGGGAAACTTTCGTTGTAGCGGACGTAAAACCGCACGAAGTTAAGGTATATCTGTTTTATCGCGGTTCGACTTACCTGCGGTTTGATAGCATGCACGTCTTAAGCGATTACGGCAAAAAGCCATGTCTCGTCGTTTAGATAGTTTCCGACTGTCGTCGCCAAAAAGTCGGGAAACTTTCATTTTTTTTCTATGCTGTCGCGATATGTCAAAACGATTACAGATGATAATACTAAAGTTCGTATGTCGAAACTTCTTGAAACATTTTGCTGCACGAAGCGTCGGTCAAGATTTATTCGACATCTCGTGTTCAACGCGGTATATGTCTGACTGCAACGTAAAACGGGTTGCTGGATAAAGGAGCATTGCAACTTCGCAGAGAAAACTGTTCAACGAATGAATGAGCAATTTGTTTTCATTTTAAGTTAATATGAACATAGGCAAATAGACATTTTTATAACAGCATTTACACATATACGAGGGTATATTAACCACTTGCACTATGATTTAATTTTCGGCTGACGCGCTCTATAATATAACATGCGGTAAGGCGTTACCTTGATGCCGTACAAAAGATTTTAACTATTGACCGCTGGCGCAAAAGATTTTACTATAAATGCAAAAAATTCGCCATAAAGCCTAGTAGCAGCTATTGATGTAGTAGCAGCGTCTATGTAAAAGACACGTCGTTTTTGCTTCTGCGACAAATGCCTATAGACGTGGTATACATGTCGCTGGCGGCTTTGGAATAAAAGCATCTCGACGTGCGTGGCACGTCTTTCGAGGGCAAATGGTTAATAAGTAATCGCAATGCATACTATAGCAATACCACAGTTAAAATGGATGATTTTTTTTTGGCTTGGAGATGAAGTACCACCCGATGTAAAAGTGTCTCGATATGCAAGGTTCATATTTTGAAAAGTAAAATAGCATACATTTATATTGTATGCTGATTTTATTAGTCCGGCTATTTTCTGATATGCCCTCGGATAAAGCGCATAAATAACGAAAAATCAATAATTGTTGTTTTAACTGGTATACCCTACAGTAAATACTTTGAATCGTCAGACTGCATGTAGAATACTGGTTCTGTGGCTTTCAGGAATGGATGTTAGATATCGCCGCGTACGATCACGACAGGTACGCCAATCACACGGAGTTATGTTCGCTGAAAGTAGCGCTGAAGGATGCGAAGAAGATATTCCAAAGTCCGGAGATTCACCTGTTCAATTACAGAATGAAACCGTCCAATCTGGTATGCGGCTTTCAATTTTACGACGTAGCTTCATTCGTCCGTTTCACGCGAGTACTTCTATTTATAGCGTTACGTTATCTTTCCGTTTCAGGAATTTGGGAACATTTTACTAGGTGTAAGTTACCTACCTACGGCGCAGAGACTTACCATTAACGTTATGAAGCTACGCGACGTCAAATTTATGCCAGCAGTTGCGAGTTTGATTGATTTTAGTGAGTGCTATTTCAATAACCGAAGTCTGTTTGTATAAGGTATTGTCTCTTCATTTTGGTTTACACGTGTCGTTTCGTAGACCCATACGTTAGAGTGTTGATGTTAAATGGACGGACAGGAAGGAAGATAAAGAAAAAGAAAACGAAATTCATGCGCGCTGTCGCTCAACCCGAATTTAACGAGACCTTAACGTTCGACTTGAATTGTAATCAACTCGATTCTGTGCAATTTCTTATTGTTTTGTGCAGTAAGGTATGTCGAATAATTCAGGCATCATTCGAACTAGGGCTATATGAGAATAAATAATTTCAGGTGACGTCGTTAGAAGATGCGAGCACTGTTCATAACGAACATTTGAGCGACAGCGAAGATTCGACTACTAACTCGTGGAAAAAGTCCGACGACATTTGCATAGGGAAGGTTGCACTTGGAAAAGGTGTGAGAGGACCAACCGAGAGGCTACATTGGTTCTCCATACTGCAAAATCCCAGGAAAGTCGTCACGGTGTGGCACACGTTGAAGTAAAGCACGTTTCCCCGCATTCGGAAATTTCGCAGACAACAAACTGGTACTTTTTGTTACACTACTAAAGTGTCTTAAAATCATGACCGATCCATGTATTTTTAATTATTCGTCAATAGGAGTTCAGAGTGCGCAGCAACGTGCTAGTGGGAACCAAAGATTGTTAATCGACTGCAAATACTAATTTATGAAGTTGTATAAAAAACGTTAATAATTCTACTATTTTACTATTTTCAATTACACAGCCCTCTCGCTGAGCTCATGGTGACAACTTCACTCCCCCCGCTAATCCACTCATAGCTTCAGCCAAAATGATTTAGCAAAGAAAAATTTTGTACGCGTCGGAGTATGATATATCTACGGTAAATTAAATTCGGCTCCATATATTATAAACGCACCGCCATAAATCTTTTCTTGCTTCAAATCAAATTCCGTTTGAAAATTGGCACCACCCCTCGCTATGTCCACAATAAACACTCCGCTGCCTCAATTTATTCATTCATAGCTTTAGCGATAATAATTTAGTGAAGACGAAAATATTGGACGCGCGTAAAATAGTAAACCGTACGGTACGGTATACTCATGTTAAATGAAATTACGTTTGAAAATTGGCATCACGCCTCGCTGCGTTCGCGGTAAGCACTCCACTGCCCCCATTTATTCATTCATAGCTTCAGCGATAATAATTTAGCGAAGAAAAAAAATTTACGCACGTAAAATGATATACCCACGTTAAATTAAATTACGTTTGAAAAATAGCGTTATCACTGGTTGTGTCGGTAAGCACGCCACTGACCCGATTTATTTATTCATAGCTTCCGTGACAATACTTTAGTAAAGATAAAAATATTGTACGCGCGTGAAATAGAATATTATAGAGTACGGTACAGGCATGTTAAATGAAATTACGTTTGAAAATTGGCATCACGCCTCGCTGCGTTCCCGGTAAGCACCCCACTACCCCCATTTATTCATTCATAGCTTCAGCGATAATAATTTAGCGAAGGAAAAAAATTTACGCATGTAAAATGATATACCCACGTTAAATTAAATTACGTTTGAAAAATAGCGTTATTACTGGCTGTGTCGGTAAGCACGCCACTGACCCGATTTAATTATTCATATTTTTTTCATATTTATTCATATTTATATATCATAGAGTACGGTATACGCATGTTAAATGAAATCACGTTTGAAAATTGGTATCACCGCCCGCGGTGTCCAGGGTAAGCATTCCACTGTCCCGATTTATCCTTTCGCAGCATTCGTGATAATAATTAACTCGTTGGCTGCCGTGGGGGTCACCGGTGACCGGCGCAAGAGATTTTACTGAAGATCCAAAATATTCGCAATGGGTGGTAATAATTATTTTATAAATGCAGTTATTGTTAGAATAGTGATGCAATCCTTTGGTCTCCAATACTTGCACATTATTTACATTTTGCATAATTCAGTCAAACGCTGTAGTATTTCATAGCATCGCCGTTCTAATACGGCAAAATACGAACGGCAGTCAACGTGTTAAGGAACGGAATCAACTGTGCGCGTGTACAATACAATACGTCGAGTAGAATACACCCACGTGAAATGAAATGACGTTTGAAAATTGGCGCCACCGCGTGAGGAAATAGTTGCCGAAAGTGCCGCTAGAGTACGACACATCGGTGTTACGGTTTGTCCCCTGGCAGGCTCCTCAGTGGTTGCCGAGCGCTGTCCGGCCAGTGAGCCTTAGTCTGTTTTGTGACTCGTGAGTGTGTTGTGTTCGGTTTTTGTGGTCGCGACGTCGCCGAGTTTTCTCGTTTCGTTCCACTGCCCGTCCGCGAGTTCCGCAAACTGTGAACCTCCGACCGGATCCCGAGTGGCGAGCTTACGCGGAGCCCGAGCCAGGTCGTAAGTAACTTTCCGGCTTTCGTAAACATTCGCTTCCCGCATATCTGTCGTCGCGCTGGAAACGTAACCTCCAAAGTGTGTGAGAACGTTCCACGTCGGAGGGCCGTTTAGCCAGCGTGCCTGTAGTTTCGTGCACGCCTGCTGTCTTACAAATTCCGGCACACCCGTCGGTGAACTGCGCTTCTGCGACAGGAAAGATTTTCCTGCTGCCCGACGCTCCATTTGCCCGTACGTTTCTCGTTCGCGGAAGTTCAAACGTCAGGTCCCCTCCCCCTGATTGTCGGCGGCGTCGACAGTCAATTCAATTTTCAAATCGGACAAGAGCCATACCTCAATGATCGCGGATGTGTTGGCCTAATATCCATGCATATTGCGGTGTGGAGAAGGAGAGGCGGTGATCGTGCGTGTGTCGCCGAGTGAGTTTAACAGGCAGCTTTCGGCGTTCGCCTCGAATTTCGATCTAAGCGCGTCTAGTCTCGCGTTCACGTGACACGAAAGCGGTCGTTCGACTCGTCTGTCAAGGCACAACGGGGAAAAATAAAATGTCGACTACCTGCTAGCCGCAGCCGCGCGGGGCTCAGGTTCAAGATGCCCGACCGTTGACCATGCCGCCCCTTGCCTTCGGGAACACGCGAAAAGGATTTTATTAACGCCGCCGCGCGTCTTTTCGCGAACCTGATACTTTCGAAAATAACGCGTTCGCGGGGCAGCCTTTCGTCGACATATTGAATGGTGCGTCGAGTGTTCTCTAGTATCCTCTCGCTACCCGTGCAGAGTGCTCCGTCTCTCTCGCTCGTATTCAGTATGCATGTGAATTCGTGCACGGCGTTCTGCGAGTGTTTTTCCGCGGCACGCAGGTAATCGCGATACGGGACGCGCCTCGAATTTCAGGGAAGCATCGGTGTACGATAAACAATCGTCTCGATAAACGAACGGAGCCTCATACGTAATTGAGTGGTCGCGTCGTTATCAAGTCTGTGCGAGCGAGCGGCGTGCGGGTAATAATTGAAATTACTCGGCAACGGTCTCGTGCATATGGTGCGCCGCAGATGCCTACTATTGCGCAGGGGGTCCGCGGTTACTTCTCTCTTTCTCCCTCTCTTGCCGTCTCTCATCCTTTGCCTCTTCCTCCCTGTCTAATCTGCCCCTCTATTAAACGCTCGAGTAACATTGCTATTACCCATTAATGCGCCCGTAACACTGTTACTATCGTTATTGCTATCCACAGAGGTCCCTACCGCTATAGAGAATTTATTGTAACTATGACTCATGAACAATGAGTAGAAAAGCTTCTGGTTGGAAATTGGAATTCACTTGAATATTGTTATTCTTCGAACACTTGGATACGTATTCCGCCAAAATTAAGTAAAAGTGACAAAATTAACACCTGCTCCGAATGTTCAGCACTGGGTGCTCCGAAACATGCAGAGATTGAGTGGAAAAGCAACAATGAGTAGAAAAGCTTCTGGTTGGAAATTGGAATTCCCTTAAAAATGTTTATCCTTCGAACACTTAGATACGTTTCCGCCAAAATTAAGTAAAAGTGACAAAATTAACACCTGCTCTGAATGTTCAGCACTGGATGCTCCGAAACATGCAGAGATTGAGTGGAAAAGCAACAATGAGTAGAAAAGCTTTCTTCGTTTGGAAACTGGAATTCACTTGACAATTTTTATCCTTCGAATACTTAGATACGTTTCCGCCAAAATTAAGTAACAGTGACAAAATAAACACCTGCTCTGAATGTTCAGCACTGGGTGCTCCGAAACATGCAGAGACTGAGTGGAAAAGTAACAATGAGTAGAAAAGCTTTTTCTGGTTGGAAATTGGAATTCATTAAAAAATGTTTATCCTTCGAACACTTCGATACGTATTCCATCAAAATTAAGTAAAAGTGACAAAACGAACATTTGCTCCGAATGTTCAGCACTGGATGCTCCGAAATATGCAGAGATTTCTAACAATAAAAATTCCCACGTAAATTCCAACTTTCAACGGAAAAACGCCTTTCTACTCATTATTCACGATTTACTATATTGAAAACTACCCAGCACTGAAGACTCGTGACTCTGACTTCGCCGCAGAGAATTTCTTAGTTCCGCGCGTAATTATTAAATACCGAGTTAATTACTTCCATTATAACGTCCTCGGACATTTTACAGCATACTTTATCTCATCCGCGCACATTCCGCACTTATGCCCCCGCATCACCTGTTCTTTCTCAACGCTTTCCATATTCGCCGCGAGCCAGAGCCACGCTCTAGGTACATTATTGCTCGTAATTACCGTTCTGCGTGACTCCGTAATTATTCTTACGGGGGTGTGCTCTGGTGCAAATATTGCTTTCCCTTTAACTCCTGCTTCTTTCTCGTGCACCCTTGCAGCCGCGCGTGCGTGCTCACGCGGCTCGGCAAATTGCATGCGTGCGAACGCAGAAACGGCAGGGAGAAGTACGTGTGACTCGGTGTCTGTTCGATGGTTGGCGTGGGTGCGAGAAGGCCTTTTGTTGTCTGGGCAGGACGGTGCATTGGGTTAAGACGGTAGCCGGGGTGGTGTCAGTCGCCGTTCAAGTGTCCGGTGTCCGCTGGATATCGTCTATAATTAATTTTAATGCCACTCGCCTCGTGCTTAGGGTCTGTCGAGCGGGTAATTTCATTAGAGCGCCTCGTTGGACAGGTGAACACGTGTGCAATGCGCATTGTGTTCGGCTTGCTCGTAGGTGAAAGAGGCGTCTGTGGAGTTGGCTGTAAAGGCATGGCGAAGAGAGATTCTGAATGACTGGGATGATGTGCGAATATATGGGCGTTCGTATACGGGCGACGTGTACTTCAGCTTACAAACTGGAGTGGGCTGTAATCTTTGAAAGCACCCGCTAAAGTCGCACACGGTAATCTATGTTAAACTTCGACGCGACCGAGGTGGCTAGTGATAGGGACTAGGAGCGGGAGATAAACGCACGTGTGACACAGTTTCGCTACGTGCCGTTTCTTTATGTTTTCTGATTGACCGTATCGCGTTGACAAATTGCCGTGATTGCGACGTTATACGCATAATAACATTAACCCATTCGAGACGACGATTTTTTTCGAACACGGTCCCCACGAGCGAAATTTCTTTTTCTTTATATTGTTCATTTTTAATTTTTGGTGCACAGTAAAACCAATGCCAAATTTTGTTTTCCTGTACTTTACAGATTTCATTAGTTCAAGAACAATCTTATTTTGACGGCTAGTTTACTCAGAATAACTGATAATTGCACATTACTATTATTGCACACACGGTGTGCAATCGGTCTCGAATGGGTTAAAAACATTAAAAACATGATTTGTACGAAATTCAAATGTTGAAATATTTCATTTATTCGAAAAGGCCCGAAACATCGGATTAATTTATTCTTAACTTTCAACCATTTAATTAATTTAATTTCGTTTCGATTACCGGTGGCCACCGGGATCCGCCAATAATAAAATCTTGCCTTCATTTAGTTACATATATATATCGGTACTTGGAGGATGCCTTCGCCGTGCCTGCATCTTGATGGAATTTGATCGGCTACATAACGAAACTTGTTTTCAATGGCTTTTCTGTACATCCGCATATTTTCTGCTCCGCCACCTTACCCTCAGCTCTCTTCTCTTCTTCATCTCCATTCAGTGTCTATCTTCGCGCCTATCTATCTCTCTCGAATCTCATGCATCTCGCTCGTCGAGCGTTTTTAAATAGAGGCGTTCGACGGCCGACTCGTTCTGCATTATTGTTATGCAAATGAGTCTTTTGCGTAATACTCGAGAACACCGAGACGATGTAAACGGCCGCCGCTACTGCCGCGAATCGGCGAACGTTCATTTATATGGGAAAATTTCCGGCCGCGTCTAGACGCCCCTTTCGGCCCACTGAGGCAGTTTTTTCGGATCTACAATTTCCTCTGCAATTAGTCGCGGGAATCTCGGATCAGGCATCTCAGGGAAATTTTCTAGTCAATCACTGTCATCTCGTCTCTTCTTTATCAAATATCAAAAGTTACCAAATTTTTTCTGATCACGGCGACTTGCGGAGCAGTCACCTTCATCTCTTCATTTCAATGTTAAATATCAGAACTTACCGAATTGAAAATACTTGAATATGCAACTTCAAAAGTTAACCCTATTTTTTTAACACGTTGACTGCCAAGCGTATTTTACTATGTTAGAACGGCAATGCTATGAAATACTACAGCGTTCGACTGAATTATGCAAAATGTAAATAATGTGCAGGTATTGGACACCAAAGGATTGCATCACTATTCTATTAACAACTGCATTTATAAAATAATAATTGCTGCTCATTGCAAATATTTTGGAGCTTCAGTAAAATTTCTTGCGTCGGTCACCGGTGACCATCATGACAGTCAAAGTGTTAACGGAACGGCAGTCTGTTTTTACATACGCGGTGCGAATGAGCAAGAGATAAGCATGGCTTTGAGCACCTTAGGCGCGTTGACAGATCGATAACAAAAACGATTACCCTGATTACAGGGATTTTTCTAGATCAACTTCCTCCACGCCGCTCCACATAGATAGACCGACTCACCTCAGAAAGAGATTTTTCGTGGCGAACAATGGCGCGCACGGTGCGTCCCGTAACGTGCATTGTCGACCCGCCGAAACGCGAATATTCGTCTCCGCTGGCGTCGTAATAACGCGAGGAACTCGAGCCGTGCGATTCTTCGACAATGGCGGTAACAATGGCGACCGTTAATAACGCATACGGAGATCCGTGATTGAGGCACGTGAAAAAGTTACACGTTCCGACGCTGGTTTCACCGCTTTATTCGTCACGTTTGTCGACAACGGATCGGGCGCGCCTAATGAGAAGACATTTAACGCGCAGATAAACGTGGAAATATCGAACGCTGTACGTGATTGCAAAGCTGGCGACGCGACCTGGGTAGATCACGGGTAACATTTACTAAAATGACAATGTTGCAGAAACGTATGTTTTGCTGTTAGTTCACGTGTGTCAATTGAAATTCGTATATAGGCGCCGGGTTCAACTAGTTTCATGTTTCAACGGATTGCATAAATAAGCGGACGGTGCACATTTTACGCATGTTCAACTAAATTGATACAAGAACATACAACGGTTTACACGTGTTCCACGAAATGCCTGTCTTTGTTAAAATTTTGCTGAACTCATGCCGACGACATCATGTCACAAATTTATTGGTGTATACGGTCAATTAATATTATCCGATAATGTATTTAATTTCAACTTTGTTATAATTTACTTAAATAATGAAGAATTAGAAAAGGGTCTTATATTCCTTTATTATTTAACTAAATTCATGTAAACTCTTTTCACACACAAACGATATGTGTGTCAAGACTTAATTTTGTCGTCTCGCCGCGTTAACCCTCTTTTCGACTAATTCAACGGAAAAATATTTGACTCGGCCGAAAAAAGTGTAAAAGGAGCGTGTCGAAAATACCGCGTAAGGCATTTGAATAGGAATAGGTAGTCTCTAAATAGGGCCGCTCTCCTAAATACCATTCAGCCACGATTGGCGCGACCGTCACTCGCGGATCGAGAAGTGCCACCGTTTCTATTTCGAACCGTCGCAGTCGGATAAAATGTTTAATTGGGTTGTGCATGGAGCAGGCGTGAGGGGAAGCAGCAGACTGAGTTGACTCTGTACCGACAACCACCGTCGTTGCATTCACCTCTACCATCCGCGCTTATGCTTTATGACTTTAAATTAATTGTGCACCAGCGTGTGTACATCCGGAGCATTAGCGTAATTAACTTCCCCGGGTTGTATCATTCGTTGAAGGAGATCCGTTGCTACGTACGCCAACATTTAGTTGCGGATTATGAGACCAATGGCCCGCTTGTCGATCTCGACAGAGCGAGAGTCCCAGGTAGGCGAATCTCTAGTGCTCTATTGGAATTTCTAAGCGGCAGACTTTTTTCCTAATTAGAATAATGCAGGATGTTAGTACTAGATTTACGATGAAACATGTAGGTATGCGAGATACAGGATTTGAGAATTAGGAACCCGAAGAGGGAATTAATTCGAGTATATGTTCGAGAAGTATGTAGATAGATGATAAGGAGAATTTGAAAATGAGTAACTTGATGAGAGAATAAATTTGAATATATATTCGAGGAATATGTAGGTAACAGGAAATTAATTCGAATATATATTCGAGAAATACATAGATGTACGGCATGCCGAATTTGATAATTAGTACCCTGAACAGGGAAATTATTTGAATGCATATTCGTATTATTCCATTGACCGTCTTTAGGGGCTTAACTCACTTTGATTTGCTCATACGACTGTCGCATAAAAGCGTTCAAACTTAATATTAAATTTTGAGGGCGTGCAGTAACTTTCATGCAAAAACTGAAAAGTCAGGCGCCATGGCAACTGGGTTTCGATTGTCTCTCCCTGGCGAAGCTAACAGTAACGTTAGAATCCGAAGAATTATGAAGCTCCGGCTTAGCGTCGCGATCAGATAAAATGACGGGGCGGGCGGCGGTAAATATAGATTCGCAGAGTCCGACTGCCTTGCACCTAGTGATGCATTACATAAATCAGCCGTTCTACGAGAGTACAAGGGAGAACCCGCGTAACACGACGGATGTTATATACGCACGCCTCCGTCGACTATTACCAGCTGACGCAACGATAATTATGGTTTTTCATTCCTATTCTTCATAATTCGCGCTCATACGTTAACCGTGAAAACATTGGCGAGTTTATCGGCGGCTCGCGCGGCGTTCGATACTTTCCATTGCATGTGCGTGTTCCATACCGCGAATGCGTTGCAGCCACCGTACGGTGCTTTTCTTCTTAGGAGTGTGCGAACTTTCCATTTGACTCGACGGAGTTGAAAATTACCACTACGTGCCCGCTACGTTCCCAGGCTATTAGGATACATTTGAACTCGCTACTTTGCTCCGCGAATCTCGGCAAACGATCGGATTACCGCGGACGTGCAATAAAAATGTAGATGAGGATGGATAGGCGGCCACTTCCTACTGTGTGTTACGTAGTGGATTCTTGGGTACCGAGGAAAAGACTTTAGTAATCTCGCGATACAATGCCACAGAATCGTTGGATGGTAATACCGCTAATTCCATTTTATCAGGAGCATGTACACGTCATAGTGTTGTTGGTAGAATCAATAGAACGGTAGACGCGATTGACACGTTGTTGACCGGCAGTTTGACGCAGATGTCTCATGATAGCGGCAGTGGTTTCAATTGTTTTGAGGAACAACTAAGTCGAGAAAATCATTGTTAAAGAGTAAATCTGTTAGTTCACTGATACTCGCTGCACGAATAAGTTCGACAGGTGCGATCTAATAGTAAAGTAACTTCTACGAAAATAATTTTTTTTTTACAATAAAGCAGACACGACTAAACGCGCTCAACAAAATTTTCGCAATATTCTGCATTGCTCTGAGTTTCAAAATTTGAGATCGCTAATACAAGTGCATACACTACCTAACTCGTGATCGGTCAACGTTTAAGGCATGAAAACACGAGTTAACTCGTTACCGTTCAACAATGTGTAAATTTAATAGAAAGGGAACGGGTAATGTAGAATTGCCAGGACCGCAGACAGCGCAATGCGCTGCGTTATCGCAGTCTTCACAATTGCATAAATGCAGTCCTACGTCAAGATTTAACGTCAGAGCGCATTCAGGAGTAGCAGTTCACTCGTACTGGGTATTTTAGCCTCGAAATATAAACGGACGTTTTAAAAACAAACTTCCACCGACTGCAGGGGCGGCGCGCCATTTCTCTGCGGTAACTTTTGTTTGACGCGCCCGAATGGAAGCGACAACCGTACAAATTCACGTGTGGCTTCGTTAGCGCTCGAACGGTTCATCGAAAGTTGCTCCGAGGTCTCCTGGAGCTGAAATTTGAGCATGCCAATGCATAAGTAGGTCATCGTTGGCGTCGTAGTCGAACAGGTCCGCTAGAATGCAGTTTTCAATGTAGGCAGTTACACCGCATATGCGAGCGAATGCCACTCCGAAGCGAACTCTCGATATAACGTAAAGCATCAAATGCTGGTCAACGCCATTCTTCACCTTCTCCGACTCTAGTATCACAATCCACAAACATTTCCCAGAGTCATAACTTTTCTTAACCCTTTGAGTGCGGTGGACATGTGTATGGGTTTGGCAAAAGTTACGAGCAAGGACTATGGACACTTTTCGATCGCGCACATTGTGCAATCATAAGTATCGGTGTATAAGATAAATATAGGGCCATTCGTTAGTAATGAAAAATACAAATGAGTGAAACGCCAGGTGATGTCAGTTGTATACCCCTATGTTAGAGCGGGAGATGTGATTGATGCAGTCGCATAGTATAACCTTATATTATCCCTTTGACTGCTATGGACGCATATATGCGTCCGCCAAAATTTATCGGTGCCGACTATGGACGCATATATGCGTTTTCCAATCGTTTCGATTTCTTACCTATTGTAGCTACAATTATCAATGTATGAGGTGAATACAGATGCGTTCTTTATCAATTAATTTTCTTGCTTTGTCTAATTTGGCGTAAATTAAACATTTTTATTACAACTTAGTTGCGTCTTACATGATCAATCAATAGAGTTCACACTAGTGAAAAGTATTCCGTGCTCAGAAAGCGCTTTGGCCGGGGGTATTCAGCACTCAAAGGATTATAATCATTCGCACTCGAAGGGCTGATACTCCGGGTTATTATTCGTTTCGCTCCATCCGCGTCGGGATTCGTACAAAATATATCTCTCGCCCTAATTTCGCCGTCGCATAAAAAAACGCGCACCGCAAAACCGCGGCATTATCGTCGGCGCGTGGCAATATCAACAGTAGCGCGAGTGTGCTCTCTCGTAAAGTCGCGTCAGCGCACGTTCGCGTTGGGCGCAACAGTCTGTTATCTCGTAATCGCTTTGGAAAGTAGAAGTGATAGTACCGGAACCCGTCTAGAAATTGCCAGCAGCCACGCTGACCTGCCGCAACGTGTAAAGAATTTCATCGCGAGGCATAGAGAGCGTCGGAGTGCTCGAGGAAAGGAGCGAAAGAAAGAAGGACCCTTACCCACTGTTTTCATGCCTTTGGGTCGCGCAGGTACATAAAGTCGTAGCTTTTCTCGCAGCCTTTCGCTATTCAGGTGTCCGAATGGGTTTTATAAGCTTTCTGAGAAAACCGTTTGAGGCTTCTAGCCTGTTTCCTCTTTCAACTGCAACTGCAAACGTAAACTAATTTACGAGCTACGCGGCAAAGGACCCCGATCCCGTTAGCGTGAAGTAACGTGCATCGCGGCTATTCGGATTAACGCGTGGCGCATTCAGTGTGGCTCGGGTCATTTTCGAGGGCTCCGGATAATTAATGCCGTCGGACGTTATTGTGGCGACCGGACGGGGGTGCGAAGTGTCTTGCCTGGACTTGGACAATTTATTGGCGCGAGGGTGCGTATTATGGTGATTGGAGTCCACTGTCGCGGGGACGCGAGCGATTTTGAATGAGCGGCCAGTTAGGTGCTTTCTTGGCGCGGCTTTACTCGACCGAGACGTGCAATTAGTTTGTCTAACGTGTAAGCCGGTGCAATTTGTCGGGGGCAGTAAGAAAGCGGTGCACAATCTTAAGTACGATCTTACGGTTTATTGGCCGGCTCGGTACAGTTTTCCGAAGTGTCTTTTTGTAATCCGGCGCGTACGTGCCGAGCGGCGGCACGCGCTATTAAATCTATATTACTTAATCGTGGGTTATTAGAAACTCGCACGGCTAATTCACGGCATTAGAACACTGTTTTGCATAGAAAGATAATCTGAGCACTAGATTCATAGATATGTAGGTATGAGATATACCGAATTTGAACATTGGAAGTCTGAACGGGAAGTAAATTTGAATATATACAGACCTGTCAAATTTCCTGAGTGACAAGTATATATTTCGTCGTAGCAAAATTACAGAATACCCGTGTTATGATATGTTTTAATAAAAATGTACCACTTCCGTACAAATGCTAAGAATATGTAAAATATTTCAGTATACGAGTCACAAGAATTTATAAACTTAGAACCTGGGAAGGAAATTAATTTTGATGTATATTCGTATATACATATGTATACACATATTCATATTATTCCGTTAATAAAAGTTAGTAAAAATTACGAGAATATAATAGTAATAGTTTCTGTAATTTTGCTCGTGGAATTTGGAACCTGTTAAATTGCCGGGTTTCATAAATTTAGTATTAAGTTCTATGCGCAGATTGACAGGGCAGTTTTCACAACATCGTGCGCTCTCATGCTATTATTTTCCTCGGGCGTCTTTCCTATGATTAGAAGTCTTCTACGCCGTATAGAGATGCACCTTGGCACGCACAACCGGCTAGTTTTATCACATACGTGTACCAGGTTGTCAGCATGCGCAATAGTGCGCGAGATTCTTGAGTTCGACGGAAAAACGTTGATAAAAGGCACGACAATTGTCGTTCCGGCCAAATAAGTATACATGTCGCCAGCTGATACTGTTTCGTGAGGTTCCACGACATTTACCTTAGATGGTGTTGGATCTTCTGATCACCCGTCTCTTCCTTCACTTCGCATCTCTGATCATTTCTACCCTTCGAACTAACCCAAAGTCCATGTATGTCGATGACGAGACGTACAACACTGTAATGTAGGCAATATTTTTTCATGACAAATATCGGTTACTGATAACGACGAAATTAAATTGTTTAGCGGCTAGATATCAAGAAAAAAAATATTGGTTTCAAAAGGGTGAATTATTTTTAACCAATCAAAACTAAACGGTCGATATAAAAATAACTACTCACGTAAAGCTTAATATGTTGATGTCACAAAAATGTTGTAGTAAATCTCTGCGAATTGGCATTTTTTTAAATTCTGCAGCGATATTCAAATCTTGTAAGAATAGAACATTCGTAATAGTATTCGAAAACTTATATTTATCTACTGATGATGGGTGTGCATCGGATACGTTGTTGACTTTTCTTGCGGTACGAATCTGCTTAAAATCACCCTCGGTTTGCTTATGCGCGTGCTTAGCTTAGAACTCGTCCAACACACAAGCATATTGAGAGACTCTTTACAGCCATGCAGAAGACGCCGAATTAATTGATAAAGTTTTGCATGCATCGCTGATCTTGTGCCAACGCGGCGCTCGTAACGAAAAAAAAGCACACTGTTATCGTACTTTTCCTTTTAACACCGTCGCTTCGCAGAAGTTTCTTGCCAATAAACGGATCTAGAGTGAAGCTCTTTAAAGAAGCTGTCATGAAAGTTTTTGAACGGCCTAGAGGGATTACAACTAAAAACATCAATTTTCAAAGGACAGAAAAACGTCGACAGGTACTTAATTTGAAAGTTTCATCAGTGGCCAATTTTAATTTATTAAACTGTAAAGAATAACTATCAGACCGCGATTATTAGGACGTATAATTAGAATAAAATAGATTTATGGAAAAATACATAGGTACACATCGGCTGACAAAATAAGAAAATTAAAGAGTGAATTTGGATATGTATTCGTACTATTCCATCCATAGAATCCAACAAACGTCGGTAGAAAGCAATAGTAACAGTTTCCGTCTACTTGCTCGTGAAATTGACACATAAAATATAATTAAAGGACCCTGCAAACCTAGTATTAATCGCGACACATTGGTGCAAATTTCCATATGTTCCAACAGTTCAGAAAAAAATCTCGACACTTGACTACACGATGGCACATCACCACTATATAATAGGCCTCGAATTTTGATCGAATATCCACAGGTCCGAAAACAGGCCAGTTTAGAAACAAAATCTGAACAGCTCACTTCGCCGTGGCATATCATCTTTGGTGCAAATATCCATATGTTCTAACAGTTCAGAAAAAAATCTCAACACTTCACTACACGGTGGCACATCACCACTATAGAATAGCCTCGAATTTTGATCGAATATCCACAGGTCCGAAGATAGGCCAGTTTAGGAACAAAATCTGAACAGCACACTTCACCATGGCATATCATCGTTGGTGCAAATATCCATATGTTCTAACAGTTCAGAAAAAAATCTCGACACTTCATTACACGATGGTACATCACCACGATATAATAGGTCTCGAATTTTGATCGAATATCCATAGGTTCGAAAACAGGTCAGTTTAGAAACAAAATCTGAACAACTCACTTCGCCGCGGCATATCATCGTTGGTGCAAATATCCATATGTTCTAACAGTTCAGAAAAAAATCTCAACACTTCACTACACGATGGCACATCACCACTATATAATAGCCTCGAATTTTGATCGAATATCCACAGGTCCGAAAACAGGCCAGTTTAGAAACAAAATCTGAACAGCACACTTCACCATGGCATATCATCGTTGGTGCAAATATCCATATGTTCTAACAGTTCAAAAAAAAATCTCGACACTTCATTACACGATGGTACATCACCACGATATAATAGGTCTCAAATTTTGATCGAATATCCATAGGTTCGAAAACAGGCCAGTTTAGAAACAAAATCTGAACAGCTCATTTTGCCGCGGCATATCTTCGTTGGTGCAAATATCCATATGTTCTAACAGTTCAGAAAAAAATCTCGACACTTCATTACACGATGGTACATCACCACGATATAATAGGTCTCGAATTTTGATCGAATATCCATAGGTTCGAAAACAGGTCAGTTTAGAAACAAGATCTGAACAGCTCACTTCGCCGTGGCATATCATCTTTGGTGCAAATATCCATATGTTCTAACAGTTCAGAAAAAAATCTCAACACTTCACTACACGATGGCACATCACCACTATATAATAGCCTCGAATTTTGATCGAATATCCACAGGTCCGAAGATAGGCCAGTTTAGGAACAAAATCTGAACAGCACACTTCACCATGGCATATCATCGTTGGTGCAAATATCCATATGTTCTAACAGTTCAGAAAAAAATCTCGGCACTTCATTACACGATAGTACATCACCACGATATAATAGGTCTCGAATTTTGATCGAATATCCACAGGTCCGAAGATAGGCCAGTTTAGGAACAAAATCTGAACAGCACACTTCATCATGGCATATCATCGTTGGTGCAAATATCCATATGTTCCAGCAGTTCAGAAAAAAATTTCAACACTTCACTACACGATGGCACATCACCACTATATAATAGGCCTCGAATTTTGATCGAATATCCACAGGTCCGAAAACAGGCCAGTTTAGAAACAAAATCTGAACAGCTCACTTCGCCGCGGCATATCACCGTTGGTGCAAATATCCATATGTTCCAACAGTTCAGAAAAAAATCTCGACACTTGACTACACGATGGTACATCTCCACGATATAATAGGTCTCGAATTTTGATCGAATATCCATAGGTTCGAAAACAGGTTTTTCAAAATCTGAACAGCCTCTTCACCATGGCATATCATCGTTGGTGCAAATATCCATATGTTCAAACAGTTCAGAAAAAAATATCGGCACTTCATTACACGATGGTACATCACCACGATATAATAGGTCTCGAATTTTGATCGAATATCCATAGGTTCGAAAACAGGTCAGTTTAGAAACAAAATCTGAACAGCTCACTTCGCCGCGGCATATCATCGTTACACAACACGGCCGAAACTCCGTGAAAGTCGCGAACTGTAACTTTTTGCCATCACCTTCAGCCGGCGAATGCCAATGTTAATTCGCTTCCTTGAAACTCGAGTTCTCCGGGATCTCGGGACGTCAGAGGTGTAACACAGCATCGCGGCGCTCGTCTCGCAACACGCGCATCGTGCGGTCGGCGTACGTTACTGTAGTTCTCTATAATCCGCGGGTGAACATGACGGCCGTCAAAGGATACCTACAGATTCGTTTCATGTAACCATGTACCATTACGCCTCCTTACACGCAGTGCGTCGGAGATAATGGACAGGTCAAGAATAAAGTTCCCGGCGAAACTTTTTCTCCCGCCGTTCCGCGCTTTTTCTTTATTCACCGCGGTCGACATCCTACCGATGCGTCGGTGCGTCAAATAACATGCAAATATCCCCACAAGTGTGTCGTCCTTCTGCATCGACGCATCTTTCGCGCCCGTGCATGCATACACGTCGATTTCATGCATACGCAGCGTCGCAGGCGTAAGTCTGGCTCTTAAAAAAGAGATGCTATGCAAAAGAAGTTTTATCTATGAATGGGATGCGAATCTAAAAATCTAATCTATCTAAATGATAGATAAATAAAGTGCCAGCGATCGCGGTTAAAATAAATCGCGTCTTCCATAAAATTAACACGTTGCCTGCCACGGAGGTCATCGGTGACCGACGCAAAAGGTTTTATTAAAAATGCAAAAAATTCCAAATGAAGCCTATTTGCAATGTTGTAAAAGCAGTTGATATTGGAACGGTGCTTTAATACTTTTGCTTCTAACAACTCTGCATTGCCTTAATTTTGCACGATTTAAGCATACTCTGCAGTATTTTATCATCGCATCACGGTTGTAACGTAGCAAAATATGCTTGGCAGTCGACGTGTTAAATCAAACCTAGGGAAAGAACTGTTCATAATATAAACAATTATAAAATATGAAAAATACCTAGTGAAATATTTAAATAGTTATCAAAAAAATGATACAACACTAAAACGTATAAATCTATTGAAATATCAGGACGGCAATTTTCTTAGGACCGCAAGCCTGTATGCGTTCTTTTGCGAATTGGGCTATGAATAGCTGGACTGGCGTAAAGAAGAAAACGACGAGGAGAAATGGTTAACGAACGAAAGGTGCAACGTTTCGGATCGCGGGTGCATCCGTGCGCGGCTCGCCGTTTCTGGCTCCTGAATTTATGCGCTTCCTCCACTGGCTACGCCACTTCGTCCGCCGTTGCGAAAACTCGACGGAAGTAAGAGGTTCGCTTATTCGCGTGGAACGGCGGAAAGGCCGTTCTGTTCTTGAGATCCGAGTCCACCGGTGATCAGTGCCGAGAAACGCTACCACGGTGGTACTTGTAGTCTGTGTCTTTCCTTCCGTTTTTGTCGACGACGATTTATGGGAACACTCTGCCGATGTGGAGTGCCTAAGCGGTTGCGTTCTTCAAGCGTTCGTCTTATCGGTCCTGGTGCGGTGTTAACAGAGAATGATTCGTTCTCAAAATGGTTCGTTCGGTGATATATCAATGCTCGGGCCCAATAACAATTTTTCGCGTAAGTGTAATAATTTTGGTTGAAGAACACTGAGCGAAAGTAAACACATCCATAATCGTTTATTAATAACAAGAGAGTCCTATTATAACTGAATGATAGACGATTTTGTGGTCTTTTGGTACTCTGGGCCCGATAATCATTTTTCGCATAGGCGTAACAATTTTTGTCGAAGAACATAAGCATATACACCATCGCATACTAATACCTAAACCTGTGGTCATTTAACGCTTTCGGCCCAATATTCATTTTTCATGTAACTTTAATTATTTCCACCGTGGTATTCTGGTCGGCATACTGGTCGAAGCATAACTCGCTGACAGACCATTCCATGGTCTTTAATGCCATGGTCCCATATACACTTCGCCTACTAATAACAAAACAATCCCGACCATAACTCTATGACAGACCATTCTGTCGTCGTTTAATGTTTTCTGCCCATGAGTAACATTTCCAACTATAATAACTCCGGCCGTAGAACACCGAGCCCGCACAAGCACACGCACAATCGCGTACTAACAACGAAAGAATCTGACCATAACTGCACGGCATACAATCCATGCAATTTCAACAACAACCCATCCTCGCTTAAAGACGACAATAGACATTTCGCCCGCTTCCAGCAGTAACCGTATCCACCTCCACCGTGTATATTTCCGCGCCGGTTCTCGTCGGAGCATTCGGCCTGGTCATAAAGTGACAATAATAATTTCGTCTTCTCCTTCACACCTCCGCGCTCGACTGCTGCCCAAGAATCGTCTGATCCCCGGCCGTAAAATCTTCGCCGCAGAACGCGCGGGCGTGTGCCGTTAACGTGTCTATTAACACGTCGTGCGCGCGTCTGAAAGAAAGTGAAAAAGAGAGCGCGCGCGGACGAATGAAAGAAAATAACGTTCCTTACGCCGCCACCGATCGCGATCTTACGGCTGAGGGGTTAAACTCGCGTCTCACCGCGAGGCGCTTATAAACAGTATAAACGTGGGAGTATTTTTAGCGCGGGGTCGTGTCAGATTTCCTGAACACTTGATACAGTGTAAACCCGATGGCGTGCGGAGGGCTGGGGATGGATGGTGGTTGCCATGCCTACGTGTTCCTCGCCCCCTGGTCCGTCTGTAAGTCCGTCGTGTTCCGTTCGATACCTGCCAGCCCGTCATGGTGATGGCCACGCGTTGCCGACGCTTATGGTTTCCTGGTTTGGCCGCTTTCACGGAAATGCGCGCGGGTTCTGTGAAGACGTCTTCGTTCTTCTTCTCTCGTGACGTTCCATCTGTATAAGATATATATATATATATATATCTCGCTTGTCGACATCACCGTGTTAATTACTACCGCCCGCACCAATATATATATGTACATATATATTTAACTTTGATGGATGTATGCCGTCTTTCGGTTGACAAGTATTTCATTTAAAACACTCTACGTGTTTCGCGCCTTACACGCGTCTCTTCAGGAGTTTGTTAACGTCTCTGCGATTCGGCCTATCTTGTAATTATGTGTAACTAACATACACATGTATATATATATGGATTCGGGAAAACGATTTCGAAAAACGGACGGGAAAGGAATGCGACGGGATACCGTTGGGCGAAAAGTAGGCGAATGGGTCTTCTCTGGAAAATCGCTAGCTGAGAGTTTGAGTAGCACGATAGTTGTTGAGATGGATATCGGTTAGTCTACAAATGACCGTCTTTATCACGTGCTAAGTAGAGTGGTTATCTGACGGGGACAGCGCATTTACGTTTTATTCTGAGCGGTTGACGGAGAGATTAGACGTCAGGTGGGTTTAACGAGTTTAGTCGTATTTGTCAATCACCGTGATCTGTTGGTGTTAGCAAAGCAAATATAAGGAGTTTAAAGTAGAGCTTAAGAACGACATAATCACATTGAGGGATAACGTTAGCGTTGCACATTATACGATTGCCGTTCCAATAGGCAAATCGCGTACTCCGAAATTACGGAGGCAACTCAATTAATTTTCTGATATTTTCAGCCGAACACCTGTTGTCCAATTAATTTCACAGCACTCTCAGCGTATTCATTTGTTAGTATCACGGAATGGGTCGAGTTTCACCTAACTAAATTCAGGGAACCGTCTGTGTTGCATAACTCAGCCCCGCACAGATTCTTGCCACATAATTCCTGTATTGATTACAAAGCGCGTACGAAGCAGACCGCAGAGGAAGAGATAGCGAGGCGCGCGATGGAAACGATCAGTCGTAATAAAGCGTGCACCGTCTAATCCAGACATTGTACCGGTACGTAGGGCAAAGCTTCCTGGCCATTATCGGAATAGCGTGCGCACCGATCGATCCGCGTGCGCTTATTCTCATACGATGTCCGTTTGACGAGCCGTCCGATCGATACTCATGGCTTATTACGTTGATAGCTACTTTCATGGTTTCTTGACTCAGCCGCGATCCTACAAAACGGGTAGAATGTCTCTAACGGGTCTGCACCGTCTTCTGGCATTAAGTTTCATCGGACTCTCCTCCCGACGCATGCTGCTCTTATCGAGAAAACAGCGAGTACCCGCTTTCCCTCGATCGAAGTCTTCTTAATGAGAGACTCCTTCTTTCGAGCACATTTTTAGCCCATTACGCCGAAGCCATTGTCGACGGACGATTAGAAGCTCGCGACAATGCTAATGTGCACGATCGTTCAGGGCTCAAACGAGGGTAACTAGGTACGGAGAGTCTGCGTTCTTTTGGTTGACAACTTTGTTTTTCCAATTTATTTAGAAGTTTCGTGCACTATCGATGTCTGCACAGGGGTCTGATAAACGGATATCGCAATACAACACAAATTTAAAAAAAATGCCGTCTAGTAAAACGATCTTGCAATATAATGCAAATTTTGGAAAGTAGCATTTAAGAAAGTAGTAATTACATGTAGTCCGTAGAACTCGTAACATCTAGAAAAATCGGGGAAATAAACTTGTCAGCTGAAAGAACGAACACTCTACATGCAATACTAATGTTTACCCTTTCCGCTTCTTCACCATGCGTCTACATACCCGTAAGCGACCGACAGAATTCTTCTAACATCAGGTTTAAAACCATAAATCACAACGGGGTTTCGCCGTCTAGTCAGTCGTTTAGATTCATTAATCATTTTATCGAACGGTAAGAACTGCTTCTGGTGCGGAGACTCGTTCGTAAGACGAAGCCCGCTCCGCCGAAGTGGGTCATAGAAAATCCGTCATTTTTAATGAAACGCACGCTCATCGGTCCACACGTTCCTACGCTACGCATTCCTCCGGATAGTTTATATCGAAATATCTTTTCATTTTTGTAAGCTGCAGTTGCGACGCAACGAAGCATATGTGGTCCCAGACGTTTTATCGTAGGCGAATCGAAATGACGCGTACGGTGACATCGACTGTCAAAGCGTATGTTCAGTACTGTGGTGTCTATACCAGTTTTTTAGATGCGCCGGCATATATTGTCGCATACGGTATATTCTCGATAAAACATAGTAACGCCTGCGTGATGCCGGCGGTTGACACCTAATCATAAAAAAAAAATCACGCGTATGCGACAGCGGCTGTCCGAGTTAACACGTTGACTGCCGTGCGTATTTTGTTGATTAGAACGGCGATGCTATGAAATACTACATCGTTTGACAGAATTATGCAAAATGTAAATAATGTGCAAGTATTGGAGACCAAACAATCGCATCACTATTCTAACAATAACTGCATTTATAAAATAATTATTTCTATCCATTGCGAATATTTTGGATCTTCAGTTAAATCTCTTGCGCCGGTCACCGGTGATCCCCACGGCAGCCAACGTGTTAACACATTGCGGACGGATGACGAGATATCTCGTCATTTCTATTTCGTCGTCCGGGGCCGTTGACGAAATATATCGTCTTGCATATTCTGTCGTTCGGGACAGATGACGAGATATCACACTGTTCCTACATAATTGTCAGCGGCATTTTTTCGTAATTTGTATTACGAATTAATTATTTGAAGCCCTGAAATATGGATAGCGACAAAACAATTGACAATATTACAGAAATATTTGTGGGCAGTTTATCGGACACATCAAATGAAGGCCAGAATATTAGTGTCATGTCACTTCACGTAGTGTCATGTTGTACGAAATATCATACTTTGAAAAATGTTTAGTTTGTACAAATTTTTATTTATTGAAAAATACTAAAAAATTATTCATTTTTTAAGTTGTTGAAAATAAATATTTCACGCGACAATGATTTTCAACTACTAACAAATCGTCACTAATTTAAAAATATTTGACGCAAAAAAATACTCGGCCACTGGGTATCGTTAGCAATAGGATGGCTGGTCCGCAATGTGTTAAGTCGTCCACTTTACTACGGATACGCACTCCTTACTCGCGCGGTATCGCAAGAAGCTTGCGTTGCGTCAAATACTTCAAAAAGGTTGAAATAAACAGTCACGAATCTTGCGCTTCTCTTCGAACTCGCCGGTGGTCAAGTTTCAGCAGAAGCAAAGCTTTATTTGAAGATCCAGCGTGCGCTCATGAAATAGCTTGATTCTGAGCGCCCACTGTGCCGAACTTTTACACAAGTGGCATGTCAGGGACCGTGTCACGTACATCGACCGTCGTAGGAATACGAAAGTTTTTAACGGATTTCGGCTTCAACTCTCGCCGCCCGTCGTCGCATCTTCCTCACTTCGATCTCTTCTTCCTCGTTCTCTTCCACGTAGCGCGTATCGGTAGACTGCAGCCACGCCTTCTCGTATTCCTCTTCTCTTGAATAGCGGGTATATCGTTCCGCGCGTCTCGCGATGCCAGCGTGGCGGTAAAAACGTACAGTCGTTAAATCGTGTTCTGCCTTTAAAAGGCGGACGTTCCGCCGTTACAACTCCGTCGCGTCTTCGTGTGTTCCTGCGGGGCACACGGAAGCGGAGGCGCACGTTGTTACTGTTATCGTGGGCCGAAAATTCGCGTCGAAATTACCCGTGGAACGATTTTGGCGACCGCGAAAGGAAAACATAAAGGTACGCCCGTACGTCAATTCGCACGGCTGCGTTTTCTTACGTGAGCTTTTTATACATGGCCAATTTTACTTTCTTTTTTTTTTATTAGCATTTTACGTGGTCAGAGCTGTTTCGTTGCTTATCATTTTTCGTGAAATTTATTGTATATCGGAATGGCACACATTCATACTTAATATAATAAATGCGTAACTCTGACCTTTTTTTTATTTTTTGTGTTGTGATAATGTTTAAAATGATTGATTATATAAAAATATATGATTAAGGATTAACCAAAATATTGGAAAGTGCCATTACAGACAATGATCCAAACATTTAACGTACCTTAAATTTTCTACAAGTTTTATTGAAATATAGCGAATTTCAGCAAATGTATGAAACTTTAGTAAAAGAAAAAGATGGATATCAAGTCATTCCAAAAGAATGAACATTAACAATAAAAATGATGTCGAATTTAAAAATATTTCAAGCGATGCATGTGATACGTTTATGCCACTTAAGAGGACAAGGTCGATTGTTTTCAATTACTCTAGCGGTATTGATACCGAACAAAATTTACCTTCTTTTTCCGAAACGTAATTCTTTCCTTGTTAAGCCACGTGAAATAAGTATGTGTTTCTAAAACTTATACTATCTTCTCTCTCCAATGTTCTTTCTTCCGCACTGACACTTCTCTTTACGGGGTTGTCATTCGCGTAAAAGGAAACGAGGTGGAACGGACACCCCGCGTAAATTGAGGGACGGGCGTATTGAACAGAACGTAATGGTTCGTGGAGCACGTCCACCGCGTCTTATTGCGAACTTATTCGGTGCATCTTAATGAGGCAGAAAAATCTCAAGTCCGCTTTTTGCGTTCCTTCGGGCCGACGCGCACTCGTTGTCCCGCTTTAAGTATCGCCCGGGTAGCTTGTTCGCGTGGAATTGCCCGCTATAAAAGTGCACGCGCGGAAAATGGAAAATGAGCACGTCCCGCTGTGGCGGAAACGTTTTGTCAGCGGAACAACAAAAGCCGGAGAAATCGCGGTGCACGCGAAACGGCCAAATTAAGCCTTTTTCGTGGGAATTGACGAGCGGGCGGGATGAAGTTTAACAAATAATCCGGTGTTGCTAGTTTCCGCGGAGTGCACGCGTTCGCGGGGTCAATCCTTCGCACAGTGCAATTTGAATATTATGATCGTCTATCGTGTTTCTTGATGGAACGCGGTAGTACTTAATTGAAACGTCGGATTTTACCAAATTGCCACAGGGTGTTAACAACAGCAACATCGTATTAGATTTGTATTTATAACAATACTATTTTATGTTTGTAGACGGGTACAATCAATGAATATCCGATACTGTGCGAGATGTCAAATTTATACTAGTTTATGATGTACCAGCGTTTTACGATTGTAGACGAGTAACAGCTATTTTATTTTTATGTGTCGTTTTAGGCGCATTCGAAGAATATAGTGCAATGTACGAGATGTAAAATTCTTTCTAGTTCAGAAAATATTATTATTTTATGCTTGCAGACAAGTAACAGCTACACTATTTTAATATGACGTCCTAGAGATATAGTCAAAGAATATACTGTAATGCAATTGGAAAGAATGTGCCTATAACAAGGTACCTACTAGCACAGCAGCAACAGCTAATTTCTGCCACGGTCATCTCTAGATGCCTTTAGTAGGACTCTCCTTATACACGACCGTAAAATCTGTTTCGCGAAGCTATTCATCGGCGAACGATCCTCGTAACTCAAGCGCTGCCATGTCGAACGTACTAATTAGATATAATCGCCCACAGTGATTAGGTACTCTTGACTTACGCATGTGACTTCTTGCCGCCGCGCATCTCGATGGTCATCGCGGCTGTTGACGATCGAGTGGTCAGATCGGAATGGAATTTCTCGAACAGTCGTACGCATATATTCGCCGCCTCGATCGTTTCCATTTTTGCCGCGCAGATCAAATCTTCTGCGCTTGATGAAACGTAAATGGTACAGAATTAAATGTGCGACCGCTTGTTTGCTTGCACAACACGCCGCTGCGTTTAATTCCTACAACGCTTGCTCTTCCGGAGTAATGTTAACCGCGAGGTGTACACGCTCAGCACTTAACGTTCATTGTCTCGCGCGTTAAAAAAAGAATACATCCAAATGATATGATAAACGACGTGCGCGTACACTGGTAAAATGTCTTAACTGTATATGTGGCCGCGGCAAATGTGAATTGTGCGAGGGGTTACATTTATAAATAAAATTGGCATCCATCTGTCATACCAATTATAAAATATTAAAATATGAAATGTCACGGGAAATATTAAATTTACCAACGGGCATATATTTTATCATACTAACCATAAAAAATTAAATATCATATTTAACGACAAGCATGTATTTTATCGTATAAAATCCGGAAACGGTCGTACACATTTTTCATGTCCAAATTGTGAAGCGTATCATGTCACGCGTAAATTTTTGCTTTAAATCACCGTGAACCGTATGTGCACAGAATTGATGATGATCGTCGTATGTGCCAAATGCCATACGATCGAGTTAATATCAAGGTATAAAGTTGCCAGGCGCGTGCCAATATGGCAATCGAATTCCTGTCGACGGTCGGGCCAAGGTGCACCAACTACTAGTATTTTCTCTCCCACAGTCGTGCGCTGCAAAAAAGTGTCTCGCAATGTGAAAGTGCCGGTATTGCCAGAAAGCTGATCCCGTGTCTGTCGGGAGACACGGGAATTCGTAGACGTGTCACTTATCTAGCCCACCTCTTGCTACCGCCTCTGTACACGAAGACAGATAGGCGCGCATCTATTTCCGGATTCGGCCGACCTGTTCTGTCCCGCGTAAAAAGGAATATGGCGTTAATTAAGCAGTTGGCTGTTGCGACCTGTGTGAAAAGTGTGCACCTAAAATGTACCGTAATTTTTTGCTTCAAAATCCTACACGGTGTAATTATTTTAACATGTTGACTGCCAAGCGTATTTTATTACATTAGAACGGCGAAGCTATGAAATAATACAGCGTTCGACTGAATTATGTAAAATGTAAATAATGTCCAGGTATTGGAGACCAAAGGATCGCATCACCATTCTATTGGGTTGGAGGGAAAGTTCTGTCGTATTTTAAAGAAAATATTTGAATTAATTTATAAAAATATGTGTTTAATATTAATCATAATACATTTAATGTGTTGTATGATGAATGCCAAACTCTTCTGCAATTTCTCCACTTGTTAAATGTGGATTATTTTCCAACATGGATCGCAAAACATCATTATCGATCTTGGATGGTCGTCCAGATCGATCACTTTCTTGGAGGCTCAGAGCCCCGGAACGAAATTTGCTAAACCATCTTTGACAAGTACGAACATTTACAATATCTTTTCCAAATACCGCACATAAATTTTTACATGCAACCGATGCGTTGCTTCGTTTTTGGAATTCATACAAAATGCAGTGTCGTAAATGCACTTTATCTACTGACATGTTTTCACTTTAAATATCACAAGTAAATGATGAACGGTAAAAAAGGACTCCTTTTATATTATACAGCAGCTATAAAAAAAAAAACAAAAAAAATCCGAATGACTCACTAGCCAGATGTTTTTTTTATTTATAAGAAAAATTACCTGCCTATTAAAAATACGACAGAACTTTCCCTCCAACCCAATAATAACAACTGCATTTATAAAATAATAATTGCTACCCATTGCGAACATTTTGGATCTTCAGTCAAATATCTTGCGTCGGTCACCGGTGACCATCATGACAGTCAAAGTGTTAACCGATATCTTAACAGATTTCTATTTTTTTAATTACTCATTTTATTTTGCCTTGCCTTTCAAATATTTAGAACATTCAATACATTAACTGCCAAGCGTATTTTGCTACGTTAGAACCGCGATGCGATGAAATACTACAGAGTATGACTAAATCGTGCAAAATGAAGGTAACGCAAAGTTGTCGGAAGCCAAAGTATTGAAGCACCGTTCCAATATCAATTGCTTTTACAAAATTGCAAATAGGCTTCATTTCGAAATTTTTGCATTTTTATTAAAATCTTTTGCGCCGGTCACCGGTGACCACCGTGGCAGTCAAAGTGTTAAAACTGTACGAAAAGTCGCAATTTAAACAATAACTTGCAACTTAAATTTACGCATGGCGGGAATACGCGTCAGCCATTTCTTCGAGAGTATATTCGTTAACACGTTGACTGCCAAGCGTATTTTGCTATGATAGAACTGCGATGCGATGAAATACCACAGAGTATGATTGAATCGTGCAAAAATGAAGATAACGCAGAGGTATTAGAAGCCGAAGTATTGAAGCACGGTTCTAATACCAATTGCTTTTACAAGATTGCAAACAGGCTTCATTGCGAATTTTTTGCATTCTTAGTCAAATCTTTTACCGCGGTCACCGGTGACCACCATGGCAGTCAAAGTGTTAAAAACAGCTAACTGATTACAGGCGTGACAGGGTATCGGCGGAAACAGCAAAATGCTCTTCGCGCCGAAACAGTCACTCACAACTGGTTGTTCTTGCTTCCGCAACTCGGCGACATGTACCAGAGTTACGTTAGAACCGCGATGCGATGAAATACTACAGAGTATGACTAAATCGTGCAAAATGAAGGTAACGCAAAGTTGTCGGAAGCCAAAGTATTGAAGCACCGTTCCAATATCAATTGCTTTTACAAAATTTCAAATAGGCTTCATTTCGAATTTTTTGCATTCTTAGTAAAATCTTTTACCGCGGTCACCGGTGACCACCATGGCAGTCAAAGTGTTAAAAACAGCTAACTGATTACAGGCGTGACAGGGTATCGGCGGAAACAGCAAAATGCTCTTCGCGCCGAAACAGTCACTCACAACTGGTTGTTCTTGCTTCCGCAACTCGGCGACATGTACCAGAGTCCGCACAATAGTGACCGGGCCGAGCGTAGAATGGATGTGACAGACAGAGCTCTAGAATTAACCCTATTGCCACGCGCGATCTATGTATATGTGCGGAGAAAATTGTGATTTGTATACGTTAACCCTTTGCACTCGAGTGACGGCAATAACAAGCAGTTCGTAACAAAGCTCTGCATGCGTCCGTCTTGCAATTATTTTATTGCGATTTTATTAGTAGATTGTTATGACTCAATTGTTAATGAGATCTAAATTAGATCTAAAGGCAGCTACACTATTATGTGACGGAAAATGTTTAAATCAGTACTCGAGTGCAAAGGACGAAATTCGTGTTTTGAATATGCTGTCTTTTAAATCGTTGCTACGATTTCACCTTTTTCGGGGAAGTCTTTCCATAATTGATGCATTTACTTCAGTTAAATAATGGAAAACGGAGGAATATATAAAGCCCTCTTATGGTTGAAAATGTTTGACATTATAATTCTATTGTTTTGTAGAATTTTAATAACAAACATATAAAGTCACACATTTTCAACCATACGACGGCTTTATATATTTCTCCATTATCGAAATTTTGTTGAATTAACGAATCCCATTAAATTCAGACAAATTTCCTTGGTGTGTAAATTTATGCACAGCGAGCCGCCGTTGAACGACGTGATACGTGGCCTTGTGCGTGTCTCGACAAGAGATATTTAGCGACACAGCTATTTCCAGGTGCGCGTAACAACGAGGTTGAGTGCCACTTGACGCGACCGGAGACTCTCGAAAAGACCGCGCGTCGTTTAACTTCGCCTCAGCCAATTTCCGTCAAACGAGTGATTTTAAAACGAGTCTCAATTACCGCGATTCAATTAACGCCGTCGTTCAAATTGACTGGAGATATCTCTCCGCACTCTTCACACGTCTGTCCAGCGTCATCCACATCGTATTTCGCGAAAAGTACTCTCCGCAATTCGCCACTTCCGTTTGCTCGGTTTCACGAGAAATTTGACAAAAATAAAGCCACGCTGTTTTCGACCGATGCGCATGGACGCGATCCACCGTTTCTAATTTTCGTAAACACGTGGCAGGTGTAAAAATGTTGGTTTTATTTCGGGCGGCGACGCATGTGCGTTTGAGAGTTGACAGACGTGAATATTTGCATCTCCCCCAACTGATATTAACACGTCGGGTGCCGTGGGGGTCACCGGTGACCGACGCAAGAGATTTTACTGAAGATCCAAAATATTCGCAATGGGTAGTAATAATTATTTTATAAATGCAGTTATTGTTAGAATAGTGATGCGATTCTTTGGTCTCCAATACTTGCACATTATTTACATTTTGCATAATTCAGTCAAACGCTGTAGTATTTCATAGCATCGCTGTTCTAATACGGCAAAATACGCACGGCAGTGAACGTGTTAACACTGGATTTACACTCGCAAAATTACGGAAAGTGTTATTTACTTCCTACCTATTGTATATATATATATATATAGTATGTGTAGTACATACTTTATGTAGTATATATAAAATAGGCCGGAAATTTAACCGAAACTCAGCCGAATACCCTACAGAAAAAAAGCTCGAATTTGCAATCGAGGCAATTTAATACCGTCATCACGTGCACACTCATCAAGCGGTTTAACCCTTCTTTGCATGATTTTTTCTTTATTGGTGAAATAAATCAGGGTGATATAATTCATGTTCAAAATTAAACGAAAAAGGGTTAAAAAAATCTTAGTATATATTTATAGTATAAATTTAGCAAAAAACAATATAATGACAATTTCTATCATCATGCAAAGTTAGATCAAAGTGAACTTGTTCTTTTATATAATTTTTGGGCATTCATTGTTATGATGGAAATTTCCACCATCATGCAAAGAAGGGTTAAATCTCGCAAGCGTTTTGGACGCAATGTATCACGGACGATTCAGGTTTGTCATCCACATCAGCTCGACTGCACGAAGGACGGCATTCCGTCCGACCTTTGACTTACGCTAGACCGACGTCGTCGGAATCATTAGGCGGTCGGACATAGTAGCCGAGGAATCGTGCACTCGAGACGATTTAATGACAAACGCAGGGAGTGTCTCGCTATTGTCGTATATCACGTCGCGCATCGTCGCTATTGATTCTCCACGTGGGACGATTACACGCGGCCGCGTTTATTGCCTTCGCTCGGCTCACAATGACCTCCGCGATTCGTTGTCATTTGACTCCTCCGTTGGGTCGCCTGGAAAAGTTGACAGTGCGCTACGAAGCTCGTCAGGCTGAAAAATTCGCGCTGCAGTCGTCTCGCTTAACCGGGCAATTATTTAATGCGATCGACGCACTTTATCGCGTTAAGCTCAATGACTGTATACCAGGTGTGTCGGTAAGTCCTTTCCGGTTTTTTCGCTAAAGAAAACACGCTACTTACAATGGATAATTAAAATTTATTTATTCAAAGTATTGGTCATTTGAATCTATACATTTTGCCCATCTCTCAGGCAATTTATGGATGCCATTCCAAAAGAACAGTTTCTCCTTTGAGCTAAACCATTCATCGAGCCATTTTTTAACTTCTTCGAAATCGGCGAAGTGCTGCTCTGCAAGCGCGTGCCCCATCGATGCGAAAACGTGGTAGTCGGATGGAGCCAGGTCTGGAGAGTAAGGCGGGTGCGATAAAACTTCCCATCCAAGTGATTTCAACACTTCTTTGACTGGTTTTGCCGTATGAGACGGCGCGTTGTCATGCTGCAGAATTACCTTATCGTGTCTTTGAGCGTATTGTGGACGTTTTTCGATCAATGCACAGTTCAAATTGATTATTTGTTGTCAGTAGCGGTCAGTATTAACTGTTTCTCCAGGTTTCAACAATTCATAATATACGACACCAACCGGGTCCCACCAGACACAGAGCATGGTCTTGCGACAAAGCGATTTGGCCTTGCAGTCGATTGGCCAGCTTCGCCACGAGATAACCATGATTTGTTTCGCTTGGGATTTTCGAAATAAATCCATTTTTCATCACCCGTTACTATTCGATGCAAAAATGATATAAAAATTCATACCTTTGAAGCAGCATTTCACTGACGATTTTTCGGTTTTTCAATTGCCTGTCATTCAATTCATGTGGCACCCACTTTGCCATCTTTTGGATCTTTCCCATCGCTTGTAATCGTTCACAAATTGCTACTCGGCTCACATTCAACTTTTCTGCCAATTGTTTTTGAGTTTGTGTTGGGTCTTCATCCAATAACTCCTGCAATTCCGCATCTTCAAACATATTCGGCCTACCAGGACGTTCTTTGTCTTGAACGTTGAAATCACCACATTTGAATTGTCGGAACCACGTTTCACATGTTCTTATGGTTGGAGCATGCTCACCGTAAGTCTCTACCAGCAAACGATGACTTTCAGCGGCTTTTTTCTTTTTGAAACAAGAAAAGTAATGCGTGCCGCAAATGCACGTTTCCAGGCACAAAACTCGACATTTTCAAAATATTATAAATCTATAAAACTGTTACTTTGGCGGAATGTAACTTGTGCAGTTTTGAGGCTAATGTTAGTAGAAACAAATGACATATGTATAAAATCATAACATTTCATACTTATGGCTAGTGACATCTGTTACAAAAACCGGAAAGGAATTACCGACACACCTGGTACTGGCGACCATTAATAATTTTCGTTTCAATATCATTGCCGACGATTTACTTCGACCGAACTGCATTATTTTGATGTATGGGCTTAGGGGGTGAAAAGATGTGGCGGAAAATATTGGGGTAGCGCTACTTTGAATGTCTTATAGTAGATGATCCGTTTAACTTCGATCTCATTGCGTTTTACTTGGATGATGAAGGAATGTGTGAATCCCTCTTATGGTTGGAACTTTTTATTTTAATAACCAATTTTAAAAATAAAATTCTAAAGTCAAGCATTTTCAACCATAAGACGGGTCTACACATTCCTTCATCATTCAAGTAAAATATGTTACAGTTGGAATGAAGGTAACAAATGTTTCGTACTTTAAAGGTTTAACGCTACGCTGTGCTATTATTAATCGTGCGTTAGCGGTTAGCCAAACGCGTTAATCTTATCCCACGATCGGTCGATTTATCTCTACGATTTTCATCAACTTCTGAATCGGCCGTAATTCACAGGAGTCAACAGAGCAGAAATATTAGAAGTGCCTTAATACCACAGTCCCGTAAATATATGTGTGATCGCGGAGTATTAATTGCATACCGGCAAATGAACTCAAGAACGTATTATACGCCTGCTAGCATAAAAGCCCTGCAATACCCATGCCACTGCCAAAAAAATCTTTATTACTTAACGTCTTCGATTTTACCGGTCTAAAAGCAATACGTAAACATATTCGTTTCACGTGTAAATTGGTATTCGGAAAGCTGTTACTATTATTGTCTGCCAACTTCTACCGAGTGTTATTAATTCAATTATATAAAAATATATAAAAATTAATTTACTCCTCAACTTTTCCCTGTGTCGTACATCTGGACATTTCTTCGCAAATCTAGTGTATCATATCTTTTCGCAAGATCACGGCGGTACACATTGCATAATCTTAGAATCGTATAACGCGTTACCAGAATAAAAACGGCATCGTATAAATTCGTTGCGTGCATGAGATATATTCATGGAACTTTGATTTTTCACGTTCTCCCCTATAGCAGTCATAGCCTTGCACATTGCGTAACTTGCTGATCAAGTAACGGGGGAATATATAACGAGTGAATTATACTCCCGGCCGAGAGGTCCACCGGCCTCTCGTCTCGCATCTTGAAACGATTCCCATCGCATACTCGCCGAAGATACCCAGTATCTGCCTCTCCCCGAACGCGCTATCTTAACGACTCGTCACTAATGTTTGCGACGATAAAACGAGGTACACACGCATGCCCGAGACACCTCCGCAGCCCATTCGTAATGCACACGGCTCGTGATCGTGCATCCGGGCTAATTGTCGGCGCAATTCTGGCATTCCGTTTGCTCACAGAACTGGCTGCAGGAGTTTCAGCATTGCCGCTTTCGAGTTTCATGATGCGATGATCATCTGAGGCTTACAGTGAGCAGTGACTCGATAGCAATGTGCAAGTTTATGCATGCTGAGGCATGCGTTCATCTGTGCTGACAGGGGTCTGTGGTTTTGGATGCAGGAATTTGCTTAGAGAATGAAGATGTTTTACTTAAATAACGAAGGAATGTGAAGCGCTTTCTTGGTAGAAAGGTTTGGCTATAGAACTTTATTAGTACTTTACTAGGAGTTTATTAGGATAGCAATGGCACGAAAGCATGTTGAGAATTGTAGTAATAAAGTTCTGTAGTCAAGAATTTCAACCAAAAAGTGCTTTAACTTTCTTCATTATTTAAGTACATTATGATAAGTTTCAAAGTATGCATACCATATGAATGAAAATATGAATGTCGTGCCAGGTGTTTCGATGTGTTTCATTTTTTGGGATCACGTAATTAGCCGAGTTTCTCCTTCGCCAAACTTATACAATGTAGTGCCGGCGAAAGTGTAATTGCGCGTTTCCAGTTAATCGCAGGGTATGAATTGCGTTTCTGTTTTTTGCTGTCTTCAAACGATACTTCATTAATACTAGATTTAGCTATTTTACTCGCTGAACGTCAGCGTAATGGAGCACAATTTTTTGAAGCACTAACGGTTAGGCTAGAGCCAGAAACAGCGAAATGTCACGATTCGTCGCGATCAATCTAACCGGTTCGATTAAGGAAGCCACTTTGAATTAGCAGCGCTTCATTTATCCATCGCGGCAAATTTCATTCCAACGCAAAATTAATCAGGGGTCACAGTCTGACCTTGCAAACAACGGGAAAGATACATGACCAAGAACTTCCGATTTCCAACTCCGTCAGTCCCGAATAGGCGAATCGCCTCGAGCACTAGAAACAGAAAGCCTGCTGTGCCACAAGGCCACACGGAATAACGTTCGCCTACATGTCGAATACAAGACGTGCGATCACGAACGTCTCCGACGAGTATTGCTTCGTTTGGTCGTCAGGGACTTTTCGCCATGCCGTTCTTAATTAGACACGTGTTTATGGGCGTTGATTATTCATAAAAAATTTTTCCTTGAGGGGACCTAAGTTAGTATTCGACCGATTTTATGCGGCAAACTACCGTTGGAATACGAGGCGCATTACTATGTTCTGGCCATTTTCGAAGGGGAAGACACGCGATAGTCCTGTGCACTGCGTATATCGCGTACGCGCAAGGCAAGCAGGAAATCCGAGCGACCCAGGTGGCATGCGTCTACGTACGGTTGCACCTTTCTTAGATGGACATATTGCACGCGGCGAGACATTAAAATTAATTAGATTTCCAAGAGCGATGTCTTGACGTGTAGGAGAGTTTGCCCGTTTCTCGCGCACGCATTACGTCCTGCGCGAGATGACGTTATCTTAAGTGCTGTCTTCTTAATTTGATGCGAAATTGATTTATACCCGATTCAGAAAAGCACTGCGTAAACTGTAAATACGCGGTAGATAAGTAATACGTAGTGCATCTTGTTCAGTACTTTAGTTATCAATTTCTCTGTTTTTGCGTACCCGTGACGAAAATTGTAATGTCCCACACGGTAATTCTTTCATTTTTTTATTGCTACCACTATTTCCACTGTCTATAATTAGTTATTGTATATCCACTATATTTCTTTCCAAAGTTTAACGCTACATACTCATCTGGTCATCTACCATCTGAAGCGCGTTGAAGTACATTCACCTAAATTTACTGTACAATCATTACTCTATATATTGCTCTATAATATTAAAGGTTACGTTCACAGATATAAATATTTATTAGGTCCAGTAATGTACAAAGGCCTTCGCCTGCGCAAACATTTCAATCTCAAAGCCAACATGAAACAACTCCAATTACTCTATCCCATCAACGCCCTTACAGTTTTATTCGCTCACCAACTCTGTAATATTTCTTGTTGCAGAACGCGCGGGCCGCAGGATCCGAGGGGAATTCTTGTTGTGGTGAGTTGAAAGAAATTATATGCCGTTTCTCGTCTTTACTATCGGCAAGAGGCATTGCTAAGAGACTTTCCCGCCGTGGTAGACGGCCAGTTGAAGCGTCGCGAAGGGTCGTAGAATGGCGAAAGCGAAACAGGGAAAGCGACCTGGGCGAAGGGGGATGTCGGGAGAGTAGACAGAAGGAGACAGAAAGAGCAGGACGAAGAGGGTAAGAACGAACGCGGAAAATGGATCGATAATCCGCAGGTTTGTATTCCACTGCAGTCTCGGGTCGGGGACCGGTCCCGTGCAAAATTTATTTGTCTACGCCGCAGTCGTAACACTTTTCTCCGCCGTACAGGAAGCTGCACATAATTCGTCTCGCAGCTGAATAATGCATTTAAATCGACTTTCCGCTTTTTCGCTCGCGCTTTCGACGACTTCGTACGGGCGAGCGTTCGAACCGGTCGAACATTCGCACTGGCGAGCATCCTCGGGCCGCGTGTCATCGAATGAAATAAATCACTCGCGTGATCTGATAAATCCATTACGAGCTCGATCGAATCGCCTTTGCGTTCGAACGATTTACGTCACGTCAGCAGGAATTTTACCTTGTCGAATGCATTCAGCGATATCTTGCTTAACTTTTGCAACTTTGACGTTTGTTTTTTTATAGATACTCTTAATTCATTTTATTTCTTTGTCGCTGAAAATAATAATACTTTAAAGAAACTAAGCGTACACACAGATGGCGCCGTGCTTGAATAAATGAATAGTGACATATCATTTTCACGGTCTGACCGGGGTATAACAGACGTGTCATACGTGAGGTTCGACATTTTTTTTATGCTTACTGAAAAGTATTCCACCATGCCATAGACAAGATATCGGGGGCAGCTAATTATTTTCTCTTCCGACCCATTGCGTTACTTCCTTCTTATCGTCGGAAGTGCTTGCTTCCCCGTTTCGGTATTTTTACTTCTCAAATTGGCCTTGCCGATTGCACTCCAATTACGCGCGAGTTTCCGGCATTTCTCATGTTTCCCGCATTTCTCGCATTTCTTGAATCTCCCGAATTTCTAGCCGTTCGGTCTCGGAAGAGAGGGGCTAATTTGCTTACTCCTGGCGAACGTCGACGACGGTGACGTCGGTCTCTGGGCTTAACTCGTTATCCTCATACCGGTAAACTCGGTCAACACGGTTCGCGCGGCAATGAGGTAACGTCAACATTTCCCAGCCAGGGCAGGCCGAGTTCGTCGTCGACGTCGTAATCTTTGCTGGGCAAACATTTTTCGACGCGATACGAGCACCGCTGCATAGAGAGCGAGCCGAGTTGAAAGGGCTCACACTTTCTAGATACGTCATCCGCCCCGGCTTCTTTCTCTTACGACTTCATCGCGCTTCCCACTCTTCGTCTATTTTCATCCCCGTCTCTTTCAATCTTCTATTTGTCTGCTTTCAACGTCGCCCATGTCCTGCCCCCTCGCTTGCACTCTACTTTCAATGAGACCTTAGAAAATTCACCTGGCCTTAAATCTTTTGATGCCACTTAACGCGTCTCCTACGAAAAGACCACAGAGCGCTGTGCGGACGTATGACCTAAATGCTCGCGCTGCTCATAAGAGCCCCGAAAAATGTCAACGCTATCACGAGAGCTGCATGAACACGTTTCGAGGTTATATTCGATCGCAGGCTAACCTGCAGTACGACGCGACCGTGGGTGTACGGAAACAATTAATCCTCGGCGACTGCACGAATTGCGAAATTATACGATTCCGCGCTTTGACGTGATATTATATCCGTTGAGTACGAAACACGCGATGCGAGACAGGTGCAGTGCGTATGCGTCATCATAGCAAATAGGGGATCGAAGTGACGTCGTGTGTGTTTCGATGAACCGATCTTTTTTCCTCTTGACACTTTATCTACTGCTCATCAGTGCGGTGGCCATCCACCAATGACAGAATCAGTTAGGGGAATATTCTTCACCACTCAAATAATTTAGGAATATGAAGCCTTTCTTTGGCTGAAATGCCTCTGAGTATAGAACTCCGTTTTTCAAAATTTTCCGGTTACCGTAGTTACATGTACAAATTCATGTTATTTATCAGTAAATGTTATTTATCTCGATTTGAAGATAAATGGAGTTAGGCCACTTTCAAAATAAACGGCTCAATTAATTATTAAATATGACAATTTACGATACGCGGTCAGTCTTCAGTTAACACGTTGATTGCCGTGCATATTTTGCCGTATTAGAACGGCGATGCTATGAAATACTACAGCGTTTGACTGAATTATGCAAATTGTAAATAATGTGCAAGTATTGGAGACCAAAGAATCGCATTACTATTCTAACAATAACTGCATTTATAAAATAATTATTACTACCCATTGCGAATATGTTGGATCTTCAGTAGAATCTCTTGCGCCGGTCACCGGTGACCCCCACGGCAGCCAACGTGTTAACCCATTGACTGCCAACTACGAGATATCTCGTAGTAAGCGTCTGTACTAAAACTGCCAACTACGAGTTATCCCGTAGTGTTATTTTTTTCAATAAAAATACTGTAAATACCATTACAATATTGTATCAGTAACTTAATATTATTATATTTCTTGAAAATTCATGTCTTCTTCGAAGTACAACCGTGGCACCCAGGGCAAGACGCGCTAAATTTGCGTGGCAGTCAATGGGTTAAAGTATCAACCCTTTGCGATTCGCGGTATTTTCGCAACTTCGAACCGGTTCGCGCCCTATTCGCCGTCATCGAATCTTCATGCGCACCGAATTATATAGCTCCGCGCAATAAAGGTAATTGTAATACCGCGACAAATATTTTTCGAATAACGAGGATCGCTTTCCGATATCCAAAAGTTCCTATATCGTAATATGTGTCATCCGCTTTCCGATATGCAAAAATTCCTATATGGTTACACGATGTGTCACCTCCCAGAAGAACATGCGCCGTCAAGCCACACTCAACACCCGAGCGCAAAGGATTAAAAAGCGTCGCGACGACTGCGATGTACATTTATTCCGCCTATCGGCTGACTCGAAAAAATTGGATACTTGCCACCTTTTCCGTAGCAGATGCATTCCACCGCGTCGGCCGCTTTAGTTCCTTTGTGAGTCGCTTACGGATGTATTCCCATTCTCCGTATCATACGTGGCTCCTTCTCGTCGAGCGTCTGGTTCTCGTTCTTTGTCTCCGCTTTCTTAGTCCGATAGAGCGCAATTCCGTAGGATCGGACGTGTTTACATATAGACTGACACACGACGCACGGACGCTTTCACACACGCACGCACGCACGTTAACAGCGTCTTTATAAGGGCATTTAGCTGAAATTCATTTTACGACCACGGATACAGTTCGTGCGCGTATACTTGCATGGCCATGTAAGCGTACGCGAGCGAAGATGACGTCGATGAAACATTTTTGCACATAGGAAACACGGCAAAAGGCCGAGTACGACTGACAGAAGCGCGGATTCTGTGTGCCGGCAACGTTTGCGTGTTTATTCTCGCGTATGATCACTTTTCGTGCCCCATTTTATTCACTTGACCCTTTGCACTCATTTGGCCCTTCTGAGGGGACACGGGAAGATTAGATGGTATTAGTGAGAAAAATGTATGCAAGACTAATTCTGCAATATTTCGTCGCGTTGCGATTCTAATATGGGCAATTTCGCTGTGACGCTGGAGGCATAACGCGTTAACCCTTTCGCTGGCAGTGAAATAGTACCTAGACGAAAACTGCCACGAGCCGATGTATACACGGGCAGAAGTGTACATGTCAAATCGGCCGCTGCATTCTTCGCATGTACCGCCTAGATGGGCTTGGCAGTAAAAGGGTTAAATTAAGGACTCAGTTCTCACGGTTCTGCACACGATTGTCCCCTAAGGGGACGTGAAAATATTGCATGGGTGGAACTTATTCAAACTCAACGTTTCTTCAAATATTTGTTTCCTTAATATATTTCCCATCCATTGCAAGTAAAAGCAAGGAGAAAAGTGGAGAACCTCTATTCCATTTCAAATTTATGAAATTTCTGATCAATCGTGCGCAAGGAAATAAACGAGACTGTATTCTATGTTCGAAAAGAGGAACAATGCACATTGAGAATTATTTTCAATATTATTACACGTCCGAAAAGTACCAGCTATAATGATTCAATTTTATTTTATAAGATGTACACCATTACATGTCAGAGTGCAAAGTGTTAATATTCGCAGACTATGTCGACTCTTAATCTAGTCAGCGGAGACAGATTAAATTAGATGGTTTTCCCCAGTAACACGTTCCAAAGAATAATAGCCTAATTTGCGCTGTTACACGGAGTTTTGACGATCCCACGCTGTCAGATCTGCGGTCCGCCGAACAATGGCGCCAATGAAAAAGAGATTCGCATTGTTCGCAGTCCTAATGACAACGGGGGAGTATTGTACGTCGGCGGTTTTTGAAATTGCACCGCGCTCACCATTAATTGGTCGTAATTGTATCGCGGAGGCGCTAATTGCAAGGAACCGAGAGGCAAAGAATTCATGCTCTCCCGCGCCTAAAGGTCGACTCTCGATGCATGATCGCTTAATCTTCGATCGTTCATCATTTAACGCGTTTACACTCTTCGTGACCTTTTGCAAGCGCGATTACGATTGCCACACGCTCTGCGCACGCACGATTGTTTATTAACACTGTTCAGTTATAAACTCAGCCTACCTCGTTCGCACACGTACCGTTGAGAAATCCCTACGATCTAATTACAATGAACGATACTGTTCAGCATGCATCGGTGATATCTCTGGGCGTAGATATGTCAGGAGCCACTTTTATTTCGAAACAGCCGCACGCTTGCAACACATACTTTGGCGTGCGCTACCGTGCTTATCGTTAGTTTCTTACTCTAATACGTTCGCCGATGTTCCTTGTTTAACGCACGTGCATTAATCAGTTCTGGGACGACACAGTTCAGGCCGCACAAGTAGAAGGCACGTAAAAACTTAATTCGGGGTTTGTTGCCAGCCGTGTGTGTGGCCACGGAGAACAGCCCGTCTCAATTGGCCATCTAAGTGCGCTCAACGAGCGTATAATGACCGAGCCACTCCATTTCGATTGGCAAGTTATCTGGTCATATTTCATGCACACGTGCCAAGCTCGTCCGAGCCTTGCTGAAAAACCGCACAATTGCCAGTGGACAATCACTTAACTCCGAAACTTCACTCTCCGTATAACGTTACATCGGGTCAGCCTGGGCCAGAAACCGACGCCGACTTTGTTCTCGTTTATCATCCTGTTACTTCCTACATGTGTAATGCGCATAAACGATCGCACGCTCCTACGGTCTGAACGCACATTTGATTTACCGACTCTTGACGTGCGCGCCGAGAAGCGTAGGCGGCAAAAAACACCCTCGCAAGGAATAAGCGTACGTGGAAATATAAAAACACACGCCGTCTGCCTTCATTCAAGATTCATAATAATCTCTCTCGTATACTGCACCCGAAGGGGATAAACGTAACGCGTGCAGTCTCAAGAGGGGTGTAAAAGATGGGGACGCGGCGAAAGGGATGAGACGGAACGTCGGAGGGACGGAAATATTTGTACTTCCGAAACACTCGCGGTCGGATCACGTCTGGCGATCCTGTATTTTTCAGTAGTGCGCTACTGACGGATTGTCCAGAAAGCTCGCGGGGATATTTAGGGAAAACAAACGCAGCGCATTTCAATTTCGATATGCGTTTCAATTGTATTCGCGTAATTCTGTTCCACAACATTTTTTAATTTTTCTCGTGTGATAGTACTGAATGAACTGATAGTACTTTCTTAGTACAATTGGAAAAAATGCCATCGCCCTATCTCCTCGTCATCGCCGAGTGCAGCAGCATTTTTTCTCCCGAAATCTGAGCAGCGCAATGACACCGCAATCACATCGCACGGCGCTGAAACAATTGATAAGCTTTCGGCAGATAAGCTGTTAACACTTTACCGACCGCTATTTGTAAAGCCTATTTGTAAAGCTTTACAACTGAAAAATACTGAATGTGTTGTTGAGAATCCGTTGGTTTCAAAGCAGTGTAATTTTATTGTCATTTAGAATTGTCATAATATCATCTGATATTTATTTTATCGACTGTCCCATCGGGCGTGAACATTTGTTTAGACGTCGCTCACCATCAAAAATATAGTTCGTTTAGTAAGTGGACAAAATTGCCGTATAGTTGAAAATTGAAATAATTGAAACAAGCAACAATCGTGAGCCACCAAACAAAGCGCTGCATGAATTCGAGCGCCACCTCGCAGCGAAAATCATGAAAATCGGCTAGCGGTCGTTAACACTTTGACTGCCAAGCGTATTTTGTTGTATTAAAACGGCGATGCTGTGAAATACTACAGCGTTTGACTGAATTATGCAAAATGTAAATAATGTGCAGGTATGAGAGACCAAAAGATCGCATCACTATTCTAACTACAACTGCGTTTATAAAATAACTATTGCTACCCATTGTGAATATTTTGGATCTTCAGTAAAATCTCTTGCGCCGGTCACCGGTGATCATCACGGCAGTCAAAGTGTTAAAGTGTTAAGCGGTTCCGTGGCTGCCGATTCGCGTGAGGCTAGGCTTTTCTTCGACTCGCCTAGTGTTTATTTTAACCACGGACAGACACGAGACGGCGAACGACACGACGAACGACACGACGAGTACTCTCACGGACGCCTTGGCTTGCGGGTCACGTACCGCGTCTCGTCTCCCTGACAATGCAGGCAAGTCGACCGGTCATCCAGTCAGTCTGCAGTTCACCAGCCAGCCAACTAGCCGGAGAGCCACCCAATCGACTACCTCCCATGGGACCTTGGCAGTGGCAGTGGCGGACAGGCTAGTCCTCCATGGCTCGCGTCTACATGTCGCACACGAGACGAGTCTCTGCGATCGTATGGTCTCCTTTCTCGCGCACTTTTCTCTCGGCCGTGTGCAACGACGATTGAGTCCTGACTTCATGGCTCGGTTGTCTTGCGGTGGCTGCGTTACGTCGCGCCACCTCGGAAAATAGAAGATACGCGGCTGGGTGCGCGGTTCAACGCACTCCCTCAAGTCTGTGTATACAAACTGTCGGCCGATAGTGTTCATTGTCAGAGGAGTCGCTCGGAGCAAACGTTTGCGTTCTTCAGCCAGTGGATACGGCGGAGCTGCTGTGCTGTTGCAGAAGGTTAACGTGACAATGCGGCGTTTTGCCAGCTGAATTATGGGGTATGTGGACGGAAAATTATGTTATTTGGTAGTCGTATAAGTTTAACACGCCATCGACGATCCGTTATTTTCGGAGCGGAATTATGGGCTGGGTAGATGGAGGATTGCGTAATTTGTTGGATAAGTGTGTTATTTGGTAGTCGTATAAGTTTAACGCGAAACCCAGAATGCGGCATTTTGGAAATTGAATTACCGGTTACGTGGATGGGGGATTACGTAATTTGTTGAACAACTATGTTATTTAACAGTCGTTCTACGGGGGATTACGTATTCAAGGTTTTATGAGGCATTAACAGTAGTAGCAGTCGTAAAGGAATTGCCCCGTGACGTCGTGTGCATCATTGCGCGTGACGTGCGTCTCTGTGCCATATGCTCACGTCGCTGACGGTTTTTGCCGACGTGCAACAATTGTATCTAGCTTTCACGGCAGTATTAATTCAATTAGACGCGGGTAAAGGACAGTGCTTTATTCAATTCTGCGTTGAACTCCGCGATACACTCAGTGCCGTCGGACGCTAAATGACCTATTCATCGCGCAAGAAATACGTCGTTTCGCAGAATCATTTTGATTGGACGCGATTGCCGCGGTGAATAGATTTTATGGCGCGGTTGCATTCAGGTTTATCGTCTTCCCGACAGTGGGACCAGTCGTAGCTACCCGACTTGCACTATCCAGCCATGTAGACTCGTCCGACGTACAAGATTGTACATCATTATCAGTGCACCTGTCTCGATCCGTTTCGAAACATAATTTATTATCTGCGCCGATGGATATCAACTGTGCACGTCGGGACGCGGCACTCGATGGCGCATTATTAGCGGACCGTACTTGCGAACGAAATCTATGATGCCGCGGTAGATACGCGACTACTTGCATCCCTCGACAGTGCGGACAGGTTCATGAATTATCTAATCTGCCACGGCACGGCGTTCGCGGGCTTCCAAAGATAGCTCGCCATTATTATTGCACCTGCCGCGATAAATTTCGAACTGAATTGGGAACTTATTTGCGGACGATACTGATGCGCGGGAGCCTCACGTGACTCTAACTATCGACGCAACGTTAACTACTTTTATTTTTTTTCTTTTAACAGTGGACTTACGAAAGGACAGACGGAATGCGAAGTTTAGGAATCTGGGAAGGAAATTAATTTTTGAAATATTTGTTTAAATAAAAAATTATTATTTATATAATTTCAGATAATTTTTTCATTTATTGGATTAGTAGGTTAGCTAGATTAGTTAAAAGTTACCTATTTTTTCGAAGAGGGCCCGCATACAATGCTGACACGTCGCGTCATTTTTACCTCTACTTTTGCCCTTTTCAATATTATTTCGTTTTCAATGATCAGTAAGCGATATTCACCAGTAATAAAACATTGTTTCCACACGACATTTATGTCTGTACATATGTACAGAAATTTGTACATAGAGCATTCGGTGTTCAATCTATTCTGTATTTATTTCCGCTGGCCTTTTCGGTACAAGACAACCTGTCTGGCACAATATCATTTTTTCTACTTATTCGGCGCCACCTGCGCGACTCCCAATTCCGCTTGACACTGACAGTGCGTTTTGAAATGAGGCTGATCGCTATCGTGTCGTACAAACGGATTCGTACACAAGCCGACACACGTCACGTGTGAATCGGACACATGCACGCTGCTACGCAGGGGTCGTCGAACGTTCCGAAAAAAGCACGCGGGCCGGGTCTTATTGAAGAGAAACAACGGCACATTTCGCGACGAGAAAATCGTTGCTGCTAATTACATTTGCCAACGCGATGTGCGAAAATACCTCGTTAACGGTGCCTTCCGCGTTCGTAAATTCGGACGAGACGTGACACGCGGAGTGAGCTGGATTCTGCCGAGAAAGAAACGTGCAAAAACCGAATCGTGCGAGGCGGAGAATTGCTCCGTTCGTGTTGTGAGGATGAGAGAGGTTTGAATACACGCGTGTACGTGTGACAAGCCACACTGATTTAGTCTGACGAACGATTTTCTACGGTCTTTGACCTTGTCTTACGTATGCATGAATTGTTAAACATGCATACACTAAATGCAAACTGAAAGAAGCTGATACTGAAAGTAGCTTCGAACACAAAGGGTTAGGAGACAATTGACTAGATGGGACGTCTCACAGCAGAAGCTGACATCATCCAAAGCGGACATTGTACGCATGCGACAATCGTCATCGTCATGTGCGCAGGAAAAAGTGGCGGCCTTACTGAAGAGAGCAACGGCGTACTCTCACCACTCGCGGAGAGAAAATCGTTCGCGCTAAGTACTCACGTCGGCACTCTGCGCAGGAATGTCTTTCCAACCTGCGGCACCCTTATTACGCGCACCCACCAAAAACCTGCATTCTCTCAAATTATTTCACGCCAGCCTGTTTAGAGCCGTTTTCCCGCACGCACCGTTAATCACACCTACCTTTACATCCAACTAATTCAAAGAAAAGATTATCGCGACACCCATCACTAGTATGACTTCACGAATTAATATTTATGTTTTTATTTCACGACACTTTTACGACCATTTCCTGCACTAACCGTTAATCACACTTTTGCCTTCACACCTAATTCAGAGGCAGTATTTTTGCGTCACCCATCACTGACATGATTTCATGAATTCATATTAATGTTTTCATTCCACGACACCTTCTTTACGATAATTTTTCCGCACGCACCGTTAATCACACTTCTGCCCTCACACCCACCTAGTTCATAAGCCGTATTTTTAGGACACCCATCACTGACATGATTTCATGAATTCATATTAATGTTTCCATTCCACGACACCTTCTTTACGATTATTTTTCCGCACGCACCGTTAACACGTTAAGCGCCACGCCGGGCCGTAGGTACTTATATTAGGGATTTATACGGGTGTCCACTTGTTCCTCCTTCTGCAGAAGTGTGTCTATCAATTTTTGACGGTACATTGTGATAGACATCTTCTGGCCCGTTGTTTCTTGGTGTATGAAAAAGGAATTTACAACAGCGGTGTTCAATAATAATTCAAAAGCCAATTTTCGATACCATTTCATACCATTTCACATTAATTTTTTTATGTATTATATTGTTTTCCTTAAACCATTGACCAAACAAACACGATGCCGCCTAAATTAAACGTTCAATCTTACAAGTACGAAAGGACAGACATATGCGCGATGATAATACGAACGAAAAGTCCGCCACCGGTCCGTGGAGACCGACGAGGGCCGAACGAAAACTCTAGCGCCGGTCCCTAGGGCCCGGCGTGCCGTTTAACGTGTTAATCACACTTTTCCCTCACACCCATCTAATTCATAGGCCGTATTTTTACAACACCCATCACTGACATCATTTCATGAATTCATATTAATGTTTTCATTCCACGACACCTTCTTTACGATAATTTTTTCGCACGCACCGTTAATCACACTTCTGTCCTCACACCCACCTAGTTCATAAGCCGTATTTTTAGGACACCCATCACTGACATGATTTCATGAATTCATATTAATGTGTTCATTCCACGACACCTTCTTTACGATTATTTTTCCACACGCACCGTTAACACGTTAAATGCCACGCCGGGCCGTAGGGACTTATATTAGGGATTTATACGGGTGTCCACTTGTTCCTCCTTCTGCAGAAGTGTGTCTATCAATTTCTGACAGTACATTGTGATAGACATCATCTGGCCGGTTGTTTCTTGGTGTATGAAAAAGGAATTTACAACAGCGGTGTTCAATACTAATTCAAAAGCCAATTTTCGATACCATTTCATACCATTTCACATTAATTTTTTTATGTATTATATTGTTTTCCTTAAACCATCGACCAAACAAACACGATGCCGCCTAAATTAAACGTTCAATCTTACAAGTACGAAAGGACAGACATATGCGCGATGATAATACGAACGAAAAGTCCGCCACCGGTCCGTGCAGACCGACGTCCCGAACGAAAACTCTAGCGCCGGTCCCTAGGGCCCGACGTGCCGTTTAACGTGTTAATCACACTTCTGCCCTCCCACCCATCTAATTCATAGGCCGTATTTTTACGACACCCATCACTGACATCATTTCATGAATTCATATTAATGTTTTCATTCCATGACACCTTCTTTACGATCATTTTTCCGCACGCACCGTTAATCACACTTCTGCCCTCACACCCATCTAATTCATACGCCGTATTTTTAGGACACCCATCACTGACATGATTTCATGAATTCATATTAATGTTTTCATTCCACGACACCTTCTTTACGATTATTTTTCCGCACGCACCGTTAACACGTTAGGCGCTACGCCGGGCCGTAGGGACTTATATTAGGGATTTATACGGGTGTCCACTTGTTCCTCCTTCTGCAGAAGTGTGTCTATCAATTTTTGACGGTACATTGTGATAGACATCTTCTGGCCCGTTGTTTCTTGGTGTATGAAAAAGGAATTTACAACAGCGGTGTTCAATAATAATTCAAAAGCCAATTTTCGATACTATTTCATACCATTTCACATTAATTTTTTTATGTATTATATTATATTGTTTTCCTTAAACCATTGACCAAACAAACACGATGTCGCCTAAATTAAACGTTCAATCTTACAAGTACGAAAGGACAGACATATGCGCGATGATAATACGAACGAAAAGTCCGCCACCGGTCCGTGCAGATCGACGGGGCCCGAACGAAAACTCTAGCGCCGGTCCCTAGGGCCCGGCGTGCCGTTTAACGTGTTAATCACATTTCTGCCCTCACACCCATCTAATTCATAGGCCGTATTTTTACGACACCCATCACTGACATCATTTCATGAATTCATATTAATGTTTTCATTCCACGACACCTTCTTTACGATCATTTTTCCGCACGCACCGTTAATCACACTTCTGCCCTCACACCCATCTAGTTCATAAGCCGTATTTTTAGGACACCCATCACTGACATGATTTCATGAATTCATATTAATGTTTTCATTCCACGACACCTTCTTTACGATTATTTTTCCGCACGCACCGTTAACACGTTAAGCGCCACGCCGGCCCGTAGGGACTTATATTAGCGATTTATACGGGTGTCCACTTGTTCCTCCTTCTGCAGAAGCGTGTCTATCAATTTTTGACGGTACATTGTGATAGACATCTTCTGGCCCGTTGTTTCTTGGTATATGAAAAAGGAATTTACAACAGGGGTGTTCAATAATAATTCAAAAACCAATTTTCGATACCATTTCATACCATTTCACATTAATTTTTTTATGTATTATAGTGTTTTCCTTAAACCATTGATCAAACAAACACGATGCCGCCTAAATTAAACGTTCAATCTTACAAGTACGGAAGGACAGACATATGCGCGATGATAATACGAACGAAAAGTCCTGCACCGGTCCGTGCAGACCGACGAGACCCGAACGAAAACTCTAGCGCCGGTCCCTAGGGCCCGGCGTGCCGTTTAACGTGTTAATCACACTTCTGCCCTCACACCCATCTAATTCATAGGCCGTATTTTTACGACACCCATCACTGACATCATTTCATGAATTCATATTAATGTTTTCATTCCACGACACCTTCTTTACGATCATTTTTCCGCACGCACCGTTAATCACACTTCTGCCCTCACACCCACCTAGTTCATAAGCCGTATTTTTAGGACACCCATCACTGACATGATTTCATGAATTCATATTAATGTTTTCATTCCACGACACCTTCTTTACGATTATTTTTCCGCACGCACCGTTAACACGTTAAGCGCCACGCCGGGCCGTAGGGACTTATATTAGGGATTTATACGGGTGTCCACTTGTTCCTCCTTCTGCAGAAGTGTGTCTATCAATTTTTGACGGTACATTGTGATAGACATCTTCTGGCCCGTTGCTTCTTGGTGTATGAAAAAGGAATTTACAACAGCGGTGTTCAATAATAATTCAAAAGCCAATTTTCGATACCATTTCACATTAATTTTTTTATGTATTATATTGTTTTCCTTAAACCATTGACCAAACAAACACGATGCCGCCTAAATTAAACGTTCAATCTTACAAGTACGAAAGGACACACATATGCGCGATGATAATACGAACGAAAAGTCCGGCACCGGTCCGTGCAGACCGACGAGGCCCGAACGAAAACTCTAGCGCCGGTCCCTGGGGCCCGGCGTGCCGTTTAACGTGTTAGTCACACTTCTGCCCTCACACCCATTTAATTCATAGGCCGTATTTTTACGACACCCATCACTGACATCATTTCATGAATTCATATTAATGTTTTCATTCCACGACACCTTCTTTACGATCATTTTTCTGCACGCACCGTTAATCACACTCGCATTTATGTATTTCAATCCATCACACATTAAAAAGTTAAAGGGATATTAAAATATTCCTTCATACCGCTGCCATTTACATTTATAAGGAACCATACATCTTTTTTTATAGATGCCGTCTGCCAATTCTTTTACTGGCGTTCGCGCGACCGTATTTCCGACAGCTTTGTCATCGTCATGCGTATAGAATGATCTTCCGCACACGTTTAGATAATGCAGTGAGAAAGAGGAGAGTACGAAACGTATGTGCGGAGCTTCATAAAACCGTCGGCCCGTGTAAATCGAGGGTAGTTTCGTGCAAAAGAACTCGTAAAGTCAAACTTCCGTGCTCGAATGGAATTGGTGCGCTGAATAATATATGCAGAGCAGCCGGGAGAGGCTGCTCGTTCCGAAGTTAAGTAATGGTCGAACGTCTCGCATATTTCCTCCATTTCGCCGCACAGGAGCGCTTCGCGAACGGGAACAATTAGCCAGCAAGTTAATTATGTAGCAAACAAATCGAGTCATTTCGAGAGAGCCAGCCTGCCGAACCTTTATTGTTCCGCAAATGGTAACGCCGGAGAAAGAGAAAGTCTAGTCTTATAGACGGTACAGTCGAAGTGGATAGGCAATTTAGGTGAGGTCTTCGAATAATAGATTTGAGTACGTTAATTGACCGGTGAACTCGAAACAAATTTACAGTATCGTGCACAATCTGTGTACAACGCCAATAATTGTCCAATGAGCCAGCACTCGTCATTAGGTCACCACTAAAAAAGTATGAAACTAGCAAACTATGTCAAGAAAAATAGACACTATGCGTGCGGCAAGTCGGTTGTCGTACTATATTTTAACACTTTGACTGCCATGATGGTCACCGGTGACCACCGCAAAACATTTTACTGAAGATTCAAAATATTCCCAATGAGTAGCAATTATTATTTTATGAATGCAATTGTTGTTAGAATAGTGATACGATCCTTTGGTTTTAATACCTGCACATTTATTCGCATTTTGCATAATTCAATTGAACGCTGCAGTATTTCATAGCATCGCCGTTCTAATATAGTAAAATACTCTCGGCAGTCAAAGTGTTAAAGATGACGTCGATGAACAACCAAGATGTTGCATTCTCAGAATAAATAAGGCGGCATTGCATGAAATTAGGAATTGAGGCAAAAATGTCAATGCCGAATAAGTGGAGCATACTTTCGACGTCGTGCGCGTTCGTGTTAGCGGAATTTAAAAGAACAATTATGACATTTCTTCATTGCGACCGTCTTGTACGGACGGAAGAAAGTCCGACAGTGAACGTGGGAGGGTAATGATCGTTGGCGCATCGTAAATTACCGCTTAAGATTTGTGGCTCGTGAAATTGCGGGTTCAAGGATACGCGAAGGTTGTATGAATTAAAACGAGGTCGACATGTAATCTTCAGGAGTGATATGCTAAAATCATCCGTTCTTCCAAGTATACACCCTACATATATTATGTGTCTAATATATATATATACAATACATGCATTATACATCTTCTATTGCATAAGAATTTTAATTGACTTAAATGGCATGTAACTTCGAATCTGTGCCATTCTATGTATCATCAATAATATACGTAAAGCGATATTAAATATTACTGGGTATAACATACTCATATATCTATAAATATATTTATAAATATATAAGATAGATGACGTGGCACGAATTTGAAATGACATGCCTTTTGATCCACTTAAAATTCTTGGGCGACGCATATCACAGGATACACAAGCGTTTACTATACAGATGTCGCGTGTATGCGGAACAACAATGGACTTTTATAATACGTGCCGTCATATACGAGATTACACATCCGCTACCTGCACCTTATCTTCGGGACAATGTACGCACGACGTAAGCAATCAATTTTATCTGCTTTCGCTGGTAGTAAAGATAGGGACCCACAGCTCAATAGTTCATTCCGGTGAATCGAAGCAGCGATGTAAGACGTTCCGTGAAAAGCGTGTCTACGATGTCGCGCATCTTTAGATATATCAAACGTGTATCCAAGGTAGCTAAGTGACAACAGAAAATATTGATTCCTAATTTCTGAACCTTAAGTATACAAATTACTTGGTTCGAGTCTGTGGTCAGTGTCATCTGAAGAATATTGTGCCGCTTCGTTCACAGATCAAGTGTACGTGTCGATTCATAAGCACACCGCGATGTAACCTTATCTGGCAACGTGTTGAAAATTTAAACGGGGCACCGCGCATTTTCCGCAGCCTTCGGTTACAAAACAAATTGCATCCGCGTCGATGTAACGGTAACCGCGCGCAACGTAAATTACAATTCCGATTCCACCGCACCCGGCGCTCGGCAAAAACTTTAATTCGAACTCTGCCCATTTTAATCCGACGTCGTGCGCCGCAATTGAACTCCGCAAACTTTTGTCCCGTAGAATAAAATTGCGCAACCGCGATTGCGATTTTTCGAACGACCGAACGCATTCGGTGCATGCGACTGCCGTTTGCACACTCTCTCGAGCGTCGTCGCTGTGCAATAGCTGCTCTATCGTCGGTGCCAAGAGCATCCTTGACTCCGATGTACGCGCACCGTCGAACCTGATTTTTCAATCTTCCTGGCAAATCGACAGGAAACGCGATTCTCCGTCCAGATTGATGCTCCCCGCCAGGGAATCCATCTTACATCCCCGTTTCGACACGCGACCGTGACACGTCATTTAACCCTCGAGATGCTCCGTCGACCGACTCAGGCTCCGACATCATGTATTTGTGTAGATGAAGACCTTCCCGGTTGCCCAATTGCATGCTGTGTACTTGCAGACGAAAGCAATTTGAAGACCAGACGCGTCAAGTGTCTTCATTGAAGATGCGTTACCCTGTTTGTTACGTGAGGACATGGTTTTATTATTGGCGCATACGTAACGTGAGCTTTTACGGTTCTCCTTAAAAACGGGACATTTAAAATCAACGTAGATGAACGAAGTGCATACGATTAAACGTAATTTGCGGCCAACTGCCGATCAAGTGTAGGTAAATGCCTTATTACATTTTTGGTAGTACCCAAATGTACCCAGATTCTTTAATTTGAAGGGGACATGACCATTGTGTTGTAACGCCGGCTTAATTTTTCGATTTTTTTTTTATTCTTTTGAAAGATTTTAAATAACTTAACCTCGTATTCGTCAATCATATTTCCTCTTCATTTTATCAATCGGCGGGCAAACGAAAAAACATATTCATACATTTAATGTTAATAGTCGTAAATTAATAATTAAGTATTTATGTTTAAGCACGTTCTACCACAGGCTGCACGTTGTTTATTTAAAATAACACTCCCGCAATGAGGCTACCAGGAAGTTGAATTGTGTCGTGTAGCATAATTACAGTAGCACGGAATGACTGACTAAATCGCGTGCCGCAAATTTAATGTTCATCGATCCGGCGTATTTATAGAAACGTCTTTCCAAAAGTAGAACAGCAGACTGCCCGTCGCAAGGCGGTACCGCGTTTCTTTGCCGCAAATAATTGTTCCGTTCGGGCACATCAGATTTCATTTATTTCGAGAATTTTATATTTTTCCGCATTATGTACTAGGTTGCTCAATAAGTTTTGTCGTTCGATAAAAAAAACACAAAGTTATGGTTCAAAATACACTTTATTATTCATCAGTATAATCTCCCTGAACATTAATGCACTTGCTCCAACGATTCTCCAATCTGTGGATCCCATCCCTGAAGTGAGATTCCGGAAGGTCTGCAAAATACGCTTCAACAGCCGTTATGACCTCTTCACTTGACGAAAAACGCTTGCCACGCATACATTTTTTGAGTTCTGGAAACAAATGGAAGTCGCTGGGGGCGAAATCTGGTGAATACGGCGGATGCTCCAACAATTCGAACTTTAATTCATGGATTTTAACCATTGTCAAAATGCTCTTGTGACACGGTGCGTTGTCCTGATGAAAAAGGATTTTTTTCTTCTGCAAACCGGGTCTTTTTTCACGAATTTTTTCCTTCAACTGGTTCAAAAGGTTGCAATAATATTCAGAATTAATTGTTTTACCAGTTTGCAAGTAATTCACAAATAAAATTCCTTTCGCATCCCAAAAAACTGATGCCAGAACCTTCTGGCCGATTTCTGGACACGAACTCGTTTCGAAGCCGAACAATCAGGTTCACACCACTCTTTAGCCTCTTGTTTTGATTTAGGATCATGGTGATAGACCCAAGTCTCATCCATAGTGATGAATCGACGCACAAAATCCACTTTATCCTTTTTAAAACGCTCCAAATGTTGTTGAGAAAGTCGCATTCGAATGTGTTTTTGTTCAATTGTTAGCGAATGCGGCACCCATTGCGCACACAGCTTTTTAAAACTCAAAATTTCATTTAAAATATGACTCACACTGCCTAATGAGATGTGTAGAGCCTCTACTAAATCCCTCTCAGTCAATCGACGATCTTCCAAAACCATATCCTGTACTTTGGCTACGATTTCTGGTGTTGATGCGCTTTTTGGACGTCCTTCACGTGGATCGTCTTCAAGGCTTGTACGACCACGTTTAAATTCAGCAACCCATCTTTCTACTGTTCTAATTGAAGGTGAACGTTCATTATACACTATTAACATTCGTTCGTGAATTTCTCTTGGTGCTACACCTTCCAAAAATAAGAATTTTATCACTGCACGATATATCAATTTTTGTTAATTGTCGAAAATATATATACACGGCGACACTAAATGGCTCGTAAACAAAGAATGAATTGACTGATTGAAATGAACCTTCACATACGTTGATAAGAAGAGTGAACCAACAAAACAAAAACAAATTTGCTAGTAGCAACGCCCTCAACAAAACAAAACAAAACTTATTGAACAACCTGGTATGTTGTGTATGTTGTTCTTTCGAATGTCGACGCACTGGCACGTTGACTGGTTGGCAAAGGAACGATATGGGATTGACCATTAGACGCATCGAATGGTTGCATGTCGCCGTATGCGCTTTTATTCTGTTATATGCGGTGTGCGTTTTCATGTACGGGCACATTTATGTGTACGTCGTGTGCGCAAAGTGATAGTACGCGGCGACCTATTGTGTACCTTTCACGGCGCTAGGTCATCACGATTCTCACGCTCCCTTTACGACATTTAACTTGACGCTACTGACAGTGAGTCCGAGATATCACGCTTCGCATCAGGAACAGCGGATTGTGAATGAAAAAAGCGACGTGATCTCTTATAGTCGCGTGTACGAATTGTCGTTATACATAAATTATAATTTTACGAAGACTGTTATCATAGTTAATTACACTATGTACCACGAATGTAGTGATTTACTGTACAGTCTTCTTACATAAATTGACGCACCGTTTTGCGTTCATTGATCGATGATTATTTATAAACTCACAGAGTTACGCATCGTATGAAGAAATCCATTAACCACAAAATTCAATAAGCTTTTCCTGTCTTTTTGACATTTTCTTCCTGAAATTGCGTTAACATATTATTAATGCTTTGAATTCGATACCGATTGAATTGCGGTCATTATCTGGCTTGGAAAAACTACTTTTGCGAAATAAGTGCAGTTGACTCTTGTGTCAAACTTCTACGTATATACGTGCACAGCAAATATCTACAATTTCTTAGTTCTCCTCTTAAACTTTTTTTATCATGGTACTAATGTTTTGAATTCGATACCAACCGATCTGCGGTCTTTATCCAACATAGAAAAATTACTTTCGCAAACTAACTATAGTCGACTTTTTGTGTCAAGTTTCTACACACGTAACATGCATAACAAATTTTCTATGTCACTCATCTAAAGTGACTCTGCACACCGTATCGATGCTACGAAAAGCATACGAACGACATGCTTCAGTAGTTCGTACCTACCCGCAGAACTCGCAATTGAAACTCGTGACGGCATCGCAGCTTGCGGAAAGATTTTTGCATGGCGCGAATTGGGTTAGCCGTTGTGCTTCCGGTTCCGGCCGCGGTGAAAGTCCACGTGCTCTTACGAGTATCTCCGAGGAAGCTGTTCTCGAAGCACGACGCTGTGCGATGACGGGAACAGCATCCTTTATCGCGGTGCTTCCTTCCCGCATTAATTTGTCTCCGTCACGTCTTACTCCCGACGGATTTAACCCTTTCAGTCCTGAATAGCACCGGTCCAAGTGTTGGCATCGTAACACTTTTTCGCTAGTGTCAACTCTGATGATTGATTATATAAAATGCATATGGGCTGTAATTGTAATGCTTTGGTTACGCCAAATGAAACAAAGCAAGGTAGTTGTTTTTGAACATAAATGATATAATTGCATATATCCAAATTTTGTGTTAATAATGAAAACATCAATAAATTATATATAGTAGTGCCACAGTATTATGCTGTACCACTGCAGCAATCAAAATTTGCGATTGCTCGCTATTAACTTTTGCCATATTAATGCATAATATGATATGTGATCATAGTCCCCACCGATAACTTTCGCTGGACACATGTTTACATATTCTGCGCTACAACGCTGGTTCAAATAATGCATTCTGCTATAGGACGACTATGCTCATCCAAATAATTTTTCAGATTTAATATTTTGAGATTTTACATGCCTTCACGGCGTGGAACAACAAATGTGCTTCATAGCCCGCAACTCGTTTATACCACCATAGACTTGTAAGATCGACGGTCCACTGTTGCCCTAAGCGTTTTATTTCCAAGCGGAAGCGAGAGAAGAGATCCGTGCGGATTTGAGTGGTATTAAAAATAGAACGGGGCGCATTATCTCGAGTAGAGCTGAAGACGCGAAGAAAGTGGCATGATGGAGCCATCGCGCGACTCCATTGCGGTACGATGAATGGGGTTACCAGTGCGTAAAAAATGTATCTCGCGACTCGTACCCTGCAGCGCTCGCGGCGTGTCTGTTTATTACGGTACACGCCGTTGTAACGTTTTCAGTGAAATTGATGCGCAAGTCGGTGAGATCCACGGCGGACGCTAATTAGGGGAGGGCGGACTAACAGTGTGGGTCATTAATTTTTTTCAAGCTTTGCATAGACCTTCTTTATCCGAAAATATTGGACACGTCCTTTGTCGAAAATGGCATGGCCAAGCGTATGAGTACAAATATGATTTTTTTACTTCTTGCAATATTTTTCTTGTTGCGTATTCTCGTCTATTATTATTTAACACGTTGACTGCCAGGCGTATTTTGCTACGTTAGAGCCGCGATGCGTTGAAATAATGTAGAGTATGATTAAATCGTGCAAAATTAAAGTGACGCAGAGTTGTTAGAAGCCAAAGTATTGAAGCACCGTTCCAATATCAATGGTTTTTATAAGGTTGCAAATGGGCTTCATGGTGAATTTTTTGGATGTTTAACCCTTTCGCTACTACGGGCGACTATAGTCGCCCTCCACGATACGCTACTTATGTACTATTTATATTATGACTATAGTCGCCCGACCACAATCCATCTTGGCACATTTATCATGGACCTCTTATTCCGTATGTTGCTTTTTTTCTGTTAGAAAGCATAGCATTGTTGCATGTATCTATTCCCAATCAGCCGTAACCTTTCGTCAGAAATGTTCTTTTCCTAAAAAATTCACAATCGTGACATTTTTAAGAGTGAGCATAAAGTCAAATTGTGGAAAAGACCGCCGTAGCGAAAGGGTTAATAAAACCTTTTGCGCCGGTCACCCGTGACCACAGTGGCAGTCAACGTGTTAAACATGGTGTTTTGTGAAACAAAGAGATACGTATATGTTCATTTTCAATTTCAAATGCATTCGGATAATCTTGACTTTTCACGTTTTTTTTCTCAAACACGGGAGAGTGTAGTCATTTTCATCAAAGAACGTATCCTACATTTTCAGCTGCATGTCTGCACAAAAGTTGAAAAAAACTTTCTGGTCTGCCTGTTCATTCAGCCGTTTCTTCGGGTCTCGATAACGGAGTCTTTTGCGCTTCGATCGTCGCGTCGAAAAATCGTACTCACACGCGTAGCGTTTACGGTCTAATTAGCCGTGATATTCGTCGTGCACGTCTCTCATGCTCCGAGAGACTCGTTGCCCGTGGGATCCGCCTCTTCGTGCATATAAGCTTCGGGCCGATCGTGTTCCAAGGAATGCAGTCACGCTGTTTACTCTTACTTCGGTGAAAACGTCCGATCCGTAACACTCTCGCAGGAAACCGCGATGTTTGATTTCTCGGCGTCGCGCTCGTTTTTCCGCGCACGAAAAATTCGATTCATCGACGTCACGCTCCTCCTTTCATTCGCGCAACTGCCGCACGCGTTTCCTTTGCGCGCGACGCATTATCAGACACTGTGATCTACGTACGTAAGCAGCGACCGATTACGTGCTGATGCCAAATATAATTTTAGAGGTGCGCAGAAATGACGGTGCGTAGGCGGGCATGAATTAATAGGCGCCATTAGCTGGCCTAGTGAGTCGGATAAGTGCGAATCGCGTAACTGGTACGACGACCCGTCTGTCCTATTCGGCCAAAGAATAGGCAGTTGGGTGATGCATCATTTACCAAGAGGGACGTCTGAGATCTTTTCGACGACGTATGATAACGATCGACAATCGATGGCGCGGCGGTCCGAAGGTCGATGCTAATCGTAAATGCCGTTGATGTTTGTCGGGAGACTCGTTCTGCCGAGACGGACGCTCCTATGCGCGAAGGTGATGCTAAATATACGCTTTATGGTCTTATTGTTTGACGAGCGAGGACGTAGAAGAGGGCCGCGCCGCGATGGATAGAGAAATCGATGTGTCGCGCGAACATCGGACTCGGGAGGAAAATGTGGCAGTGTTCTGGGTGGGAAAATAAGTTACGCAGAATGGATAATGTCGGACGGGGATACAGTACGCAACTTCGATGATGTTGGTTTCGCAAGGAACGTAATAGGAGTTGTATAACCTCTGCAAGTAGGATACTTGTGTAATATTTTTATATTTCCAACGGTGTAATAGAAACACGAAATGTAATTTTACTCGTGAAACTCGGAACCGTCGAATTGGCGAATTTAGTGTTAAAGACATTTAATTGTGTTGGTACTGGTTTATTTGCAATAGTGCTATATACATATATATATATACGTACATTTAATTGTACTTACCCTGTTTATGTACTGTAGGCCGTAGTTAAATTGATCTTTGGAGAAACAGAGACGACCTCTTGTTAACGCAGCCGACGTCTTTTTTGCGGCCTTTCATACGGCCTTGCATTGCAATCCATGTGGACATAGTAAATGTAGGAGGACTTTTACCGCGGCGGTTAAACGTAATGGAGTGGGTTTACGAGTAGCCTGGGTATATAGAATTAAGATTCAATTTGCCGTACCTGGATCGTGTTACGGGCCCATTCGTTTCTATTTAACTTAACCAATTTCAAACAACGTACGGAAAATTTATCGTGCACAGATTATGACATGCCGACTACAATATGTGGTATCTATTCTAAATATACAGATTTCATATTGTATGTAAATGACGTTGTGACATGTCTATTAAAAATGCCACGTTATAATCATATACCATCGGATACACCTATGCAGTAACGCCTAGCTCGATTCAATCAGACTCTAAATAGCTACGAACATCTAACAACGCCTTGTCAACAGCCAACGATAAGATAACAAACTATACGGTTACTAATTCTCTAGAAATAGTATCCTGCAGTCTAATGTATCCACTCGAATATTGCTGCCAATCATTAAATCCCAAAGCACTTCTAACCGCTAACCAACCTAATCAGAAAAACTGCATTATATCGATTCAACGTTACATAATTTCTCTCATTTAAAGTGACCGTGAACATTCAACGTGATAAATGTGAAGAACAATAAACCTCTCCACCAAAAGAAAGCATTCTCGACTTGCATACAATTTTGGCCGTGTTGTACCTACAAGATACATATTTTGTAAGCATTCAACGTTGCGTAGCTGGAGGTCGTACAACAAAAGACTGTCAAGTCCACCAGTCGTGATTTATTCATACGGTGAGAAAGACCAAAAAAAGGCATACTCCACTTTCATAAAGAAATTTTGACCGATATATAGTCACGAACTATATATTTTGTAAGCGTTCAACGCTGCGTAGCAGAAGGCCGTACAGGAAAAGACCTCCAAGAGTAAGAATAGAGACGCCTCGTATGGTGGCAAACCCCAAAAAAAGCACACTCCACTTTCATAAAGAAATTTTGACCGCTATCTAGTTGCAAACTATATATTTTGTACACGTTCAACGCTACACAGTACCAGAATGCACAGGAAAAGACTAGTGGTAGCTAATTCATTTGGTGGCGAACACCAGAAGAAGACATACTCCAATTGCACATAAAAATTCTGATCGCTACATAGCCACATGGCATATATTTTGTAAGCATTTAACTTTGAGTACTGGGAGACCGTACTGAAAAAGATAATGAGTTCCATGCGCAAACACAGCATCCACAGCGGACGTTGTACGGAAAGGCAACTCCTTCCCCCGATTTTCAAATATTTGGCCTACTGCCAGGCCTGCTGCTTCATCACGGGAAGGCACGGCGAGTCGCGCTGTCGGAATATATATTAATGGACAAACCTCATCAACGGTCCGTTAAAGACACGCTTAACGACGCCCTGCCCTGTCTCTTGCCGTGCCGGGTTAGGTCACGCTTGTCCTACGCTTTAGCAGCCCATAAATCGTTGCGACTACGAACCGATGCGCAACGACGACGGATCGTGCCCACTCCAAGAAATTGCGCACTCGATAATTGGATGTACAAAAACACAGCTCGGTACATTGTCGCCTTTCCGTGAGCATTTATACGTTTCCGGAAGTGCAGGAGGTCGCGCCAAGTGGTTTTCACGATGTACCATTATGTTCTTGCTTCCGTTACTGTCATTTAATACTGCCAGTTTCAACCCTTTTGCTGCGAGCAAATGTCTATGCGAAAATTTCTTCTGTCCCTGTCAATACCTATGCGAGGTCTTGAAGTCTATGCGAAAACTGCCATGAGCCGATGCATGCACGAACCGAAGTGTGCAGGTGATATTGTATTCGTTCGATCATTCACTCACAATTCATATAACAAAAAACATATGAGCCGTTTATTTTGAAAGTGGCCGAACTCCGTTTTTCAATATTTTCCGGTTACCATGGCTACATGTACAAATTCATGTTATTTATCAGTAAATGTTATTTATCTCGATTTGAAGATAAATGGTGTTAGGCCACTTTCAAAATAAACGACTCATATTTTGTGGCCATTTAACAATTAAAATCTTTATATATTTCAACAATTATCTAGGAAACACAAAGTGTGAATTACGGCACTTGTTGCGTGTCATTCTCAGCGGCGAGATTAATTGCGAAATTTACAGGATTTGACAAATTGTCCGGTTTCCTTGGCATCCGAGGTTGGGCCCCTGGGAACAGCACGTGTTCTGAGGTATCTAGGCGTGAGATTGTCCGTCAGGGGTTTCGCGTATTTCTCAGGTGCATATCTTACGACTAGAAAACCGATCGTACGGCTTAGCTTGGATGCCGTCGTCAGTAATTGGACGCGCGAATCCGGCGCAAGCCGACAGTTTAATGGAGCGATTTTCTTATGTTTAGCCTGTCAAGCAAGAAGGCATCAGCGTTTGTTTGTTTCTTATATTTTAGCGAAAGCGCGAGGAAAGCCTGTCTAATTCCAACTTTTCCTTTTGCGAGAAAACCGATCGTACGGCTTAGCTTGGATGCCGTCGTCAGTAATTGGACGCGCGAATCCGGCGCAAGCCGACAGTTTAATGGAGCGTGCGAAGCGACGAAATTTCTTATGTTTAGCCTGTCAAGCATCGATGCTAATTTTGATCTTATTTCTTTCCGCTGTGTGGCTAGGTACTTTCACTGGCATTCCTGTAAATTGCTTTTATATTATACCTTGTACACCGCGGGAGGGGGGGGGGGGTATTAATTGAAACCAAATGAGTATGTGCAGAGCTGTTCGGAATGTTCGAAAATGCAGTACCCAAAATGAATAACCCCTTGTCTTCAAAGTTCCAAATTTTTACCATAACTTAACGTGTTCATCTATTTTTTAAATAGATACACAAAGTTTATTCATTATGCGTCTTTCAGTTTTTTTCCGATAGACGTTAGGAACATTTAATATCCATTCCCGAATATCACTGCGTACTTTCTTACGCATTCGAGTTCCTGTCCTCTTCACTAGTTGATACGTGGTCAAATCCGTTTGCCGGAAATAGTTCAAATTATCCCGATTCCAATCGCGTACAATTGACCACGAACTTCGATTTCCACTCAAATTCCACTTTTGCGCGTACATGTTAGGAACACGAAATATCACTTCGTACTTTCTTATGGCTTCCGATTACTGTCTTCCTCACTAGCTGACAGATGGAAAACCCCTTTTATATCATATATAATATGAAGTGTAGTTTCCACTCAAACTTCAGTTTTGCCCATAAATGTTACGAATATTTAATATCCATTCCAGAATATCACTCTGTACTTCCTTTCGTTACTATTAACGATCCATCCCTTCCGATTAATGTCCTTGTCTCTAGCTGATATACAGAAAACTCCTTTTTCCCGAAAATAGTTTCAATTATCCCGATTCCAATCACCTACAATTGAACAGAAACTTCGATTTCCACTCAAATTCTACTTTTGCGCGTAAATGTTAGGAACACGAAATATCACTTCGTACTTTCTTACGGCTTCCGATTACTGTCTTCCTCACTAGCTGACAGATGGAAAACCCCTTTTATATCATATATAATATGAACCGCAGTTTCCACTCAAACCTCAGTTTTGCGCATAAATGTTACGAATATTTAATATCCATTCCAGAATATCACTCTGTACTTCCTTTCGTTACTATTAACGATTTCCATCCCTTCCGATTAATGTCCTTGTCTCTATCTGATACACAGAAAACCCCTTTTTCCCTAAAATAGTTTCAATTATCTCGATTCCAATCACCTACAATTGAACAGAAACTTCGATTTCCACTCAAATTCTACTTTTGCGCGTAGATGTTAGGAACATGAAATATCACTTCGTACTTTCTTATGGCTTCCGATTACTGTCTTCCTCACTAACTGACCGATGGAAAACCCCTTTTATATCATATATAATATGAACCGCAGTTTCCACTCAAACCTCAGTTTTGCGCATAAATGTTACGAATATCTAATATCCATTCCAGAATATCACTCTGTACTTCCTTTCGTTACTATTAACGATTCACATCCCTTCCGATTAATGTCCTTGTCTTCAGCTGATACACAGAAAACCCCTTTTTCCCGAAAATAGTTTCAATTATCCCGATTCCAATCACCTACAATTGAACAGAAACTTCGATTTCCACTCAAATTCTACTTTTGCGCGTACATGTTAGGAACACGAAATATCACATCGTACTTTCTTATGGCTTCCGATTACTGTCTTCCTCACTAACTGACAGATGGAAAACCCCTTTTATATCAAATATAATATGAACCGCAGTTTCCACTCAAAGTTCAGTTTTGCGCATAAATGTTACGAATATTTAATATCCATTCCAGAATATCACTCTGTACTTCCTTTCGTTACTATTAACGATTCCCATCCCTTCCGATTAATGTCTTTGTCTCTAGCTGATACACAGAAAACCCGTTTTTCCCGAAAATAGTTTCAATTATCCCGATTCCAATCACCTACAATTGAACAGAAACTTCGGTTTTCACTGAAACTCCAGTTTTGCGCGCATCGTCCCTCTTTATCTCCGTTGATTATCTTCGCGACCGCAAGCTCGTCGTGCACTCCGCATTAGTTGATCGGCCCATAAAGAGAAAATGGAAGTTCCGGGCCCTTTGCCAATCTCCCGACACCGCAATCTCCGAAGAGTCCGTTAATATCCGACCTCCGTAAAAATGTTGCTATGCTTGCGGCTAGCTTAATATCGAGCTTTATTGATTTCACGTCTTTCGACATGTCCGACCGAAGCCCTATCTTGGTTCCCTCTTGGCTCTCCCTAACACGCAACCCTTTCGTCTTACGGTTTACGGCCGACAGAAACGACAAAGATTTCCGAGCAACATCGAGCAAACCTCATTGTCCTTTCGATCGCGACCGACTCGTCATCGCCTCGAGCTAACCTTGACTTCTCGTCTTCCACTCAACTTTTTCAAGCCACGTTTTCGGTGAAATTACGAAACAGCTTTTTGCCCGTCTCCAGTGACCGCCAGGTACTGCGCAGAACTGGAAAGAAGACTCCTGGCAGACAGACAGGTCGCATTGGTCAGTATTCAGGTGAGACGTCTTGTAATAACGGCGAATTATCGGTGGCGTCAAATGTTAGAACATCGTCATTTATAAATGTAGTTGCGGTACATTCTTTAGCGATAGAACATGTCCCCCATAAATACGCATAACCTTACTACTCTTCTACGTGTGTGACTTTTACGTTTCGGAGTATCGAAGGGACCCTGTTCTAAGGATGCAAAGTGTAATAGAAGCGAAACATTTACACCCTACTTCTACGTTAAACCATGCAAGAGCTGTAATGTAGTGATACGGAGGTATCATTAGCCAGTTTTGTTCTCCTCAGAGGCTGTTGTCTCTTGTCCCTCTACCATCGCCGACTTCTTTTCAACTCTGTACACTACAAGTACATACTATACGCCCGCGGCGATACGATCACGTTCGCCGATGCACGAAATTACAAATCAGTCGAACAACACGCTGTCACTGCTGAGCGAGCGGGAAAAGTGTAGAGTTCGAAGACGGGCTGATCGATTCCCTCGACGTCGGCATCGGGAAACATCTATGGAATCCAGCCTCTACCGTGTCATTCTTCGCTATCTTCCCGCGGGTCTAGCGGCTCGCCAAACGTTTTCTCACGTGCCAGCGGATGCATGGCCGATTCGAGAATCGAGGCGTGGATTCGTCTGGTATCGCGGCGGGGATGATGACATGGGCGACCTGGCTGTCTTGAAACGGAGTGGGGTATAAGGGCTGCGGGATCGACAGTCGAACAATCTTGACGCAGTTACGTTCTGTACATGCCGCGTGCATTACTATCTTCCGTTCGGCCGGGATACCGTTATTCATCGGTCGTTCGCTCTGTGCACCGGCAGCCGCGGAATTCGCGTAGGTCTCGATCTCCCACGATCGGGACACATGCTGACTCTTACTTTCGCTCGCGACGACCTGCGAGCACGATACAGTGGCCGCCGCCGATGCTGTCGATTCCAGGTGTCCACACTTTAACAGTAGATTTTGCGGAGACGTATTTAGGTATGCGACGTAATTTGTTTATTGCCTGACGCGTTTCGTTTTGATTGGCGCGTAATTTGCTTATTAACACGTCGACTGCCATGATGGTCACCGGTGACCGACGCAAGAAATTTTTCTGAAGATTCAAAATATTCGCGGTGGGTAGCAATTATTATTTTACAAATGCAGTTGTTATTAGAATAGTAATGGGATCCTTTGGTCTTCAATACCTGCAGATTATTTACATTTTGCATAATTCAGTCGAACGCTGTATTATTTTATAACATCGCTGTTCTAATATAGTAAAATGCGCTTGGCAGTCAACGAATTAACACTTTGACTGCCATGGTGGTCATCGGTGACCGACGCAAAAGGTCTCACGAAAAATTCAAAGAATACCCAATCGGTCGCATTTATAATTTTGAAAATGCAATTAATATTAAATAGTGATTCAATTCTTTGGTCTCCGATACCTTCGCATTATTTTCATTTTCCACAATTCAATCATATTCTGTATTACTTCATCCCGTTGCGGTTTTAATATAGCAAAATACGCGTGGCAGTCAACGTGTTAACACGTGGTGGTCACCGGTGACCGGCGCAAAAGATTTTACTAAAAATGCAAAAAATTCGCAATGAAGCCTATGTACAATCTTGTAAAGACCATTCATATAGGAATGGTACTTCAATACTTCGGCTTTCATCAACTCTGCGGTACCTTCATTTTGCACGATTTAATCACACTTTGCAGTATTTCAACGCATCGCGGTTCTAATGTAGCAAAATATGCGCGGCAACCAACGTGTTAAATGAGATAAGTCAGCATGTACCGGGGCCGCTGGTGGTTCGTTTGTAGGAATCTGAAACAATATACGTCTGTGACAAATCTGTTTTTTAAAAAAGAAAATAGGTACAATTGACAACACTACTTTGGTTCTTTGCTAAAGAAACGCTATCACTTTTTAATGCATTATACCGTTTTATACTCTGCGTGGTCTTTGCAATTATACTAAAGAAGCACTATATTAAACTCTTCTATACTAAGCGCTAGGCAAGACATTCCTCACCGCGGCACGTTGTAATGTGACGTATGGTTTTAATATTTCGCGCTCACAGTTATAGCCCTTCGAAAAGTATTGGTCGGCGCTCCGCGTCGTAGCACAGATTCGCGTACAATAATACCCGGTCATAAACTTGTGATATTGGATCTACGGAGGAGACAGCTACTCGAGGATGGGATTTACAGCATTCATGCCGAGCACTCTACGTACATCAGCGCTCGGCAAACGATCGATCGTACTCCTCGCGGATGTTCCTGAAGTCCGATTTGTCATGTCTTACGGGCGAATTCGCGCCGGTCATCTGCGCTTTCACGAACGGCATTCGCTCAGTTGAATGAATGCCGCTGAAGGTCGGGAGATTTATCGGATGTTGGACTTTCATTGGTACACCGTAAAACCAGCTTCGCGATTATATGTTTAAACGTCATTGAAGCGTGTTTGATTCTCTCATTGACAGTTTAAAGCGCATGTTATCGATTGCTGCGAATTCATGAAGATACATTTTAATATGGTACACGTTACGGTGTAATGTCAATGATTGGTTGTTTTGACACTAATGTGCCTAGATACCAGTTGTGGCGGTATGGTGTTATGGGGGTTTATGAGTATAAATGTTGATATCGCACACAATAAGGTATAATGTCAGAGATGTCAAGTTGTTTGGACTATGGTGCGCTTGGATACCAGTTGTGACGCGAGAGCGTAACACACGCTGCATGTATAATGCGCTTTTATAAAATTTTAATGATGTGTGGGGGATTAGCTACTGCATATTGAAGATGTTGCAATGCTTTCCGGCGGGTTCGGGCTAATGAGAATCTCTTCTGCCATTCTGTCGTCTTTCAGGCAATTGCACACATACGCAACAGTTTTGTTTCGCGCTTTGTATAATATAGACACGATGCAATGAGCAGAGCGTACTAAGTTCCAATGAAATCGTCTCAATCCTTGAACGTTGAATTTAACGTATAATTGCAACATCTTTATAAAGTTATAGAAACCATTTATCAACGAAGTAAATGAATCACACACAGGTGTTGTTAATAACGTTGTTTCGTAATTCGATCATATACTGACAGCTACACGGAAATGGAAAAGCATCAGTCGCTTCACAAAATCGTTCAGAAATGCGTGAGTCGATTTCAGCATCGATCTTTGTCGCGGTCGTAAGAAAAATAATAAGACGCGATAGCTTATCAGATCGAAGTATGACGACGACCGCGCGTAAAAGCATGATTCACGTCTTCATTCGAATTACTTTACTACCTAGGAAAGCGTGTCGACTCTTTATCGAAAAATCACGAAGGCCGCGAGACAGACTCACTGAACGAAAGGCGAACAGGAAGAGTGCAAAACGGCCCAAGGAACCCTGTTGCAAATCAACTTTTACATTTCCTTCTTTCACACGTTCTTCAATCTTCGAAATTCTGGTTTGGACACGCATTTATTGGACAGAACCATTTCTGACACAGGGCAAAACACATTTGATCATTCTAGCTCTTCTCACGGTTAAAATATATTTTTTCTTAACTGCAGTATTTTTTTTCAGTTAACGAATCAATAACAACTACGCGAGAAATCATTAAGATATACATCGATGTTTTGATCCTGAGCATTTACGACCCTCAGAAGACGAAAAGTCTAAAGACAAAAATCAAAATCCTCCCAAGTCTTTTAGAGTCTGCTATTTATTTATTCTATTTATTGTTTATATATACAAATTATTATAAATTATGAAGCTGCAAATAAATATAATTATATATATATATATATATATATATATATATTATATGTACTATTTTAGACTTGTCTTTAGATCATAAAATTAGTGTGTAGATCATGAACGAATCCTAATAACGGAAATTCCTGCCTTTTGTTTGCAGAAAATGAAGTGAGACAAAGGGGAGGGCTCCTTCAGGGATGAAATCCTGACGAGAGAGGAAGGAAATCCTGCCATCATGATGGAACCACCACTGACGAGCAAGGTCCTACGCGCTCCTAGCCTGAAAAGGGGTCAGGAGAACGTCAGGATTCAGGATAGGGTGAGTAAAGGCAAAATATCTCATTTCGGTCGTCCCTCGCATGCGCGCCAATAAAAGTGCATTGCGGCCTCGTTAGATATGCGCCCTTGACCCTCCCACGAGCGTATCCGTCAAACACATGCGAATGTTATATCGACCGTTTAATCAGATCTAGAAAAAAACTATGTTTAATGCCGGCGTGTATCGGTCCCCGATAAGTAAAATAGATTTAAGTTACACAAAAACTGAATACAAACTTTTTTAACGCTTCTTATATCAACGGACCAAAGTACCCGTTAGTTTGGGCGCCAACGGTAATCAAAGGGTTAAAAAACTGACGCCTGAAATTATTCGTTCCTTTGAAGAGGGCATACAACTAATGCTGAAACATCGGATAAGATAAAATTTGATCTCCCATTTCTAACATTTGAAATAACTTTAATTAACTTAGATCGGTGATTGGTATACGCCAACATTAAAAATCGGTTTTCCTACGTGTCCATCAAATAAACGCTTCGGATGATTTACCGATCTGCGGAAACGTTGTGCTTCAACCCAATTACAGAATAATTGTAGGCATGAGTAACCTTCTGTACGCGAACTATCTTATATGATTGAAGACGCATGGAAATTATCGTTCGCGACTGAGCACATTATGAATTATTGCGTAAAACGGTGACTTCTAGGGTGCAATTTTCACGGAGTCCGTTAGGCGAAATATTAGGTAGAGGATACCTTGACCGACATGTTCACCGCTGTATATCGTTTCGTACATACGTGGAAATAATAAATTTGATTCGCGATGGAAACTCGTGTGACTTGAACGACTGAGATTGTGATCGGAAACAGAACGCGTGTCTGTAACAATTCTCACGGAATGCTTGCGAAAACGTACGGAGGCGCTTGGCGGAGACTTAATAGAGCAATTTAGAAAATTAGACCCGATCGTGTTAGCGTAATGTAAAAATCAGCCTTTAACAAGCCGGCGTGTCTGACACGCACGTTTGATTCACGCATCAGGATTCTTTGCGCAAATTACCGAGTATAACTACCACGCATATCAATGTACGTGTCTATGTGTAATTTCCAACAGAATCTCTGTGTCTTTTCCCGCGTTTTTCGAATTACTTTTTTTCGCAGCTACCGCAAAAACTCGTTTAACACTGGATTGCCCGAGATTTCTTGTATACCTATATTGCCCAAAAACAGTCAAAATAACTGCATTGTGAAAAAATAACAAATATGTAAAGAAATTTGTTTAAAATTAATATTTAATATTTTTTATGTTATTTAAAGTTATATAACAGGTAACAGGTAACAGTAAATATTAACTGTACATATTGACTGTTTTCAATGAACTTAACCCATATTTCCGAAAGCAAGGCAAATTTATTTGATTGTAGGCGCCTACTACATTCGGTTCTTTTGTCAAAATGAATAAATCGTAGGATTTGCTTGAACTTTTCTCTGGCCATAGTTTTTCTATAAGATTCGGGACCCCACTTCGCTGACTATAAATAACTCAATTTAAAATTTGTTGCCTCGTAAGCTCCACGAGCATATAGAATCCCAATAAATGCACGTATTTTCGGTAATGATATTGTCCAACCGTTCCGCAAAATTCGGCGACATTCTTCTGTGCACTTTCTTATATGTTTGATAATATAGTTATCTATTATCGACGATAATGCACTGATAAGATTATCTGCCACAATGTTCCTTTTTGCGTAGCCTGTTGGCCCTTTCACACTCTTGAAAATACAAGCAGATGGTATCCTTCCAGGAATACCACCTTCGTCAATTTTTGTCCACACAGTACCATCAGCAGCTGTTTCGACCTCCTGAAACGTATTTTCAGTTTCTTCATCAGAATCTGAACTAGTTAGTACCCTACACCTTTTCCTGGGCGTATTGATGACACTTTCATTTTCATCATTGGTGATCGACTCTTCATCACTATCTTCAGCGTCAGATGTTTCACTTTGAATATAATCCGCTTCATCTTCAGATGATAGTTCACAATTTGTTGCATTTGATTCTATATCGGAGCACTCTTCACTTATGTTCGTTAGCTTTTCCAATAACTCATTTCTGTTCGACATTTTTTTCATAAAGTTAGGGCGCAAAAGAAATAAAATAAACAACTTGTTAGAACAACACTTTATAAAGATTCGAATAACTAGTACTACTTTAGCTTATTGAGCAACTGACACTTATCAAGTATACGCCCAAATCGACAATTTATCATGCATCATATTTCAATACAAAGCCGGACAGGTCATATAAGAAATTTACTCAATTCAATAAATAAAAATCTTTTGATTATTTAAAATTTACCAAGCAGTCAAAATGACTGCTTCTGGGCAATATAGGTATAACACATATATATATACGAAAATAAAGGAGGGCGGAAGTAACTACAATTATTCATAAACCCATTTATATGTTATAGAAAAAGTCACCAAATTCTAAGAAATTGTGTCATCAATTTCATAATTGTTTTTCTAATTGAAATTAAAAAACAGTCAAAATGACTGCCTTGGGCAATCTAGTGTTAACGTTGTATGTTCGGTACAAGATAGTCGACAACTTAATCGCGCACGTATGCGCTCGTACCAGGTGAGCACTGTTCATTTAGAGTTCGAACGTGCTGGCGAATACGTGAAAATGGTCATGTGGTTCAGTGGAAACGAACCCTCACGCGTTGTTTCGGACGTGTACAGTTCCGTTTCCTTGGTAAAAAGCTCTCTCTCTCACTTGATGTGCACGATCGACATAATGAATAAAAAGGGAACGAGCACTCGTCGGCACAAGAAAATCTTGTCTGGCAGGGCAAGAAGCGCAGTCGTTCGCGCGGAAATGATATCGATTTCCTTTGACAATTTTTTGCTGCTGTCTGCTTCTCGCGCAATTGAACTCCGCGCGTTCCTTAGCTATACTGTGCACGTTTTCGAAACGAACGTTTAATGAAGGTATCGCAACTTGCGGTTTGCAAGAATGAATTTCTCTTGCCACGACGCGGATCGAGCGCGTTCGTAATTCAGCTTGGATATTCTACTGTTTCGGCTTACGTAAAAGTACTCGCATTCGTATATTAGATAAAAGTTGCATTCCAGCAGATTGTATTGCATAAAGTGGTACGTTTACTAGTGCGCTATATTTTAGTCACAGTTTGATCAGTTGGACAGTATAAAATAACGAAGTTTGGATCTAAGAGTGAACAAATCTAAGAAGTCCGTTCATGGTCAGCTGAAAATTTGCATCTGACACCGCAATTTTCGAATAAACTAGAAATCGGCGAGTTCATTCAGATATATTACTGACATTTTTGTCGCATTTTATTAACTTGGTCAAGCACATTGCCATATGCGTGTATCTTCAATTTCTTCAAGTTATAATTACTATCACCGTGAAAAGAAACCTGAAAATTCGATGGTAAATTGTCCACTACAGAATCAGATGCTCACTATCAACGGACCGCACCTCCGACACCCAGTACCCATCCTAAATCCGTGGCGTAAATCATGGATATTGGATATCGATATCGGAAATCCATTGCCACATATGTGTATATTTAGTTTCTTTAAATTGCAATTACTTCCACTACCAGAAAAACTGAAAATCCCATAATAAATTTTACACTAGAAAATTCTTTAATAAAAAAAAACGAAAATCTGATCATGTCACTGTCCTGACAATATTCCTCTTTATCATACATTTAAAAATATGGACATAACCATAAGAGAAATATCGGGTTTAAAAAGCTTAAAGCAACTTTCGTTACACAAATGGTCAGTACCCACCCTAAATCCGTGGCGTAAATCATGGATATTGGATATCGATATCGGAAATCGATTGCCACATATGTGTACATTTAGTTTCTTTAAATTGCAATTAGTTTCACTGCCAGAAACCTGAAAATTCCACGGTAAATTTTACACTAGAAAATTCTTCAACAAGAGAAACCAAAATCTGATCGTGTCACTGTCCTGACAATATTCCTCTTTATCATACATTTGCAAATATGGAAGGAAAGCGTCGGGTTTAAAAAGCCCAAAGCAACTTTCGTTACCCAAATGGTCAGTACCCATCCTAAATCATCCAAAAACAAGAAAGACCAAAATCTGATCGTGTCACCGTCCTGACAATATTCCTCTTTTTTCATACATTTGCAAATGTGGAAGAAAAGCGTCGGGTTTAAAAAGCCTAAAGCAACTTTCGTCACACAAATGGTCAGTACCCACCCTAAATCCGTGGCGTAAATCATGGATATTGGATATCGATATCAGAAATCCATTGCCACATATGTGTACATTTAGTTTCTTTAAATTGCAATTACTTTCACTACCAGAAAAACTGAAAATCCCATAATAAATTTTACACTAGAAAATTCTTTAATAAAAAAATACGAAAATCTGATCATGTCACTGTCCTGACAATATTCCTCTTTATCATACATTTAAAAATATGGACATAACCATAAGAGAAATATCGGGTTTAAAAAGCTTAAAGAAACTTTCGTTACACAAATGGTCAGTACCCACCCTAAATCCGTGGCGTAAATCATGGATATTGGATATCGATATCGGAAATCCATTGCCACATATGTGTATATTTAGTTTCTTTAAATTGCAATTACTTTCACTACCAGAAAAACTGAAAATTCCACGGTAAATTTTACACTAGAAAATTCTTCAACAAGAAAAACCAAAATCTGATCGTGTCACTGTCCTGACAATATTCCTCTTTTTTCATACATTTGCAAATGTGGAAGAAAAGCGTCGGGTTTAAAAAGCTTAAAGCAACTTTCGTTAACCAAATGGTCAGTACCCATCCTGAATCATCCAAAAACAAGAAAGACTAAAATCTGATCGTGTCACTGTCCTGACAATATTCCTCTTTATCATAAATTTGCAACTATGGAAGGAAAGCGTCGGGTTTAAAAAGCTTAAAGCAACTTTCGTCACACAAATGATCAGTACCCACCCTAAATCCGTGGCGTAAATCATGGATATTGGATATCGATATCAGAAATCCATTGCCACATATGTGTACATTTAGTTTCTTTAAATTGCAATTATTTTCACTGCCAGAAAAACTGAAAATTCCATAGTAAATTTTACCCTAGAAATTTCTTCATTAAGAAAAACGAAAATCTGATCGTGTCACTATCCTGACAATATTCCTCTTTATCATACATTTGCAAATATGGAAGGAAAGCGTCGGATTTAAAAAGCCTAAAGCAACTTTCGTTACCCAAATGGTCACTACCCATCCTAAATCATCCAAAAACAAGAAAGACCAAAATCTGATCGTGTCACTGTCCTGACAATATTCCTCTTTATCATACATTTGCAAATATGGAAGGAAAGCGTCGGGTTTAAAAAGCTTAAAGCAACTTTCGTCACACAAATGGTCAGTGCCCATCCTAAATCCGTGGCGTAAATCGCTGTCATTTAACAGCGAAACGTTTAAAATCAATACCCCAGGCCATTGAGTCCCCGGGCGTATCTGCGGACAACAAAAATGTTCCCGCCCCGTGGAGTCGCGATCGCGTTTGTCTTCGAACCGTCGTCCTTGTCCTCGTCCTCGTCCGGAGCGCGATAACTGTCCGATACGCGCCGGATGCGCTTAACGTTGCGACGCGCACGTTAGCTGCTCAGTATTGACGTCAGCAGCCGCCATCCTCCTTTTTCGACGCATCCTGCGCCTGTCGTCTCCCGTTTCGCGCTCTCCCAGGTATTTCGCGTGTGGGCAGACTCGGCACGCATTGTTGCGTCGACTCTCCCGGTGCACTTGCATCCTGCATTCCACCTTCGGCCACCTGGAGGTCTCTCCTTCCTTCGCTCATTCCTTCGCTCCTTCTCTCTAGCGCACTTTGTCACGCTAACGGACCTGTTTCTCCACCCCCCTTCGCTGTCTGCGTGTCGTGGAAAACGTCCGTTTCCATCGCTTTCGCTATCGTTGCCGTTGCTTGTCCACGGATCGGATTACATAGCACGCGCCTAGTGTGGGATGCCAGAGGGTCGGTTCGGAGGCTTAGGTGGATGTGTTCGAGATATTTAGGAGAATGTTGCGAAATTTGGGAAAAACGTGAATCGGGGGAAGTTGGTGCAAGGATTGGTGTGGACCGTTGGGGCTAATGGTTAAAATAGCAAACGGTGGAATTAATTGTGGCGGTGTTTGGTAAAGGAAGAATGGATCAGCAAATGGCTCGTATCGGGGGAAAAATAATTATTTAGTGGATATATGTTTGAGAAAGATATGCTGTAACAGCAGTGTGCGATGTTTTTCTCCTTAACACATTGCGGACGGATGACGAGATATCTCGTCATTGCTATTTCGTCGTTCGGGGCCATTGGCGAGATATATCGTCTTGCGTATTTCGTCATTCTGGGCCACTGAGGAGATCTATCGTCTTGCATATTCTGTCGTTCAAGGCAGATGACGAGATATCACACAGTTTTATTATTTTGACAGAATTAATTATTTGAAGCTCTGAAATATGGATAGCGACGAAACGATTACCAATATTACAGAAATATTTGTGGACAGTTTAACACTTTGACTGCCAAGCGTTTCATTGCTGATGTTAACTACTAACAAATCATCACCGCGATGCGATGAAAAAGTGTTAACACTGCGGATATTTTGTATGATTAAATCGTGCAAAATGAAGGTAACGCAGAGTTGTTAGAAGCCAAAGTATTGAAGCAACGTTCCAATATCAATTGCTTTTGCAAGATTGCAAATAAGCATCATGGTGAATTGTTTTGCATTTATAGGAAAATATCTTGCGCCGGTCACCGGTGACCACCGTGGCAGTCAACGTGTTAATCTTTTGTGGGTGACACAATATGAGCTTACGTTTAACACCTGGAATTTTGATAATGTATATACGTACTTCGGCTCTAACATTTGTTTTCGTCGAATGCATTTTTGTGTCTTCTGACTCAATCGGTGTTTTCGCCGGGCAGAAACGTCCGTTCATTGGATGCGGGTATGACTTGCGTTGCACGCACATGTGCCTCTCTTGTTCACAAAGGATTATGGATTCCGCGGCCAGGATTCGTTTGATAAGGTGTTAGCTCCCAAATAGATGTCAGCATTACGCCGACTATTTGGAAATGTTGAAGTTTGCATCAACGATCGGGTTGTTTTTTTAATTAAGCAGCTGGTTTGGTAATTGCGATTATTAGGGTGTTTCAATATTTCGGAGCCCTCTCGATGTTCTCTGGCATAGTAGTCTTATGAGAATGCCAGCATTTGAACCTTGTCAAAATTCATGATATGCCCAGTTTTTATGGTATGCTTCGTTTAGGATGATTGGGGAAACTAATCCAATCTGGTGTTCTTTAATCCGTGTACTGATTCTCCTCCCGGTTTCTCCACGGTAGTAAGTGATGTCTATTAAACGATAAGCGGTAGAGGGTTTTTGTGGAGTTGTGACTGTCTGAGGCTGGGGATTTTTGTTGGAATGATGAGGGTAGATTTGTCAGTAGGGTGTAGGCGGCGAGAGGGATTATTTCTCACAAAATGCGAAAGTCTGGTTAGTACGCGGGTAATCAGCATATAATATGCCAAGGTTGGGGTATTTTGTCGATTGCCATTCATATGCATTTTTATCAACATTTAAATCGATTTTTTCTCGCAAGTGCAGCAGCGCATCTAAACAAAGTTTTTTAACATTTGCACATTTAAAATAGGTTATTTTTTTCGAGAATGAAGCGATGTATGAAAAAAAAACCTGTCATGCTTACTTTTAGCCAAGATGGAAAGTTATTGGCAATTCTATCACAATTTTATCCACAACTTATGTATGCGCGAACGCCTCAATATGGCATAAATGTATTTCGCGCCTCGCTCGAGTATCGATGTCCCGCGGCGCGTTGAAATTCGAACCGATCGATCGCGCAACTTACAAGATCAGATGTTTTATCCATCGACGCCGCTGTCCCGATAGCGATACTGAGAAAGTTTTTCCTCGGAAGGCAAGCGATTGCGTGCCATGCCGTCGCGGAAGATTCTGATATTGAAAAGCAACCGCCGTAAGGTTCTCCTTTATCAAATTGATATAATAGGTAATTTGATGCATAAGTGAAATTATATCTTTGCTTGTGTTGCACAAGTCGTTATGCAGTAGATGCGAACCAAATACATAAGAGGCAAAGTTCATTGTTTTTTTTTTTCGATCTACTGCAGTTGGATGTTATAAATGACGGGGACGTGTTGTGTTAATTGAATTTGGACGCGCTTACATATTAAAGTTCGAAAATTCAAATAAATCTGTCGGTACAAACAAGTGGTCGCCGATAAAATGAAAGCTCTGTCTTGCCGACGATAGACATTCATTACGGATAATAGCGGGAGGCGCCCTCTTTGATATTGATGCTTCAGCTACAGACGAGTCGTAGAATAGGTCTGTTATTTAAAATAAATTTCATCACACAATTTTGAGACACTAGAAACCCATTATGATTTCCATATTCTATGCAATCTTATCGACTTAGTTTTTAAAGTAAATAATGATAAGACCACACGCATTTTATTTCCCTTATCTTCGTTGATGTGTTGGAAATTAATGCAGTAGACGGCATGTCGGAATGAATTTATAGCACACTATATAATTTGCTTATTTGTAGTTACTTCATTTTTCCTTCATTTTAAAATTATTTCCAACCATATCCTCCAAATTGTTATGAATTTTCACTTGTGGTTTTAATTTTTTTAAGTCTCTGCCGGCCCTCTTTCATTTCACACAGGGGAGCAAATCGAATGATTTACTTTCAGTTGGTGGTTGTTAAAAAACCTGTGTTTTTATTACGTTTCTCTCGATTTTTCAATCTATTTTTCGTCATATCTCGGGAATTATTTCGAATTTTTCAACGCGGTTGCATTTTTTCCAAGTCTCTTTGTTCCACTTTCCATCTGGCACAATTACAAATCGATCGGTAGAGTTTTAATTTTTGACCCGGTTTTCAGGCTCGTTTTTCACGATTTTTGTACACATTTTTGCCGATATCTCTGGAACTATTACGAATTTCGGGGTGCGCCTTGCATTTTTCTTAGTCATTTTGGACCCTCTTTGATATGTTAAAAGGGCGATAAAATCGGTGACCCATTACTTTTTCGCAAAAATGGCAACCTTAAAATTTTCTCGATTTCTTCAAGGTCCTGTCCCGTCTAAACTAGTGATCGAAACCTATAACTAATATAGGTTTTCTTAAAGCTCTTTGGACCTACTTTCGCATGGGACTATTCGCGATCAGTAATTTTGAAAAAAATTTTTTGCTCTTTCTTAAAATCGTCATATCTCGGAAACTATGAAGAGTTCAGCGGGCGGCAAGTGGTCTATCTTCAGGGCAAATTATCATCTATCGAACGGTATCGGTCCAAAAGAAAAAAAAAAATTTCAAATTTTTTGCACATTTTTGGCCATATATCAAAGATGTGAAAGTTCTTTTCCAGTAATTTTGATTATCTCTAGGCGCAACAGGGAAGTATGGCAATGTATATATTTATTTTACAACTGTATTACTGTATAACTGGCAAGAACATATTGTAAAGGTTTCATTGGAATCGAGATTTTTTCTATACTGCACCATAGAGAAATGTTAATGTCTGCGCTTACCCTGTTGTCTGAAAGCCTCTCATTATATCCTCGAAAGTTCGTGATCCGCGATAAAGGAAGTTCCACTCGAGACGTAACCACGAGCAACTTAACTTTGATTAACTTCGAGGCACGTGGAGCATCTCTTGACGCGTTGGTGCGCCCTAAGTGAGTTTACAGTCCCGTACATAACTGAGCGAGCACGAGCACTCTTCTGCCGCCGCGGGCCAAAAAAGTCGTTCCACACCCACGCGGGACCGAAAACGCGCAATTGTGTGCAAATTAATACGTGGGCAGGCAATTGCGAATTAGCCGTTACGGGCGGCACATCTGCCTTGCACTTTATCTTTACGAAGCACTTCGACCCAACCGTACTCAGTCATTTTTGAGAATTAATTCGAATTGCCCGCCGCGACTGTCATTGTCCGCTCGACTCATAAGGGAGTTCGTAACAGGATCCGTCCGTGAGATAAAACGTAGCTCGACAGTCGTGGGATGTTTGTCTTTAATTACACGAATTCAGGCGAAGCGTTTGCCGCTTTGTGCGACAACCGCAGCAACAGGCAAGGTGTCTGTCCAAATGATTTTATGCGCCATGCTAATTTTCTTTGGTGCGCACTGCCGTGTGTGCCCGTCAAACTCCAGAATTATGTCGCAACGGTTTTGAGGCTTATGCGCAATGCACTTGTACGTTTAGTGCGCGCGGTTGAACGTTAAAACTGCGCGTAGCGGTGCAAAAGACTGCTAAGTGCTCAATATTTACGGTACTAGTTACTAAAGTGCGTCAAGCCGAGCGTTCCGCGCAATTCGTTCTTGTCCGAGTGAGGTAACCGTATGGTAGGTAAATCAAGAAGTGGTTACCGCGGGGTATCGAGGGTTACTAACCTGTTACGTGGATCATATCAGGCACAACTTGGCCAATTCTATGATAAACCGACAAATCGGTTGCATTTAAATGTTTCATTACAGAACGTGCAAATATGCAAATTTTGCTGTATTTTTTTAATGAAATTATTCTAGTTCATTTATTTCTTTCCGAAGCTTCTGATTCCCAAAGTCTGCATGCCGCGTGCAACAATATTTATTCGGATAATGTCGTTCACTTATAATTTTTCCGTACATATGGTGTGAATAATGCGGAAGAGAAACATTTCATTGAATCACATTGTTGTTACAACACACAATAACCCCGGCATTTTGTTATTTTGATATGACACAACATATACTTATGGCTAAGGAAACTTGACAGGTATATATATTCAAATTCACTTTCCCCTTAGACTTGCAAATTTCAAATTTGATATGCCGTACACCTACACGTTTCTCCGGATATCGCATATTCGCGAAGACTTCATGAATCATCATACCAAAAAAAAAACATTTTTAGTGATGGTTTTGAACCTTGTTACTAATAGTAAGAAATGAGAAACCAACCCTTCTTCGGTTGAAAACAGGAATTCGATTGAGAATTTATATTTCTAAACTAAAGCAACACCTTTACGTTTTTGCGATCTTGCCGTAGAAAAATACTATACCCGCATATATGTATTGGATTAGATAGTGCAAGTTCTGGAGATTTTAAACAAAATATTTGATTTTTATAAAAATATGTATTTAATATAATCATTAACATTTAATGTGTTGCAATGAATGCCAAATGACTTTCTCGACTTGCTTAAATGTGGATTATTTTCCTTCGTAAAACATCATTATCGATCTTGGATGATGGCCAGTCGCACTCATCGTCCCGTTTTATATACGCGGCCATCTTTGACAAGTATTTACAATATCTTTTCCAAACACGCGCACATAAATTTTTACGCAACCGATGCGTGGCTTCCAAATTCATACAAAATGCGTGCATAAATGCGCATTTACTGACATATTTTTCATTAACACAAGTAAATGATGAACGGTAAAAAAAGCGTATATTATACAGCATATGAAAAAAAAACGTCCGAATGACTCACTAGCCAGAAGTTTTTTTTATTTACAAGAAAAATTACCTGCCTATTAAAAATACGAAAATAATGCGAAATATGTAGGAGATAGTGCAAAGAGATTGAACGGTCACTATTTTTAATATTATATATTGAAATTTTAAAAATTAGCATAAAATGCGACCGATTGGCTGATTTTTTTTAAAAACTAACTGTCCTATCGCGCTCGTCTTCACGTTTTATATGCGCGGCCCGCTATTCATTTCTTATCGGTCCTCGCCATGGCCCTCCGATGACCACTTTCATGCGCGCAACGCGCATCCCTACATATATCATTAACAACCCCGAAACACGAGATAATAATAAATAATAAAAATACCCAATCGCATTCGAGTTTGGAACCAACCAACGGCCTCTTGTCTAATTGCTTACGAAAGAATGATACACATCCTTACACACGTTGTCAATCGAATCCTGTCCGCTCGAGGCTCGAGGCGTTGATTTAATCTGAATCGCGGCCAATTTGACTGCGCAGCCAGCGAAGCGGATCTCAACCGGTGGTCGATCAAACTTGCCCGCGTCGCGGCACGATGCTCCCGTGTAAGATTGCGCGTGCATCGCACCTGGTGCATCCCGAAGGTGCAGTGCGTTGACCGGCGCCGACACACTTCGAGAGTGCGCGCACACGACCCCCCCTCGTGCTTTTACTTTTTATCGAAACGGCCAATGCCGTGGACGTTTCTGGCCTGCGTTACCAGGCAAGCGTATAACGTAACACACAGGACGCTGACGATGACGACGAACACCGACCACCAGCGACTTCCTGTTGGACGTAACGGTACGATGGGACACGTCGATTGTTGCGCACGGCCACTCACGGCCTAACGTGCAACGTCTGCAACCCTTGACATTTCGGCTTTTGGTGCGGTTGAAAGAATTGTTAACACTTTGACTGCCACGGTGGTCACCGGTGACCGGTGCAAAAGATTTTAGTAAGAATGCAAAAAATTCGCAATGGAGCCTATTTGCAATCTTGTAAAAGCAATTGATATTGGAACGGTGCTTTAATACTTTGGCTTCTGACAACTCTGCGTTACCTTCGTTTTGCGCTATTTAATCATACTCTGCAGTATTTCATTGCATCGCGATTCTGACGTAGCAAAATACTAAATGAAGCCTATTTGCAATCTTATAAAAGCAATTGATATTGAAACGGTGCTTTAATACTTTGGCTCCCACTCTACGTTACCTCATTTCGTACGATTTACCTTCATTTTCATCGCATCGATTTTAATGTAGCAAAATACGCTTGAGCAAAATACGCAAAAGATTTGACTAAGAATGCAAAAAATTCATCGCAATTTTGTAAAAGCAATTGATATTGGAACGATTTTCTGCATTACCTTCATTTTGCAATTTAATACGCTATTTCATCGCATCGCGGTTCTAAAAAAAATACGCGCTGACCGGCGCAAAGATTTTACTAAAAATGCAAAAAATTCGCAATGAAATATTTGCAATCTTGTAAAAGCAATTGATATTGGAATGGTAATACTTTGCATAACTCTCCTTCATTTTGCACGATTTAATCATAGCATTTCATTGATATTGTAACGTAGCAAAATACTAAATGAAGCCTATTTGCAATCTTATAAAAGCAATCCGTGCTTCAATACTTTGGCACAACTCTGCGTTATCTTCGTTTTGCACGATTTAATCGTACTCTGCGGTATTTCATCGCATCGCGGTTCTAACATAGCAAAATACGCGCTGGCCGGCGCAAAAGATTTTACTAAAAATGCAAAAAATTCGCAAAGAAGCCTATTTGTAATCTTGTAAAAGCAATTGATATTGGAATGGTGCTTCAATACTTTGGCTTCTGACAACTCTGCCTTACCTTCATTTTGCACGATTTAATCATACTCTGCAGTATTTCATTGCATCGCGATTGTAACGTAGCAAAATACTAAATGAAGCCTATTTGCAATCTTATAAAAGCAATTGATATTGAAACGGTGCTTTAATACTTTAGCTCCCACCAACTCTACGTTACCTTCATTTTGCACGATTTAGTCATACCCTGCAGTATTTCATCGCATCGCGATTTTAATGTAGCAAAATACGCTTGAGAAAAATACGCAAAAGATTTTACTAGAAATGCAAAAATGTCGCAATGAAACCTATTTGCAATCTTATAAAAGCAATTGATATTGGAACCGTGCTTCAATACTTTGGCTCCTGACAACTCTGCGTTACCTTCATTTTGCACGATTTAATCGTACTCTGCGGTATTTCATCGCATCGCGGTTCTAACACAGCAAAATACGCGCTGACCGGCGCAAAAGATTTTACTAAAAATGCAAAAAATTCGCAATGAAGCCTATTTGCATTCTTGTAAAAGCAATTGATATTGGAACCGTGCTTTAACACGTTGACTGCCAAGCGTATTTTACTATATTAGAACGGCGATGCTATGAAATACTACAGCGTCTGACTGAGTTATGCAAAATGTAAAGAATGTGCAGGTATTGAAGACCAAAGGATCGCATCACTATTCTAATAACAAGTGCATTTATAAAATAATAATTGCTACCCATTGCGAATATTTTGATCTTCAGTAAAATCTCTTGCGTCGCTCACCGGTGACCATCATGGCAGTCAAAGTGTTAATACTTTGGCTTCTGACAACTCTGCGTTACCTTCATTTTGCACGATTTAATCGTACTCTGCGGTATTTCATCGGATTGCAGTTCTAACATAGCAAAATACGCTTGGCAGGCAACGTGTTAACGACAAAAATTGGACGGGAGATGGTGTAGTTGGGCGTATAAGACGATTGCATGCGAAACAAGGAGAGGAACCGCGAGCGGTCAGTTGTATGCGAGTCTTCCGACAAATGTACGTTGTGCAAACGTATGACCCATTTTCTGACCATAACTAATGGATGATGTCTGTCAGAAATACATTCTACTTTCGAAAACAATTCGATGGCTCGATATCAGCGCAGCATTTCTGGAATTGCCGATACTACCGTTTTAGGCCAAAGTGACAGATGCACAAAAGATATTAACGTTGAAAACTGAGTTCGCAAACGGTATGACCAAATTGCATCGTGGCGAAAGCGTTAATACGACTTCTCGTCCGTAATGCGGTTTACAGACAATTCCAGACAATCCCAGGCGTTCTCGTAACCCAAGTTACGCTAAACTACGCGATTAATGTCGGCTGCATTGTCCTCCGTTGAATGCAGGTGCAGCTGAGATGACGGGTACGTTTGACGTAGGATCCACTATTCGAATGTATTCCCGTTCCGGAGATAGTTGTTTGTAATTTAGTCGGGGTCAAGACTAAAATAACTACGGTGAACTTTACTCTTCCGAAGCTCGCAAGTTCTCAGAAAATTATATATAAATAGAGTTGTGAATAAAAATATATTTTTATTAAAAGTATATTTTAGTAGAAATTACATTTTAACGTATGTTTTGTGTGAGAAACTGCTCTGTCTAAAAAATGTATGTCGTGGTGTTAACCATTCGCGGAGGGTACGAAGTAGTGGAGGGTGTTGATAGTAATTGTGAGAAGAATAATGTATGTTGTCTTACAGATGCTTTCTTTCGTCTATCTTTTTCGTTTGGTTGCAGCTCGGTATTGAGGCTCTTTATCTTGAGATATTTGTAAAGTTGTTTTATTCTAGAACAATAAATGTTCATTTAGTGTGTAAAACTATTGGTGGACTGCAATTATCATTAAAGTAGTAGATAGTAATCGCTAAAGAATGGCTATTGTATGTAAGGAAAGAAATTGTTCGAATTGGAACGGACAAACCATTCAGACCAGGATTTTGAAGGTTACAGAGCGCCTGACAGAAGGAAATGTAAAAGGTGCTTTGTGATGATTGTCGATTGTGTCGCGGTGGTTGTTCGCTCTTCCACTGAAATATTCGTTGCGGGTCACTATCGGTTTCGTTATCGTCTGTTCGGTTTAGTGCAGTCGGTCTAGCGTGCGCGCGACTAACATATGTGGTTTAATTAAGCTTTCTGGACCCTGTGCGCTCTGTCGATTACCTAAAATATAACGCACGTTGCGCCAGCGTAGCATTGCACGAACGAGTTTATATATATGTGTGTACATCGACGTGGTTGCGTTATTACAAGCGGTTCCTGCGGATATCGCGGTTTTATTTGATTTTACATTCATGCCGCGAGTAACTGTAAAGCGGGTCGTATTGATTGTTTCGCAGTCTCAGCCTCCGCGTCGTTTTTCTCCGATCGATTCTCGTGAGTAAATGCGCGCCTCGGGACATATTATGTGCGTGCGAAATTATAACCTTTGTCTGCACCGCGTGATAATCGCCTCTCACCGGATCGCTCGTCGCAGACGTAAAAATCGTTAGATCCTCCCGATGATTAGCTAAAACGTAAGGCCTGTAAGCGCAGCGGGATTCTGTCTAATGGAAACTGACGAGTTCAAGGAACTTTACACTACGTGTGATTCAGGATGACTGCTCTAGGATGGTCTATGCAAAAAGGACGAGGCTTTTCGTGCGGAACACGTGCGTCATAACAGCTTTATTCCTAATTAAAACGTCGCATGACGTTTTTTCCGTTTTTCCCTTCCACGGGTTTCATTAACCGGGCGTTGCAGTGTTCCGTGTAACGTTACCTAGCATGCATACGGCTAATATTCCCGGTACACTGTCCGGCTTGGATGGTGTCAGTGTTGTCCTGAATGATAATTCTCACTCGGCAAACAGACCACGTTAGGATATTCGGTGATATTTTTCAAATGTACGTGTGTGTTATAAGTATCGAATTTTAAGTGTGAAGCGTATAAACATTGTTCGATTTTCAGTGGTATAATACAATGTAGTAGTATGATACAATGCAATATATGCACATATTACAATAATAATTTGTGTGCCTAACAACGTGCTTCAATATTAACACGTTGACTGCCAAGTGTATTTTGCTATATTAGAACCGCGATGCGACGAAATACTGCATGCTATAAATAAATCGTGCAAAATAAAGGTAAGGCAGATTTGTTAGAAGCCAAAGTATTGAAGCACCGTCTTAATATCAATTGCTTTTACAAGATTACAAATAGGCTTCATTGTGGCTCGTTAAGTATGGTAAATATACAAATATTCTACTTATCACGTTATAACAAAAAGCAGTGACTGAAAACAGCAACGCTAACATCATTTAAATTACTGTTTGTACAGAGGAGTTAGCGGGGGGTTGATAAACCTTTTAGACGTTATTACATTGCAGGTTAACGACCAATCGGCTGCGTCATAGGCACACCTTTCGCTATCTTTCCCTACCCTTCCTTACCATTAGTCTTTCCCGTGTTTGGCGCGCCGCCTTTTATAACCCGCTCTCCTGTCATCAGTTTTAATAAAACTGCCCGTTAACATGCCACCGTGGCTTCCCTGAGCTTGCACGAGCTCCGCGATATTTATACTTCGATAATGTCACGTGTATTACCTCTGACGTGCAGCGTATCGCATAAAAATTATCTATTCAAAGATACATTTATTTTAAAGTGCCCCTCCTCAACACTTACGGAATTAAAAACAATTGTTCCGCAAATACATCGCAGCATTCGATTAATTCATGGTATATATAGTGCATATAGACTCGATTACATTTTAAAATAATTAGGGTGTGCGCATGTAAGCGGTATATCGAATAGAAATGATTATTATTATTTTCTAGGAACTCTTGCTATTCTTTATTAACACGTTGACTGCCAAGCGTATTTTGCTGTATTAGAACGGCGATGCTATGAAATACTACAGCGTTTGACTGAATTATGCAAAATGTAAATAATGTGCAGGTATTGGAAACCAAAGGATCGCACCACTATTCTAACAACAACTGCAGTTATAAAATAATTATTGCTACCCATTGTAAATATTTTCGATCTTCAGTAAAATCTCTTGCGCCGGTCACCGATGACCACCATGGCAGTCAAAGTGTTAACCGTTTGAGTCCCAAGTAGCGCGATCGCGCTGTTCAGATTTTATGTCGAGAAAACCCAGCACATTTCGAGCATTGTTGACAACTGAGGGTGCGTTACGTATTGTCGAAGTCGAACGCTCAGACTTACTGACGCAAGTAGATCACACAGCTCCTTTTAACGTAAATAGTACATTTTACAATAAGTAATATAGTATTATAATAATGCAGTAATACATTACAAAATAAAAATTTTTATTTGATTGTTATCTTCTCAATAATTTTTATCGTGCAAAACTTGAAATATTTATAAATTTACAGTACGCATAATCCCGATTGGGATTCATCGATGTGAAATAAACAAAGCGCTATCGCGTCGCTTGGTATTTCTTGACATAAAATAAAAGAAGCGCTATCGCGCTGCTTGGGTCTTTTCGAACTCATTTTGAGAAAGCGCGGTTGCGCTGTCTGGGATTCTTCGACAGTGTTTTTTCAATACCGTCTGGGACTCAAACGGTTAACACTCTGACTGCCATGATGGTCACCGGTGGCCGACGCAAGAGATTTTACTGAAGATTCAAAATATTCGCAATGGGTAGAAATTATTATTTTATAAATGCAGTTGTTGTTAGAATAGTGATGCGATCCTTTGGTCTCCAATACCTGCACATTATTTACATTTTGCATAATTCAGTCAAACGCTGCAGTATTTCATAGCATCGCCATTCTAATATAGTAAAATACGCTTGGCAGTCAACGTGTTAATGGAATGATAGAAATATATATCTAAATAAGTATCTCGTATACCTGCACATTCATCCCTAAATCTAGTGCTTAAAAGACTCGTCTTGGAAATATGTTACAGTATTTGTTTAATTTACGGTATATACGAAGCTTACAGTCTCGATTAAATGTTCGACGTAATAAATCCGTTGCTATTAAAAAAGAAACAAACCGCTTTCATTTACACGGTCAATCTAGCGAACACGTGCCTTCGAATGTCAGTTATCACAATATTCAATGTCTCGATCAACGTCCTGAAATTAGTTGCCCTCGACGTACAGCCACGTGCAGTTGCCGTACGTGTCTGAGAGACGTTAAAATGTCACGTTTCCGAAGTTCCATTCGCTCGTATGCCATGTTGGCTGCGACAAGGTCGAACAACGGTTAACCTGCAGTTCAACACGAACAATTTGTAATATCTCGCTCAATCGCTGCATCGTCCTCCTCGTTTTGGCGGACAGAAAAATGTGGCTGTTGGGTGTGCGCATATTACTGGCGCGATGGCAAACTCTTTGACATGCAATTCTCATTATCCGTTGCGACGTCTCTTGTGACAGACGACGCATGCACGTGACGTACGAGAATCGACAGGTGAATTAATTATCTAGACGGCTCGAGAGCGAGGCATGACGAATCTCAGACGCAGAACTTGTCTGCAATGCGTCGTTTAGTGATCTCGTTATTCCGTTGAAAATGTTGGTTCGGACATTTCCCACAAGATCGCGGATTTCTGAAACAAAATTACGAAACCGATTATTATTATTTTCTACTGATTTTGCTCATCTTGATTAATGGAATACCATGTTAGCGATGTTTTATCAAAATTTGTGTTTTTAGGACAACAAATAGATGTTTATTTGAATGAATTAAACAACAATACAAGATAAAATGCTTTGCGTGTGTCGAATAATATAAACAATTGAATCGCGTGTTCGGTTGCTCATCTTATTCGAACAACTAATTTATTCGAGAACCTTCCAAACACATGCTTTATTTCAATATTATTACACACACACACACACACACAACACAATCATTTTAATTCGATCGTAGAGGAATATCAAAGTAATAGCAATAATAATCGAACTAATTAGAAACACGACCGACAGGTTAAGCGAGTTGGTAACGACAGAATTTTGTTGTAATGCATGATACCATTACCGATTATTTTATAAATCGGATCACCAATAAATGACACCGAAAGATGTTCACGTATCGCAACCATTAGTTCAATAATTCGTTTCCGCCTCAGGCGTGCAATTTTCAAATTCTCTATGTTGTATATTTCCATATTTCTCCAGTTAACATCGTATACCTACATATTTCTTCCGAAGCTCATGGTTAAACACTGATGAGAGAATTATGTTACAAACGTCCACGACATGACGCTTTGAGAAACATGTTTAAGATGTTTGCACATCCGGTTTTTTTTATGGACACGTTTTTAAATACGTAATTCTATAGATAGACGTGAGTATCTTGATTCCACATTAAGATGGTGTAAGATGACAAGGTCCCCTGAAGGGTAATTGTTGCACGTGCTATTAACGTGTGCGTAGTTCAATATAAGTATCTTGTATAACGACTACACCTTCTGTGTTAGCAAGTGGTGAGCAGCGAATCAATCTGCTTGCGTACAAGGTACACCGCTGTCGATTCTTTTCAATTTGTCATAATTTGCACTTCTGTGGAGAATTTAGTCAAGTTCAATGAACGGTGAACTTCTTCGGTCGGTGAATTATTCAGTTTAAAGCAAACTAAACGAGGTGGGTAGGTAGTCGGTAATGTCAATTGACGTACAGTTGGTTCATTAACGATTCATACGAAGTAACGTTAGAAATGAACGTCTCGTCTGGAATTTTAATTCGAAGCTATCGAACATTCATTGTACGTCTCTCTTTATGAAATTATCATTATTTGATGTTTTAGCGTGACAGAGGCTTCGTGTGAAAAACACGATAACGTGATGCGTGCATTCAATATTGATAGTCACGGGCATGGCTATTAATCGGTCACCTCCCATAAGTTCTTATCTTCGTGTAATGATAGTAGATAGAATATCTTAGGGCAATATGCATTTAAAAGCAAACATTTGTCGTAATATTAATCATAGAAAATAAGGATGTGTGTATGTATATGCACAATGAAGGTACGATTTTGTTATCAGTGAATACCGGTCAATTATAATCAAAACGGAACTTAATTATTCAGAAGGTGGTAAATAAAGAAAAAATTAATCCGTCGCTTCTATGTGCGTGCCCTCTTCAAAATAATGGATTACTTTTAATTAAGCATTAGCATTAATGAAAAATAATATTACACATATTTGATGTATGTAATAAACATGCATGACCACTTTTAAATTTGATATGGCAATTATATAAATAATAATATTGGTATTGTATACCAATGTACAATAAATTTGGTAAATGCATTGTGCATATACCAAAGATATGGTAAAACGTATCCTTGTAGTTATATACCTGTTAAAATTTCAATCGATGAATAGCTGTAAGCATAGACAATATTTTTACCAGTATCTAGCCACAGACATATATTTCATCATCCATTTAGTATGTGCATAATGTACATGCTCTCAATTTTCAAGCCATACTTTTAAGAACTATAATTAACGAGCCTACGAATTAAGGCAGCTAGAGTCTATCTGCAAAAACAATCGGCATAGGTAACGAGTCGTGCTTTCAGTGCCGTGAAATCGATTAAGAAAAGCCTCTGCGATCGGTTCCATTGTATTCCACATATCGCATTGAAGTCACTTTCGTTCGTACCGGGAGAAGAATTTTTTGGGCGCACGTTATAATTATCTGAGCCGACGTGTGCGTTCCGCGAAGCGTGTAGGCAAAGTTGTACCCGATCTAACATCTCGATCTCGCTTTCAAAATCTCCTTTTCCACGTTCTGCCCGACATAAAGGTCCTGTTCATTAAGATGAAAATAGCGGCAGCGTCGGATATTGGTTCCCATCAGTAGTGGTTACCTTTTTGGTGCAGACGGTGGAATGAATGATCGTTCACCAGTGTCGACTTGACTCTAGCTTAGCAGATGCATATTCGATCGAGTTCGGTGCCGTTCTGAATATTTGAGAGGCGCGAGCCTGAGGCCCCCGAGTAACTTGATTTATTCATCTAATTATGCAGTTAAGACAGAATTGTCTAAGGGAAGAAGCATGTACCCGACACCAGTCGTCGTTTAGATATGCCATCTGGCAAATGTGGTCTTTCTTATGAAATTCTTTATTCTGTGACAAAACGCGTAAATGTACTAAAATCTGGAGCTTGTTCCTTTTATTATGATAGAATATATTCTGTGATGATATACCGGTCAATGAACAGAAGTTAACGAACAGTTGTAAAAATCGTAGCACGTTAGAAGAAAAGAGCAAGAATAGCAAACTGAACGAACACCCAAGCGTAAAGACCAAAATGAATAAAACCACTCCCGAACAGGGAACTTACGGTGTCAGAACACGCAGAGTAAATAGTTCTAATTCGCAGAACGATAAAAACAGCGCCAAATCTCGCACCTACAAAAAGCATCTGCTCACATGATACAATCAAGAAAAGGCAGTTTCATAATTTCGGCATAATTATCCTGACACCGGCAGCAGATGAATCGGCAGGTTTCGCTCAACTCATTCTGTGATGATATGCCGGTCAATGAACAGAACTCAACGAACACTTGTAAAAATAGTAGCATGTTAGAAGAAAAAAGTAAGAATAGCAAAGTGAGCGAAAACCCAAGCGTAAAGACCAAAATGAATAAAACCACTCCCGAACAGGGAACTTACGGTGTCAGAACACGCAGAGTAAATAGTTCTAATACTCAGAACGATAAAAACAGCGTAAAATCTCGCACCTACAAAAAGCATCTGCTCACATGATACAATCAAGAAAAGGCAGTTTCATAATTTCGGCATAATTATCCTGACACCGGCAGCAGATGAATCGGCAGGTTTCGCTCAACTCCTTCTGTGATGATATGCCGGTCAATGAACAAAACTCAACGAACACTTGTAAAAATAGTAGCACGTTAGAAGAAAAATGTAAGAATAGCAAAGTGAGCGAAAACCCAAGCGTAAAGACAAAAATTAATAAAACCACTCCCGAAGAGGGAACTTAACCCTCTATGGGCCCGCGTGACTTTGAGGTCACATATCGATAAATCGATATTTTATTAAATAGTTTAATTTTTTCTAATAGATGGCGTATACATCATGTTATATAATGTCTCCTTAGTAACCGATAACAGGCTTGATGCGATTATCACCTTCAACCTGAAATGTCAAAGTAAATGCTTTTGCAAGTTGTCTGCAAACAGAAGCCAAAGCAACCGCCTTGTGCAATTGTCATTATTTGTTCTTCTATCGGTGTTTGTTAAACAAAAAAGCGTATGTAATAACTTTTAGTTTGTATATCAATAATGTCTTATTTGTTTGCATTTAAACAATCATTTTATTACTATTTTCATGTGATATAGTTTTGTGACTTTCAAGACACAATGGGCTATAATTGTAGGGTTTGATATATTTGCGATAACGTTTGTGTTTTCTTTGCTTTTCCGTTTTATATATCAGAGGCCCAAAATATGGATACAAAATCATATAAAAATAGAAGAGGAATAGGAATAAGAAGCATTGGCAGTAATAAATCCGAAGATTCTTTATCAGATTCTGATTCTAACGAAGATCATCCAATAGTATTTGCCCGACAACGTATAAATATTATTGATAGCGACGATGAATTTAGTAGTAAAAAATCGTCAGATAAGGAAATGCAACGTATATCTATATTTAATGCCAAACGCCAACTGTTTTATGGAATTCCATACTTAAGCTCTTATACACACAAGTGCAAACGTTGTAAGCCGTTATTACTTCAAAGTTACAAAATGTATTCGTTATAATAAAATTGGTGAAACTGTTGAATTCATTGTTAATATGTATTTCGAGGTTGATATTTGTTGATTTCACGTTACATAGATTTTGTATAGCCACCAAAAAATATTCAGTCCATAGAGGGTTAAGGTGTCAGAACGCGCAGAGTAAATAGGTTCTAATTCGCAGAACGATAAAAACAGCGTAAAATCTCGCACCTACAAAAAGCATCTGGTCGCATGATACAATAAAGAAAAGGCAGTTTCATAATTTCGGCATAATTATCCTGACACCGGCAGACGATGAATCGGCAGGTTTCGCGCAACTCAAGCTTTAATTATTCCCGCGTCCCCGATGATTTCGCGTTTGCGCGGTGCTCACGTGTTTATGTCCCTGAGGAGCGACACGCCCGCGAGATTCCGTCGACTCGCAAACGGATTCTCCGCCTCGAACGAAATCGAAATCGTTCGGCAGAACGTGGGTGGTGTTTCGTATTCGGCGACCTTAACGATCGGGGACAAGTGAGAAGCCCACGTAATCATCCGACAGTGCTCTCCCAACGGTAATGGATGGGGCCGCGGCGTGCGCATAAGATTTCGACGAGAAAACAACTGCGCGATAAATTATTCATAATGCGTCCGGTAATAAGATCGAGACGTAACTGGGAAACAGGAGACTTGCGGTACCGCGACGTTGGAGTCGTAATTTCATTATGTGGTGTACCGCTAGAGTACTTTAATGAATCAAAATCGTTACTGGCACGGTCGCGTCATGAGATCACAGGGTTCTTACTTACCAATTATACAATGGTAATAAATGGACTCGAGAGCGTATGTTCTGCATGCACCTTCTGCTGCACTCGTACGTTGAGCATTTTTTCTTCAGTTTCAGCGGTAATGTCCTTGTAAGATTGCGAAGTAAGTAAATGCGTTTAACACTTTGGCTGCCGTGATGGTCACCGGTGACCGGCGCAAGAGATTTTACTGAAGATCCAAAATGTTCGCAATGGGCAGCGATAATTATTTTATAAATTCAGTTATTGTTAGAATAGTGATGCGATCCTTTGGTGTTCAGGTATCTGCACAGTATTTATATTTTTCATAATTCAGTCAAACGCTGTAGTATTTCATAGCGTTGCCGTTCTAATACAGCAAAATACGCATGGCAGTCAACGTGTTAAAGAAACGCGCGTGAAAAGCCAGAGCACGAAAATAAGGTACGGCGCCTTTTCATTAAACATTAAATTTACAGGGAAATATGTAAGTTTACGACGTCATCTGAAGAAATATTTTAGTATACGACACACAAAACTTGAAGATTAGGAAACCTGTGGAGAAAGTGAATCTTATACATGTACATAAATATATATTCGTATTACTCCACTGATAAAAGTCAGCAAAAGTTGCTAGGAAAACTTGCTCGTGAAATCCGTAGTCTGTCAAGCTGACGGATCCCGTAAATTTATTTTCAACGCGACACTTGCGCCTGGCACCAGACGACGCAAAATCTTCAAAAAATGCCGCGACACATGAAAAAGCCTTTTTTCCGAAAATGCTCGTCGTTCAACGAGGAAATTTGCAATCGAAGTTTGCAACAGCAGCGAAAAAAGTGCACCACTAACGGCGCGGCAAGTGGCAGGTAGGTTATAGTCGCCCAGCGTAGAGTGGGGATCATAGTAGGATGGCAGAAGTACGGGAACACCTCCAACTCAGTACAGAGTTGGACGTCCGCCGTCGCTCTTCTCTCACTGTATTCGCATACAGTCCCCGACTCGGTCTCTTCTATCAGCGTACATCGACGTATCACGAGTCCAACCTGCGCGACGCATGAATCTCAATCAGCGTAGTGCACTTTTTGCGCGCCGAATTACATCAGGATCGATGGAACGCTACTTCGCTGTGACAGAAACGAACGAAGAGTCTCTGCTTTGGTGCATTTTGCCGAAACGTAGTAAAGCTTGAGAAAAAGCTGCGCGACGCTCCAATCTCAGTTAACGCAGTGCACCTTTTGCGTGTCGAATTATATCAGGAAGCCAGATCGGCGGAACGTTACTTCGCTTTGATGAAAACGAACGAAAAGTATCTGCTTTGGTGCATTTTCCCGAAACATAGCAAAGCTTGAGAAAAAGCTGCGTGACGCTCCAATCTCAGTTAACGCAGTGAGCTTTTGCGCGTCGAATTATATCAGGAAGCCAGATCGGCGGAACGTTACTTCGCTTTGACGAAAACGAACGAAAAGTATCTGCTTTGGTGCATTTTGCCGAAACGTAGTAAAGCTTGAGAAAAAGCTGCGCGACGCTCCAATCTCAGTTAACGCAGTGAGCTTTTGCGCGTCGAATTATATCAGGAAGCTAGATCGGCGGAACGTTACATCGCTCTGACGAAAACGAACGAAGAGTCTCTGCTTTGGTGCATTTTGCCGAAACGTAGTAAAGCTTGAGAAAAAGCTGCGCGACGCTCCAATCTCACTTAACGCAGTGCACCTTTTGCGTGTCGAATTATATCAGGAAGCCAGATCGGCGGAACGTTACTTCGCTCTGACGAAAACGAACGAAGAGTCTCTGCTTTGGTGCATTTTGCCGAAACGTAGTAAAGCTTGAGAAAAAGCTGCGCGACGCTCCAATCTCAGTTAACGCAGTGCACCTTTTGCGTGTCGAATTATATCAGGAAGCCAGATCGGCGGAACGTTACTCCGCTCTGACGAAAACGAACGAAGAGTATCTGCTTTGGTGCATTTTGCCGAAACGTAGTAAAGCTTGAGAAAAAGCTGCGTGACGCTCCAATCTCAGTTAACGCAGTGAGCTTTTGCGTGTCGAATTATATCAGGAAGCCAGATCGGCGGAACGTTACTTCGCTTTGACGAAAACGAACGAAAAGTATCTGCTTTGGTGCATTTTCCCGAAACATAGCAAAGCTTGAGAAAAAGCTGCGTGACGCTCCAATCTCAGTTAACGCAGTGCACCTTTTGCGCGTCGAATTATATCAGGAAGCCAGATCGGCGGAACGTTACTTCGCTTTGACGAAAACGAACGAAAAGTATCTGCTTTGGTGCATTTTCCCGAAACATAGCAAAGCTTGAGAAAAAGCTGCGCGACGCTCCAATCTCAGTTAACGCAGTGAGGTTTTGCGCGTCGAATTATATCAGGAAGCTAGATCGGCGGAACGTTACTTCGCTTTGACGAAAACGAACGAAAAGTATCTGCTTTGATACACTTTATCGAAACGTAGTAAAGGTTGAGGAAATCCTGCGTGACGCTCCAATCTTAATCAGCGCAGTGCACTTTTGCGCGTTGATTTATACCAGTATTCCGAATCGACCTTCTTCGTTGTGACGAAATCGAACGCATCGATCGAAAGACTACGTTTGCTTCGTTGCATCTTATCGAAACGCAGTAAGCGCAGTGTACTTTTTGCGCGCTCCATTGTACTAGGATCTCCAATCGATGGAACGCCGCTTCGCTCTGAGGGAAACGATCGCAAACGCTCGATTCTCAATCCCGAATCTCAATTCCAGTCAGCATATTGGACTTTTTGCGCGTCGTATTACACCACGATCGCATACCAACCGAACGCTTCTTCGCTCTGACAGAAAAAACGCCACATATCCTTTGGTGCATCTAGTCGAGACACGCAGTAAGGACAGAGGAATTTCAACGCTTCATAAAAGGCCAGCCCTGCATCGTTTGGTAGACTGAAAAGGGGCAGATGGTGACAGAAAGAAGAGTCGACTCCCATCCGAAGTTCGAAATCGTGAACGCGCGTGCCCTCAGTCAGGGAGGATCGGCCGTCCTTCGACAGTTTGCTCGGGGCTGAAACGAAGGTCAACCGGGCAGGATCGATAAGCGATCTTTTCAGATATCCGCGAGGACGGATAATAGCCGTATGCAGATCGGCGCGTGAATGGATGCGCGTAAACTGTTGGCCGTCGCCGGTCGAGCGTGTATGTCATTCCGTGCCGGACGATGCATGGAGCGATCGTCGTAAGATGCAGGATGCACGCGAGGCGAACTGGTATAAGGCCGGCATTTAAACGCGACCCGATCGTAAGAAAGGGAGGAGGATACAAGGGGCAAGTTTTACTTGTCAGACGAGTGCGCGACGCGATATGAGAATTTGTCCGGCGACGAGATTACCGACCATCTGAACGTGGACTTTTCGAAAATACGTGTGGGCAAACGGTAGAAAAACTGTCGATATAAGTAACGGTCGCCCGGAATCATCGAGTGCTGCCGTGCTCGCGGAAGGATTCGTCAAAATAACTGCTTCAACGTGATAGACGGATTGAAGGTACGTCGCGAAAACACGCATGACGTTCTTACAACCGGGTCCGGAACTCTCCGAGAGCTGAAACGAGAAAATAACAACCCTGACGTATGAGAGATTTTGGACTTGCCCGCGGGCGTGCACAGTAGAACAATTCCGTCGAACGACGTACGTTTATTCTGCTGGCCACGAATTTCAAACGAACCAATTGGTGCGCCGACGAACAGAAAGGGATTTCGTGTTTGGACAAAGAGAAACAATGAAACAGTGCAGTCAGACGTAATATTGCGATCTCGTATGATTTTGACATCTTTCGCGGACGTCCGAAACTGATGATTAACCCTGGAAGCCTCCTGCCGAAATCTACGAGTCACGGCGGATGACGCTCCCGCCGTAATCGTTAAAGAATTCGTACAAGGAAACTCACTTTGACGCAGCACAGATTCCGGATTATCTCACGAACCTGGCATACTTCAAACAGCTAACCGGATTGCTGAACATCGACGCTGTCAAGCGAACAACAGCATATCGACTCTCTTTGTCTCCGGAAACGTGGTTCGCGTTGCGTGATATTTACGTAACTATCAACCAACTGCAAAAAGGCGACGATTCGTTTGTGAACTTGGATGCAAAAACGATAATCTGCGCGCGACGAGCTACTGATAGACGACCTTATGTAACTGTCTCGCGGGCAAGACAAGTTCCTGCGACTCTTCAAAGGGAGACGCCGATCGGCGATAGAAGATGTCAATCGTATATTGACAATGTGGAAAAGCGACATTGTCTGAAAAGCCGAGCAGACGTTTATTTCGGGAGAACTCCAGAACTGACGGGTTTTTTACGTCGATAGACAGTTGCCAGATTCTGCACATTTACGAAAATATGTGTGAAACTATATCGTACGTTTATGAAATTTAACCGCGATCGCAAACATTTTTGAAACCGTGATACGATAAAAGTATAGTTACCGAAGGGCTTAACACGTTGAACACTGTGTAACTCAAGTATAGGTGATCGACAAGTTATCACATATTTGGAAGACTTTTTAGTAGTAACGAAGGTATTTAATTGTAACAACGCACACAACTACGTATAAGTTCTTACAAGTACATATACGCAAAGCATATATATTGCAGTCGTTTGTAGTATTTTTCAAAACAATCTAAGCACACTTGTGGCGTTTCAGGGCAGTTGCGACAATAAGTTGCAGTATTTCACGTTTCCCCTAATTGATGGTCGATCCCTTCAACAACACGATAATTCCATAGTGTTCCCTAAATTTCGTGATTTCATTTTGTTCTAATGACTTCAATTTGCCTTCAAACATTTCGTAAACTTGCCTAAATTTCATAATTTCAATCCATTTTTTGACTTGCCTCCAACTTCTCCCAACCTCGTGAGGTCAATTTATCTTTGCATACCTTCAATTATCTAGAAAAGAAACAGCCACGATGGCAACTAGTGCCACGCCCGGAACTTCCTGAATTTCCGCTGAGCGATCAACGTGTTAAGCGCGCGCGTTCGAACCGTCCTTTAGTTTCGAGTGAAAGATCAAGGAAGCGCCGAGTGAAATGTGGGAACTTAAGGATACCCGGTGACCGACAAACTCGACACGCAACGCTGCAACGGCACTGTCAGAAGAGTGCGCCGCGAAGGAAAGCCGTGGAAGCGTATAGAGGCACAAGTGGGCGGACGATAAGAGAATCAGCGTGAAAAATGGCTCTAATAGCGCCGAGGAACAGCTCGCCCATTATACGCGACAAGGAGAGTATCCCAGCCTACGACGTACGTATATGCGCACGCACGCGTGTCTTTTTCTACTGTCACATTCTGTCCCCGCGCACTTGCCGACGCCTTTTGCAATTATCATGCGGCACCGAGCGTCGTCACCTTGCCGCAGGTGCGGCTCGTATATTGCTCGTGTCGAAAATAAGTGCGCGTTCGAAACGATCGGAGACAAAGTTCCGGCTGCGAGTCGGTAAATCATTGAGCAACGATGTGGATGAACGTAGAGAAACGTTAACACTTTGAATGCCATGATGGTCACCGGTGACCAGCGCAAGATATTTTGCTGAAGATCGAAAATATTCCAAATGGGCAGCAATAATTATTTTATAAATGCAGTTATTGTTAGAATAGTGATGCCATCCTTTGGTTTCCAATATGAGGTAGCAATTATTGTCTTATAAGTAGCAATGCAAGCAATTATTGTCTTACAGGTAGCAATGCAAGCAATTATTGTCTTATAAATGCAGTTGTTCTTAGAATAGTGATGCGATCCTTTGCTCTCCAATACCTGCACAGTATTTACATTTTACATAATTCAGTCAAGCGCTGTAGTATTTCATAGCATCGCCGTTCTAATACAGGAAAATGCGATCGGCAGTCAACGTGTTAACATTTTGACTGCCGTGATGGTCACCGGTGGCCGGCTCAAAAGATTTTACTGAAGATCCAAAATATTCGCGATGGGTACCAATAATTATTTTATAAATGCAGTTACTGTTAGAATAGTGATGCGATCCTTTGGTCTCCAATATGAGGTACCAATTATTGTCTTATGGGTACCATAATGGATAGCATTTATTATCTTATAAATGCAGTTGTTTTTAGAATAGTGATGCGATCCTTTGCTCTCCAATACCTGCACAGTATTTACATTTTACATAATTCAGTCAAGCGCTGTAGTATTTCATAGCATCGCCGTTCTAATACAGGAAAATGCGATCGGCAGTCAACGTGTTAACATTTTGACTGCCGTGATGGTCACCGGTGACCGGCTCAAAAGATTTTACTGAAGATCCAAAATATTCGCAATGGGTACCAATAATTATTTTATAAATGCAGTTACTGTTAGAATAGTGATGCGATCCTTTGGTCTCCAATATGAGGTACCAATTATTGTCTTATGGGTACCATAATGGATAGCACTTATTATCTTATAAATGCAGTTGTTTTTAGAATAGTGATGCGATCCTTTGCTCTTCAATACCTGCACAGTATTTACATTTTACATAATTCAGTCAAGCGCTGTAGTATTTCATAGCATCGCCGTTCTAATACAGAAAAATGCGATCGGCAGTCAACGTGTTAACATTTTGACTGCCGTGATGGTCATCGGTGACCGGCTCAAAAGATTTTACTGAAGATCCAAAATATTCGCGATGGGTACCAATAATTATTTTATAAATGCAGTTACTGTTAGAATAGTGATGCGATCCTTTGGTCTCCAATATGAGGTACCAATTATTGTCTTATGGGTACCATAATGGATAGCACTTATTATCTTATAAATGCAGTTGTTTTTAGAATAGTGATGCGATTCTTTGCTCTCCAATACCTGCACAGTATTTACATTTTACATAATTCAGTCAAGCGCTGTAGTATTTCATAGCATCGCCGTTCTAATACAGGAAAATGCGATCGGCAGTCAACGTGTTCACATTTTGACTGCCGTGATGGTCACCGGTGACCGGCTCAAAAGATTTTACTGAAGATCCAAAATATTCGCGATGGGTACCAATAATTATTTTATAAATGCAGTTACTGTTAGAATAGTGATGCGATCCTTTGGTCTCCAATATGAGGTACCAATTATTGTCTTATGGGTACCATAATGGATAGCACTTATTATCTTATAAATACAGTTGTTTTTAGAATAGTGATGCGATCCTTTGCTCTCCAATACCTGCACAGTATTTACATTTTGTATAATTCAGGCAAACGCGATAGTATTTCATAGCATCGCCGTTCTAATACAGGAAAATGCGATCGGCAGTCAACGCGTTAACATTTTGACTGCCATGATGGTCACCGGTGACCGGCTGAAAAGATTTTACTGAAGATCCAAAATATTCGCGATGGGTACCAATAATTATTTTATAAATGCAGTTACTGTTAGAATAGTGATGCGATCTTTTGGTCTCCAATATGAGGTACCAATTATTGTCTTATGGGCACCCTAATGGATAGCACTTATTATCTTATAAATGCAGTTGTTTTTAGAATAGTGATGCGATCCTTTGCTCTCCAATACCTGCACAGTATTTACATTTTACATAATTCAGTCAAGCGCTGTAGTATTTCATAGCATCGCCGTTCTAATACAGGAAAATGCGATCGGCAGTCAACGTGTTAACATTTTGACTGCCGTGATGGTCACCGGTGACCGGCTCAAAAGATTTTACTGAAGATCCAAAATATTTGCGATGGGTACCAATAATTATTTTATAAATGCAGTTACTGTTAGAATAGTGACGCGATCCTTTGGTCTCCAATATGAGGTACCAGTTATTGTCTTATGGGTACCATAATGGATAGCACTTATTATCTTATAAATGCAGTTGTTTTTAGAATAGTGATACGATCCTTTGCTCTCCAGTACCTGCACAGTATTTACATTTTGTATAATTCAGGCAAACGCGATAGTATTTCATAGCATCGCCGTTCTAATACAGGAAAATGCGATCGGCAGTCAACGCGTTAACATTTTGACTGCCATGATGGTCACCGGTGACCGGCTGAAAAGATTTTACTGAAGATCCAAAATATTCGCGATGGGTACCAATAATTATTTTATAAATGCAGTTACTGTTAGAATAGTGATGCGATCTTTTGGTCTCCAATATGAGGTACCAATTATTGTCTTATGGGAACCATAATGGATAGCACTTATTATCTTATAAATGCAGTTGTTTTTAGAATAGTGATGCGATCCTTTGCTCTCCAATACCTGCACAGTATTTACATTTTACATAATTCAGTCAAGCGCTGTAGTATTTCATAGCATCGCCGTTCTAATACAGGAAAATGCGATCGGCAGTCAACGTGTTAACATTTTGACTGCCGTGATGGTCACCGGTGACCGGCTCAAAAGATTTTACTGAAGATCCAAAATATTTGCGATGGGTACCAATAATTATTTTATAAATGCAGTTACTGTTAGAATAGTGACGCGATCCTTTGGTCTCCAATATGAGGTACCAGTTATTGTCTTATGGGTACCATAATGGATAGCACTTATTATCTTATAAATGCAGTTGTGTTTAGAATAGTGATGCGATCCTTTGCTCTCCAATACCTGCACAGTATTTACATTTTGTATAATTCAGGCAAACGCTATAGTATTTCATAGCATCGCCGTTCTAATACAGCAAAATACGTTCGACAGTCAACGTGTTAATGGCGGCTGTGAGTGGAGGGTCGGGACATTTCGAAGGGTCGCGTCGTAAACTGCCGTGCAATTGTTTTGATGCTGACGGTCCTCAGGGGGCGGACGCTTTTATTGTGGCGTTTGCGGATTGTTAAGAATGGGAGGGTAGGATCAAATTTATTGGCGAAGTGGCAACGATGCGAAGATAACGAATGGATCAAGAAAATGCATTTTTTAAGTCGATTTCCTCTCATTGCGCCTTTTACGCTATTCGCGTTTATATATCAATTTATTAGTTGAGAGGAAAATCATACTTTATGTGACGTGAAAAAATTGCCTTGTCGTTGGCTTGCGGTTTCACTGCTTACATTAAAGTATTAACGGGTTTCAAGTAATAAAACTGCGAACCTGGATACAATTTATTAGCAAGATACGACGAATATTAAGATAAACGAAATGCTTCGTTGAAGTGTACTAACTCGCAATTTTTGAACAAGCAATATTTTTATTTATAGTATACTTTAGGTTGACTGAGCACAAGTGTTCGGAAAAATAGGCTTACTTGTAGAACCTTAACACGGTCACATTGATACACTCACTCAGATTTTAAATCATACGACACAGTGCGATTCTATACAGACATTATACAGATTGAATAAATGTCTTCCGTGCGACGTGTTCCGTGTTTGAAGTATTCAGAAAGAAGTCATTAGTTACGTCAATTAGTTGCCAAGTATTGTGGAGAGAGACATATGGGAAAGCGTCGTTAGATGTTTTGTCTATTCTGATCTCAGTGAATAATAACTGATGCTGTGTTTATGTTAGACACATGTACAAGCAATGCCAGTCATTTTATAACGTAAATACGCTCACTCGACATCATCGGTTATATTGGCATTCGCGCGTAACACAGCGATTAGAAAATTTCCTTTAATGATATCTTTAACGAACATATTTCTTTATTGACAACTTGATTGCAAAATGAATATGGTTTGCTAACGTTAATAATTTTTGTGTTTAGAGTTCCATGGGCTTTCTTTTCAGGAGTACTATAGATGTTTCACAAGTTTCCTCTGGAAGATACTCATCTTCTGATTTGCTTTGTAGCGGAATATAGAATATTGTTTAGTATAATATGTATAATATATATGAAATAGACAGAAAATCTCGAGGTAACTTCTGAGGAAACCCATGGGCAGACTTCTTACAGGATAAAATAAAATACACTCAACTATAAAGAGACACAAAAATTATTAACATTTATTGACAGCAGCCGACACGCGTGAAAAGGCAAATTGGAAAAGAGCGAAATGCAATATCGTGGCAGGCGGAGAGCATCATTGATGTTTCGACGAATCGGTACGCGCGAAGGTAATGTATCATCGAATTTAATATGCCTCTCTAGTGTCAGAGGATTGACTGACGTCGCATATTTAACATCTGTCTCGTTACGATCATACTAATTTCACAGTATGCAGGAGAATGCTTAGGTCACAATCGAACCGACAACCGGATCGATCCTGTCGGAATACAAATACTCGTCGCGCTTTTCTGCATGCTAATTCGATTCGTGATGCAATTCGATCGAACACTCTGTCTCTATTTGTATAAATTTCCATCGCCATTCGCTGTCCCGTGAGCAATATTAGCAAACAATTGCTTCGTATTTTGACGGATCCGGTATATCTCAAATATCAGGCAAGTTGCAGAAACTATGTTCTGTTCTTACATTTGCTACAATGAAAATTTGCGTATCCGCTCGTTACTCATCTGACTGCATATTTCAAACGAAATTTCACCGGGCTACGTCGTGTAAGTCCATCTACAACTCTGCTTCTGTTTTTGAATAGCAAAGTTGCGCACGTTTCAGCTTCCTCGTTCAGTTCAAATTAGTGAGCTTAGTTCACGGCGGCATTATTTCTCGTGGCCGCAGTTGTAACAACAGTTACAAGTCTCCAGTGCGCCGTGGGGCCAACTCGAGGCTCGTCGAGAACAAGCCAAGATGTGCTGTGGTTCGCGATTGTGTTAGACTTTGCGGATCGGTTCATTCTAGAAGAACTGAAACTGTGTGTTCGTGCACCGGTTCAGAAATTTGGTTGAATCGTAATACCAAACGCTTTGCACGTACGTGCGTTCTACGTTACCCATAAATGCTTGATAGAATTTTATTGCGATAACTGTATATTTTATAATATAAATATGTAAAAAACTATAACCCAAATAACTACTCACGTAGAAACCCTTTGTGCGGTAAATATCTGAGCCGTTTATTTTGAAAGTAGCCTAACTCCATTTTTCAATATTTTCTGGTTACCATGGTTACATGTACAAATTCATGTTATTTATCAGTAAATGTTATTTATCTCGATTTGAAGATAAATGGAGTTAGGCCACTTTCAAAATAAACGGCTCATCTGTTTAAACTGGTGGATCATAGAGCGGTTCAACAACAGTAATACAGTGCTGTAGTATGGTATTTCTACGATGCACTTGTTGCACTAGACAGTATATTGATGCAAAATGTGCTTTATAAATTTTATCGGGCAAATGGAACATCTATAAATTTTATTTTATATGGCACATTTGTACACGTATGTTCAGCGTGATTTTCCGCTGTGCTTACGAAACCTTGAAACCAGATAATTACGCACGTAGAAAACGCTAATTACGATCGTAGAAACGCTTTGTGCAGTAAGCATCTGTTCAAACTAGTGGATCATAGTATGGTTGAAATATTCTAATACGATACCGTAGTACGGTATGTCCATAATACATTAGCTGCATTAAAGAAGACACTGATACAGAATCTACTTTATAAATTTTATTCTACACGGCTCATATCTGCACATACATTCACTATGATTTTCCGTTGTGATCACAAAACTTTTAACTCAGCTAATTACGCACGTAGAAACGCTTTGTGCATTAAGCGTCTATTTAAACTGATGGATCACAGTGCCGTTAAAATATTGTAAGACGATACCGTAGCACGGTAGTTCAATACTATACTTGCCGCACTAACAAGGTATTGATATAGGAACTACTTTATACATTTTATTCGATAATTCAAATATTTAGAAATTTTAATTTACACGATAGGTATATACATACACATTTAATATGGATTTCCACCGTATTCACAAAACTTTTAACCCAGTTAATTCCGCACGTAGAAACGCCTTGTGCAGTACGCTTCTGTTCAAACTAGTGGATCATAGTATGGTTGAAATATTCTAACACGATACCGTAGTACGGATGTCTATAATACATTAGCTGCGTTAAAGAAGACACTGATGCAGAATCTACTTTATAAATTTTATTCTACGCGGTTCATATCTGCACATACATTCACTATGATTTTCTGCTGTGATCACAAAACTTTTAACTCAGCTAATTACGCACGTAGAAACGCTTTGTGCAATAAGCGTCTATTTAAACTGATGGATCACAGTGCGGTTAAAATATTGTAAGACGATACCGTAGTACGGTATTTCCATACTATACTTGCCGCACTAACGAGATATTGATATAGGAACTACTTTATACATTTTATTCGATAATTCGAATATTTAGAAATTTTAATTTACACGATAGGTATATACATACACATTTAATGTGGATTTCCACCGTATTCACGAAACTTTTAACCCAGTTAATTCCGCACGTAGAAACGCCTTGTGCAGTACGCTTATGTTCAAACCAGTGGATCATAGTATGGTTGAAATATTCTAATACGATACCGTAGTACGGTATGTCCATAATACATTAGCTGCGTTAAAGAAGACACTGATACAGAATCTACTTTATAAATTTTATTCTACACGGCTCATATCTGCACATACATTCACTATGATTTTCCGCTGTGATCACAAAACTTTTAACTCAGCTAATTACGCACGTAGAAACGCTTTGTGCAATAAGCATCTATTTAAACTGATGGATCACAGTGCGGTTAAAATATTGTAAGACGATACCGTAGTACGGTATTTCCATACTATACTTGCCGCACTAACGAGATATTGATACAGGAACTACTTTATACATTTTATTCGATAATTCGAATATTTAGAAATTTTAATTTACACGATACTTATATGCATACATATTTAATGTGGATTTCCACCGTATCCACAAAACTTTTAACCCAGTTAATTCCGCATGTAGAAATGTCTTGTGCAGTACGCTTCTGTTCAAACTAGTGGATCATAGTATAGTTGAAATATTCTAATACGATACCGTAGTACGGTATGTCCATAATACATTAGCTGTGTTAAAGAAGACACTGATACCGAATCTACTTTATAAATTTTATTCTACACGGCTCATATCTGCACATACATTCACTATAATTTTCCGCTGTGATCACAAAACTTTTAACTCAGCTAATTACGCACGTAGAAACGCTTTGTGCAATAAGCGTCTATTTAAACTGATGGATCACAGTGCGGTTAAAATATTGTAAGACGATACCGTAGTACGGTATGTCCATAATACATTAGCTTCGTTAAAGAAGAAATTGATACAGGAACTACTTTATACATTTTATTCGATAATTCTAATATTCACAAATTTTAATTTACACGATACTTACATGCATACATATTTAATGTGGATTTCCACCGTATCCACAAAACTTTTAACCCGGTTAATTCCGCATGTAGAAACGCCTTGTGCAGTACGCTTCTGTTCAAACCAGTGGATCATAGTGTGGTTGTAATATTCTAATAGGATACCGTAGTACGGTATTTCCATAATACTCTTGCAGCACTAAAGAAGACATTGATACGGTATCTGCTTTATAAATTTCATTCGACGACGTTCCAGCACTGTCTCTATCGTCGGTTCGTTAACTTCGCCGTTCGGGCGAACATTTATTATGGAAGCTTATGCGATTTTATTGCGCCTACGCAGATAACCACACCGTGAGCGTGTAATGCGAATTACCACTAATTTCTTCGCAGGTGAACGTCGCGGTTATTTCGAGTCATGAAGATGACAGCGAAATTTCCCGCCTGCCAGGTACTGCATTTAACACTTCATTCTGTCGCGATTCAACTAACGTTTGTTCACCGCGAACTTAAACAAAGAATCATCAGGGCCGCGCCTTACCACGCACTTACTCCCGACTTGGCTAATTACAATTTTCTACGAATCTCGCTTAGCCGAAGCAATCAAACGTAGATGAGTTTGCACTGTCCCGAACTCTAAAACTTCGTAAATTCGCTTTCAACTTTCTAGCTGCAATTTTCCAAATTCATCGGCAAGGACGATTCATAACTTTTAATCGCCTCAACGGTGGAAATATTTAAATGCGTTATGCCATACATATCATACTGTACTTCGAAAAACTTCGTAACTGTAGCTACAAGTCTGTCGTTGCCAACGACTGATCTTCCAGATCAATGATAGGTAGATTCAAGTTGCTTGTAAATTTTTATATAACACCTGCGCTTTCGCGTTTTATTAAAAAAACTTTTACTTTGCAAAACTTGCATCTTCTTCGCGCGATCAGAAAATCGACCATTTCGTGTGATATTTTTATTTTGGATTCAACTAATATTTCCAGAAGAACAGTAAATTCTAGTAAATTCTCAGTAAGTTCTATTGCAGAAACCTCTTTTGCTTGCAAAATTTTCGTTTCTATTGTGCAAACGAAATATTCACCGTTTCGCATGCAATTTTTATTTGATTTCAACCTCCTGTCATTTTAATTCCTAACTTCTGTTATTTTTTAATTACACTGTTTTATTCCTCTGTTATTTATTTCCTTAAAATGCCATAATATTTTGACGCACCCATTACCCGCTTTATCTCTTGGGGGAAAAATAAAGCTAAGCCTAAAACTCGTATTTTATTTATCCGCACGTTAAACGCGGCGCGCACGCGTAGGTTAACGGCAGTGATGCACAGAGGAAAAGAGTGTAGCTCGCGGTATCCACGCAGTCGACGTTGTGCCTAATGGAGCCACAATTAATTATGACCGCGCAATAACCTGGGAAACAAGCGGTTCCGTGGCTGTAATTATTTGCCGGAGGTGATAAGGGGGCAGACCCGTTTTCAAGGTGCGCTCTTGCTCTACACCATTGCCACGGGATTAGCGGCGATAGTGCAATATATACATATTTGCAATAGTTCTTAGCAGTAATGCAGATATTTATACCAATGACACCCACGACTACATATACACGCAGATAAATACATTATACGCAAAAATATATAGTATTGCTGGTGGTTTCTGAAGCATCTTTCAAAGCAATTCAAGCCAAATTCTGGCGTTTTGGGACATTTATTTCATCTGACAAATTATTTGATACTTTACATACATATATGAGCCGTTTTTTTTAAAGTGGCCTAATATAAGGGGGCATTTTCAAGGTGCGCTTTGCACAATTGCCACGATTAGCGGCGATAGTGCAATATATACATATTTGCAATAGTTCTTAGCAGTAATGCAGATATTTATACCAATGACACCCACGACTACATATACACGCAGATAAATACATTATACGCAAAAATATATAGTATTGCTGGTGGTTTCCATCTTTCAAAGCAATTCAAGCCAATATATACGTTTTGGGACATTTATTTCATCTGACAAATTATTTGATACTTTACATACATATATGAGCCGTTTTTTTTAAAGTGGCCTAACTCCATTTATCTTCAAATCGAGATAAATAACATTTACTGATAAATAACATGAATTTGTACATGTAACCATGGTAACCGGAAATATTGAAAAACGGAGTTAGGCCACTTTCAAAATAAACGGCTCATATATACTTCGGTGCATACTACTAGCGCTGTTACTTTGAGAACATGGTTCTCTACATACTATGATTTTTATTTGTTTCCGAACCGACGCAACTATATCGGAAAAATAAACATGTGACTAGTTCATTGAATAATTCCGTTAATAGTATTAGCGCATTGAGGATTTGGTCTCGACAAAGAGATACTGAATACGCTCGGCAATGATGGTGTTAATGGTAGCGCGTAGTTGAGAGCGAGGCACATTGCGTCGGCGATGCGCAACAATCGCGTTATTTGCTTGCCGTTATCTAAAATTATTATCCTCCCGCTACGCTCGCTGCGAGAAGCGCTTTAACGAATGACGCGCGATTCGCAGGTATGCGTAGAAGGAAATGAGCGTTTTGGTAAAAGCGGGAACGAGTAATGGCGTTATTACGATGTTTATTATTTTAATCACCCAGCATTAATGTGACGTTCGTTATTAAGCGAGTGTGCAAGAGGTTCTTTTACAGTTAGCCGTCTACTATGAAGGATGGCGTGATTGCATTATCGCAATCTTAACGGTATTGTCAGCGATGCAAATGACACGCAGTGTTTGTTATGCAATCAAAGCTTGACTGCAATGGATTCTCTTATTACGACCCTGACCATATGAAGTGCCATTGACTCGCCACTCGGCGCGCAACAATACACAAAACTCCTCTTATGTTCGTGCCGTCATAATAAAGAATTGGGTTATTACAATCGCGAGTGATGATGAAGTGTGATACGTCACACGCTGTCAAATTATATGTACGAGGAGACGTACCTCGAGGGACAGCATATTCGAGTATCCACTCGACCCACTTCCGATCGTTTCTTTTTCCACGCAAAACAATCATCCTGACGTCGTTCGGTCACAATCGGCAGGAACTTCGGTTTGTTCTGACGTATGCCTTATTCTCGTTGATATGTTTTATTGTTCGCTGCTTCTCCCTTTGGAGAAAGTTGATCTCATGACGTGTGTGTCATCGGTGCGTTGTTTCGTGCACGCAATCGGCATATAATTAAATACGGCAAATATTGGTTGCATCGTTCGTATTCTATGGTTGCGTATAAATGCTTATAGAAGTTTTTGACGTTTACGTTACTAGTATTCGTGGCTATATGAAGTTAGAGTGGTTGAATAGTGTCTGAGAAAAGTGTGTGGATGGGAAGTAGGTATGGTTTCTGATTGGCAGCTATTGAAAAGAATAGGTGGAAACGTTTATAATGATTTAAGTATGAGTGCAAACGGATAGTATTGACGAGGGATTTAGGTTACAGGTTGCAGAACAAAGAAATGGTCGGCTGGGTACTGACAATAGATTTATCAAGAAATATGTAGATACACGACACTTTTCTTAGAAATATGTATATGTACGACATAAGAAAATTTCAGAAATATTTGAAAAGTTATTATAATTTGATTATCTATTACAAACTTGAATTATTTCATTAATATAGGTAAGCAAAGGTTTCTCGAGCATGATTTACGCGAATGCGCCGCAAAACATAAAATGAACCAAGTTAAGGCTTTCGTCGGAACAAACCAAACTTCAATACGATATTAATCAAACAAAGTAATTAAAGAACGAAATTTGACAGGAACGTGCAACTCAGCAGAAACGCAATTGCTCACCTGCTCGCTTTGTGCCCGCAATTTATCTTACGCGCATTCGTGCCTCGGCACCATTTGCCGAACGCACCCTACACTGGCTTCGAGATATTGCTATCTCGACTAACCTACTGTGGCACGAGGCGTGCACAGCAGACCCAGTTGCCTTCCAATCTGCGTCACGACTGGCTTACTCACTCAGTGCACGGATTTTGTACAATAAAATGGTAAAAACCATTTTTCCCCCTTTTAACCCTTTGCGATCGGTGTCCCCGTTGCGGGGACATTTCTCAATCGTCATAGAAGTCGGTGTCCCCGTAGCGGGGACATTTTTAAATCATTGTAGAAGTCGATATTCCGCAGCAGGAACCTTCGAAAATGCAATTTTTTGTTGGGGCGTGCCGATATGGGTCATCAACTCATACATACTGTATAAAATAATAAAACCACAGAACAACGAAAAGCCACTGACACACTTTTGTGAAATGTTTAGTCGATCGGTTAGTAGGAAATTTCCGGCATCAAACACTATCTTAGTAAATCACTAAATAATTAATTTCATATAATTCGTTCAGGAATCAAGAAAGACTATGTAGTACGTTTCGACAGGAAAACTGCGGGACAAAGACGACAAATACACACGTACTGTGATACCTGTACACGAAAGCCAGGACTTCATAACGGTGATTGTTTCACGAAATAGCATACTTTAGAACATTACAGAGATTAAAAATCTGTATTCTTACGTATTCCAAGTAGTAATAAATCCAACAAATCAGTTTCAACAAATTCTGCGTGTTTTAGTATCCATATATTAACTTTAAATTTTGTACGAAAAAGTAACTGCGAAATGCTAAATATCATCCGACCTGCTGGTACTCTTAAGATCGAAATCTGCCGACCGCAAAGGGTTAAACGATGCGATTCGTAATTTTTTCCATTTTATTGACGCCGTTTTTGTTCATGGCGTCAGGGAGACAATAGGACGCGAGATAATACGAACTTACGAGAACTCGGCAATCAGCCACGACCCTGTCATAAGATCTATAAATTAGGATTGTCACGATTGATATCGGAAAAGTATTAGCACCTTAAGAAATGGCTTCCTGCTCTTTCCGTCAATTAGTGAACCTGAACACGGAAAAAGGGGAAGACTTTTCGATTTTGTATCTGTCTACGGAGACCACCTTTTTGGCTTGTGCCCAGCTTGCAACGGCGAGTTGCACCAGTTCCTAAGCAACGAGTTTTTTCATTTTTAAAACGTTGACTGCCGTGCGTATTTTGCCGTATTAGAACGGCGATGCTATGAAATACTACAGCGTTTGACTGAATTATGCAAAATGTAAATAATGTGCAAGTATTGGAAACCAAAGAATCGCATCACTATTCTAACAATAACTGCATTTATAAAATAATTAAATATTACTACCCATTGCGAATATTTTGGATCTTCAGTCAAATCTCTTGCGCCGGTCACCGGTGACCCCCATGGCAGCCAACGTGTTAATATATATAGAATATTTAACACAGTCCGCCGTTAGTCTTCTTGTTTCACACCTTTTTCAATACCACCCCTGTCCAACCAAAATCGCATCGGTTTCCACACGTTAAATGTTAACACCAGCGTGCGTGCATTTCACAAGTGACGTGTCTGCGCAACTACAGGGCAGAAATTCCTGCCGATTGTTCCGCGAACTTTCGCGCGGACACGTGTGCGATATTATTCGCTATTGCACGTTCTAGGCAGCGGGGGACAGAAACGTGCGCTGGACGTAATAATAACGTGAGCGCGTAATGCCTTTTGAAACCTTTCGAAGCCTGACGAATCACCTCTCGAAGCCCCCCGATTCTCTAATGTTTGGCGTCATCTTAAAACACCTCGGGAAAGAAGCACCGCGGGATCTTTAAAAAGTGTCGGATACGCATATCGCCTCTTCGAGGAAGGTTCTAAGGCAATTAGTCTACGTGCGAAAGCCATATAGCGAAGGTGTTGAGCAGAACGTAACGTGTGCCTTGTCGTACAGAAGTTACTGCCTTACGTACTTTGCTAATACACGTGCGTCTTGTAATGTTGTTAACTCTTTGCACTCCGAATTTTATTTCAATTTCGTTACCAGCAGCTCCCAACGCTTTTAAGTGTTTTATTTGAAATTTACTTTAACTAAAAATATAAAGCAATTTTAATAAATAAAGGAAGAAACAAATTCTCTTAAATACCATTTTATTTACAGTATTGTCGTATATTGAAATTTTCAAGGGTATGATATCTTTTGAGAGAACACAAGATGTAACCCGATTTTCTTTCACACGTTTCACAAAAATAGTTTTCTCTTTTTCGTAATGTTTTTCTATTTGAGTAAACTAATTATTTGTGTTTTCCTGAAATGTGGAAGATTAAATGAATTTCCATCTAAGAAATATGTTTGCGGGCATGTGTTAACGGATACAATTTCATATTAGGATGACGACAATCACGAATATTGACAAAATCTTTTCGCGAAATTTTTTGTGGGTTATAGGTTCTGTTCCTTGGTTTTTTGTTTTTTCTTTGTATAAAATATACGTTTTTACCATTTTTATTATCTAATCCCCAAAAGAAATTTTTAACACGAGTGACTGCCAAAAAACAGTAAGATGTCGCGTATTGGTTCGCCATATCGACACCATCTATATTTTTATTATAATCTGTGATCACATCCAAACTTTTATTTCTTCGATTACCTGAATGTCTAACATTTCTAGTGACATTGCGAGAGCGTCGATAACGTGTGCACGATATCTATTTATTTAACTAAAAAAAATCATCACTACAAAGATATTTGACGCAAAAAACTATGTCGAGTCACACTCGACATAGGAGTGCAAAGGGTTAAGAACATCGTAGAAAGGGACAAGCGGAACAATGTGACAGACGCAAATTCTTAACACTAGGTTTACGGGGTCCGTGAATCTGTCGAATTTCAAACTTTGAAATGAAACACGCAAAACACCATAGCAAAAATCTTAACTACTTTGCATCGTAAATTCATAATTTCATTAAAAGAGTTTATAAACACAATTATTATTTCCTTAAGCTTTCTAAATTTTGAAATTTGTATGTGGTATACCTATCTCTACGAAACCCGTCAAATTGACAGGTTAGCTAATTACGTAAACAATCCTTACATATTTGCTTCGTTTGTAAAATTATTCCTCCAATAGTAAATATAAGAGTGAAAGAAAAACCTAAGATGCCCCCAACTCATTATCTCAATAGCGTTTCGATAATGTGATAAAGCGAATTATGTGGTTCGGGTGTCATGTTACTTCGTATTGAACGAACTCGCTTACCAGAGTGATCCTCGCGTCATTCGAAAATCAAAGCATGCAGCAGACTAAATGTCGTATCGAAAAGATATTCGGAAAAAAAATCTTAACTTATTAATATTTTATTTTTACATGAAGCCTTATATTGTTCAACTCAGACTTACTTTGAATAAATTGATTTTTTAATGTAAATACGTATTTTCACCTACCCGTCAACTTGACGGGTGCTCGTAGAGATAGGTATATAAGAAACGCCCGTAAACCTAGTGTTAAGTAGAATCTAAATTCCGCCATTGTCCAACTACTATAACTCATACCTACAAGTATCATAAACGTTTTCTCTTCTTTCCGATAATTCCATACCTAAATTACCCAAGAAGAGATTTACATTTCCATTCCGCGACCTCGTTCCTGCAAATTAAATTACTATATTTCTAAGTGTCGGGGGTAGTTCCAAGGATTTGAAAAGCACACGATCGACAGAACAGTGACGCGAAAAAGCATTAGACACGAAACATCATTCACAAAACATCGCAGACACATAGTTCATTGTATATAAAATGCTGTATTGTAAGAATAGCTTTGCTTGTTACTCAAAACTGTTGAAGAGTTTACAACTCTTGGTAAAATCGTCACAGAAAAAAGCGTTTCTTCACCAGAGTTAAGCGCATAACAAGAGTAATTTGCATTATTGCGTGCGCGGCGACAATTCTCATTAAGAAAGTGCGCCTTGGCTTGTGCTCCCATGAATGAGTAGGTGACAGTCGGGGTGCGGGAGATTTGGTAAATTGGCAGCAAATACGTTTTGACGTGTTCGACCAGCATCGCACGCTTACTCAGCCAATCAGAAAACCTTCAATAATTTTGTCGCCGCGTCGGCCATGTGCCCATGTGTAGCGGAGTGACTAATTCCGCTAATTAAATCGTGGCTCGGCATTCAACGTGACTGTACGTTTTAATATGCCTGATTCTGCAAATTAAATTTGCGTGTATGGTCAATGAACGTGTTTCATTTCGCTGCTTAAAAACTTCACGATTCGATAATAGGCACGTGTATCATTATCAGAGGATTGAACTTTTCTGCTGATTTTCGGTACGAATTCGTGTTGACCAATCTATACGAAGAATTGAGTGCTTCGATAAGGACACACGTGTATTGTTGAAACGTTAGGTTTTTAACCCTTTGCACTCCGAATTTTATTTCAATTTCGTTACCAGCCGCTCCCAACGCTTTTAAGTGTTTTATTTGAAATATCTAAAAATATAAAGTTATCAAATTCACTTAAATACCAATTTTATTTACAGAGGATATTGAACTTTTCTTTTGAAAGAACTGATTTTCTTTCATACGTTTCACGAAAATAGGTGGTTTCTCTTTTTCCTCCAGATGTTTTTCTATTTGAGTAAACTGCACAGTCTTTGTGTTTTCCTTCGACCAATCTATTTGGATGACGAAATCACGAATTGATTGACAAAATCTTTTCGCGAAATTTTTTGCGATAAGTTTTTTCTTTGACACACGTGTATTGTTGAAACGTTAATTTTTATTATAATCTGTTTTTAAACAATTAAAACATTGAAATGCGTCAATTGACCGCATGTATCATCATTAAAATTGAAATGCATCAATTGACCGCACGTATCAACTAATTCGCACCATCATCAAGAACCATGTTCCGAATAACATATTTTCATATGTTTTTACTTTGCTCGCGGAAAAGCTGACATAGATCGTCTACGTCAGTCTTGCGTTCGTCTTAACAGGCGTCGACTAACGGAGAATATCTCTGCGCGAGATTGTAAAGAGCCGCGTTTAGCGCGAGGCCTTTATATTCTCGTGCAGAACCAGAATTTCTAGGCTCTGCCCGACAGTCTCTCATGACTGTAAACCTCGAGCGACGAGTTCCCGCCGTTTTTAACCCGGTTAATTTACGGCCTTTATTAAGACCACTCCGCGGTAAGATCACTCTTGCACGCGGCGCTTTTATAGAATGCGCCGCTGTTGAAAAGTTCAGATGAAAACTGCCACTCCGCGTTTTTCGCGGTTCTGATTAATTAAGAACGGTCGCCGTGGATGCGTCACGTCGAGCAAAAAGCAGATTTACTTAAATGATTAAGGAGTATAAAGACCATTTTTCGGTGAATATGCTCACTATACAACTTTATTACTTTAACGCAAAATGTTTCGAGGTCAGTGTGGCTCCTCTATAGGAGTCTGCAAAAATGGATACGTCCTACGAAATTTCTTTCTTTAAAAAAATATTTACATTTTTCCACTAAATACTACTATTTTTGTCTATAAAAATGGTCACATGCTAGAAAATTTGTGTCTTTAAAAAATACTATCGCCCTGTTTACTATTTTTGTAGACTCCTGCAAACGGAATCTCAGTGGCAAGATGTTGAGGTACAGTCATGAAGTTCTATAGCCAACGTTTTTAACCGCAAAAGGCTTTATATTTCTTAATCGTTTAAGTAACAGTAATGATGAAATTAAACAGATCATCTAAAAAAGTAGATTTGACATGAGTTCGTGGCCGATTTATGGTCGACGGTCGTGATTGATTGTCCATGGTGCGTGCTAAAGTGCGGAGGTGGTAGGATTGCGTCGTTGATAAATTGATCCGATGCCGGCAAATTAATTAGTCCCGGCCCTTTCGCGCGGCTCATGTATCGGAGGTTCGCAAACGGAATTGAGCAAGGGTTAAATACCATTGCGCGATCGATTGATGATTTCATTATATTGCTGTGTCGAGTACTTGGAACTGTGTAATGTATCTTCAAACATATGAATAAGAATGTTATCTTGCTTCAGGTTTAATTTTGGCTATTTCGTATTTAACGTACTTGCGTGAGTTGGAGGTATTAACACTAGATTTATGGAACCCGGGAATTTGACTAGCAAAATTACATTTTATGAGCAAATGAGATTTTATGATTTTACGAGAAAAATTGCAGAAACTATTTCCATTATTTTCTAACAACTTTTGCTCACTTTTATTGATGGAACTATATGAATACATTAAGTCTACCGAAAGTTCTGCTCAGCAATATCATCTCAAGTTTCAACCCGCTCGAACGTATTCATTTGCACTATATATAGCTGCCACTGTTCAATATTGTATTTCAACCTACCTGATCATCTAAACGTACTGAAACATTCGTTTCCCAAACAGAAAATTCCGGCAATATATCCACATTAATTTCCTCCTCAGACGTCTAATCCCCAAATTCTGTATGTCACCTATATATTTCTCGAAATAACGTGTTCTCAAGTACTTCTCCATGTATTTAGTGTCAACACTACTTTCCCTTAGCCTAAAACGCATCACTTGCCTCCGTCTTCCAGCACACGTCACATATTAAACTGACATGAAGTGTTACGGCCTCCTGCTATAATGATTCAATAAAACATCGCAACGTGCCAAAACGTTGCAGTTACGTAGAATTACCTGCAGCTACTGCTCGCGCCACTTCATCTCGCGGCACTTCCACGCGAGTCTCCGTTCCATAAACATCGCAGCCGAGAAATTACATCGAACTCGTCCCGCACGCGGCGGTCGCCTATCTAAAACGCTGCGGTCAAATCGCGGACACGAACAACCCGTATTTACACGAGGACATAACCGTTTCAACGGTCTACCAGGAGGCGCGACCGGTATATCTCGTATCAGCACGTAACACGTTATCTCCGGCCGCGTAATTAATTTGACCCCCAGCGAACCAGACAGCAGTGCGCACCTTCGTTCGGCATATTCGTAGATTCATCCGTGCAAGCACACTTCCATACACGTGCGCTCTTATTTGCACGCATGTGCACGTATTCCGGCACACACGTGCACGTGGATTTGCGCAAATGTCCACGCGTAATTGCAGACATGTGCATGCGTAGCTGCATGCACGTGCACACATTTTTGCACACACATGCTCACACAATTGCAGGCATGTGCATGCGTAGCTGCATGCACGTGCACACATTTTTGCACACACGTGCTCACACAGATGCAGCCACGTTGCAGGCGCACTTATACATACGGTTCCTGATGCGCATATATCCATATATCGTCATGGACATACACCCGTTCGGAACATTTCCCCATATAACTGTACCAGGGCGTGGCCTGCACGCTGGCGATGGAGAGAAAACGGTTTTGCACGAAACTCATAATAGCCCGTTAGATCGATTCCCATGGCAACACGCAGCTTACGTTAGTGCCGTATGCACGATTGATGCGGCACCGACCTGTAACCCGAGCGTCCTTTTATCGGCCGCCGATCTTTCCGCGCGACGTTCGATATATCCGTTGCACAGTACCTTTTGGTGACCTCTGATCCCCGGCAAGGGTCTAACGTTCTAACGTCAGTGCCACGAGGGATCGTCCCGTCACACTTCATCGATCGCATTCTCGGGGAGCCTATTTCTTCGAGTTGTCCTACAGTGGCCACAGACGCTATAAATATAGATGTCGGGTGGCGTGACGAATGGGTCGCGGTATCGAATATGAGAAACCTTTGGCTTCAAACAGGGAAAGATAAGCGCGGATGACGTAGGCTAATACAGTGCAGCTTGTGCAAAGTTACGATTTTTATTCTAGATTGATATTGGACGGAGCGGGCTTGTTAGCATCTTGTGGAATATAGTGTACGAGCAATGTCGAAAAGATGAGTGCATAGGTAGGAGAAACATTGGAGACATATGTCAGGTGGCGGTAGTGAATATGGGAAGCCATTTGCTGCGACGGGAATGGGTTTTTGATAGGCGGAGACATGGCGTGGATGACGTAGGGTAATGTAATGGAGTTTATGCAAAAGTACACTTTTATGCATTTTTGATGCTTATTCTTTTGTATTATGGGATGTGGAGAAATTGCCACTTTTTTGTGTTAAGTAATAACATTTCATATCAAAATGAGGGCAATCTCTGGATTGCATAAAGTACGTTTTTGTTTATTGATTGGTATTTGACGAATTGTAATTATGAGTATCTAGCAGAATATAGTATGTGAGGAATGAGAAAAAGATGAATAGAATAAAATGTATAACCTGACACCACAGCAGATACACTCATATAAAACACATCACCAAGCAAACTATTTACCTATGGTACCGTGATATCAATAATTGAATATTATAGGCCATCTTTTGCTGGCTATTCTCTCTCTCATACATTCAGATTTATACACCCATACAAACTCAGAATTATACTCTACAGTAATTATAGTGCACTTTGTGTAAAAGTCTAATTTTTATTGTAAATTTATACTTGATAAACGTGCTTGTTAATATCACGTAGCATGCTGGAAGCAACGAAATTATAAGTAAAAACGTAATGGAGACCACGTTCTGACTGACATCATCTTACTTAGCCACTCTGCAATTTTGCCCCGCGTAAGTTCACTGTGTCAAAGCTAATAAACTATGCTTACGTGCAACCTTCTCCACCACGCCTTGCTATCCATTACGAGGGGAAATATCGCGGCAGTGCCGGCTTATCGACGATCCCTCTGATTTATTGACCTACTAGACCTACTATTAATAGGACGCGAAAAAGTCCGCAACAGGATCGTGCTCCCTCGGTCTTTTGAATTTTGTAAAGTTCGCTTCCAGCTCGGTAATTTGCAATCGCGTCCGGGTCTCGTGCGAAAGTTGTCTTGCTCCCGGAGGTTCTCCGCGGGACAGAATTACAGCAAGACTTCTTTTGACGCTTAAGTAACATGCACGTTTTCCAGGTTCGTGCGCTGTTCCGGCATTATACAACGCCCCCAATGAGTTTCCACGGCAAAACTGCGATAATTCCGAGTCGTTTATCGTTCCATTTCCCTATTAATTCTCGTGTGCATAAAATGTGTCGCAATAAGTAAGCGATGACGAGTGTATTTTATTTATTATTTTTATTACTGTTCGGACTCGGTACTAATTGTCCTCAAGTGATGAATGTTTGAAAAAAAGATTTCTTTGAGATAAAGTTTTCCTAAGTTAGGTAATTATGCTAATCGGTAAATCGAATTTAATTCCTGCACTATATACAGTTTATCCATAATAACTACTTTAATTTTCACAAAAATTTCAATTTACATAACAACATGGAACTACATCTTGCGCATGACGCCTGATCTCGCCATAACACGAAATATTGTAATTTCTTCATAACGCGTATACTCGCCAAAAAGAGCGAACTAGTTAAACCCTCCGCATTTATCGTGCAAACAGATAATTAGCCAACGCAACTGCGTTTATCCACTATCAAGTGCAAACACCGTCATCGGCCCTGCATTAACTCCATCGTCACACATCCATTCCCCAGCAATGCTCGCGTCCCAAACTGAGCGTTCGCGAAAGAACATATGTACGTATTTCGCTCTACCTCTATTTTCTGTCTTCGACATTTTTTTAGGATAAAACGTGTGTATACAACGCCCCCAATGAGTTTCCACGGCAAAACTGCGATAATTCCGAGTCGTTTATCGTTCCATTTCCCTATTAATTCTCGTGTGCATAAAATGTGTCGCAATAAGTAAGCGATGACGAGTGTATTTTATTTATTATTTTTATTACTGTTCGGACTCGGTACTAATTGTCCTCAAGTGATGAATGTTTGAAAAAAAGATTTCTTTGAGATAAAGTTTTCCTAAGTTAGGTAATTATGCTAATCGGTAAATCGAATTTAATTCCTGCACTATATACAGTTTATCCATAATAACTACTTTAATTTTCACAAAAATTGCAATTTACATAACAACATGGAACTACATCTTGCGCATGACGCCTGATCTCGCCATAACACGAAATATTGTAATTTCTTCATAACGCGTATACTCGCCAAAAAGAGCGAACTAGTTAAACCCTCCGCATTTATCGCGCAAACAGATAATTAGCCAACGCAACTGCGTTTATCCACTATCAAGTGCAAATACCGTCATCGGCCCTGCATTAACTCCATCGTCACACATCCATTCCCCAGCAATGCTCGCGTCCCAAACTGAGCGTTCGCGAAAGAACATATGTACGTATTTCGCTCTACCTCTATTTTCTGTCTTCGACATTTTTTTAGGATAAAACGTGTGGGCAGTGAACCGTGAGTCTGCCGTTGATAATGGTTTTGCGGAATATCGGAAACTGATTGTTTACGCTTAAAGAGGTACGCCCACGTACGCCTGCTCTATATATAGGCGACATTCAGGCACGCCTGTGTATTCTACGCGGTGGCCTGTATGCGTGTGGCACTGAGTCGTCGTATAAAAATTGAGCCTGCCAGTTGACTAGCCACGCTCTCCTATCCTAGCGTAACTACGAAAGATTAAGATACATGTGGGCCCAGGGTTGCGTTGCGAAAGCAGCGGGTGCGCGTGACACACACGTCGTGACCGTTTCTTTTGTTAATCGGCGCTCCGCGTATGTATGTCGTGACAGGCGGAAAGATACGCACGCCTACCGCAATGTTGCAGTTTATCGCGAGTTGATTTACACACCACCAAACACGCGCTGTTACAAGTGAGTAGTTGCATTGAGGTCGTGACATCGCTCGTAAAATTTACCGCCTGCCCGGCGTAACCTAATTATTGCGTAGACGCTGCGAGTGCTATTAATGGATGCGATCTAATGCTACGGAATGTTGTTAAGCAAATCCACGGAAATGCGATACTTTTTTGCGGCGGTCTATGGAAATGGCGCTCTTGGAATATCGTCGAATTTACATAGAAGAGACAAGTACGCACCTCTTGTGGTGTGTGTTTTGTCGACTACTGCGGTAACGAATAGCGTGCACAGCGAACATGTGTTACAGCGCGTAGTAACTGCTACCTGAGCACCGTAGGTGCCATTACTTTTCCAAAAGCGGATATAAACCCACTGCAAACGGTGATGGTGTTACAGGCACGTCTGATAAAAATGACGTCACTACGAAATAACAGGGTTCCTGTAAAGCGTTTTGCTAGTAGAGGATCTGAGGTGCTTATGCGTTCGAGGACGCGTTGAATAATAGCGGTACGTCATCAATACCGAAAAGTAAGAACCACCGGGTATGTTAACACTTTGCGGACCGGGCATTCTATTGCTAATCGTACCCAGTGGCCGGGTATTTTTTTGCGTCACACATTTTAAATTAGTGATGATTTGTTAGTAGTTAACACGTTGACTGCCACGGTGGTCACCGGTGCATTTGACTAAAAATGCAAAAAATTCGCAATGAATTCTATTTGCAATTTTGTAAAAGCAATTGATATTGGAACGGTGTTTCAATACTTTGGCTTCTAACAACTGTGCATTACTTTCATTTTGCACGATTTAATTATACTCTGCAGTATTAGGTGTACAACTTTGCTTCCGCCGTTTTGCAATAGATGGCTGTAGCGGTAAGTGGTAGTCGAAATAAATAGATCGTAGATGTCATACAATAAGCTTAGGCATTTGTAAACATAACGCCATCGAAATATTAGTCGATTTGTGTCTGCGGTCATAAAGTCATTCTCGATTAAACATAGCTTACGAGCCAAATTCTCGTCATTTGCGGGAGGTGTTAATTTTCTGCTTTAATATGAAGAAATCTGCGGCTGACTCATCGAATGCTCTCAAATACCTGGTGAGGCCGCTATTAGTGAAAGAACGTGCCGAGAGTAGGTTTCAACGCTTCAAGAACGGTGATTTAAACGTCGAAGACCGGCAAGGCGGTGGAAGAGAGAAGGTTTTCGAAGATGCAGAATTGAGGCATTACTTGATCAAGACTCCTGTGTCAAACGCAACAAGAATTGGCAGTATCATTGGGAGTGACGCAACAAGCCATTTCAAAACGCCTGAAAATCATGGGAATGATTCAGAAACAAGGAAATTGGGTGCCGTACGAGTTGAAGCCGAGAGATGTTGAACGGCGTTTGTTTGCTTGTGAACAGCTGCTTGCAAGGCAAAGACGGAAAGGATTTCTGCATCGCATTGTGGCTGGGGACGAAAAATGGGTTCATTACGATAATCCCAAGCGCAGAAAATCATGGGGATATCCCGGCCATGCTTCCACGTCGACGGCCAAACCGAATATTCACGGTTCCAAGGTCATGCACTGTATTTGGTGGGACCATCTCGGCGTACTGCATTATGAGTTGTTAAAACCGACTGAAACAATCACAGGCGATCGTTATCGCGCAATTAATGCGTTTGAGCCGAGCATTAAAAGACAAACGGCCGCAATACAACGAGAGACGATAAAGTGATTTTACAGCACGACAATGCTCGACCCATGTTGCGAAAGTGGTCAAGACATACTTTACGTTGAAATGGGAAGTCCTACCCTCACCCGACCGTATTCTCCAGACGTCGTCGTTCGGACTTCACTTGTTTCGATCAATGGCACACGGCCTGGCTGACCAGCACTTCCGGTCTTATGAAGAAGTAAAAAATTGGATCGATTCGTGGATCGCTTCAAAAGATGATCAGTTTTTTTTACGCGGGATTAAACGCTGCCCGAAAGATGGGAGAAAGTAGTGGCCAGCGATGGACAATACTTTGAATCATAAACGTATAACCAGTTTTTTACAATAAAGCCTCGAATTTCGGAAAAAAACGGCGGAAGCAAAGTTGTACACCTAATATTTTATCGCATCGCGGTTCAAACATAGCAAGAAACGCTTGGCAGTCAAAGTGTTAAACTGTCTACAAATATTTCTGTAATATTGCTAATCGTTTTGTCGCTATCCATATTTCAGAGCTTCAAATAATTAATTCGCAACACAAATTACGAAAAACTGCGGCTGACAATCACGTAGCAACTGTGTGATATCTCGTCACCTGCCTCAAACGACAGAATATGCAAGACGATATATCTCGTCAATGGCCCCGAACGACGAAATAGCAATGACGAGATATCTCGTCATCCGTCCGCAATGTGTTAAAACACATCAAGCCAAGAGGTGCGAAGTGCGATTCGAGTCTCAGTATCATTTATCTGCCCTAGCTATCCTTTCCTTTTTAATATTTCACATCATCACTTTTTAAATAAATCCCTGGTGGGTTTCAAGTTTGTCGACCCTGAACCTCATGGCTAACTGTCTGCTGTTGCAATTTATCCTAAGTATATTTCTACGGGATTTCGCAGTCGTCTCTCATGACGAAACAGTCAGTGGCTATCGCGACATTTCACGAGTTGCATAGAATTCGGCAACACCCACGCGATTTCATGATGCCGCACTCAAAGTTTCATGTGGCCCACGCGACTGTTTTATTTGTTTACGAAGTGCGCTCTCTCGATTGACCGACCTTCCTCCATGATCGTCGTCGTTCGTTTCGTTGTCTAAAATAACACGGTACTGTTTACAGACTTAAAAATAATTAACAGATACACAAAGATTTGATGTAAGAGTATAGATAGTCGTAGTATTCTTGTTTAGGTGATTAAAGACACTGACATATTTGCAGGGATAATAATATTGTAGTATGTGCAGACTTAAAAATAATTAATAGGTAGCCAAATACACCCATTACTACTGGATTATAATTACGTGACTCGACACTTTTTAGCGGAAAGGCCGGCACAACTTACCGCTTCTTGATGTTCAGTACCTCAAGAAAGGTAACACAAAAGAATCCTCTCTTCCCTCAGCGCGTTTCTTATATCCTGTCTTGCACTTATTCGCTCCCACTCGCTCACTTGTTCCTAAGAATAGCCTATTTTCCTACAAAAATGAAGACGAGTTCTGCACCGCACGTATTTTATTGCGTCTCTGGACTGCATCTGTTTCTCTCATCAGACAATAGCCGTGAACCTGCTTTTCTTATTATCATTTATTTGGCACTTAACAGAGTTTACTGATACTCCAAAATTGTTTATCTTTCACAATAGATCGCATCCTTGAATGACTCCTCGTACTTATATACGAGTCAGCATTAAAGTTGCACGTATACGCATATTATCCTTCCTGAGCTTCTCTCATTCAGTCGCGACGAGCCCTGGCTCGTTACGTAAGGCGCATTATGCGAGTCGAGACCTTGTCTTCCATCGGTTATGCATTACGTCAGGCAGCGTACATACGCTAAATGCCATTGCTGCTGTTGCCTTCTTTCGTCGTAGCTTCTCACTCTTTTGTTTTGCACTGCCTTCTCGATGCAGCTACTTAGTTGACACAGCATAAAATTAAGGTTTCTCTATTCAAGATATGGGCCTGAACTTTGCTCTGCAGATTTACCATACTGTATACTTTCGCGATACTTATAGACGCATGCTTTGACAAAAGATTTAATTTGGCACGACAATTGTTACATACCAAAATCAGTAGAAGAAGTTTACGTCTTTCATAACGGCAAATGTCTAATATTGATGCATTAGGTTTTTACACAATGAAATTTAAACTACCTAATTGACCATATGCGCCGATCAAAGGTGCAACATCGTTCCAGTAATCTGCATTTACAACATGCTGGACTCGTTTACGCGACTGTTGTTTATTGCTGCCTGCTGCTCATTATTCTTGGTTAAAAGACGCATGTGTCTAAGCGTGTCGTGTACTTGTGTGTAGATTCATGATCATACCACTGGCACGATAACGCAGTGCGCTGCGAAGTATGACGCGTTCAATCGTGAAGACCCGATTACGAGGAGTTGAGAAGATCGATGCGTCCCGATATTACGTCGATGCACGAGACGTTACGTAAACTTGGCGTCGTTTCGATAATTAAAGTTTGCCGATCGCCGTCGCAGGTGCGGCCTATCGCGACCAGCCCGCGCTGTTTTCATATACTTTGACGTTTCTTAATTTATCGCGCAGACTATAATGCACATAGATACGTAAGTAGTCGCTCCGATTTATATTACGCAAATTACGGTTACGTACCGGTATTATTTGCACATGCCCACGTATCCGAGTACACTGCGTGTTATTACAAGCGGGTAATTAATTAACATCACAATGACCAATGTTCTGTATACGTTCGGCACGTTCCAGTTAACACTAGATTAACGGAGAAATATGCGGGTATACATTATCCGGAGAAATATCAAGGCGTACGACATACAGAATTTGGATATATATTTTTGCATCGTTCCATTAACACGTTGACTGCTGTGCGTATTTTGCCGTATTAGAAATGTAAATAATGTGCAAGTATTGGAGACCAAAGAATCGCATCACTATTCTAACAATAACTGCATTTATAAAATAATTATTACTACCCATTGCGAATATTTTCTCTTGGCCGGTCATCTTCACAGTAACACCTTTTTCAATACCACTCTTGTAAATGTTAACACCAGCGTGCGTGCATTTCACAAGCGCCGGTCACAAAAAAAGGGTAACCACCACGGCAGCCAGCGTGTTAATAAACCTCAGAAAGAGTTATCAGGAAATAATAATAATAATACTTTCTCTAATTCAGATTTGTAAGTTAACCCGTGAAAATGAGAAAAATTACACGTATCTAAATTTGGACACATCTTCGCGTCATTCCATTCATAAACTTCGGCGAAACTTGTCAGAAAATAATTGCAACAGTCCTGACTTTACTCGTGAAACCAGAAACGTAAATCCACCGTTAAAATATTCTAAACCACGCGCACCGTAATATACTGACCAGATCAAGATTACTCGGAGAACATATATTTTCTGCGTAAAACAACGTAAACCGCTCGACTCTCACACGTTCTCTCGAAAAGAGCAGCGCATCTCGTTCTTCAAGAAACATAACGTCGGCGCGAACCTGTTCGCGCGGGGGCGTTGTGTAAATCAATGATGTGTGCCGTTCTTCGTTATTCTTGTTTACGTTCCGTGAGTCAAGTCCGACTGGCGGCTGGTGCTCGACAATGCTACCTGCGCGTTTTCGTGTCAATGGAGACCCCGGCACCGACAGGCTGCATTATGGATCTCCATATTTGGCACGTGCCTACGCGAATGTGACATACTCGCACACACGCATTATTAGCACACCGGCGGCAGCGTTCTTTTCATACGAACAGTCAGTTTAAATTCCTGTCGCCCCACTACGGACACGTTTCTCCGCGACGTAATTGACGCAACATGATGGGGAGTATCGCGGTGCGACCGTTTGAAATCTTGAGCGGATTGTAAGTAAGGTCTTTGCCGCCGTCGGCAAATCGATTTACAGCGCAAAATTGGTTGCCATGTGCCGCATCGCTGAGTATTGGAATCTCTTTACCAACCTGCGTTTCGTCGACAAAAGTGCTGGGTGTTAGAGTAATAGCAGGTTGCAGTTTGGATGTAATGGAAAAAAGTGGATTGTCATTCTACTCTTCGGGTAGTACTTTAACTTCTTGAATAAGATAAAGTAAATTGCATTCCGCCATGATAGGCACAGAAGTTATTAACACCTTGACTGCCAAGCGTATTTTGCTATGTTAGAACAGCGTCGCGATGAAATACTGCAGCGTTTGACTGAATTATGCAAAGTGTAAATAATGTGCAGGTATTGGAGACCAAAGGATCGCATCGGTATTCTAACAATAACTGCATTTATAAAATAATTATTGCTACCCATTGCGAATACTTTGGATCTTCAGTAAAATCTCTTGCGCCGGTCATCGGTGACCACCGTGGCAGTCAAAGTGTTAATTAACAAAATTATAAGCGTCATTGTTTGCGAATTTGATGCATTTGTATCTAATTCTTACGGAAACCAGCAACGCCTCGAAAAATAAAATATCAGCAATACGTATTAATACAAATAATATATAATACAAAGAATTAAAGTATTGACATTGAACTAATTCCAACATCAATTGCATTTATAAAATGATACGCGTCACTATTTGCCAATTTTATATACTTTTATCAGTGTCAGCGAAAACCAGCAATTCCTCGAAAAAGAAGATATCAGCAATACGTATTATTTCCACTCCACGATTGAATTGTGCCAAATTAAAATCCAAAAAATTAAAGTATTGACATTGAACTAATTCCAACATCCATTGCATTTATAAAATTATACGCGTCCCTATTTGCCAATTTAATATACTTTTATCAGTGTCAGCAAAAAGCAGCAATTCCTCGAAAAAGAAGATATCAGCAATACGTATTATTTCCACTCCACGATTGAATTGTGCAAAATTAAAATCCAAAAAATTAAAGTATTGACATTGAACTAATTCCAACATCCATTGCATTTATAAAATTATACGCGTCCCTATTTGCCAATTTGATATACTTTTATCAGTGTCAGCGAAAACCAGCAATTCCTCGAAAAAGAAGATATCAGCAATACGTATTATTTCCAGTCCACGTTTGAATTGTGCAAAATTAAAATCCAAAAAATTAAAGTATTGACATTGAACTAATTCCAACATCCATTGCATTTATAAAATTATACGCGTCCCTATTTGCCAATTTTATATACTTTTATCAGTGTTAGCGAAAACCAGCAATTCCTCGAAAAAGAAGATATCAGCAATACGTATTATTTCCACTCCACGATTGAATTGTGCAAAATTAAAATCCAAAAAATTAAAGTATTGACATTGAACTAATTCCAACATCCATTGCATTTATAAAATTATACGCGTCCCTATTTGCCAATATTATATACTTTTATCAGTGTCAGCGAAAAGCAGCGACGCCTGAAAAAATAAGAGCAGCAATACGCATTCGTTCCGTTCGTCCAAATTGCGCCGGCACAGTTTCTGCGCCGACAGAGAGACTCTCATTATCTCGGTCAGCGAGCGCGGCATAAAGGGTAATAAATAGTTTCGTTGCCGAGAATCGACGTTGTGTCACGTACACTCGGACTGCGTTCCTGACGTTCCCGATTGCTCGTCGTCCTCCACGATTGGCTTTCTACGTATAGCCCAAGTCGATAAACTGCATATATGCCGGGCTGATGCATGTTTTCGGTGCGTTCCCGGTTTGAATACATATGGGCCGAGCTGAAAAAGCTACGGTTTCTGGAGAGGGAAATTGGCTTGATACGTTCAAAAGTGTTTCACGCCTGCTGTTCAATTTTAGAAATTTAATCAACACGATACGACCATCATAACTGAAAGGTCGCAGTTTCGTTGGCTCGCGAAATATCGCGGTCTGTGCGTTTGATGCTCTACTATGCGCAATTACGCTTCACGGCTGAATTTATTGGGCCATAATCTTATAATTCACAAAGCATAGATACACAGTGCATGTCTGAACGTTACGGCCAGGACCTGTGGCAGAGTTCACGAGAAATTATAGTAGCCGACTCTTCATGCATTATAAGATGAGCTCGGTGGAAAAAGACGCAGCGCGCACAGTGAAGAAGGTCGTTCTTAGTCAGACCAGCCGTATTCACTCTTGTCGCGCTGCGAGCGTTACGATCGTTTCGCGATAAATCTACAGCGAAATTTTTACCGCCGCGATACCGACGTGTTTGTCGCATTTTGATTTTCACTGTCGTGACTTATCGTACGTGTTAGCGGAAAAATATTTTGAGACGAAATTGAGAAGGGCCCTAGGTCATTGTCCGGCACTGAAGTAGTCATTGTTGTGCGGAATGCGATGAGTCATAATCAAAATACCTGTGATGTGCACCTGTCGCGAGAGGCCTCCTTCGCTACGGATTTTTGTTTGGAAAAAAGGAAGGGGAATAAAGGGGTGTGAGATCGTCGCATTTCTCTGTACCGCGACACATTACCTGAGCATTGTAAAGAGTACGGACGTGTTGGTGTAAAATAAAAATTTCTCGAGTTTTGCCTTGATTATTTCTAACATACGCGTCTAAGCCACAGTAACCTAACTCGATTAAACGGCATACCTCATTGCACTCCGCTGACACGGTCGTGACTTTGATTTGTTTTGCAATTTCGCATTTCGAGACGCTCGTACGTTTTCATATCAACTATAAACATCGCGATATGCCCCACTGTTGGTCGAATGCTCAAGGTATACGCCACTTTTAGTGCGCCGGATAATGCAGTGCTGCGGTTCGTGCGCGAGCATATACGAGTATATACGTGTGCCATACGCTTTTACGATCTCGCATTCCCGGCTAGGTAATCCTGAATATTACGCGACGTCGCCGTTCTTCATTTCGATAATAAAAATCCGCACCAGCCCCACGACCTTTCCCTTTCTTCGTCGGCTTGTTACTTCATCGTTGCACGCGTGTCTGTCTTCGACTTTCTGCTTCTCCTTGCCGTCAATTCATGTACGCTCAAATTAACCCTTTGAGAGGACGGCACGTGGATGTAAACGCTAGGGACGGAATATTTTTTCGCTGGCGTGAACACTGTTGATTAATTATAATTAAATAAAATTATAATTAAATGATTAACTATAAGGGCCGTAACTAAGTTATAATTGCATGTGAGAATTTTTTTTAAGAAACGTTTAACATTTTGACTGCCATGGCGGTCATCGGTGACCGGCGCAAAAGGTCTCACGAAAAATTCAAAATATACCCAATCGGTCGCATTTATAATTTTAAAAATACAATTAATATTAAATAGTGATTCAATTCTTTAATCTCCGATAACTTCGCATTATTTTCATTTTGCACAATTCAATCATATTCTGTAGTACTTCATCCCGTTGCGGTTTTACTATAGTAAAATACGCGTGGCAGTCAACGTGTTAATGAAATTAAGGCAATAATTTATTATTGGTGAATACTGAAAATAACTATTTATTCTCAACTAATGTCGATGTTATGTATTAACTGATGTCGGCGTTAACTAAAAATAAGTCATTCCTCTGAAGAGGGCACCTGCAGAGTGCCGAAACATTTATGCATACATATTCATGTCATCCATTAATAATTGCGACTGCAGCAGGTGCGCGGACGAAAAAAGTGTGCAAAGTTGTATATGCGCCCATAGGCCATACAGACCACAGCACTCAGTCTTATACGCGATCATCTGCTGCATCAAGTCAATAGGCGTGCTCGTCTAATTTGCAGCAAGTGGCAACGAGAAAAATGCACTATCGCACTCGCCAGCCATAACAGGTTCTGCTGATGGCGCGCTCTCGTTTTCGTTTCTCAATCATACGTTTCACTCGCGACACTTAACGTACCTTAACACTTTGCGGACCGAGCATTCTATTGCTAATCGTACCCAGTGGCCGGGTATTTTTTTGCGTCAAATATCTTTAAATTAGTGATGATTTGTTAGTAGTTAACACGTTGCCTGCCATGGTGGTCATCGGTGACCGGTGCAAAAGATTGTACTCGAAATGCAAAAAATTCGCAATGAATCGTATTTGCAATTTGGGAAAAGCAATTGATATTGGAACGGCGCTTCAATACTTTGGCTTCTAACAACTGTGCATTACTTTAATTTTGCACGATTTAATCATAATCTGCAGTATTTTATCGCATCGCGGTTCCAACATAGCAAGAAACGCTTGGCAGTCAAAGTGTTAAACTGTCCACAAATATTTCTGTAATATTGCTAATCGTTTTGTCGCTATCCATATTTCAGAGCTCAAATAATTAATTCGCAATACAAATTACGAAAAACTGCGGCTGACAATCACGTAGCAACTGTGTGATATCTCGTCATCTGCCTCGAACGACAGAATATGCAAGACGATAGATCTCCTCAGTGGCCCAGAATGACGAAATACGCAAAACGATATATCTCGTTAATGGCCCCGAACGACGAAATAGCAATGACGAGATATCTCGTCATCCGTCCGCAATGTGTTAAGACATCAAATTTCGTTAAACCCCCAATCGGTAAGGCCAGTATTTTTTTCGTGAACAAGTTTCTTTGCTCCTTATATTTTTTGTTATGAAACGTAAAATAAAACATCCGAAAATGGAGATTAGATATTTTGTCGCAACTTCCCCCAAGGACAGTTGATAGGAAATTTTCGATACCGCAAGATTGAGTTTTGGCATCGACCTCCAATTATGTTGAATTTCGGTTAAATGGAAAGCTTGATGCCATTGTAAGAGGCACAAAGAAGGATTGTAAGGTTTGTGCTTTCCAGGGCAAACCAGGTTGAACACATGGAGAAGCATACTATGTCATACTGCATACTTGTCCGGATAAACCAAGAATGCATTTTGGCGAATTTTTCATCAATTATTATACCGAAAAGAATACCGAAATGAATATTACAAAATTATACTTTTAAACATGCATATATAATGAAAATACTAAAGTATAACATTGTTGTGCTTTAATTTCTGTCTAAAATTAGTTTATGATAGCTGTAAGAAGCTAGTGATATATGCGCCAAATCATCTCGCGTTGCTACTGCATGTTTCAAAAGTTTATGATACCAAAAAAAAAAAAACATAACTCAACAGTAGAAATACCGACGATTGACGTATACCTACTCCTACCGGAGGGGTCAAAATGACTTGTTTCTTAAATTACAATATTTCAGCAGTTTGCGATATGATTTGCACAAACATATAATTCTAAAACTTTATAGATATTTTCTGATATAGTTAGGACAAGGTTACAGTGAATATAGTTGTACTGAGAGTTGTGTTTCACTGTTTCTGATAGACGACTGAGTTGTATATGGCAGCGTTTCTGATGATCGACTGAAAGTAATCTGAGGAATCTTGATTGAAGTAAATACTGCAAGTAATGATCAAGCGCAAACAGTTCAAGCCGTGGAAACAACATTTTTTTGGTTGTTGACAGATCTTTGAGTTTGAAATATTTTCTTTTATGACTAGATAATAAATTGCCACGCTAATGAGTGCCCAGGTTTATTGGGCGCGTAACGCAACAAAAATATAATCCTTCGATTTTATAGAGGTATTTCTCGGTTTCTCTGTGTATCTTTTAGATTACGTGCCACAAAAATTTCCACGATACAATAGAATAGCACCGAAAACTAATGTTCCGTGTGGGTCAAAATGACTCATCCCGGTATATGTAGGTATACTGCATACAAATTTACAACAAAATGATAAACAAAAAAGTAAACTGGTTTACAGAATTAATTATTGGTATATCTTAGAAAAAGTCGTGCAAAATTTTCAGAAACAAAATGTACCTGAAATGAGTTATAATTATAAGAAATGTCAAACAAGTCATTTTGACCCCCTTGGTAGTTCTAGTGTTAATATTGAAATATTGTATTTCTGAATGTCCTAATATAAATAGAAGGCTAAAATATAATACTCTTTTACGTTAATTTGTGTATAAAATGATTTGACGTCAGATGCAAGAAGACAGTCACATATGCGCACTATCATGTTGAGTTACTGGTTCACCGACTTGAAAAGTCGTCGAGCGCGAAGGGTTAAATGATTTCGAACGATTACGGTAGGCGGTCGGACGGTAATGATAGGATAGACGCGTTTGATCCCCGCTCGCGTCATTATCCGTCCACTCAAAGGAGAGGCACGTAAACAAAAAGCTACGCTTAGCCTGAGATCACGTGCGATGCGATTTGCATTCGCAAGGACATCGCGGCCGCGCATCATCGCTAAAACTGTCGCGACCGGTTTCGCGTACGCAGCACGCGTTATTTGACTGTCAATTATCTCGCGCGCTGAACTTCATTCGCAGACTGCGTACGAGTCGCAGGGGTGTTGGGCAACGCGTCGTGTGCATCTTTAACCCTTTGCGATCGGTGTCCCCGTTGCGGGGACATTTCTCAATCGTCATAGAAGTCGGTGTCCCCGTAGGGGGGACATTTTTAAATCATTGTAGAAGTCGATATTCCGCAGCGGGAGCCTTCGAAAATGCAATTTTTTGTTGGGGCGTGCCGATATGGGTCATCAACTCATACATACTGTATAAAACAATAAAACCACAGAACAACGAAAAGCCACTGACACACTTTTGTGAAATGTTTAGTCGATCGGTTAGTAGGAAATTTCCGGCACCAAACACTATCTTAGTAAATCACTAAATAATTAATTTCATATAATTCGTTCAGGAATCAAGAAAGACTATGTAGTATGTTTCGACAGGAAAACTGCGGGACAAAGACGACAAATACACACGTACTGTGATACTTGTACACGAAAGCCAGGACTTCATAACGGTGATTGTTTCACGAAATAGCATACTTTAGAACATTACAGAGATTAAAAATCTGTATTCTTACGTATTCCAAGTAGTAATAAACCCAACAAATCAGTTTCCACAAATTCTGCGTATTTTAGTATTCATATATTAACTTTAAATTTTGTACGAAAAAGTAACTGCGAAATGCTAAATATCATCCGACCGGCTGGTACTCTTAAGATCGAAATCTGCCGACCACAAAGGGTTAACCCTTTGACTGCGGCGCACTCTTGGACGAATCCATCAATATGGACGGCGCGTTTTTCGCTTGGTTGTCCACTGACTAGTGACCGAAACAGTACCCAGAAATTTGATAATATTCTTATATTTTAAAAAATAATAATAGCAAAAAAATTATAAATATCAATTTTTTTATTTATCTTTAGTAAGTTTTTGAACTATTTTAATTTACTTGACTTAGTTTGTGCATTCCTTCAATAATAAGCGGTAATTAAAAAAATAACGAATGGCTAAATTCAAACACTAATCACAAAATAAAATAAATAAATACTTACATATACAGTGAAGAAACAGGTTTGTAGGAATCAATGCACGAAGCGATCATACGAGAGCGTACGTACAAGAGCAGTGTAATATAAAGGCAATTGACTGAATCATATTGAAACAATTGCCGATATTTAGTTGCTATGTTACATAGGACGATAAACTGAATGTTGAATCAATCAGTAAAACAGTAATAAAGGTGTTGTAGTACAAAGATACAGAGGGCGTATATTTACGCCTTTCGTATATATTGATGGATTTCTGAAGGCGTATATATACGGGTTTCGCACTATGAACGCATATATGCGTCCGCCGAAACTTATCTGTGGCGACTATGAATACATATATGCGTCTCCAATCGTTTCGATTTTTTACCTATTGCACCCACAATTATCAACATACGAGATGAATACAGATGCGTTCTTTATCATATAATTTTTTTGCATTATTTACCTTCGCGTAAATGAAGAATTACCATTAGAACTTAATTGCGCCTTACCTAATGAATCAATAGATTTCACAGAAGCGAAAACTATTTCGTCTCCAGCGAGGGCTTCGACCGAAAGTATTCAGCAATCGAAGGGTTAAGATGATTGAGTGATTGCAACGCGCGAGCAATACGATTAATTTGTCAAAATCAAAACAGATTCGAGAGTACGTTCAATTGCATATGTACATCATGCATACTTTTATGAATAAAATTTTTGATAGCCAAATATAAGCCTGATGATGATAAAATATCTGAGGAACAGTGAAATATTCGTAAATGCATTCTTCGTTTTTTTCAAAAAATTTATTTTTATTATAGCAACGGGGGTATAAAACGTAATTTCTATCCCATTTTTTGCAATACCGAGAAGGAAAGACAATGTGTCAGTGAATCTTATATCAGTCAAAGAACCAATAGTTTCTTTTTATATTGTTTTTATGATAATTTAGCAGATACTTATTATATCCTATGGAATATCTGTTCAAGTACCTACTAAGATCTTTCGCAATTAGTGAACGGAAGAATCACCCATATACGAGTGACGCGGCCTATTTGAAACTTTTACTGTCAGCCGAAAACGGATGACCTGGTCAGTGGGTTTAGCGAATTGCGTAAAGCTTGCCGTATTATTTAATTGTATGTACGATGAAAAAATAAGTTTCTCAAACGTAATCGGCAGTCGTTAATTGAACTAGATATTGCTCAACACTGCTTGTCCGTCGTGGCTCACAAGCCTTTGACCAGGTAATTGGGAGGAATGGGGTAATGCTCAATGAACAAATATTTTCCCGTGCGACGATTCAGCCTTTTTACGATCCTCGTAAACGGCGATCGAGTTTCACCAACAGTCTCCTTTTATGGGCCGTGCAGGCTCAATGAAAATATTTGCCTCAAATCCAGATTCCGCCGGACGATCTGGCCAGCTGGTTAATTAAAAGATGTTGACACTTTTAGTGTTATTTGCATAGAGCGTTTCCTGATTGACCGCTGTTTATGAATGACATAATTATCTGGTAACCGAATTATAATAATTAAGAATTCACCCATAACTTCTTCTGTCCTACGACATAAAAAATCACAAGTACCGATGTTACATTTCGCAGTTAGTCAATTCAATCTCAAACGCCGGCAGTACTTAAATAGAAAACAACTTCATAGAAAATATAACTCCAATAGATTAATTCTTTCCGAAATGGTACCATTTTATACGAAACAATATGCTGTTCACTGCATCCTGACGGACCATGACCGAATGCAAAGGGTTAAAAATACGGGTACTTTCTGGACAGACCACATACGAGTCTCTTTCCTTATAATCCCAACACGGGCGTATCGACAATTTCTCTAATAACCGATCAGAATAATCGCATAACAAGTGCTGTCAATCCTGACGACCATGGTCGAATTTTTTTTCTCGACAGACCACATACGAGTCTCTTTCCTTATAATCCCAACACGGGCGTATCGACAATTTCTCTAATAACTGATCATCTTTAACACTTTGACTGCCATGGTGGTCATCAGTGACCGGCGTAAAAGGTCACACGAAAAATTTAAAAAATACTCAATCGGTCGCATTTATAATTTCGTAAATGCAATTAATATTAGACAGTGATTCAATTCTTTGGTCTCCGATACCTTCGCATTATTTTCACTTGCCACAATTCAATCGTATTCTGTAGTACTTCATTCCATTGCAGTTTTAATATAGTAAAATACGCATGGCAGTCAAAGTGTTAATAATCGCAATCGGACAAGTGCTGTTCACTGCATCCTGACGGACCATGGCCGAATGCAAAGGGTTAAAAATACGGGTACTTTCTGGACAGACCACATACGGGTCTCTTTCCTTATAATCCCAACACGGGCGTATCGACAATTTCTCTAATAACTGATCATCTTTAACACTTTGACTGCCATGGTGGTCATCAGTGACCGGCGTAAAAGGTCACACGAAAAATTAAAAAAATACCGAATCGGTCGCATTTATAATTTTGTAAATGCAATTAATATTAGACAGTGATTCAATTCTTTGGTCTCAGATACCTTCGCATTATTTTCACTTGACACAATTCAATCGTATTCCGTAGTACTTCATTCCATTGCAGTTTTAATATAGTAAAATACGCATGGCAGTCAAAGTGTTAATAATCGCAATCGGACAAGTGCTGTCACTGCATCCTGACGGACCATGGCCGAATGCAAAGTGTTAAAAATACGGGTACTTTCTGGACACACCACATACGGGTCTCTTTCCTTATAATCCCAACACGGGCGTATCGACAATTTCTCTAATAACTGATCATCTTTAACACTTTGACTGGCATGGTGGTCATCAGTGACCGGCGTAAAAGGTCACACGAAAAATTAAAAAAATACCCAATCGGTCGCATTTATAATTTTGTAAATGCAATTAATATTAGACAGTGATTCAATTCTTTGGTCTCCGATACCTTCGCATTATTTTCACTTGGCACAATTCAATCGTATTCTGTAGTACAGGTAACCCTCCTATAACACGGTAGTTAGGTTCCTAGAAAATGCCGTGTTGTGTGAAACCGTGTTGCATGAGACCCTGAGCTAGTACAAAAAGGGGGGTTACGTTCCAAAAACTTATTAAAAACAAATATTTTTTTAATTCCACATAAACAACTTGATTTTTATTAAAAATATAAATGTATGTACAACACAAAGTAAACAAAAAAATTTAATCTAACGCCACCATAATTTAATGAATTTATTGGTCGTCACTGCTCAGTATAATCAACCTGGGAACGTTTTTTCGGTGGAACGATATTGCCTTCACTTTCAGAACTTTTTTCTCTATTTAAAGTTTTTGTATGTTTTCCCCTCTTAAAAAAATCTGTAATCGAACTTTGCTTGCTGGTTCTAACTAGGTCATTGTAAATTTCGCGGTATAGAGCTAAACAGTTTTGCAGCTCCTTTTAATTTTCGACTTCTTTCCGTGGAAGGGCTGTATTCAAGAAAAATGACTCAAGATTTTCCGCTAAGCATAGGCCTTCTCGTATTTTTTTTAATGTTAAATTCTTAACTGCACAATCTTCATCAAAGCTAGCGTCCTCAAAATCGATTTGATTTGCATCTAGGGATGCCATTTCCATCAAATCCGCTTCGTCAACTTCTTCTTCCACTAATAAATCTTGAATGTCTTTGGTAACCATATCCACAAAACCTTCGCCTCCGATTGATTTAGTGAAATATGACACCAATTTCATTTTCTGACGTTTCATATGTTTTCTGTTTCAACTGAAGAGGGCGATATCTTCTTCCAACACGCATTTAAGGTTGATGTTTTTATTTCTTTCAGCGACAAGGATATGTCCCCAATGTCCTACGGGGGACACAGGCCCCAATAAGAGGAACAACCGTGTTATAGGATGCCGTGTTGTATTATTTTACGAATCGTGTTATAGCGAAACCATGTTATAAGATACCGTGTTATAGGAGGGTTACCTGTACTTCATTCCATTGCAGTTTTAATATAGTAAAATACGCATGGCAGTCAAAGTGTTAATAATCGCAATCGCACAAGTGCGCAAGTGCGCAAGTGGACAATTGCGCGTTTGCGCACACCTACATGCACACGTGTACCCGTGAGAGCGTTGATCGGCGATCGCTATGTGGCATATGTGGGCACGAATGCGCGTGCCGCGGATTTCAGTGTACATCTACGGTCGTCGTGCGTGACGTTTCGCAACGGCCGACGTCTTGCTCTTCGTTCTAGTCGTCCTCTCGTGGAATAGACATTACAAAACGCGCCTCTGTACCGCGAGACGAACGCCGTGCACTTGAGAAACTCTGAAACGCGATGGCGCAGTTGACCATATGCGTTAAAACTGGATAATGAGATGATAGGCCCATTTTGGTTGAAAACGGAAACCGATTGAGAACTTTTCTTCGAACGTCTCTAGAAAATCTGACACTCAACTGTAATCGCAACATTCGCGCTAAAAACGCAAATATACCCCATTCATCGATAGGAGGCGCAAATATAATAAAGTATTAATAAATAATTAATTATAAATTAATAAATAATCATTTGAGAAGAGTAAATGAACGCATACACGCATAGCGTGCTTGACAAGGTTGAGCGATGGTAAGGAAAATATTTCAACGTCGCAGATTCGCAATGTTTTAATTTACTTGAAGGCTCCAGTGTTCAAATGCAGCATCGCGTAATCTTGAAAAAATGATCCGTATTCATGGCTTCCGTCGTTTAGTAACGCCTCCGGCGCTTCTTTCTGCGCGCGTTTAGAAACGCTGGGCAATTAGTGGAAAATTCACTCCAGTTCTTAATATAATTATCAGAAACACGTTCACCGTGTCGCACTTTCAATGCGTGATAGAACAGTCGCTCGGTGCTTGCACAAGGAGAATTTACGAAAAACCTAAAAAGCCACGCAAATTAAGTGTAATTACATGAAGAAACATGCCTGATACATCCTGCTGTACTTTCCTATTATAATTTCAATATCCGTAATTGGACGATTTCTTCATAAGACGCTCATACTGTTCACTTTGCACGTCCGTATTTTCCGTATGCCTGATTGTAAGATCGGTTCTAACCCACGCAGAAGAAAAGACGCAAATCGACGATGACGGAAACGTCACGGTCGTCGTTATCGGTGTTTAGAACGGCACTTGCGTCATAATACCTTAAGGCGACACTCGTCATTGAGTCAGTGAGAAAGCGTGCCTTACGATATTATGCAGGTCCGCATCGGCGGAAATGACGGACACGCATACGGTTCGAGACGAATCGGGATCGGCGTAGGTAGCAGACAACGCGGTGCGCCTATACAAGGTGTCCTAGGCGACTGTCATTACGTGATACCGAAGCTTTTCTACGCATTCGATGGAAAATGCTTCCTGCGTAAAGTCTGCATCGCGAAGCTGACGAAATTTTGACTGGTGATGTAGTAGCGATTTCACACTAAATGCGTAGCGAAATATGTAAGAGGAAAATAACAAACGTAATTGAAGCGTAATAATGGCAAGTAAAAAAAGACGGAAAGAAATGTGTAGATATGCGATACACGGAATTAGAAAATTATAAACCTGAGGAGGAATATTTGAATATGTAATCACATATATCACATATATATGGTTCTCAGATGACTCATTTTCCAATTCCGTATATCGTGTATATATGCATGGAAATTGTCCACAAAAGTTGTTAGAAAATTATAGTAATAACTTTAGTAATCTTGCTCGTGAAATCTAAAACATCTCAAATTGACTGGCTCCATAAATCTATTGTTAGTCGTTTCAAAGATATCTTGATTGGCATATATTTCGAAACAGTGCAGGATTATTGCGATACGATTGCGTGAAATTGGTCAGCTGTTCCTTATCGATCGATTCCAAAGGTCACAACAATCTGGCAAATGCAATTGTCAGAATTTTGCACTCGCCAACGTATAGTAATTTCGATGAACACCGCGGAGAGACGATTATCCGACGATATTAATTGTGCCCATAATTATGGAAGTGGTCTAAGTCATATATTTCTTGTTTCGAGATATTTAATGAATTGCATTTGAATAAATTAAAAAATATTTTTAGATTATGCGACATTTTAATTTATAATTTTATTAGTCTTAATTAATGGAAATTTACTATGAATATGAAATTTTGTGTGAATTTTATACGATAATATTATTTTTAAAGATTGAATTGACTTAGACCATTTTCAAAATTAACTGAATGTCCTATAAATGACTTAAAGCAATAAAGAACTTTGAGTTTTATTTGAAAAAATAATTTGATTGAAATAATTCGTGAACATTTATTACATTTATTAATTATTTTTAAACAGTAATCCGTTTTTATCATTATTTCGAGTATTTAAGATTCTTAAAATGTTCCTGAAAAACTGGAGGGATGTACGGTAGTTAACTCATAATATCTTTATGTTTTTCTTCCGATACTGGTCTAATGGTGGTGTATAATGGAAGTAATTTAATATTTCCGCATATTTTTGGTCTTCCTTTTTTAGGTGAAAGATCCGAAACGTGAAATTTAGAATCATCTGAAGATGTTTTATAGAACATTTTATAAGGTTCATTTTTCAAGAATTCATCCATTGAATTTGTAGCAAGAGACAGATTCACCCGCATTGAAACTCTTCTTGTTATTGATTATAAGAATGAAGTTGTCGTTATTATTCAAATTTGATTGTCATTTATTTTATTATGTAGTTCAGAAACGCGTCAAAGAAGGCCACGTGCCATTTTCAAGTTGTTTATATAATTTATTTAAATTTTTTACTTAGACCACTTTCATAATTAAAACTAAATGAATTCCATGTAATGTTGAAATTACAACCACTATCTAATGGTTCATTTTTGACAATTTCGTAAAAATTACAGAATAAATTTAGTTAAAAATAATGTGGTATGAAATAACTGATAAACTCATTTTTTTTAAATTTTGACTTAGACCACTTTCATAATTATGGGCACAATTCGTAACTTGCTCAACTAGCCGCACGTAGGTGGCCAAACGATGACGCTCTCATTTATATCGTCGCCGCAAAAATCGTCCGATTCATTCCGCGAAAGCGTATCGGAGATTGGTGCGTGTCGAGTCAAATGTTTGCGCAACGATGTCCCGCTGCGAGCGACGAATCATTAACGACAAGGTAGCAATTAATAACCCCCGCGTACGGATAATTAACCGTGTCGCTGTAACTTCTGTCCGAATGCTATAAACCAACCGAACGTTGCACGATCAGTTCCATCGAGACTTATGCATGGTGATCTAAAATCAAAAGTGGGTGCGACGTGATTAACACTATTAGCTTAAGATGACGGCTTAATCCATGTTATTTCCCAGGAAGTAGTCAAGTGCAAAATGTACAATTTAGTGCAGGCATATAGACAGAAACACTAGAAATTCGAACTAATTAATTGCGGGCCGGAGCATGTGAAGTGAAATGTCTATGTCTATTCCTGCTTTTAGTAGCTTTTTGAATAATGCTAAAACAAGAACACTGGGCATTGAAACTGAATAATTGCGAGGTAGCAAATGTGAAGTAATATAAAGATTTGGCATGGAAACGTAGAGGGTCATGTGTCAAAATCGAATTTTTCGAGTGACACACTTTTACTGCGAATTAAAGCCAAATCGTGAGTGCATTGGAAATACCTGCTCTATGTCACTTCCTGCTTCTGATAGCCTTTTGAATAATTTGTGTCAGTCGCTTCCGGCAATTTAACGCAATAATTACACGCTCGTGGAGGAAACGCACAACGGTCGTTCGTGGCGATCAAATCCAGTTGCACGCAATGGCTAACGGCAAAAGCAAACGGACAAGAAAAATTGCGTACAAACGCAGCGTTTCGATCCGCCGCTATTGTATTCGACACGTTTACGAAACATAGACCAGAAAAAGCTCACTCAATAGACATTTAAATAAGTTATATATTCTTCTTATGAGAAAAATGATTCGGTTATCTCTCCGGTTAACCACTTGCGCTACGATTTAATTTTCGGCTGCCGCGCTCTATAATATAACATGCCGGCGCAAAAGATTTTACTATAAATGCAAAAAATTCGCCATAAAGCCTAGTAGCAGCTATTGATGTAGTACAGTAAAACCTGTTTTTGTGCGGTGGATAGGGACCGCATAAAAGAAATCGTACAAAAAAATATTTGAAAATTTTATAAATTCTTACATATAATAAACAATTTTGTGCGATATACTACCTAAAAATTTTTTTATGCGGTGGATAGGGACCGCATAAAAAAAGTCGGACTAAGAAAATACATCAATGATTTATGAAATAGATGAGAGAATGCTTTCAATTAAATTAAATAATTAAATTAGACCTATAGAAATTGTAAAAATATTTAATTCTTCATTATACATATACATGGAGAAGTTTTTAAATTGTACATTAAATAGTTTGCTGCTACTCGTCGTAATCCAAAACGCGCATCTTCTTGTGACGAATTGGTTGAAAATCGCTTCCGTCGCTTGAAGATAGGATTTCAATTGATTTGTTTTTTGGTACCATAAACTCAGTGATCAGTTTTTGTGACGATGGTCGACTGGTCAATTGCTTGTAAACGTCACAATAGTGAGACATGCATGATCTCAGCTCTTTTTCGAATTTTAAGCGTCTTTCCGCTTTGGAATCTATTTTAAGAAAATGCGTTTCCAATTTTTTCGAAATCTGGATCCCTGCATATATTTTATCTGCTCTAATAGATTCCGGTTCTTCTTGTCCATTTTCATAATGTATCAAACTATTGATAATGTCACTATCATCGACAGTTTGGTCCTCAATCATCTCGTCTAGGTCATTATCGCCGAAAGAATCAAAGCCTTCTCCGCCGATGTTATGTGCAAGCGCGCTAATTTCAGATAATAACGTTGACGTGTTTTCGGTAACGTTTCGATTAATTACACATTCATATATTTCGTCCACAACATGTATATGTACATAATAGAAACGTTAAACTGGTGCTAACGCCGCTAAGATTCATATACCGCATAAAAATAAATCGCACAAAAAAAATTGCACAAAAATAAAATCGCACAAAACCAATTGCACAAAAACAAAATCGCATAAAAAAAGACCGCACAAAAACAGGCTTTACTGTAACAGCGTCTATGTAAAAGACACGTCGTTTTTGCTTCTGCGACAAATGCCTATCGACGTGGTATACATGTCGCTGGCGGCTTTGGAATAAAAGCATCTCGACGTGCGTGGCACGTCTTTATAAGCCCAAGTGGTTAATAGCATATGGTAGCATAAACAGAAAGGTGAACGAAGTGGGGTCGGTGTTAAGCAGTTCTCTGTAAAATTACAATAGAATGTTACATTTCGATAACGAAAAAACTCGTGACTTTTCGTCACATTGCAACGCAATGGCGCGTAAATTTTTCGGCTGCGTAAAAAGCACTTTTTCTACTGAACGCGCTGCGCGTATAATCCTTTGTTTGTGACGGGTCCGTTGCAATTGATTGTCGACGCAATCAGAATCGCACTGTCGCGAGACGAGAGATTTCTTTTTTCATCGAGTCCAACCTCCTACTCGTTTCGTCGACGTCGAACGAGGAGGCGATAAATTTTCGAAGAAAATTACGCCCCTGTCTGGGGCCCGCGCCTTTGTGGAACGTCCTGCAACGCCTACATCCATCACGAATCAATTCGAGCGAGCCGCGAAGACGAAAAGTCGAAGAGAGAGAATAAAGGAGGTGGATGAAAAGAGGTAGGGATTGATGACAAGGCAACGGAACAAAGGTGAACGAACAGAGGAAGACAGAAGTAAAATGGCTGCACGAAAAATGATCAATAGATACGCATACGTCAAAGTTGAATGAAAGCGAAGCTTTATCATTTGCAAATGTCGGTCGTTGGTAACTGAACGAAATTAAACAATGTGAAAGGTTTGAAATTAAAAGAAAAACTAACAAAATTTAATGGAAAATATTTTATTTTTAAACGGATAGTTATATTTAACTAAGGATTAGTTATGTATATTTTATACTTAATAGGGTAGTTACAGTTAACTGAAGATTAGGAAAAATAATTCTCTCCCTTGAAGAGGACACGCACATAGTACCGAAGCGTATAATTGATCGCTCAGTCTTTTCTTTACTTCGAAACCTTTCAAATAATTCAATTTCGTTTGACTACCAGTACCCCGGCATTCGTCAATAATAAAGCTTTGCTTTCATTTAAATAAACGGCCCATAAGACGAATTCTCACAGCAATAGTGAATGCTAACTGACAAAAGCGAAATGCTAAACACCAAATTATTTTCGTCAAATTCACGATGCTCTTTCATGAATGCAGCAGGAAAGAATAAATAGAAAATTGAGAGCAAAAGGCAAAAAGCCATGCGCGCCAGGTAGTTAGGGCACGAGGAGTAGATTGGAAATAGAAACTTCGTCTGACACTAATCAGGAACCGGACCGTGAGACGTCATGTCTGGATTTCGTCGTTCCACTTCGATGCCAGTGAAACGATGTCGATCGGCGACATTGTGCGACCGCCAGCTCGCAGATCTTTAATGATCGCTGCGCCGTCATTACCGGCAACATAACGACCGGTACGTGTAAATATCTTTTTGCCCACTCACATCCGCGTATACAGGGTGTTTCCAAAAACGTGGCCACCACTTCAGAGACAGATGCATTACGCCAAAACAAGAAAAAAAGTTCGTACGAACATATGGCCGATATCAGGTTGTTTCCAAATTATAGCCGTTTTCGTTTCCCAGTAATTCTTATACTCTGGTAACTACTTCCTTTAACACGTTGATTGCCGAACGTATTTTATTGTATTAGAACGGCGATACAGTAAAGCCTGTTTTTGTGCGGTCTTTTTTTATGCGATTGGTTTTGTGCGATTTTATTTTTGTGCAATTTTTTTGTGCGATTTATTTTTATGCGGTATATGAATCTTAGCGGCGTTAGCACCAGTTTAACGTTTCCTATCATGTACATATACATGTTGTAGACGAAATATATGAATGTGTAATTAATCGAAACGTTACCGAAAACACGTCAACGTTATTATCTGAAATTAGTGCGCTTGCACATAACATCGGCGGAGAAGGCTTTGATTCTTTCGGCGATAATGACCTAGACGAGATGATTGAGGACCAAACTGTCGATGATAGTGACATTATCAATAGTTTGATAGATTATGAAAATGGACAAGAAGAACCGGAATCTATTACAGCAGATAAAATATATGCAGGGATCCAAATTTCGAAAAAATTGGAAACGCATTTTCTTAAAGTAGATACCAAAGCGGAAAGACGCTTAAAATTCGAAAAAGTACTGAGATCATGCATGTCTCACTATCGTTACGTTGACAAGCAATTGACCAGTCGACCATCGTCACAAAAACTGATCACTGAGTTTATGGTATCAAAAAACAAATCAATTGAAATCCTATCTTTAAGCGACGAAAGCGATTTTCAACCAATTCATCACAAGAAGATGCGCGTTTTGGATTACGACGAGTAGCAGCAAACTATTTAATGTACAATGTAAAAACTTCTCCATGTATATGTACAATGAAGAATTAAATATTTTTACCATTTCTATAGGTCTAATTTAATTATTTAATTTAATTGAAAGCATTCTCTCATCTATTTCATAAATAATTGATGTATTTTCTTAGTCAGACTTTTTTTATGCGGTCCTTATCCACCGCATAAAAAAATTTTTAGGTAGTATATCGCACAAAATTGTTTATTATATATAAGAATTTATAAAATTTTCGAATATTTTTTTGTACGATTTCTTTTATGCGGTCCCTATCCACCGCACAAAAACAGGTTTTACTGTACTTTGAAACACTACAGCGTTTGACTGAATTATGCAAAATGTAAATAATGTGCAGGTATTGGAGACCACATGATCGCATCACTATTCTAACCACAACCGCATTTATAAAATAATAATTGCTACCCATTGCAAATATTTTGGATCTTCGGTAAGATCTCTTGCGTCGGTCACCAGTGACTATCATGGCGGTCAAAGTGTTAATTGTTTACAAGAACGCTTCTTATCTGATGCACCATTTTCGATCTTTTCACTTCTTTTTCTTATTTTAGCGTACTGAATCTATCCCCAAGTTTATGCCTGCATTTTCAGAAACACCCTATATATTTACCGATTACGCGCGATCGCATAAATCGCGCAACTCGCGCACGTGGCTAATCGGCGTCAAGTGATCGCATCGGATGAACATGCATATTCAGAAACCGAACGTGCTCAGCGTTCTTCGACCGGCAGAGATTTCTAAACCGCGGCGGAATTGCCCAAAGCGAGATTCGTCTTCTAATAGCATTCTCTCGCGGATGAAGAGACGAGGAAAGAACCTCGCCGAATTCTCCGCTGCACAGAAACTGTGCGGTTTTCCTGTTTGCGGAACGCAGATGCTTCGACGATGGTTCTTAAAGTTTGACAATAGAGTTCGTTAATGGGATTTCGAAATAACGGTTATAATGGCTTCTCCCGAATGATGCTGATCTGTCGTTCCACGACCATAATAACTTTGAGGATTCTTACTAAGAACATATCAAGGGGAGAGCATCGAGATTAGACGTCAAAAAACAAACCGTATGCGGTAGAAACGAAACAATTATTTTCACTACCAATAAAATTAAAATCCTATGCTTAATTATTCTCGTCAGAGTTCCTCAATTACAAAAACAAACATCTGCAGTGACAGTATTTGTCTTCGTTATACGATGGAAAATATGAAAATGTGTATAAAAAAAATCGTACTTGATGTTAATGTTTAACACAAGGTAGCAACGCCACCGCATTGGGTGCGGACATAATTTGATGGATAGAAAATGTCGCGTACTTTGCCAATCAGTCCTAATCCCGACACACACGCATATCGAATAAATCTTCACGTAAAACTGCATTGCGTGCATCAAAATTCATGCAAGGTGGGTTTTGCGAGGAACAGGTAACATCAATAAGTAGGTGCACGGAGCACAGCTGCAGTTTGCAGTTGCACAGCCGCGTTCTCTCATTATCCACTCTATGCAGTGGGTTTATTAGTGCCAGGCATGTATCGATTCGATGGATTCTAGAAAGCAAGCGATGTTCCGAACTGCATGCATGCTCTTCTTCCTTTCTTCGTATCAGGTCGCCGTCTCTCCGCATTCATTCACCTCCTCCCTTTTGTATTCTCCACGTTTCAGCGTCCTCGAAAATTCATCGTGCAATTTCTTTTTCAACCATTTACTCAAGATCCACATTATCATTGCAACCGTGTGATAACATTTTTGTTTTTGCTGTTGAAGAATACTGGCGGGAATAAAATAAGCATAATTTGCAGAAAATAAACACAATGCAAAAGATGCAGGAAATAAACACAATGCAAAAGATGCAGAAAATAAACGCAATGCAAAAGATGCAGGAAATAGACGCGATGCATAAAATGCAAGGAAATAAATATGTAAAAAATCGCAAATACAATCAATGCCCGTCAGTTGCAGCAATCAGTGCCTCTAATACACTCCACGCATTTTACGAAAAAAGCATGTCCAACAAATGCGTTTTGTTGCTAGATCACCGACTCAACATTTCCTGCGATAACATCATTTAATCCCCGACATACTACTTCAGTTCTCTCACCTTCATTTCACTCCGCTATTTTCCCCCCAGAAAAAAAATGAGCATGTAACGTTAGCAACTGCGGCGTGACATATTCGCTCCCCGACATATTGTTTCAGTTACTCCAGCATAGTTTCACTTGGCAGTGCTATTTTTGTCGTACAAAAAAAAAGATTACCACGTTAGTATCTTCGACGTGACACACTCCCTTTTGAGCACACACATGCACACGGCTGCGAGCACAATGGGGTGATGAACTTTTGAGCGTTCATTACTTCGCTCGCCTCGTCCCGTTTCACACAGTCCTTCTTGCCGGGGGCACGCCCGCGAGTGCTCGATACCTCGAAGCGACAAAGTGACAGCGACTTTCCTCCGACGGCAGGATGAGGCGGCGTTTTCATTCTCCTGGAGATCTGGGTCCGTCGGGGACGGCCTTTTGCAACTTCGACCCACTGATCCGCTTCTTAATGGCGCGTGCAGCTTGCCTTCGATCGGTTTCCGTTGGCGGAATTGACTCTGAGATAATCCACGCTCGACCGCAAACGCGCAAATGGCGTTTCCTCCGTCTACCCCGCGTACTTTCTCCAATTCTCTGTCTATAAACGGATAGCGTGTCATGTTTGAACGACGGTGATCGTGCTGCGCGATCAGACGCCGCCTTTTTCTTCGGCTCTCTTTGAATACTTATGTAATTACAAACGGTATCGGCGTCTTGCAAGAAACCGTACTGTGAGAATTTGTTTTTGGCGACCGTTTGAACTGAATGTCGGGCGGCGATCGAACGAAATTAAATTACGTGGAAGGTTCGAAAGCAAAGAAAAAAGTGAAAAAATAAAACTTTGTTACTAGGCGTGTACAATCTGCGAAGAGGGAAATATTTCTAACCCTGGATTTGCGGAACCCGACAATTTCACAGATTTTGGATGTCACAAGTAAAATGATAGTCGGTGTTACTATTAACTTTTGTAAATTTTTACTGGGACTTATTAATGAATCGCTGCGCGATCAGACGCCGCCTTTTTCTTCGGCTCTCTTTGAATACTTATGTAATTACAAACGGTATCGGCGTCTTGCAAGAAACCGTACTGTGAGAATTTGTTTTCGGCGACCGTTTGAACTGAATGTCGAGCGGCGATCGAACGAAATTAAATTACGTGGAAGGTTCGAAAGCAAAGAAAAAAGTGAAAAAATAAAACTTTGTTACTAGGCGTGTACAATCTGCGAAGAGGGAAATATTTCTAATCCTGGATTTGCGGAACCCGACAATTTCACAGATTTCGGATGTCACGAGTAAAATGATAGTCGGTGTTACTATTAACTTTTGTAAATTTTTACTGGGACTTATTAATGAATCGCTGCGCGATCAGACGCCGCCTTTTTCTTCGACTCTCTTTGAATACTTATGTAATTACAAACGGTATCGGCGTCTTGCAAGAAACCGTACTGTGAGAATTTGTTTTTGGCCACCGTTCGAACTAAATGTCGGGCGGCGATCGAACGAAATTAAATTACGTCGAAGGTTCGAAAGCAAAGAAAAAAATGAAAAAATAAAACTTCGTTACTATGCGTGTCCAATCTGCGAAGAGGGAAATATTTCTAATCCTGGATTTGCGGAACCCGACAATTTCACAGATTTCGGATGTCACGAGTAAAATGATAGTCGCTGTTACTATTAACGTTTGGAAATTTTTACTGGTATTTATTAATGGAGGGATAGAAATATATCTACACGTCTCTCTCTCTCTCTCTCCCATCGTTAACAAGACTCGTTAAGGAAAACAACTAATTTATATACATCCAATATACATATACATATGCATACATATACATATACATATATGTACATATACATCCATATACATGTATTGGATTTTTCTTTTCTTTCAAAACTTTCTTCAGAATAAAAACACTTACCCACAGACCTGCTGCTCCGCTTGTTAGTGCCACTCACACCTTACCTACAAAACGCTCAGTGCAATCGCAGAATCTTCCATCCCAGCCCAACAAGATAATTACCGTCAAAGGCCAGAATGCTTCACGCACGTTCTGTTTCAATCTCTCCGTTCATTCCGCCACCCACACGCGACCTCTCCGCGACGCATTCTCCGCTCGTTTCCGAACTCCGGGAGCACGGTAGAAATTTCACGAACACTTCCCACCTTCCCGCGGATCCTTACAAGCGAATTGCGAGAGTGCAGATCCTCTGAAACGATAACCGTCAGCAACATTGTGCAGGGAAGAACGCTGGTGAACTATACATTCTACGCTCTCGTTGGCTGTGATGACCCTCTTTCCTCAGCGAGGAAGACACGTACGGCTTCGGTTCTTACCGGCGATCGACTTACGTGCAACGGTGAAATGCTAATTGGCATGTTTACGCGGCTCCGCAAGTTTACGTCTCGCGTGCACAACCACGGATCCTTCCGCGGGGCGAACGTTATCGGCTTCCTTCGACGGTCTGCTGTTTTCAACCTTATCGCTAGTTCGTGATGTGTCGAATGTGCTGGCGGAAGCACACTCGCAAGTTCGATCATTGGGATTTCGGTGGTTCACTACGTTTCTTGTTGAAACGTGTGTTTTAGGAGACTAGTTGAATGAGTTCTGTATGGTTTATGTATTAAAGCTGCAGCGGCGGAGGAAACGTGTTTCTTGTAGACATCTACGGTGGAGGTAGTTTATAGTTTATGGGTTGGTGGGGCAAGTGGACCAATTCGGGTGGATTGTAGTTGAGCATTAAACACGAGGGTAAAATACATGGAAATATATGCTGGTAGCTATCGAGAGTTCCAAAAATAAAAGTTCTGTGTCCAGTGAATTCGAATTTTCAACCGAAAAAGCAGTTTTGTTCTACTCATTATTCAGAGTTATCGTCTTTCATCAAGTGGACCAATTTGGGTGGATTGTGTCTGAGCATTAAACACGAGGGTAAAATACATGGAAATATACGCCGGTAGCTATCGAGAGTTTCAAAAAATAAAAGTTCTGTGTCCAGTGAATTCGAATTTTCAACTAAAAAAGTAGTTTTGTTTTACTCATTATTCAGAGTTATCGTCTTTCATCAAGTGGACCAATTTGGGTGGATTGTATCTGAGCATTAAACACGAGGGTAAAATACATGGAAATATATGCTGGTAGCTATCGAGAGTTCCAAAAATAAAAGTTCTGTGTCCAGTGAATTCGAATTTTCAACCGAAAAAGCAGTTTTGTTCTACTCATTATTCAGAGTTATCGTCTTTCATCAAGTGGACCAATTTGGGTGGATTGTGTCTGAGCATTAAACACGAGGGTAAAATACATGGAAATATACGCCGGTAGCTATCGAGAGTTTCAAAAAATAAAAGTTCTGTGTCCAGTGAATTCGAATTTTCAACTAAAAAAGTAGTTTTGTTTTACTCATTATTCAGAGTTATCGTCTTTCATCAAGTGGACCAATTTGGGTGGATTGTATCTGAGCATTAAACACGAGGGTAAAATACATGGAAATATATGCCGGTAGCTATCGAGAGTTTCAAAAAATAAAAGTTCTGTGTCCAGTGAATTCAAATTTTCAACCGAAAAAGCAGTTTTGTTCTACTCATTATTCAGAGTTATCGTCTTTCATCAAGTGGACCGATTTGGGTGGATTGTGTCTGAGCATTAAACACGAGGGTAAAATACATGGAAATATATGCCGGTAGCTATCGAGAGTTCTAAAAATAAAAGTTCTGTGTCCAGTGAATTCGAATTTTCAACCGAAAAAGCAGGTTTGTTTTTCTCATTATTCAGAGTTATCGTCTTTCATCAAGTGGACCGATTTGGGTGGATTGTGTCTGAGCATTAACCACGAGGGTAAAATACATGGAAATATATGCCGGTAGCTATCGAGAGTTTCAAAAAATAAAAGTTCTGTGTCCAGTGAATTCGAATTTTCAAGCAAAAAAGTAGTTTTGTTCCACTCATTATTCAGAGTTATCGTCTTTCATCAAGTGGACCAATTTGGGTGGATTGTGTCTGAGCATTCAACACGAGGATAAAATACATGGAAATATATGCCGGTAGTTATCGAGAGGTCTAAAAATAAAAGTTCTGTGTCCAGTGAATTCGAATTTTCAACCGAAAAAGTAGGTTTATTTTTCTCATTATTCAGAGTTATCATCTTTCATCAAGTGGACCGATTTGGGTGGATTGTGTCTGAGCGTTAAACACGAGGGTAAAATACATGGAAATATATGCTGGTAGCTATCGAGAGTTTCAAAAAATAAAACTTCTGTGTCCAGTGAATTCGAATTTTCTACCGAAAAAGTAGGTTTATTTTTCTCATTATTCAGAGTTATCGCCTTTCATCAAGTGGACCGATTTGGGTGGATTGTGTCTGAGCATTAAACACGAGGGTAAAATACATGGAAATATATGCCGGTAGTTATCGAGAGGTCCAAAAATAAAAGTTCTGTGTCCAGTGAATTCGAATTTTCAACCGAAAAAGTAGGTTTATTTTTCTCATTATTCAGAGTTATCGTCTTTCATCAAGTGACCCGATTTGGGTGGATTGTGTCTGAGCATTAAACACGAGGGTAAAATACATGGAAATATATGCTGGTAGCTATCGAGAGTTCCAAAAATAAAAGTTCTGTGTCCAGTGAATTCAAATTTTCAACCGAAAAAGCAGTTTTGTTCTACTCATTATTCAGAGTTATCGTCTTTCATCAAGTGGACCGATTCGGGTGGATTGTTTCTGAACATTAAACACGAGGGTAAAATACATGAAAACATATGCCGGTGGCTATCGAGCGTTTCAAAAATAAAAGTTCTGTGTCCAGTGAATTCGAATTTTCAACCGAAAAAGTAGGTTTATTTTTCTCATTATTCAGAGTTATCGTCTTTCATCAAGTGGACCGATTTGGGTGGATTGTGTCTGAGCATGAAACACGAGGGTAAAATACATCTAAATATATGCCGGTAGCTATCGAGAGTTTCAAAAATAAAAGTTCTGTGTCCAGTGAATTCGAATTTTCAACCGAAAAAGTAGGTTTATTTTTCTCATTATTCAGAGTTATCGTCTTTCATCAAGTGGACCGATTCGGGTGGATTGTGTCTGAGCATTAAACACGAGGGTAAAATACATGGAAATATATGCTGGTAGCTATCGAGAGTTCCAAAAATAAAAGTTCTGTGTCCAGTGAATTCAAATTTTCAACCGAAAAAGCCGTTTTGTTCTACTCATTATTCAGAGTTATCGTCTTTCATCAAGTGGTCCAATTTGGGTGGATTGTATCTGAGCATTAAACACGAGGGTAAAATACATGGAAATATATGCCGGTAGTTATCGAGAGGTCCAAAAATAAAAGTTCTGTGTCCAGTGAATTCGAATTTTCAACCAAAAAAGTAGTTTTGTTCTACTCATTATTCAGAGTTATCGTCTTTCATCAAGTGGACCGATTTGGGTGGATTGTGTCTGAGCATTAAACACGAGGGTAAAATACATGGAAATATATGCTGGTAGCTATCGAGAGTTCCAAAAATAAAAGTTCTGTGTCCAGTGAATTCAAATTTTCAACCGAAAAAGCAGTTTTGTTCTACTCATTATTCAGAGTTATCGTCTTGCATCAAGTGGACCAATTTGGGTGGATTGTATCTGAGCATTAAACACGAGGGTAAAATACATGGAAATATATGCCGGTAGCTATCGAGAGTTTCAAGAAATAAAAGTTCTGTGCCCAGTGAATTCGAATTTTCAACCGAAAAAGTAGGTTTATTTTTCTCATTATTCAGAGTTATCGTCTTTCATCAAGTGGACCGATTTGGGTGGATTGTGTCTGAGCATTAAACACGAGGGTAAAATACATGGAAATATATGCTGGTAGCTATCGAGAGGTCCAAAAATAAAAGTTCTGTGTCCAGTGAATTCGAATTTTCAACCGAAAAAGTAGGTTTATTTTTCTCATTATTCAGAGTTATCGTCTTTCATCGGCCCCAGAAGCTGGTTTGAGAGTTAATGGTTCTGCCATTTGCGTATCTGCGCGCCTACGCGTTGGATATCGACGGATGTGCGCCGATTCGTAGAAAGTAGTGAGTATGCCGGTAATACCTGCGTTGCGTATCGATTGATCACGGCGTTGTCTGCCTTCGGGCGATAGCTTGTTGCGTTTCTAGGCAGCTAAGATGAGAAAGGAATTTATTGCACGTTTGTTTCCCCGCGCCTTTTTATTTCGTTGATTGCCTGGTATCAGAACAATACGTTCGGTAAGATCTGCCAAAGGTTTATTATTGGCAAATACGGATCGCTGATGATCGAACGGAAATTGAATGATTTATCAGTAGATTTATTATATACCCAAGAAAAATTATAGTAGGATAAAATAAAACAAATTCTACAAATAAAATGCATTAAAATGATGAACGTTAGATCAGAATAAGATATTGAATGACGGAAATAATGTATGAAGTAGCTGTTGAACGGTTGCGATGGATGGTTGTGGAATGGTTTGAGATAGCGTACGGGAATTCAATTGCAAATTAGAAAGCACATGGAAATAATAACGCTCGTAAAAGTTATTTCCAACGACTGGATCGTAGAATGCGTGGAAGCGAAAGAAGAACAGGATGCGATGTCAGAAGTAGGCAAATTCGACCGAAGGAAATGGAAAAACTGTTACGACGTATCGTAACTCTTTTAATGATCGCCGCGGTAAACGTGACGATAGGTCTTTGGAAAGTATTAGAAAGTAAACACTCGGCAATATCTAAGCAATAACACCATTTAAGACATAATTGAATACCAAATTTCGTCACCCAACGAAAAATTGCATATCAAGTTCCGCGGGTAATGCGCTGAACGAAATCGGAGAGAAAGTCGGAATGCAAGATGCACCATAATTCTCATGATAATTGCGATGCATCATGACAAAATATTTTTGCAGCCGGTACGCCGTGTGATTCATGTAATCGCACAACCGGGGACTGCAATTTATGCGAGTCAATTTCTTGCGCCGAACAATGTTACTCGAACGTGTTCTGGCCGCAAACCGTTTTATGCAAATTTTCCGCGAGAGTCTGAGAACGTGCCTCGGCCGCAAAATTCTCGCTCTCTGTGCCGCGAGAGTACAGTTTATGCAAATCGATCGAATTGCGTGCAAATTGCCGTTAAAGACAAAAAGCAACGAGCTGCGGAGGAAAAAACTTCGGCGAACGAGGGAAAATGCATCGGTAGTGTCTAACTAAAAAATATGGCAGAGATAACGTTTGCAGACGAAACAGAGGAACCGTGCAATTTTGTAATTTCATCCATTATGCATTCTTCTAGATCAGCTTATCTAATTGGAACTTTCAGACATCTTGTTTTCTTGATCTACAATCTTTTAATCGAATATCCGCTGGCACACTTACAGCTGAAAGATAATTGTATCATTATAAGTTTTGGATGGTCAACCTTTTATTTGGTAATGTCTTATTCAGGACCTTAGATTCTCAAGCCAAGAAAACCACGATTTCTTCACATCATATAATTGTATAATTGCCGTCACGCGATTAAAATCAAATGTTCTAATTAATAACCGTTGTCAAATATGAACTGTGAAAGACGTTCCACCATAGATAACATGAAACAATCCTATTGCTATTTCACAGGGAACTGTTTAACGAACTTGTTTGTACCTGTAGTCAATAAAATTAATTTATTGTTAATTGTACATTCTTACGAATACTCGAACTGTGGTTTCAAGGTAGACCCTGTGAGGACTGAGAGTTTCTGTCACTCTTTTTACAATTACCTCATGCAAATTATTCATTACACCGAATAACAAGATCGCGCATTCCTATGCTTTTTCCGCACACATGAGCGCTCCAACTCGAAACGGATTATATCGTTTAACACACGGCAGGCCCGATGCCAATCGTTCCGGCTGCAGTTTGCACGTCGCGTAACGAAAATACTTAACTCCGGCACAGAAAAAGGAGCCCGACCGAAAAAAAATCCGAAATTTATGCCGACGATATCACTTCTGTTACGACTTAATTCGCTTATTTCATTCGCTTTCTAATTCACCCGTGTCTCTAATTGGGCGTCCGGCAAAAAAAAGAACGAGCGATTCACCTACATTTTCATTTGACGCTTATGCGCGTTTGTCGGACTAATTACGGACGATTCTTGTGCATTTCTGCTTTTAACGACGTTTTCACGTGAGCGGAATCGCGTTTCGTCTTAGTCAACATCCTGCGCGCATGCATGCCGGTTGGCAGCGAGAGTCCTGAAAGGCCAAAGGAAGCATCGCGAATGAAGTTGTCTTCTGTTAGAGATAGATCTGCAAGGTGAACGAGATCGCAGTACGTATGGATCTCGTTTGCTGCGAACATGTATTCTTCGAGGAAGTCCATTAAAAGAGGAATTATTCCGTCGCAAATAACGTTTCCAGAAGGTGCAACGACGCGCACGTATGAGCAACCCGTTGCGGCATGTTCTCGTCATCCTGTGACATACTAAATAATGCTTAGGGTAAGCTCAACATATTTGCCCCGAACCAACAATGCATTCGCCGTGGTTAACACCGATTTACAGAGAATAATAATGGGTATACAAGATTATTCGGAGAAATATGTACATATATGTGCCCATAATTATGAAAGTGGTCTAAGTCATATATTTCTTGTTTCGAGATATTTAATGAATTGCATCTGAATAAATTAAAAAATATTTATACATTATGCGACATTTTAATTTATAATTTTATTAGTCTTAATTAATGGAAATTTACTATGAATATGAAATTTTGTGTGAATTTTATACGATAATATTATTTTTAAAGATTGAATTGACTTAGACCATTTTCAAAATTAACTGAATGTCCTATAAATGACTTAAAGCAATAAAGAACTTTGAGTTTATTTGAAACAATAATTTGATTGAAATAATTCGTGAACATTTATTACATTTATTAATTATTTTTAAACAGTAATCCATTTTTATCATTATTTCGAGTATTTAAGATTCTTAAAATGTTCCTGAAAAACTGGAGGGATGTACGGTAGTAAACTCATAATATCTTTATGTTTTTCTTCCGATACTGGTCTAATGGTGGTGTATAATGGAAGTAATTTAATATTTCCGTATATTTTTGGTCTTCCTTTTTTAGGTGAAAGATCCAAAACGTGAAATTTAGAATCATCTAAAGATGTTTTATAGAACATTTTATAAGGTTCATTTTTCAAGAATCTCATCCATTGAATTTGTAGCCAAGAGACAGATTCACCCGCGGTATTTTTTACTCTTCTTGTTATTGATTCTTCTAGTAATGAAGTTGCCGTTATTATTAAAATTTGATTGTCATTTATTTTATTATGTAGTTCAGAAACGCGTCAAAGAAGGCCACGTGCCATTTTCAAGTTGTTTATATAATTTATTTAAATTTTTGACTTAGACCACTTTCATAATTAAAACTAAATGAATTCCATATAATGTTGAAATTACAACCACTATCTAATGGTTCATTTATGACAATTTCGTAAAAATTACATTGAATAAATTTAGTTAAAAATAATGTGGTATGAAATAACTGATAAACTCATTTTTTTTAAATTTTGACTTAGACCACTTTCATAATTATGGGCACATATGAGACAGAGACAATTTAACCGTTTGAGTACGGGAGCATTTTCTTATGCATATGCTAAAGGTCCGGGATGAAATGCGTAGTATTTTTTTGGGGAAACAATGAAAATGGTTATAATTAACACTAATTGTTATGTAACAAGTAATTATGATTAAAAAAAATTTTATTTTCACTTATTACAAAAATGTTTTGCTGCACAAATTCCATGAATTCCTTCTTTACATATAGCGCAAATTAGGTTGGATAGTTTAATTCCATTACCATTTTTATTACTGCATGCATCACACTGTCGCAAATTTCGCCCAGGCAATTTTTCTAAAGAAAACTTTTTACTTATCGGTGATGTTCCTGTGGCATTTTTGCTTGCTAACCATTCCTCTTCTATAGTGTCATTAATTCTTATATTGTTAAAAGCCACAACTGAGTTAAATGAATAAAAACTGCTACTGATATTACTGCAACTGCTCTCAATAATTCCGTAAAGTATACTACCAACAGCAGCGTCTTCGCATACTTGATACAAAACAAGAGAAGCGCTATCGCGCTGCGCCGTATTTTTGGCATACCACAAGTGAAGCGCGATAGCGCTTCCCCGTACTCAAACGGTTAAAAAATGGAAGCCAGAGGGTGAAATTAATTTAGATATTTATTCAAATTATTCCATTTAAAAAAAAAATAGTAGAAGGTCATATAAAAAAAGTAGTTTCTGTAATTTTGGTCGCGGAATCCAAAATTCATAAATTCGGCGAATCACTTATTTGTTCTGCAACAATACTCCTGCAATCTTTCTACAATCAAATCAACGTAGACTTCTCGTGTTATTATATATTGCGGGATAGAAATATCTTATAAAGAACGACCTTTTCGATGTTCCGCGTTGCCAATTCTAAATTTTTCTTGACAAAATCGCCCTTCTGATAAGGATATGCTTTGCTGGCTGTAGAACACGGTTCCGATAGGCGAAAGAAATATGCGGAAGGCAAATCGAATGGAACGATGCATGCGGCATTCGGTTATTTCACGAAATGCTTTTCCGAATTGTGTTTCACGTATCTACTATATACTGTGTGCAGATTGTGGAAAGTTATTTTTCGGATGTTCTGTATTTGCGTCACGACACTGTGACAACGTGTATAGTACATTCTCATAATGAAATTTGCAATGCTTTATCGAACTGCTTGCTTGTTCCATGCTGTTGCATTTCCACGTCAAACGATTGAAACAGCACCGCATTTGCAGAAACGCGTGACGTGTAGACTGTATACAAAAATCGACGCACCGCTCATAATTTCCTCATTACCAGCCATTGTGTTACATGAACCTACAATTTAGAATGCAAAACAATGCCACGGCGTAGCATGCGCCGTAGGCGAAAATGGTGGACAAGATGCAGTGAGATAACAAATCGTAAGCGAATCGTAATAATAACTTTCGTTATGGTGCACAGTGTCGAAGATATGTATCGCTGATTCGACGATTTAACTTGCTTATCTGATTATTCACTTTCCGACTTCCTCGTTCGATTACTTTCGAAAGCCGTGCAATGTACAATGCGATTCCTGCCTGTCTACGATATATTACGATCTGTTCGATAACACGGTTCACGGACCGCCAGAAAATTCGAATGATAGACATTTACTTATAAGATCAAAGTATGATACTTTGCCCTATTACGCAAAATTTGTTTGTGGCGGAAACAGTAAATTAAGGCAAAGGTTGGAAGTTGAAAAAAAAGTGCAGTTGACGTCACGGTATGGTAGGCATACCCTCTTGAAAGTAGTGATTTATTTTAAGTAATTATTAGGTGTACAACTTTGCTTCCGCCGTTTTGCAATAGATGGCTGTAGCGGTAAGTGGTAGTCGAAATAAATAGATCGTAGATGTCATACAATAAGCTTAGGCATTTGTAAACATAACGCCATCGAAATATTAGTCGATTTGTGTCTGCATCATAAAGTCATTCTCGATTAAACATGTCAGCTTACGAGCCAAATTCTCGTCATTTGCGGGATTTTAATTTTCTGCTTTAATATGAAGAAATCTGCGGCTGAGGCTCATCGAATGCTCTCAAATACCTATGGTGAGGCCGCTATTAGTGAAAGAACGTGCCGAGAGTGGTTTCAACGCTTCAAGAACGGTGATTTTGACGTCGAAGACCGGCAAGGCGGTGGAAGAGAGAAGGTTTTCGAAGATGCAGAATTGGAGGCATTACTTGATCAAGACTCGTGTCAAACGCAACAAGAATTGGCAGTATCATTGGGAGTGACGCAACAAGCCATTTCAAAACGCCTGAAAATCATGGGAATGATTCAGAAACAAGGAAATTGGGTGCCGTACGAGTTGAAGCCGAGAGATGTTGAACGGCGTTTGTTTGCTTGTGAACAGCTGCTTGCAAGGCAAAGACGGAAAGGATTTCTGCATCGCATTGTGACTGGGGACGAAAAATGGGTTCATTACGATAATCCCAAGCGCAGAAAATCATGGGGATATCCCGGCCATGCTTCCACGTCGACGGCCAAACCGAATATTCACGGTTCCAAGGTCATGCTCTGTATTTGGTGGGACCATCTCGGCGTAGTGCATTATGAGTTGTTAAAACCGACTGAAACAATCACAGGCGATCGTTATCGAACGCAATTAATGCGTTTGAGCCGAGCATTAAAAGACAAACGGCCGCAATACAACGAGAGACATGATAAAGTGATTTTACAGCACGACAATGCTCGACCCCATGTTGCGAAAGTGGTCAAGACATACTTGGAAACGTTGAAACGTTTGAAGTCCTACCCCACCCGCCGTATTCTCCAGACGTTGCTCCCTCGGACTATCACTTGTTTCGATCAATGGCACACGGCCTGGCTGACCAGCACTTCCGGTCTTATGAAGAAGTAAAAAATTGGATCGATTCGTGGATCGCTTCAAAAGATGACCAGTTTTTTCAACGCGGGATTCGTACGCTGCCCGAAAGATGGGAGAAAGTAGTGGCCAGCGATGGACAATACTTTGAATCATAAACGTATAACCAGTTTTTTACAATAAAGCCTCGAATTTCGGAAAAAAACGGCGGAAGCAAAGTTGTACACCTAATATATAATATGATTATGTTATATTTAATTTGACAAAAATTATAAGAATCATTTTAAAAAATTTACATAAAAATTACTTACTCCTTTTGGAGAATGTCCGCACATAGTACCGAAACGTCGGATAACAATTATTTCCTCAAATTCCAATCTTTTCATTCGTGTAATTGCGTTCGGATGACCAGTGTCTGGTTTATCATAATAAAATGTGGCCTATATTTGATTAAACGATCGAGATAAATGAAAAAAACAAACACTCACATACATTTGCCGTAGTACATAACTTGTGTACCTCGCACGTGATTTATGCACACGCCGCGGTCTTTAAGGTGAAGAAAATCTATAGCCACCAACTCGCTTATACAGTCCACGCAAAAGGTGGCTACAGCAGGTTACAGGCGAAAATTTACGAAGCACCATAAACACTTCTAGCTTATGAAAGTCTACGGTGCGCACCTTCAGAGAACGTACCGCACTGAGAATTATTTTGAAGATGAGAAAAAGTTAAAGGTAAACCCAATCTCGGTATTACGCGTAAGAAACGTTGCCGGCGAGACAGAGTAGACATTGCTTCCCGGAACACATTATTACAGATCGTATCGTGCCAAACAGCCCGGCGTACCGTGGATCCTCGCCAACGGCCATTTAACGACCAGAAAACTGCGGCGGGGGTGAAAAACTTCCGAGATTACTGTAATTTTCTAATTGCCGGGCGCACGGTTTTCATGTAAATCGGTCGCCGCCGCGGATAAAGACCGCGGTAACGGGAAGTGCGCGGAATGAGGGTGAAAAGGAACAAGGTCACCGACGCAAATCTGCATCGCACATCCTTCGCCGCTAAGGCCCACTTCTGATGTCCGCTAATCGATTATTAATGCGCGTGTCTAGATCCTAATGAAACCGTCGCGAGGCTGTTTAATAAACGACACGCGCCATTTCGAGCGGATTAGAAATCCGGCGTGCACGTCCCTTCCCCCCGTGCTGCTCGTGAAAGTTAAATCTATATCGTGCAAAAAGCCGCTTAAAGATGGAAGAACTTACGGGACCGAGTAAATTCCTAAATAATTGCTATCGTTCGTTAAAGGCCGGCGTGTACTGCAAGTGGAACGTATCTGTCTTTTAATGAGAAAAAGAAGGGGATCGGGAAATCAAGGAATATCTAGCGTTCGTAATTATGTGAACGTGAGAGTTTTCTGTGTTTTCACCGAATCGATGAGAACTGCTCAGTCGGGCAACGTTGTGTGTTACGTTGAGTTGTGTGTTACCTGCAATCTTATTGGTCGTAGCGGGTAATGAGATAATAAGCCCTTTTTAGGCTGAAGATTGAAACTGATTGAGAACTATTTTTAACACTTTGACTGCCACGGTGGTCTATATTAGAACGGCGATGCTAATGCAAAAACTATAGCGTTTGACTGAATTATGCAAAAGGTAAATAATTGATATTGGAACCAAAGAATGCATCACTATTCTAACAATAACTGCATTTATAAAATAATTATTACTACCCATTGCGAATATTTTCGATCTTCAGTCAACTCTCTTGCGCCGGTCACCGGTGACCCCCACGGCAGCCAACGTGTTAACACACCGACACATACTACTACATTATCACGCACCTTATTATTATTGACCCCTGATGAACTGACGCTGATTTTCCCCAAAGAGACATTAACCCTTAGCGCTCCGACACATTTTCGCAGCGGAACGAGTGAAACGGAGTTTTATTTTAAGTGAGAAGAATTACACGTGTTTGTGAATGTTTTTAATTATATTTATTTTATACATATGCAGTTTCTTCTTGCAAATGAAAGATACATTTTGTAATTCACCATGGTGTGATATCTTTGGAAACAACCGCCCATGTGCATCCTGGGTTTATTTAGGCAAGTGTCACAGTAATCACTTGTTTGACGTCTGCCATCCTTTTGTTTCCTTGTAGAAGACACAATACAGTCCCTCTTTTATGCAGTATAATTTCGAAACCACTATTTGAAGTGTCAGAATTATTATCAACATTGTCTTTCGCAATACCTTTTAACATTTGAAAATCAAACACGTCTTCACTACCACTCAACTCTAAATTCTCATCATAATAATTATTTTTCTCCATGATGCTAACTATAAAAAACGTCAAAAAATGGTTTAATCGTAATAGTGCAGAGACCGATCACGTTTTAACTACAGTTATCAATTGCCAACGCCGACGATACCGCAGCATTTTAAGCACAATCATGTTAAAAACATTCGGCTCCGCAGCGGAGCCTACGGAGCGCTAAGGGTTAAAAAAAGTCCTTAATCGGTCCCCACCTTCTCCCAAAAAGCGTGTACTATTTCATTATCTCCTGTGTGGGTATATGGGATGTGACTGAAGTTATTTGATATAAAATACTTTATTTTCTACTTTACAATTACATACACTACAAGTTTGAATATTAACGTGAGGCTCGGAGGACCGTTTATACTGCTCTGTCGTTGTGTCACCAAAGCGTCGTGGTCTTTTCTTAGTCTTTCGTCTTTGTTACAGTCTTAGTCCTTATCGGTCTCGGCGTCTCCGTTGAGTTTGTTTAGTCTAGCAGTTACGTCGGTCCGTAGCGACACCTGCTTACCGGTAAAATTTTAACTAACACACCAGGCAACATTTATCCCCACACCAGCGATAGTCTCTCAACACACACAATGCCGAAGTGCAACTCGCCAAACGTCTGCGTAGCGCGCGGCCGCCTAACAAGCAAGCTCCTTCAACCGTTGCTCAATCAGTGCCAATCGCAACTCAAACAGCCGCGAGCGCGTCATGGGCGTAAAAAAGCATCGACCTCGACCGAAGACTTCTTCTGTGGCGCACTTGACCGCGAGAGCGCTGAAAGCGCTGCAATTAACCGACATTTCCGTTCTTGCACGGGCGAAGAACGATCGTCGGACGTCGAAAGCCCTCTGACCCGGTGCGTTTCCATTTGTTGCAGATCAAGTTGGAACGTGTGCTGGGTGTAACCGTGTCGAGCAATGCTGCATTGGACTGCGACGCGACAAGCGAGCTGGTCGCCTATCCTGCCGGGTAAGTTCCTCCTCGACGCGTGATCGATGCCTACGATCTATCTCGATCCTGTTCCACTTACGACAACGTCCCTCAGTGGGTGCGTGTCGTCGCCTACTCGCGCCGCGAACGAAACGCGCAGAATTCGCGCGGGGGGTCTCCACGCAAGGAGACTGGCCAGTGTCTAATATCCGCGCAACGGAAATGGCGTGTGGGCGTTCGAAAGGTCGGACTTTCAAGTACGTTGTCTCAGACACTTGCGGGCCCCGACAGATGGATGGCTGAATTAGCTCAGTTTCTACTGTCTCAATGGTTGACGCGCGTTGTGGGAAATTATGCCACGCTGCGATTTTAAAAAGGAGGTGACGGCTTGTCCTGACAATCGGTCGCAATTTGTCTTCTCTGTTTTTAACTGTTTTATAATGGCAGTAAATGCAAGTCTTTTGCCTCACTGGCCCTAATTAAGTGAAATCGGCTAACCTCTGCGGCACGTGCGTTGACTTTGCGTATGACGTGTGCTACGGGAAATGATGCCACGCTTGGACTTTAACAAGGAAGTGACGGGTTATCGTAGCAATCGGTCGCTAGTTATCTCCTCTCTTTTTTTATCACTGGTTATAATTAAGTAGAATCGATGAACGTCTCCGGTACGAGCGTCTCTACACACGCGTAACGTGTGTCGCAGGAAATTGTCCCATCCGTGGTTTACAGAAAGAGAATGACAGGTGGCAATCGGTCACTGTTTGCCTGCTCCCGTTTTAATTCGTTTACAATACGAGATAGCTGCATGTCTCTTTCTCACTGACCGTAGTCAAGTGAAATCGATTAACCTCTTAGGTACGAGTGTGGCCTGTAGTCCAGAACATCGACCATAGTGACATCAGCTGTGGTCGATTATTTGTCAAGCGCGTGTGTTACACATTTTCGTCGAAAATTAGTGAAAGTGATGCGTGAAGTGAGGAGGCAGCAACGCCCTGGGCAGCTGAACATCCACTCCTGATGAAGAAGCATAAATAAAAGTTCTTAATCGATTTCTGTTTTCAACCAAAAAAGCACTTATTATCTCATCATCCACTATCGTGCATAAGGTTGAAACACACCACTGAGAATCGCAAATGCAACGTATAGAAAGCGAACGGAAACGTTCCCACGCGAAACGGCGGGTAAATTTCTCGCACGACTCGGTTATCGGATCCGAATATTAACCGTGTCATTAGCGAAAGCTTAGGAACGAAATGGACCCAGCCCACGTCGTGTAGAGAACGTGTTGCTAGAGGTCTGACGTTACGATGATACTTTGATACCTGGGCGTTCTCAGGTCTAAACTTCGAAGTTACGAACGGCACTGTGGCGGATGTAAATCACGTGGCCGGTAATAAGGCAGCATCGATCGACGGGCAACGGTAATTGACAAGTAACCCACTAGGACAGCAATTGGACCGATGTAACGACCGCCAACGTTGTTCGTTTTCTCGACATCATCTATACCCGGTACGATGCATAGAACTCTAACGAATTCTACAAACGAGCTACGCGCATTTATATTCTGGTGGCTTCGATGAAGACTTTGTTTGGTGACGTTGACGAGCGGCAATGAAGTTAAAAACCTTGAGGCTGCTGCAACGTGGGCTGCAGTTGTCATTGACGCGTATCGACTATGCAGATATGCGGTGTTTATGCGAAATTTTTTACTGTTGGCCACATATAATGAATGTTTTGCAGTTTCGCGGAACTCCGGTATAATTTACGTCTCTTTTCAGCGCGAAGACATTAGAAGCGCATACGAGTACAGACATGAATTTACGTGATTTTTTTTTTGCCGAATTCAAGTAGCAGGTAGTTTAAAGTTCTTCGTAACTCCGATATAATTTACGTTGCCTTTCAACGCGAAGAAATTAGAAGCGCATATTCACAAACACAGACGCGAATTTACATGAATGTTTTGAGTACCTCCGGTATAACAAATTTCCTTTCAGCACATTTATGTAAATTTTTTCTCCCGAACGCAAGTAATGGATATTCTTAAATTTAAGTGACTCCAATATAATTTAAATTTCCTCTCAACGCGAAGGCATTAAAAGCAAGGCATTATAATTTACGTAAACATTTTTCTACCCCCCCGTAGTGAATATTTTTAAGGTTCAAGTAACTCCGGTATACCTTCAGTTTCCTTTCCTCGCAGATGCATTAAAAGCGTACGCTCGCACACACACACACACGCATACACGCGAATTAATTGAACCGTCGAAAGTATTCCTCCATACCTAAATGCGCCATTAAGAATAACCGTTACTAAACATTCCCGCGTTCCGACGCGCTCACCTCAGCGGCTTAGAAAGGAAAGTCGCAGGCGCGTAAATCACCGCGTCAACGTAATTATCAGTGACCCCTCTACGCAGGTAACGCGCGCATTCGTTTAATCGTCAGAGGGTACTTCCGTTAATCGCCGCGACGTCGTCGATAAATCAGCCTTGCTGAAAATCACTGCCCATCCCAGAAGCGCGCGACTCACGGGCACGATGCGTAAATCATATTGTCGAAATAATTCTCATTGACCTCCGAAACGCGCGCCGTTTTGTCCGACTTCTACGCGGCTCGCATTACGAATCGGCCTGACTTTTAAATGCCGTCGTCCCCGATATTCGTGGGAACGCGAACCGGGAGAGAGAAGGAAGAGTTTGCGTAAGTCCTGGCATACGGAAGCGGTACATTATTCCGATCGACGATATCGGATCGTGATATTTAGTTGGCGGCGGGGGTGGGCGGGCGGATGGATGGATGACTGCCTTTTGCTGCTTGTACGAAGCGACTGACATCGCCGGCGTTGGCAGCATGCGAAAGGCTCTGCCCTCGTCTTCCGCAGACACTCGAGCCTGTTATCGAGAGATGGGCATTATTTATTTGCCCGGCATTCAGCTTGCGCGAATTCGACTGCTGAGAAGCCGCTTTGAGGTGCGCCGGGCGGAAAGGGCGACAGTGCTCAGTATTTGAGATGTGGGTTCAATCGAATTCAATCGAATAAGTACATAAAGAAATACTATAGACAGAAAATCCAACCGAAATAATAGATAAATAAAATAAAACGAATAGCATATATTAACACGTTGACTGCCGATTTTGCTGTAATATGCGATGAGATAAAAATAAAAATGAAGGTAACGCAGAGTTGTTAGAATATAAAGTATTGAAGCACCGTTCCAATATCAATTGCTTTTACAAGATTATAAATTTACTTCATTGTGAATTTTTTTTTTCATTTTTAGTGAAATCTTTTGAGCCGGTCACCGGTGACCACCGTGGCAGTCAACGTGTTAAATAGGCAGAAAATCCGGCCGGAACAGTGGATAAAACAAATCAGAGGATGAGTATCTTCCGGTGGAAACTTCTGAAAAATGCATAGTGCTCCTGCAGAGCAGGCCCATGGGCCTCGAAATATTTAACGCTCCTACCAGATAAAAGAAGCCACTTTCAACTAATAACAAACACAAAAAATGAATACATTACGACGCAGTTGGTGTTTATACACCGGGATTTCGGTTAGAACAACGAAATATTAATAAAAATCGTCTGCAGTGCCCCGAGATTAGCCTTTGACTTTCTTTGATGTCGCTGCAAAGGAACAGACACTTTGCCCTCCTCTTCGCCAGCCACAGCGGGCTCTTTAAAACACCAACTCTCCTCTGACATATTTCAGGCAGAAAATTCGCGATTCCGCGCGGCTCTGTCCATTCGCGGAAAAGTCGGCGAAAAATTTGCCCGCATCTTTTATTCCCGGCTTTCGAGCAGCCGCGTTTCGCGTGGAATATTCAGACAGCGCAGAAAGAGAGTTCAGCTTCGTTAGTTGTAAAAAGCGGCAGGGGGCGGCGAGAAAAAGCGAACGATTCCACCCGGTCACGGATAAACGCGGCCAGCACAAAAGGTACTTCGCTCGGTGCGTTTTTCCTCTATGGCCGCGTGAATGGAAGAATGGCGAAAGTGCGATGAAGAGATAATCCGGGTTTATCGCGGCAGTGAAAGAGTGCGCGCGCACGCGCCTACGAAACGAAATGCATACGGCATCAACACGCTTTGTGCTACAACTATGCATTCAAGCCAGTTCAAGTTCTCACTGTAAAACAAAGAATTTAGAAAAAATCTATTCTAAAGTCGGGTATCGGCGTCTTAATGCCATGTATACCGACAGTATACTATATGTGTCATTGTATATTAACAGCCATGTTTTTCGACTGCTTTTCCTTAAACTACGCCTAACTAGTTTCGGTCTAAATTTATTGCTTTGCGGGACAATGCATCTTAAAGTATGTACCCTTTCCTTAACAATTGTTCGCATTATCACATAGATTGTAATACATACATCAAAAGCAAAATGAGTAATTGTAACTGATTAATCGCAATCGGACTGAACGCAAGATGACCATACATTTTTGTGATTAGTTGTCTTGTGCCGTCCGATTTTTGTGTCGCGTTTCCAGACAATGTCAATAGCGACAGTTTAGAAATCTGACGTTCCGACATTAGCGCAGGCAGACGCCGTTGATACGTGTCGTGAGAAGCGTTTCCGTTTCACAAAGAGTTCGCATTCTACTATGTCTAGAAACGTTCATTAAGTTTCTCCTTAACTTACGAGTTTCTATGATAATGCCCCGCAACTGCCGGCGTCTTATTTCAATATCGTATTTTCAACACATGCCGAAGACATATCATCCGTTTGCCATCTAGCAAATTAATAAGGTCCGCCGTGCAATTCTTTCCGACGGCGCCCAACACGCTTGGCAGCTAATTTACAGCCTATACCCTTGGCACAATAGAAACAGACCTGGCGACATTAATATTTCGCTGAACACACGTTGATGCCAGGGCTTTGTGGAGCGCTACCGTCGCAGGACAAAGGAAACAGGAATAAACGTGATCGTTCGTGTCCTCATTAGCTATCTGGTCCAAAGGACAATTTTCCTTGATGACTCACGTGCACCTCTAACCGCCGCGACAAGCCAGTCGAACATTTTTCTTCCGCGCGACACGAAGGTACGATGTGGAGAGAAGAAAAGACAACCAAGAAGGATATGACAGGAAATTGTTCGTGAATAAAATGAATGACAACGGAGGGTACGTGTAGACTCTGACGTTATCGCTACTGGTCATTCCCTTAGTCTGCTACTTGGGTTTGGATAACGAGATAAAAGCACGTTTTTGGTTGAAAACGGAAGTAGATTGAAAACTTTTGTTTGAACATCTCTACATGTGCAGGATCACCCAGTGCTAGCTATCAAGAGTATAATAATGTGTGTGTTAACGCAACGTGTGTTCACGTTACAACTATCGTCAAAGGAGCATGTCCAATATTTATGCACATTACGTTACATTACATTAACAAGGTTAAATTACTATAAGGGGGTTACGTTACATTAACAAGGCTACATTACATTACATTAATAAGGTGTGTGTTAATGTAATGTAACGTGCACAGTAAAACAATATTCTTGTTTCATAAATGCTTTAAAGTATTAAAGTATCTACAGAAATTTTGATTAAAAATACTATAATAGAATTATTTAAAAATACTTGAATGCTAAGATTTACATAAGTATTATGTCTGAGAAAAAAGGTATTTAGTTTCATTTACTATGAAGACTAAAAAATAAATGATTAATAATTGGGTTTTTAGGATTTACTAAGATTTACTTTTTAGGATGCTTAGGTACTCCTGATACAGCTTTGTTGTATAAATAATAACATCTTACTATTATAGACATTTGATGAAGATACACTGATTGCCCTAAAGCATATGGAGCCATTCATGTAGTTTTCACTCATTTCCCGTTTTCACCAAAAGAAGAGCTTTTTATCTCATTATCCACGAGCGGCACAACGCGCGAGCTTCTACTCTGCCGTGCCAAAAATTCAGCGCGTGTCAACGGCTTCGCTCTAATCTTCACTTTCGGTCCTGCGACTCTCGAGGCGGGTTAAATTCAGCGTGTGATGAAATCGGACATACCTCGCTCGTCGTCCAATGCAATGAACTATGTACGGTACTCGGACGGAAATCGGGTCAAGAGAGAGGTGAATGGACCAAAAGATTCTGTGTCTCGAGCGCCGACACGGAGATCCGCCTTACCCGATGTATATCAGCGACAGTTAAATCGTCGAATCGGCAATCTCGGTCGTCAGAGTGCACGATTACACGAGTGTATACAATCTGCGCACAAACACCGACTGCGCAACGTCGTACGTGCACAGAGCGGGCGCGCGCGTGTTTTTCGAACGTTTAAAACACAGATTCGCTATCTGCATGAGAGATCGTCGGTTGAAAAGGTAACAGCCGCATCGATGTGACGCTAATTGCGCCGAGATAAAGTCCAGCTGGTGGAACGGCAGGGTGTGGGAGGGAAAAAGACGGCAGAGAACGAATTCCGCGGTTCGTGCGGCCGAAGATTCGATCTGCTGGCGGGAGAATCGCGTAATCACGGCTTTAACAGATCTTTACTTTATTCCGGTGGCTCCGAAGAGTCGCAAGGAAACTGATGAAATTGCTTCCACGTGTCTCCTGCCTTTTCCAAAATATTTATCGTGTGCCACTATAATTGCACGCTTGTTTTTGTGGGTAGTGGCGTTGCGAACAATGCGTGCTGTAAGTGAGTGGCGTGTTATGTGCTTAGTGATTGTGTAATAGGGATTTTAAAATCCTGGGACCAAAGTGTTCGTTATTCAGTGACCCGCTTCCTTGGGATACAACACGTAATTTCATAGCCTAAATTGCCGCGATTTTTTTTAAGTAAAAAACGAATTAAATAACGGTGTTGTAACTATATAAATCGGTGCAAGTTGTGATTAAGTGAAGACGATGTTTGTTATCGTAAATGGGTACTGTATACTTTAGTGTGCTGAATGTGCATTAGTGTACTTTAGCGTGCGAGTCTGCTCTTCGTTCTTAGGAAGACAGAAAATAGAGGATCCTTTTACGATCGCAAATCTAAAAAAAAATTGCATATCGCAGGATCGCGCTGAATCCCTTGGACGAACTTACCAGACGTGATGCGGGATTAAGGGTAATAAATACACGGGCGCGTTTTACATACCTGGAATCCGCCACTGATTTCTTTCCGCGAGGAATATATTACGAGGGTCGAGACATTTTGTACAGATGTAGAAACGTTGGTAGTATCAGAGCTTCTGTCCTCGAGACATACTTTTTCGAATTAAAGATGAACCTGTGCATTCGAACTTGTTCCCTGAGGTTTACGTCCGGAATTCCGTCGATAAGGCAATTCAAGACTTCATCGTCGGCTATCGGCACTCTGTTGCCGTGGAGTTGGCTAAGTGTTAAGACTTCCTAGAAAATTGATTCTACCGACGAACAAGACTACACAGCCTCCTAATGCATTTATCCGTTAACGACACGAAAATGCAATTATTGCTTCAATTCCGTGGGTTTTCAGTGCCCGGCTTATCCTTGATTTTCCTGAAATCAGCAACAGTTTCTCGGTCAGCGCGCAATTATTATGGACGAGGAGGCGTGAGACTGCGGGCAACGTGTAATTGAAGATCGTGCACTTGGAAACGTAGGATGCATCGCGATCGAGGAGTCATGCCTCGTAACGAATTTAATTAGAGATCCGCCGTGGGTCTCGCGTCGGCGAGTGAAAATCCGCGCTAACGTCTGCGTGAACGAGCTCGCCAACAACGAAAGTGCCGAGACGTTGCGTGCACGATTTTCCGCGCACGCGTCCGCGTCTTGTGCGTGGGTGGGTGCGTGTGAAAAGATGGCATGGAGGAAGAGCCGGCAAGTTACGTCCGGCATCGCTCGCAGCCTGAATGAAGCTTATGTCATTATCGTCACAGTACGTTTCGCTCTACGTGCGTTCCGTACAAAGCGCCATTCATTCACGCCGCTATTGTCAATTTTCACGCGCGGACTCGCGAATCTCATTCGGCCTGCCTCGAGGGCGGCGAATATTTAAATCCGCGGATGCGTGGCGTTCCTTCTCAAGACGCGCATAATGCGAAACCGTTCATAAATTCTCTAGATCGCGGTCGGCCTGAATATTCTCAATCTATGATAATTCAATTGCACGGCCCGCGGAACTATGAAGACGCGCGGGATGAGATACGACTAGCGTGAAAGAAGCATAAATTCTCTCTACGATACTTTTCTCTGGCGTGCATCGCTCGCTGGAACCTACCGTTCCTCTTGCCACATCGCCGTATCGTCTTCACAGCCGACGCGGATGCCGCTGATGTTCGCAAATAATATATGCGCTTTTCGTCTATAAAATTTCTGGCGCGAAACCTCGGGGAAAAAAAACTGTGCATCTTCTTGTCGGCAGTGCCCAAGTTGCTACGGGCAAAATTTGTGGTGGGGTTAATAGGTAGGTTGACCGCCACGGTGGACGTGTCTGACCGCAGACTATTTCTCCTGCTTTGCCACGCTGATAGTCATTGGCGGTTACTGAATTTAGAACATCATTCCTAATTAGAAAACACTTGGTAATAAACTGTGCACTATTTAACCATGGAACATTTTTATTAGATGGAAAATGAAATATTAATTTGCATCACATCTTCTATATACCAGTGTATTGTATTAGAGCACTTCAAACATAGATACAGCTCGTCAATACACGTACTATAATAATACTGTTTGAAGTACGTACCACATTGCACAAGCGTCGTAAATAGCCATAACGTAAATAAATTTTCCAGATTAGTTGGTGTCATCGAATGCTCTAAGGCACCAACAAGATAAACGCTCCATACTTATTATTATTTTCCTGTTAATTCTTAGAATAATAAAAATATTTCTCTAGCATCCCGAGCAAAAGCTATGATTTCGGCGTGACGGTCGACGTGTTAGAAGTCCAAATCGGAGAGAAAATTGAATATTTTCAGTCGTGCCCTGGGGACGCCTCTGAACTACTTTCTGTGAAAAATCGCCCTCTTACACTTCGAGGGACGACCGCGGATGCCACCGACTGGCTAATTGCACTCCTGGCAATTATCGTCTCTCCGCAAGCTCGCACCTGCGCGAGCTCAACGGTACTCAGCGAGATCTCTGTCTAAACGTGATTTAAATGCCCCGTGTGGCGTTTAAATAAGCATATCGCCTTAATCCAACCTGCGTATGGTGCGATTTAGCTGCGCGTATATTATGCATTTCCTTCGCAACCACGTAATTATTTCATTAATCCGCCATTGGCGCTATAATGAAACATTGCGAGCACTGTCGATAAATTACGGACCACTGTCTCAAGTTTGCTGAAATTAATTATGTTCATGCGAAACGTGTGATCTTTGCAGTTTCTTCGATCATTGCTTCATTTACGTGCTGTACCTGTGTCTATGTTTGCAAAAATGTAGACACATCGGCAATGGAAATTTTGTCGAAAGTGGACGTTTTTAGTTGATGATTAATCCAACAACTTTAACCGTAACCTTAATCTAGCAACTATTGTCTTGTGTAGTACTAATAAGATCGGTGCTTGCGTTAAGGTATCTAATACAAATTTAGATAATTAACTTAACGTCAACATATATTTTCCTTTAGTATAATATGTAATAATCTAAATAATCTACTAATTTATTAATAAATAATTTGGCGATGGATGCGTACGTAATATCGAAAGGTTCGAGACTTCGAGTCGCCAGTCGTGTCAGTTGAGCGCGCGTTTTAATAAGCATGCAGCGCCGGCAACGAGAGTATAGGAAACCGGATGCTTGCACAGTCCGTGCCCAAGCAACTAATTTGCATTATTTTCAAAGCACGTAGGAACGCTGCGGTTCCGTGCTTCCGTCACAACTAGTCCTCTCGACTTTTCTAATACTCTCAAACAAACTTTTATCATGCATTAGGCACTAGGCCGACACAGCTCGACCGCTAGTAACGGCTCTCGAATACAGTTCCTTACGTGCACATTTTCAATGAGATACGACGTCGCGGTAATTTAAGGAACTTGTTATTTAGATGCAACACACTTGGCGTATATTTATTTAATTACGTATCTTTGAAGTAAACCTGACACACAATTGCACAATGCATAACAATGCATAACGATACACTTGACTTCTCAATACCATGAAATTTCTCCTATTATATTTCTCACCCGCATTTACATTATACAGATTGTTAAACTGCAACACCAGCAATTGGTGTAAATTCATTTAATGTTCTGACGCAGCTGATTTCTTAATAGCACAAAATTTCTCCTATGATATTTCCCAGCCACCCGTCATTCTACCCGGATTACACATCTTACATCACGACACGTCGCACAGCTCATAATTTCATAATAATCAGGTCAGGCGCGCCTGCGGAATCCAGGAAACAAAGTGGAAAGTCCGTACGCACGGACCCGGTAATATTTTATACATAACGCAGAGGCACCAGTTTACATAGCCCGTCCGACACGCGGAACATCGGCGTTACGTAGCATAACAGATAACGTTAAAGCCTGCCGTGTATGGGAAGCGCAGTACTGACACGCTTACAGGCAGTTTCCCACGCGGAACACCGCGCGAGTTTCTCGGCACTCTTCGATCGCCGGCCTGAATATCAACGGTGTCATTAACAAAAGCGCGTCACTCGTTGCGCCCGCACAAAAGGCAAGAGAACCGATCTGCCGCAGGCCCGGGGGAGGTGGATGAAGTAGGGGCGCTACCGGTCGATTGTCTCGCGAGTAAAGCTACTTAATGAAATCGTGCCGGAGGCGACGGCGTGACTTCGAACCGAGCCAATCTTCTGCGCAGACTTCTGCCGGCGAAGGATTCCGCGTCTATGCCGGCGCATTATCTTCATTACGAAGCGCCGTCTCGAGGTTCTGCGCGGCCACATCATACGCGTGTTGGCGGAAAATAAATTTGCAGCGAAATTCAAAGGGGTCTTAGGTGATGTCCGGCACTGAAGTAGTCATTGTTGTACGAAATCGATGTTGGATGCGAAGAGTCATAATCGAAATACCTGTGATGCGCACCTGTCATGAGAGACCTCCTTTGCTACGAATTTTTGTTTGGAAAAGGGAAGGGAAATGAAGGGGTGGTAGAGTGTTGCATTCCCTGGCACCTTGGAATTCGACCGGAGAATTGTAAAGAGTTTGGACTGATTATTGTAAAATAAAGATTTCGCAATTGATTGCTTCTCTTAATTTTAATACGCGCGAGGAACTCGATGCTCGTGTAAATCACTTCTACGTTCGAGTATATGCCGAATCCGAGTCGAATCCTGTCACGAGAGGCCTCCTTCGCTGCGAATTTTTGTTTGTAAAAGGGGAAGTGGAATGAGGGGGTGGTAGAGTGCTGCATTCCCTGGCATCTGGGTATTCGACCGGAGAATTGTAAAGAGATCGGACTGATTATTGTAAAATAAAGATTTCGCAATTGATTGCGTCTCTTAATTCTAACACGCGCGAGGAACTCGATGTTCGTGTAAATCACATTAACCTTCGAGTATATGCCGAATCCGAGTCGCTCACCCTCGAATATATGTGGAATTCTGAAATATGTTTGCTCGGCGACCACTCAAAGGGGTGTTAGGTGATGTCCGGCACTGAAGTAGTCATTGTTGCATGGAATGCGATGGGTCATAATCGAAATACCTGTGACGCGCACCTGCCACGAGAGGCTTCCTTCGCTACGAATTTTTAGTTGAAGAAGGGAAGCGGAATGAAGGGGTAGTGCAGTGTTGCATTCCCTGGCACCTGGGCATTCGACCAGAGAATTGTAAAGAGTTCGGACTGATTATTGTAAAATAAGGATTTCGCAGTTTATTGCTTCTCTTGATTCTAATACGCGCGAGGAACTCGATGCTCGGGTAAATCACTTCTACCTTCGAGTATATGCCGAATCCGAGTCTCTCACTCTCAAATATATGTGGAATCCTGAAATATGTTTGCTCGGTGACCACTCATTTTTAAGAAAATTGTATAATTGTCTTCGTGGTCGAAACAATACACGAATTCCATAGCTGAAGGGGGTTAAAGTGAATCGGGGTAAATGAAGGGTTTAGTATACGCACGTAGAAATCATTTGATACAATTTTCTCAAAAAGTACTAGCCACTAGAAAAAATATTGTTGGACTTTACATGGTCCTAGAAAGTGGAACAACATATGGGCTCAATATCGCCGCATGCGTCAATTGGGTCACAGTACAAGTTTGATGAGTGTGTAGCGCATGTTTCGAGAGAGGAGGTTAGTATGTGTACCGAAGACATTACGATGAATAGTTTGAAAGGAAAGGCAGATGTTTAGGCGACCTTTTAAATTGAGAATCAGAGTTGATATGATCGTTGCTTGCGCGAACTTTTCCGTCAAACTCGCCCCGCCGGCTATGTGGCCGCCGTTGTATAATACGGAGAATGTACTATGAAAACCACATAGTGCACAGACTTCAATATGCAACGCGTTCGTAACATTCATGCCTGAAACCATGTGAACTTATACTATACGTGGTCTGTCCGTAAAGTATCCGACCTTTGCTTAACAGTTTTATTGCCAGGGGTCTTTTGAAAATCCTGTCGGCTAATTGCAGGAATTGCCAAGCACCACGGTTGCATTCCTATGATTCTTAGTTAAAAATGTTATAATTAGATTTAGATAACGTGATTCATTTCAACTTTATTGCAACTTACTGAATGATTAAGAAATATAAGTGACTTTTTACACTCCTTAGTAAATAATCAAGGTTGACCGCATCGCCAATTATTCATTGTCTTCGAATGCCGTAGCTATTTTTCACACGAAAACTGAACAGCGCAATCGCCGTGGTACTAAAACAGTTAACCACGAATAATAGATCTTCCTGTTACAACACAAGGTCGGATACTTTCCGGACAGACCGCGTCTAACGTATAGAACCGGTGCAGTCTATATCACATTTCCGTAACATAGATGTCACGCTATCGACTCCGTATGTTTTTCGATGCCGGTACGAATATATCAGTTACAGGAAGAAGATATTGGCATGAAGCGTGTCCTGGTCATTGCACTTTTCGCGGATTAACGCTAACATTTCACGTCGAATCGGCCGTTCTTTTTCCGCCGAAAAAAGTATGACGTCGAAGGAGACAGGGCTTTAATCGAATTAGTCTCGTCGAGATGAGATGTGTGGCCGTTGTTCGTAGAGAACACGAGATGTAACGCGATGCGTGCCAAAACACGATTGTGTCGAGTCGACACACCAAGCAGCTTAAATTAAAAAGTGTTATAATTAGTTAATTAGGCGCGAAAATTCGTGATTCGTTGATTAACGAGCAAGAGCAAGGGGACGCGCTTTGAGGATCCGAACCCGTCTGATCGGTCTTTTGGAGGCGGTTCGTTCGTTGTGCGTATTAGAGGGTAACGATCTAATGCGAGTAGTTTTGATGTTTTAATCAAGTCATTTTTTTGGTCATATCGGCGATTAGTAGGAGCACATATATTTGACGCATATTCAAACTTTTGCGTTTCTTTTTGATATTTTCTTTTTTTGCTTTTTTTGGAGAAGGAAATCAAAACGTGGTATATATATATATACATATATATATATATATATATGCAATTTATTACTGTTATGTAGCGGCAGAGGCTCGTTATGTTTTTTTCAATTTAAATATTAGATGTCACGCTATCGACTTTTGCATGTTTTTCGATGCCGGTACGAATATATCAGATACAGGAAGAAGATATTGGCATTTGTAAACATAACGCCATCGGTCATTTGCACTTTTCGTGGATTAACGTCTAACATTTCACGTCGAATCGGTCGTTCTTTTTCCGCCGAAAAAAGTATGACGAAAGGAGACAGAGGCTTTAATCGAATTAGTCTCGTCGAGATGAGACGTGTGGCCGTTGTTCGTAGAGAACACGAGATGTAACGCGATGCGTGCCAAAACACGATTGTGTCGAGTCGACACACCAAGCAGCTTAAATTGCCGGGATCAAAGCGAGTGTGGAGGGAATTTGCACGTTAATTAGGCGCGAAAATTCGTGATTCGTTGATTAACGAGCAAGAGCAAGGGGACGCGCTTTGAGAATCCGAACCCGTCTGATCGATCTTTTGGAGGCGGTTCGTTCGTTGTGCGTATTAGAGGGTAACGATCTAATGTGAGTAGTTTTGATGTTTTAATCAAGTCATTTTTTTGGTCATATCGGCGATTAATAGGAGCACATATATTTGACGCATATTCAAACTTTCGCGTTTCTTTTTGATATTTTCTTTTTTTGCTTTTTTTGGAGATGGAAATCAAAACGTGGTATATATATATATATATATGTGTGGGATACTTTAGTGACAACAAATAAATGTTTATTTTAATGAATTAAATAACAATACAAGATAAAATGCTTCGCGTGTGTCGACCCCGTGGTGACTCCGTGGCGTCCGCTTCTGAACTGCTCCGTCGCTCTTTTCCCTTATAAACAATTGAATCGCGGATCATACCATCGATCGCTCACCTTATTCGCTTCCCTAGCAACTAATTTATTCGAGAACCTTTCAAACACATGCGTACATATTACAACTTATTCCAGAATCTTCCAAACGCTCGATCGCTCGTGCATACACACACACACACACAATCGGGTGTTGCCAGTTCATATCGCGATACCACATATATATATATATATATATATATATATATATGTGTGTGTAATTTATTACTGTTATGTAGCGGCAGAGGCTCGTTATGTTTTTTTCAATTCAATTTAAATAAAAATTCAATTCAATTAAAATTTCAATTACTAATTCAACGAATGTAATCTTTTTGGAGTACATGTGATGTTATTCTGTGGACGAAATAGAAAACGTCTTTCCAAAAAATGTAAGATTGTTCTCTTCATCGGATTCTAGCGCTGTCATAATTTTAGAAGTACAACAAAAGGTGCTGCACGAAGGAAGTTCTTACAAATGTCATTGCCATCGTGCTATTTTTCTAACGCCTCAGAGGGGGATCTTTCAAGACGAATGGGAGGAATTACCGGTACGATTTACTGAAGTTTGTCTGATTCGAATGTCGCACGAGACCGCGTCACACAACGTTCTCTTTCTTGCATCGTACTCCGGCCGGCGATGGGCAAACGTCGGGACCGGTGTCATTGCACGCGGAAGAATCTGCCGAGAGAGACTTCTGAGAGTGTTCTTTTGTTCCGCGATGATGATGATCCTGACTTTTCCCACGCATCCATCTTTGCAACAATGTCGTGTCTTATTATTCCTGATTCCAATCATTTTTCGCCGCGCCGTTTCGGAAACACTTTCCTCGCGTGTCTTCATCGACACATCTGCGTTACCGGCACTGCAAGGAAAACGTGAAGGTGAAGCTAATTTCAGCTGGAGACAAGCATCGCAGCGAGGGGAACAAGACGATTCTCATCTCTCGCGAAATTTCGTTTACAAAGACATGTTACCACTATTCCAATGTCATAATTCAAGTCACCTTATAACTGTGGACCTTGAAATTATCAGGCGCCGGTTCTTTGTTTTCAGAGAATTTCAACATACGTGATTTTTGACTTCCAACTTTACCCATCTACGGTCTGGAATCATCGAACTTCTACCCATCTGCGATCCTTAGACTTCCGTCTATTTTGTTGCGTTGCATAGTATTAGTTCTGACATATCTAAGGAATCGTTTTGCATGTTTCGAGTGACCTTTCCTCAGGCTAAACGCGACATTATCAAGACGATCGTTTCACCTCGTTATCCTCAATCTTTATCATTTTCGACTTTCACAGCTCAACTCGCCGTCGCTGGAAACCGTCTCTCGACTTTCTATCAAATTTCCTTGCCGTGAACTTTTCCATCTCGCGGGGCATATGTCAAGGCCGATGTCACTCGGCAAATCGCTTTTTGTCCGTTAATGTCACTTTAGTCGCACGAAGATGACAAATACTTCTTGACGTTGCAAATTTACACGCTTCCTTGTAAACTTTCAGATCGAAAGTGACACTGATGACTGTAGAATTTCTCTTTCGCAAAATTCGACACTGCGTCATTTATCCTGCCAGGATTTAATTATTTTCTTGCGCGCACAAGATTTCCATGCGATTTCTCTTACAAACGCGAAAAATTAATTTTCCAGTAAAAATCATTGCGCACCACTTTCTGGCATTTCGATTTATTCTGCACATCCCAACTATCTATATGTATCCGTCTTGCTACTTTGACCTTCCAAGCAGGGAAATGGTTCGGAATCTAAAAATACGGATGTATCGTATGTCACCTGAAACTTTCGACTCTGTGACATTTTGATTAATCTTGCACAACCGAAATATTTACAGGTTTCCCATCTTCCTACTCTGAACTTCCAACCGGGGAATCGGTCGAAAAATAAAAGCAGAGATATATCGTATAGCACCTGAAACTTTCAACTCTCTGACATTTTGATTAATCTTGCACAACCCAAATATTTAATCGTATCCTATCTAGCTACTTTGAACTTCGAGCTACGTATGTACGTATGTTTGAAAATAAAAGTACCGGTAAATCGTATGGCAGGTAAATCTTTCGACGGGTTATCGCAGGTGAACGACTCATCCAGACGAAAGAAGCGCGTTGACTATATCCACACTCGTCCCATTTGCACGTGTCGTTTATCGTTTCCCGTCGGAGGTTGAGGTCGAGATCGCGTCCGATTGTCCGCGATTCCGATCATTCTCGTCGTGACTTTCAACGCGACTCCTCGAACGGTCTTCTCTCGCTACAGTCTCTGCAGTTTCACGTCCCATATCGCGTCGAGGTTGAAGTTTTTCGCCAAGGCCGCAAGAAACTATCGGGGTCAACAATTTCCTCCTGGCCATCCGCGCGGACTTACGAATATTCGTGCGGTTGCGAAGATATGATTATATGGGTATAGTAATTTTCAATGGCGTGGGTCGAAGACAAATTAAATTGTGCTGCGTTTAAATTTTCCTTCAAAACCGACACCAACATACGTATGGATTCAATATTTTATGCTACTGTACTTATGTACTTACGAATATTCGCGCGGTTGCGACGGCATGATTACATGGGTATAGTCATTTTCAATGGCGTGGATCGAAAACAAATTAAACTGTGCTGCGTTTAAATTTTCCTTCAAAACCGACACTAACATACGTATGGATTCAATATTTTATGCTACTATACTTATGTACTTACGAATATTAGTGCGGTTGCGACTGTATGATTACATGGGTATAGTAATTTTCAATGGCGTGGGTCGAAAACAAATTAAATTGTGCTGCGTTTAAATTTTCCGTCAAAACCGACACCAACATACGTATGGATTCAATATTTTATGCTACTGTGGTAGCAACTAAGGGCAGTTTTAGGGTATCATCAAACGCTTATAGATCTCAGCTTTATAGAAATATCGATATATAGTCATTTCAGATCACTTCTTTAGAGTATCATCAAATCTTAAGATTTATTATCAACTATATCACTCTCGGAAACTAATTAATGAGTGGCTGGCATCAAATCTCGCAGTAGCAGTGTCCGTATATCATCGAACAAATACGTGATATTTTAAAAGTCTACGTTCGAACGCACCAAATCTTACCAGCTCAGCATTTCAGATTACTTTTTAGGGTATCATCGAATCTCAAGATTTATTATCAACCACATCACTCCCGGAAACTAATTAATGAGTGGCACAGCGTAGCACACTATTGAATTCTCGCAGTAGCAGTGTCCGTATATCATCGAACAAATATGTGATATTTTAACAGCCTACGTTCGAACGCACCAAATGTTACCAGCTGCCTTTATAAATTAACGCCGTTTCTCATAATTACGTGTGACTGATATTGTGCTTCGCGCCGATCACTCGCCGTCAACTTTAGACTTCTTTTTCGTACGATAAAGGAAACTTGTGGGACAGAATGGGTTGTGCGGGAAAGTACGTATGTTTTATTAGGCATTGTCCCGTTTCGTTATTGTACGGCTTTCAATCCAGCATGAGTAACGTGACAGTCGACGCATTGTGACATTTGCGAAGTGAGACAAATTGTGCCTGATTACTTTCATTGCGAACGAATCTTACGGCGACTTTGAGCAATCGTTGTCCACCGTAACGCTGTGGAAAGTCTCTCTGACGTCGACAGATCTGGGAGTCCTTGGCAGCAGGGGAAATTGTGCAAGTCTATTTTATAGCGCATTGTAATGGATCCTTTCTTGCGGTTAATCAACCTACGTAATCGTCACGAAGATTTTGTTTCCCACATTTTCCCTGATTCCCGATCAAAATCGAATATGTTTGAGAACTAAAAAAAGAATTATTTTTAGTATAGTTTGCGAATTCGGGTATAACAAATGCACACATAATTGCATAAAAGTGGACGGTTTTAAAAGCATTGTGTTTCATAGACCTTGGCAGTAGGGGAAATTGTGCAAGTCTATTTTATACCATGTTGTAATGAATCCTTTCTGCAACTTAATCGATCCACGTAAGCGTCACGAGGATTTTATGTTCGACATTTCACCTAATTCTGGATAAAACCCGGATATATTTAACACCCGGAAAATAATTGTTATTAGGATAGTGTGCAAATTCATTTATAGCAGACGCACGGATAATTGTATTAAAGTAGACGCTTATGAAAATACTGTGTTGTATAGAAGCAGCTGTGATCGTCCAGCTCTGACAAAGAAACGTGTTTCCTCGATGTTAATACATCGGCGAAACCTTGGCAATAAGGAAAATTGTGCAAGCACATTTTACGACGCGCCGTGACAAAGGACTCGCTAACTCGATCTTGCGCTTAATCACTCCGCGCAATCTGCCAATCATCGCGTCTCATAAAGGAATCTCTGCAGTGTTCCTTAATACAGGCTTTAATACAGAGACAAAAAAAATTCACAGTTGCCTAAGCTTTCGAGTGTTACACAAGTTCCAGTATAGCATGCGGTGCAAAATACTGGAATACAAGCACATGTTTCTAAAGATATCCTTTTGCGTCGTTATTTTACTTGAATGATTTTCGCTTTGTTGCACTTCTGTGGAAGGGTCAGCCCAAAACTGAATGCTCTATATCCCTAATCTTTCTAGCGCTAAATAAAAATTTAAAGTTTATCGCCTTTTTTTCGGTTAATTTTAAGTAGAGTTTTTAGATTTCCAGCATATTTTTCGTCATATCTCGGGATCTAGTGCATTTTTGGGATACAGTTTACATTTTTTTTTACTCTCTTTGGGTCCACTTTCGTGTACCAAAAGGTCATGTCAACAGATGCCTCCATCGTTTGTGGTAATGAACGAATTTTTGTTTTAGCTTCTATTTTCCTCGGTGTTCTCATCTGTTTCTGGACATATCTCGGAAACTATTTCAAATTTCTTAACGCGGTTTCAATTTTTGTTTTCAGGCTTGTTTTCCACGATTTTTCCACACATTTTTGCCGATATCTCCGGAACTATTGCGAATTTCGGGGTGCGCCCTGCATTTTTCTTAGTCATTTTGGACCCTCTTTGATATCTTAAAAGGCAATCAAATCGGTGACCCATCATTTTTTGGCAAAAATGGCAAGGCAAAACCTTAAGATTTTCTCGATTTCTTCAAGGCCCTGTCCCAACTAAACTAGTGAACGAAACCTATAACTAATACAGGTTTTCTTAAAGCTCTTTGGACGCACTTTCACGTGGGGCTAATCGCGATCAGCAATTTTGAAAAAAATTTTTGCATTTTCTTAAAATCGTTATATCTTGGAAACTATGAAGAGTTCAGCGCGCAGCAAGTGGTCTATCTTCAGGGCAAATTACCCTCCATCAAATGATATCGATCTGAAACAAAAAAAAAATTTTGACATTTTTCACCTCTTCTCGTATTTTTTCCTCCTTTGTTAGTGATACCATGGTTGTCGATCGCTTGCTATTTCACATTTTGCTCGTTTCAATTGTTTCTGCGGACGGATCTCTGCCTCAACCACCCGCAAAAGATTAAGAGTACAAGCCGCGCTACCCAACAACCCATTCCACGCGACCGCCGTCCACCGTGTCCACGAAGAAAGTTCCTCCGCATTGACGGAGAACCTCGGAAACGTCACGAATAAAGAAAGTACATTACAGGTTATTACGGCGAGCGGAATCGTCGTTGTATCACGCATACCCAGAGACATACAGCTGGGTATGTCACGGCGAACAATCTTTTCCGCCTCGTGAACGAGCACGAAACGTGAAGAACGTCAGGCGAACACTCAGCCACGCACATCTGCCCGCACACATATGCATTTATGGGCACACGTATGACGCGGTGGCTTCTTAAATCCTCGGTATTGCACGGCTGAAATGTACCGACGACGTATCGCGAGGTGGCAGAACGAGGAAGAAAACGAGAGTTTCTTCTCCGTACGAGCGATTAAGATATCCTCGCATGGACACAACAACGGCAAAGACGCAATCATCTACGTTACGCTCTCCTGCGTGCGCGAACGCGCGGGTGCACGAGTTTCAGTTAACCACTTAGCCGTTTTTGACGAGTATACTCGTCATGTAGAAATGGCAATATTTTGTGTTGTGGCGAGCCTACGCGTCATGCGTAAAAAGTGATTGCGGATTTTCAATTGCAATTACAGGAAGGAAAATATATCCGTAAATTTTTGTTTAAAAATATAAAAGAAAGAAACAAAAAAAAATATTCAATTAGATACTTTTCGATGTTTTTGTCGATGACCTGTTGCCATCGTTCTGGCAGTGTCATTTTACTTCATATTAAAACTGAACATGATGAAGTATTACAAAATGATTGAATGCGATCTGACATCATCAGCGTTATTAAAAATTTTACCATTTAAGACGAGTTCTGCATGGAAAAACAAATTTTGTCTTGTGGCGAAGATTACGCATATGGTGGATGTGATAAAACATCCCAACCCAGTTCTTTTAATTGCAATTACAGCGGAACGTAAAATATATCAAAGACGTGTGGGTGTTTCGCATATTTGGTGAAAACGAATAAAAGAAAGAAACAAAAAAAAATAGACAAATTAGCCCACGTACGTTTTCGATGCAGTTATTTATTATAATAAGACTTTTTAATGAACTTAACACGTTTGAATTGATCGTCTGGTTTTGTGGCATACATATTAAAACTGCAACATGATGAAGTACTTATGATATAAATGAAAATTATGAAAGTATCGAGGCCAAAGATTTAATCTTTTTTGACGAGTATACTCGTCATGTAGAAATGGCAATATTTTGTGTTGTGGCGATACGCGTCATTAAAAAGCAGTTGTATCTCTTGCAATTACAGTAACGTAAAATATATCCGTAAATTTGTAGGTGTTTCGCATATTTGAAGCGAAAACGTAATAAAAGAAAGAAACAAAAAAAAATAGAAATAATTAGCCCACGTACGTTTTCGATGCAGTCATTTATTATAATAAGACTTTTTAATGAACTTTAACACGTTAAACTGCCGTGACATTTTACTATACATATATGATGAAGTACTTCACAGAATATGATTGAATTTTTTTTTCGAAATGAAAATTATGCGAAAGTATCGGAGGCCAAAGAATATCAGTTTTTATGACGGTGTGAATCGATAATGTAGAAATGGATATTTTGTGTTCAGTGGACGAGCCTACGTTGAGCATTTTTCGTAAAAACCACCAGTAACGGTTCTTTCAATTGCAATTACAGTGGAACTGTCAAATATATCCGTACATTTGTAGGTGTTGTGCATATTTGAAGCGAAAACGTAATAAAAGAAAGAAACAAAAAAAAGAAATGTAATTAAGTGCACGTCTTGTTCTTGCAGTTTTTATTATAAAAACAAAACTAACACGTAATCGATATAATGCGCTTTGACTAAATTAATATTAAAACTGCAACATGATGAAAAACTACAGAATATGATTGAATTGTGCGAAATAAAAATTATGCGAAAGTATCTAAGAAAGAAAATCAGTTTCACGAGTATAACCCAATAGAAATGGCAATATTTTGTGTTGTGGCGAGCCTACGCGTCATGCGTAAAAAGCAGTTGTAAGTGGTTCTTTCAATTGCAATTACAGTGGAACGTAAAATATATCCGTAAATTTGTAGGTGTTTCGCATATTTGAAGCGAAAACGTAATAAAAGAAAGAAACAAAAAAAAATAGAAATAATTAGCCCACGTACGTTTTCGATGCAGTTATTTATTATAATAAGACTTTTTAATGAACTTTAACACGTTGACTGCCGTGCGCATTTGACTATACATATTAAAACTGCAACATGATGAAGTACTACAGAATATGATTGAATTGTGCGAAATAAAAATTATGCGAAAGTATCGGAAGCCAAAGAATTTAATCAGTTTTTGACGAGTATACTCGTCATGTAGAAATGGCAATATTTTGTGTTGTGGCGAGCCTACGCGTCATGCGTAAAAAGCAGTTGTAAGTGGTTCTTTCAATTGCAATTACAGTGGAACGTAAAATATATCCGTAAATTTGTAGGTGTTTCGCATATTTGAAGCGAAAACGTAATAAAAGAAAGAAACAAAAAAAAATAGAAATAATTAGCCCACGTACGTTTTCGATGCAGTTATTTATTATAATAAGACTTTTTAATGAACTTTAACACGTTGACTGCCGTGCGCATTTTACTATACATATTAAAACTGCAACATGATGAAGTACTACAGAATATGATTGAATTGTGCGAAATGAAAATTATGCGAAAGTATCGGAGGCCAAAGAATTTCATCACTGTTTAATATTAATTGCATTTACAAAATTATCAATGCTATCGATTAGGTATTTTTTCCATTTTTCGTGAAACCTTTTGTGCCGGTCACCAATGACCACCACGGCAGTCAACGTGTTAACCAACGGAATCTCCTTTTCACACATTTATCGCCTCAGGATAGTTACCACACAGCTCCGTCAGTAATAAAACTAAAAAGTGAAACAATCAGTTTATTACACCTTAATTCTTTATCACAGCAACCGCCCATATTCTGTGCTTGACTGGTGTACTCGTTGTCGCTTACTTTTAGCAATACACCTTAGGTAGAAAGTTTTCAGAGAAGTCGCAACAGCTAACCGGTAAAATTTTTTTTTTTTGCCAGCCTCACATCAAGACGTTCCATCGATGAAGCGGTTCGCAGAACTTTCAGCTCACGTTACGTCACATTCATTGATTTTGTCCACAGCTTTTATCTATGCACGCTGCCGCGCGCGCGCCGGCTTTATAACACAAGAGTGTTCCGCGTTATATGGACGGTCGGCAGCAAAACTGCGCGCCGTGTCAACGGCCGCTGGAGCACAGAATATGGAGCCTATAAAGCACAGAATTGCCTGTTTCACGGTAACAAACGTTTACCGTGTTTTCAACATTGTCCCGAGCGGTTTACACACTGCTATTACGCGATTAACACCTTCGCACTGGCGTAAATCGGCTGACAGAGGCGCAACGTCGATAGATCGAAAATGTATTTTGATGTTCACTTCAATCTTTTTCAATTATTTGAAATAATTCGAATTTTTATGGTTGAAATGTAGAGAGTGCATTTTTCGTCAATATAATTTTACAATTCTATCAACACGTTAAGTGCGGAGTAAATTTTATTTGATTTGCCATGTACGCGGTACGTGAATACACTTTTTAGTTAAAAAAAGGCAATGAGTGGAAAACCTCACCTTTGCTTAAAACATTCAAGAAAATAAAATCCAATCAAACGGAAACTTCAATATCGGTACCCAATGACCAACATAGCATTTAACACGGTAATAAAAGAAACCGTCGGAATGAAATAACACAACATACGTAACTGGATCGTTGGCAGTGAATGAAAGATCAGTCTTCCGGGAGCATCAGCTAAATCGCCCGTTACTGAATTCCAAAGTTATTAGACATGCCGACATGCCGATGACTATAGTCAATAATCGACCCAGTGACCTTTCAACCCACGACCTTACACACGCCGAAACACGCAAGGCTCGAGTCTCTGGACACGACTTTTAGTTGCTGCGCCTAGCCAGCTTTACAATCTTCGCGGCACTCGGAATAGTGCCGCCTGCATCACGTTTCATGCTGGCGGCGGTATAATGGTGCTTGTCGACAGTGTACCTCTACGCGAGCCTTCCTCCTACTGAAAGCAAGGATTTTCGTTAAACGGTACATTCAATATTGTGGGAAGTCAACACGTCGCGTGCGGCATCATCTAACCACGTACTTACATTTTCTGTTAAACCGCATTATTATTTCATTAACACATCAGTCGGGAGAACGATTGCGAGAATGATAATACGCGTTTCTTATATCACAAGATCGTCGTCACTCCCAACGTAGCAACGCAATTGTGTGTATCGGGTAAACTGTTTCGCAATTAGAAACAAAAACAAGCGATGTTGGTGGTAAATGCAGAAATGTAGTTACAGATATGTGGAAGTGTTAAATATTATCAACTGTGTTGGGTAATAAATTTCGGAGATTGCGTGCGGAAACAAAATGTCGTATAGAGTTGTTGGTCAATTAAAATAATCATGATTTCTTTACTTATACATTTGGTTCCTCTAATTGTAAAAACACAGTCACTATGATCAAATTGGTAGTGCTCCAAAAATCGACAATAAGAGCAAATTAGTTCCTGAAGAACAAACTCGCGGATTCTCGAAACACGGAGGGTTTTGTGAGATGGAAAGAATCCGAATACCGTCATCACCAAAGCCTTTGCTGTCATATCCATTCTCAACTATAATATTTCAGTGTTATATCGAACATAACAATATCCTGTCAAAACACCGTGTTTTCATGATCCTGCTACATTGCATTCTAAACCGTTTCAATGTCGCATCGAACACAACGATTGCCACATTCCTGTGATTCTGTTACACAACCACGAACCGGATGGTAGTGACAGCATCAACGAACGTCATGTGCTCTGTTTGCAGCGTCTCATATCCAGCTCGTGTGTGCTTCGTGCGCCAGCTGAACATGTCAGCGTTCACATAGACCGCGCTCGTGGCATGAAACATGGACGAGCGGGTGAAGACTCGTGTCTGAACGTGTCAGCACTGGGTACCTGGTGGCTAGTGTGCTAGTTTTACTAGGTCGAAGGCACATTCTCTGTACCTCCTTCACACGGCCCCGCCGACGGCCCTCCTCTTCTGCCAAGAAACCTCACACACCGCGTTCGCATGAGAAACCGTCGCCTCTTCTACCGGCGAAGCGTATGTTGGTCAGATTCAGTGCGCACAATTTCGTGCAGCTCCCGATCGATTCTTGGCGCGAATGTGTTCACCGATAACTTGTCGTCAGAAGTCTTTGGCAAGACGGCAGTCATGCTAAATGTTGGGATTTGGAGGTGTGTGAAATAATCTTTATTATACGTTTATTGTAACTTCTACTTTAATTTCTTAACACATTGCGGACGGATGACGAGATATCTCGTCATTGCTATTTCGTCGTTCGGGGCCATTGACGAGATATATCGTCTTGCATATTCTGTCGTTTGAGGCAGGTGACGAGATATCACACAGTTGCCACGTGATTGTCAGCCGCAGTTTTCGTAATTTGGGTTGCGAATTAATTATTTGAAGCTCTGAAATATGGATAGCGACAAAACGATTAGCAATGTTACAGAAATATTTGCGGACAGTTTAACGGATACATCAAGTGATGACGAGAATATGAATATTTGTGAGGACTTTGTCGTGTTCCACTTCACTTAGTGTCATGTTTTACGAAATATCATACTTTAAAAAATGTTTAGTTTTAACACACTTTTACCTATTCAAAAATATTAAAAAACCATTTATTTTTAAAGTTGTTAAAAATAAATATTTCACGGGACAATGATTTTTAACACCTTGACTGCCAAACGTATTTTGCTCTATTAGAATGCACCGTTCCAATAGAAATTGCTTTTACAAGATTCCAAACAGGCTTCATTGCGAATTTTTTGCATTTTTAGTAAAATGTTTTGCACCGGTCACCGGTGACCACCGTGGCAGTCAACGTGTTAACTACTAACAAATCATCACTAATTTAAAAATATTTGACGCAAAAAAATACCCGGCAACTGGGTACGATTAGCAATAGAATGCTCGGTCCGCAAAGTGTTAAGAGAGTAGGTCTTTCTTTCTTGATCGAAGGGCTTCGACTGACTCATATGACAAACAACATGTTTGTCCAACCTTTGTTATATGCGTCGCAGCTCATGCCACGCATCACATTCTCGCGCGTATGCTTTCGACATGCATTTGTTTTAAAAGAAGGGAATCGAGTTGTCATCTCGATATAAAGTCTGAGGCGTAGCATAAACAGTTCAAAGGAAGGACATTGATTTTTGTCGTATTCCAACACTAAAGAATTATGGGTGGTGTTTATAGAAAGAAGTTGCGGGAACGACTGGTAACCCTTTGAATGCTATGGACGCATATATACGTCCGCCAAAATCTGTCGGTGTCGACTATGGGCGCATATATGCGTCCCCAATCGTTTCGATTTCTCACCTACTGTAGCCACAATTATAAATGTATGAGATGAATACAGATGCGTTTTTTATCAAATGATTTTCTTGCATTATTTAATTTGGCGTAAATACAGAATTATCATTAAAACTTATTTGCGCCTTAAATAATCGATCAGTAGAGTTCACACTAGCGAAAAGTGTTTCGTCCTCAGCGAGCGCTTTGGCCAAAAGTATTCAGCACTCGAAGGGATAATGAACGGATCAAATAAAGTGAGAAAATTTCGAGCGCTATTGTATATTGTGGGGCATTTTCCAATTTAAGATATTGAAATGTTGGTCGCCATCTTTTATGTATGGAATTGAAGACAGGAAGAGGTCGCGAAGGCGATCTTTTTCGCATAAAATGTAAAGAGAATTTTACATCAATTTTGTTACGCATCTAATAAAAGAGAACGTTTCGAGCACTGGGGTATATTAAAGGGCATTTTTCAATATGCGATATTGAAATGTTGGTTGTCATTTTGTACGAAGTGAATTGAAGACAGGAATAAACTGCGAAGGCGATCTGTCGTTTCGCGTGAAACTTGGAGAGAATTTTAAATCGATTTCGTAGCAGAGTTCTATATTTAATATAATGTGACGTACAAACTCCGCGCGACATTTTACGATATCAAAGACGCCGTGTTTTCAATCTCTCAATTTCCTGCCGCGATACGGAAGTTTACTGTGAACGAAAACGCCGAGTTTCGTTGTGCACTAAAGCTATATAAGAGTGAAACGTAGGGAAACTGTCGTAAGAAAGCAATGCTTCTCAGCTTAAAAGTATTCTTTCTCCACGTAGCAGACATACACCGCGAAAAAGCATTTCGTCTGCCTCGAACAAAACCCATTCTACGTTTGACATAAAGCAGAAATTCTATTTCGCGAGTGCGCCTCCGTTTATACTTCCACAAGTATACACCTTTACCAAATTTGATTGCACATTTAAATATTGAATAAACCATGCCGCTGCTTTTAGCGATTTGATGGTGCATAATGGTCAGCCAAATAATTTTCCGCACAAGGTTTTATTTAATGAGAAACTTTATTAACTTCGCATCAAATGATAAAATATATTAACACCTTTGCCCGTCTCGCTTTATTTATTTTTTACCGTATGATCAGTGCTTGACTATGTACGTGTGTCACACCGCCACAGCCATAAATATATATCTGACGCTCGCATAAATATTCAGTGAAAAGTGCATTTTAGAGCCGCCCGGATGAAAATTTGCGAGAAACAGCGCGCATCTCAGGGTAATTACCCGGGAGGCGCGCAGATAGGAAAATAATTACGGGGAAGGGAGTAGAATCGATATTCCGTCGTTCGCCCGATGGCACGGAAAAAGAAAACGTCGCTGTGCCAGGATTTATGAAAGCGCGAGTTTCTTCCTGCGCTCGAGCCGCCGAGCGACCAAACTTTAATGGGCCACACGGTTGTAAGGGAAGTAAAATCCAATTAACCGGCACATCGTGAAAGTATAATTCGAACGCGAATATCCTCTTAATTGTCCCGCCGATAAAGTCGAACGTGGCGGCAGATTTCCACTCTCCGCAGAAAACGTTTGCAGTGTGAGCCTGCCGCGATTCGATAGGCGCTGCTGCATCAATTAATTCCTTTTCCATGTGCGGCGTTATCGATGGCCTTTGAGTAGGAAAGAGCCGGTGGAGTGATTTTCAACGCGTACGCCATTCATGCCAGCGCTCAACGCGCTTTTCAAATATTCACAGTAGAACGCCATAACATATTTCCGGCGACCGTCAACCGCGCCTTTGACTGAACTCACAGAACATTTCATTTTTACTCCAAATTTCACCTACAGGCGTTATGGACGGTTGTAAAATTTAATGCGCGTCTCGTTGGTAATGATTCGAAGTCTATGTCAATCATAAGTCAGACATATCAAATGTAGATTTCAGTGCATCATATGTTGAAATACAAGCAATATAACCTGTTAGTGGATTAAAGGCACCCGGTTCTAATGCAGGCAAACTATTTATTTTAATTTTTATTTTACATTTTTATCGATCGTAAAATGTTTGTGCGCCCTTCGTTTGTACTAATTCGAAGTCTGGGTCAGTCATAAGTCAGACATCTAGTAAGTAACCAATGAGGGCAAATTAATGGTTCATGAGTTCTTTCTGCTACGTGCCTTATTTGAGGCACTCAGTTGTAACGAAGGTAAATAATTTATTTTGAGACGTATTCAATATTTTTTTTGTCATTACATCTCAGACGCGTCTCATTATTCTGTAGCCACTCATCTTTTCCTCCTAGATCTTTCCATCATTTCAGTATGCCACATATTAAAAGCCCTACTCCGTCATTAGCCATAATTTCTCGCGTTGTACTTTATTGATGAAGAGACAACACATTTCCGACAAGCATTAACGAAACTAACACTTTTTCACAACGTTTTATTTATACTCCAAATGTCACACTCAGCCATTGCAGTCGACCGAAACATTTTAATGCGCGCCTCATTGGTACTGATTCGAAGTGTATGTTAATCATAAGTCAGACATATCGTATGTAAGGCAATAGAACCAGATGAATGTTTCTCGCGTTCTTTCTCAGTTCCGCATATGTCGAAATACAACCAATATAACCTGTTACGTGCATTCAGTGGCCATACACGCCAATTATTTATTTTATTAGGTCGGAGGAAAAGTTCTGTCGTATTTTTAATAGGCAGGTCATTTTTCTTATAAATAAAAAAAAACATCTGGCTAGTGAGTCATTCGGATTTTTTTTTTATTTTTTATAGCTGCTGTATAATATAAAAGGAGTCCTTTTTTACCGTTCATCATTTACTTGTTATATTTAAAGTGAAAAACATGTCAGTAGATAAAGTGCATTTACGACACTGCATTTTGTATGAATTCCAAAAAGGAAGCAACGCGTCGGTTGCATGTAAAAATTTATGTGCGGTATTTGGAAAAGATATTGTAAATGTTCGTCTTTGTCAAAGATGGTTTAGCAAATTTCGTTCCGGGGATCTGAGCCTCCAAGAAAGTGATCGATCTGGACGACCATCCAAGATCGATAATGATGTTTTGCGACTCATGTTGGAAAATAATCCACATTTAACAAGTCGAGAAATTGCAGAAGAGTTTGGCATTCATCATACAACACATTAAATGTATTATGATTAATATTAAACACATATTTTTATAAATTAATTCAAATATTTTCTTTAAAATACGACAGAATTTTCCCTCCAACCCAATAACACTTATATGTGTACAATACATTTTTGTCATTACCTCCTACACGCGTCTCATTGTTCTCACGCGTCGCGACTCATATTTTCCTTATACGTTTCCGCCATTCCCGTATGCCATACATCGAGGGCTCCATCATGATCCATAATTTCTCGCATTATACCTCGTTGAAAAGGAGACCAAGGGCATGCGGACGTTCGACTTAGGAACCGCGGCTTCTTTACCGGCGCATCAGATGCACCGTGCGAACTACCGCAATAAGCGCGAACAGTCCAACAGGGCCCTAGGGAGAATAAGAGAATAGCTTCTATTAGAGGTGCAACGATATCCTCACGCGAGGCCTTGGGTGCCTCCCAATCTCTTTTCGAACTTTGAATTATTCAACGATTCACAGAGACGACGTCTCAATTTCTCACGAGAGTAAGTACCTCGTTCCGTGCCTCCCGCGGCGATATTCGGACGATCGGTATTGCACGTTACCTTGGGAGAGAATCGTTTCTCGCGCGAGGAGCGATCTATGCAGTATTGAAGGAGGGCAACTCACCAACGACGATTTCGAGATCGCGAACAGCTCGACGATTTGGTGCAATTACCATAGCGTATGATTGTAATCGGACTACACGGATCAATCTGTCTTTGTATTGTGTCATACGATCGGGAATTACTTTTAACACGTTGACTGCCACGGTGGTCACCGGTGACCGGCGCAAAAAATTTTACTAAAAATGCAAAAAATTCGCAATGAAACCAATTTGCAATCTTGTAAAAGCAATTGACATTGGAACGGTGCTTTAATACTTTGGCTTCGAATAACTCTGCGTTACCTTCATTTTGCATGATTTAATCATATTCTCCAGTATTTCATTGTATCGCGGTTTTAACATAGCAAAATACGCTTGGCAGTCAACGTGTTAAATTCTGAAAACGCACGATTGCCCTTCACGTGATTCTAATCAGAGCAGCCGATTATTAGGTAATAATGTGGTACCGATAAACGTTCTATACAATTTTATTGCTTAACGATTTTAAGGTTGCAAACAATTAAGTATTCTTAGACACGGTTGCTAAATAAAATACAAATTTTATTCTATGGTTCTTTATTATTTTTTTAGGGTGCTCAGTGGGATTTACTAAAGAATTTGATATAAACGTAAATACTTTTATGATGTTTAGGAAAAGCTACAAAACTCGCAACAGTTAGTCGAACTAATTTTAAGGCAGATGCATTTGTCGTTAACCTCCTGTTTCCGAAATAAAATGAGTCGTGAATTATTTAGCAAAACCGATAGGACAGTTTCTCATCGAGCTCCTTTCAGACGTACAGAAATGTCGCGGTCAATTTTATTTTTACGGTTAGCCGTTCAACCAACCCAAACCTTTCATTCCGGCATTCCCGTGTATTTGGAAGAAAAGTTTCACGAAAATTATCGTGCCCGTTTATTTTTACTGCGCGAGCCATTGACATTATTTTTTACATGTTTTTTCCATACTTCCGCGTTCCACTTTTCATACTCCACGAAGAATATTATAGCAGAAACCACCCAACTGAATAATTTTCTCCTCAAGCATCGCAGGCACGTAAGACGTGAAGTTTCTACAACATGTTCCTATCATAAAAATATGAATCTACATAAACTGTGAAAAAATTAACAATTTGCGCCAAATTAACAGCTGAACATCACTGAATTTTCTTTCCAAAATACCCCTTCACGTCGTACGTCAACGTCAATCGGGTCACACACGAAATTCGTGAATCGACTTTGCGTCACTGCCATGATCGACTACTACCGCTCTTCTCGAAACCATATATCTCCGTCACATGTAAATTTCAGCCTACCGTACAATCGATTCCTCATCAATTCTCGACGATTACACATTCAAATTCTCAAAATGCCAAAACGTCACGCAACTTCCACATGCCTGAGTCCAATGTCCTGCCTCATTCAAATATTCAGATTTTAGATGATGCGTTTCATTTCAACGTTATTATAATTCATTTAAATAATTAAGGAACATAAAAAAACCTCGTTCGTTGAAAATGCTAGCAGTAGAATGCATTTTTTAATCATTTAATTAAATAATTAGTTTACGTCTGCATACATCCGGGCCCCTGACTCGGTAGCAGTTATACATCCAGTCGTACATAACGTCATCACACTACTGAGTCAACGTGCTCACTTTCATATCGTCGCGTCGCTTTTTATCGACCAAAAGTGAGGCAGGCAGACTCGTGGTCCGATTCGTAACGTTAACGGCACGCCGTTACGTATTTAGTATCGGACTCTGGGGTCTTCGACCTTTCGCGCGGCTCGCCTTATCGTCCGTCAATGTCAGTCTCGGCTGAAAGTGAAGTAACCGGAAGTGCTCATGCGTATACGCCAAACGGAAGATCTTTTGGACTGGCACGAAGGCGGCATCCCGTGGCGAAGAATGAAACGGGGACGAATCTGCGGGCACAATTCGGCCTGTTCTCTCCTTTTCTCCTCCTCTTGTCGACTCGCCTCCCACTCGCCGTCCTTTTTTCCTTCCCTCTTTCTCTTTTTTTCTGCCTCTCGCCGATTCACCGCTATTGCAGAAGGAAACTGCTAGTCATTTTCTCAGTGGCTCGAGAACGGAACGTTGCAACGAGATCGTTCTGGAACAGTATCCTTTGTTCCACATTGTGAACGGTCTTTCCCCGCAGACTGCGATGAATCATCCGCGTGTAATCGGACTTTCTACCTGTTCCGCGAGCAGAGAGTTTGTTAAGAGGCGCTTACCGCTCGCGTTAACTTTGTACCGTTGTTGCCTGTACCGATGCAGGCGAGTTCGGGAAGACTCTGATCGTGTGCATGTGCAGTGAAATCAGTAAACTTAATGTTTCGCTGCATTCTTCATGAATAATTATTGCTAATTTATATCCTTCTCTTAGAGTGAAATCCGGGAGAAGAATATTTCATTAGATTCTGCACAAATAACTATTGCTATTATATATCCTTCTCCAACGATAATTATTCAATCTATACACCGAAGAAATTGGTTAACAATATAACAGGTAACATTACCGAGTGGTAGCCACTTTGCAACGAGTCCTCATCAGAATAGAATTAAATCAGAATTAACACTATATTTATAGAGAAATGTATAGACATACATTATGCGGAGAAATATGTACGTCTGTGGCATACGGAATTAAAAAATGATATATTCCTACCGATGCATTAATAAGCGTCAGCGTAAAATTGTTACGAAAATAATAGTGACAGTTTCTGTCATTTACTCGTGAAGTTTGAAACCCATCTAATTGACAGATCCGATAAACCTAGCGTTAGCCATTTCAAATAAATGCATACTTTAATACATCGACACACAACCAAATACTATGATATCACTCGGAGAGTAAGAAGCCTGCAGAGCAAATTAATTCGGATTCATACATACAATTAATTCGGATACTTTCGATTGTCATAGCGGCGGGTTCCGCTAATCTACTGCCAAATGGACTTTTGCGATCACTTTCACAATCGATTATTACGCTCGTACAAAATCAGGAGAACAAGGCAAAGATCGGAATGAGCGGGGGCAAAAATGAATTCCCCCGTGAAATTGAGTTCACTCAGCTTTATCCGTGGAAATGGTAAAAGATAACGCGAACTCGGATACGTATTACAGATACCCATTGGCGCACACGGGACGCTGCCGGGTAAATCTAGGTTTACCTAACGATCTCGGGGACTCTCGGTAAGTTCCCGTCGGCGGCCACGCAGTAACAGCAGGGGATGTACCACCTACCTTCACGAATCACCTTGAGCAAAGAAAATTACATCCACCGCATCCCGATAGGGCATGAAACCTATTTGAAATCTATTTGCAATTTGCTAATTGCAAGCCTATTTGCAATCTTGTAAAAGCAATTGATATTATAACGGTGCTTCAATACTTTGGCTTTTAACAACTCTGCGTTACCTTTATTTTGCATGATTTAATTATATTCTGCAGTATTTCATCGCATCGCGGTTCTAACATAGCAAAATACCCTTAGCAATCAACGTGTTAAGAGTTGTTCGTAAGAGAACATTTTTGTTCCCTCGGTGATCCTGGTGGCGGTAGATTTCAGGTGGGCTCAGGCCGTATGAAGGGTTCCTAGCCTCTGTACCCAAGTCCTTGATCGGGCTTATAGTCGACGCGCTGATAAAAGTTGGGGTATTGTAGCGTATGCCAATTTTGGCGAGGTCGCACGTGCATTGGGTGTAGGCCCAGGGTCACACACAATATTCTGCAGATACCCATTAATGCTCCATCGAACGACATTCGTTCCGCTTTGGAAAGTGCAAAGTTCCGAACAACGTCGGATTTCAAAGTTTCGCCGGCAGTTTGCCCTGGAAGCTATATAGGAAGTGATTAAGAACGGAAGTCAATGTAATCGTCTTGGGATACTCACGTTTCCTTTTACCGCGCCGCGAAAATCAATCAATTTCACCGGCTTTCTTTATTGGCCTACACGTGCGTTATTTCACTGATCCTTGTAAGTAATCAATTTACTGGTCAGTAAATGTTCGTATGAATCTTTCCACTGGTGTGCGTGCGAGGCAGGGTAATGTTGCGTTCTGCAAAAAAATGCAGAGTGAAGGGGAAATGCACGTACAGTTTGTACATTGAACGTACGAAACGTATCCTGCATACAACACTAAGTTGTAACTGAGGTGGCTGTCTTTAATACGATTACTTTGACAGCGGGTATTTTCACCGACACGCTTGACACGTTGACATCGGCATGTACTATTAGTAGCTCACACCTCGTCACATCGAATAGAGTGTACTATCAAATTTGTAGTTTAACAAATTTGTTTGATAGATTAAAAAATTGGATGTGTTAAAAATCGGACGCGCGTTAGAAGTAAAACTTCAAAGATATAGGAATAGGAAATGTATGGGGAAAAATATTTAAGACATATTCTTCAACTTATGTTATTGATTCCATTCAGTTAAATAAAGGTTGCACTTTTCGTTATGCTTCTATGACTCAACGTGTCGACCTACCCACCGTGAAAAATGAAGTTTCACTTCAAAAATTGCCATACAAAATTCGAATTAAAATAATGCAAAGTATATTTGTTAAAATACAGCGGGCCTTATTTAATTTCAATTGAAGCGCTTTTAAGGGAGCTGTCTGATGGCGAGAAGCCCGAATTGCTGCGTATTAAATGAATTTATTATTAGCCTCGGTAGAGTACCAAAAAATGGCAACAGCATCGAGGGTCTATTGATTTCCGTTGCTACGTGCCTTACACCGTGTCTCATCGCTCTCATCAGAGGCGACCAAAAGGAATGGTGCTCGAAGGGGCTTCTTGACATTCTGTTCAGCCGAGTCAGCCAAAAGGCGAGGACGCGGCGAAGAAGTCAGGCGGTGCGGTGACAGGCATGTCGAACCAAGTCGAGAGTTTATTGACACGATACGCTGTCACGCGACAAATAAAATCTCCGGGCAGAGGGGACGTAGATAGCATCGAGAGTACTCGTCACGCTAGCGAGTTCCTTCAGAATGCAATTAAGCTTCAATGCAGATGCATAATTTAACTCAAAACCGAGGGGGACAATTAAAATCTCATGCTCACACATGGTGGGCAGATTGAAAATACTGAATAATAAGGACCAGGAGTTCATTAACACTTTGACTGCCATGCGTATTTTGCTGTATTAGAACGGCGATGCTATGAAATACTACTGCGTTTGACTGAATTATGCAAAATGTAAATAATGTGCAGGTATTAGAGACCAAAGGATCGCATCACTATTCTAACAAGAACTGCATTTACAAAATGATTATTGCTACTCATTGCAAATATCTTGGATCTTCAGTAAAATCTCTTGCGCCGGTCACCGATGACCATCATGGCAGTCAAAGTGTTAATGAATTAACCGATTCTGTGATCTGTTTTGTCATTCAATGAATATACATCGAAATTTAAATCAGCTGCATTTTAATTTCCCTTAAAAATTAGCACGAACTTTCTGGACAACGCAATACTTAGTGTCACAAAAATCACCGGAAGACTATCGAACGCAACGTGTTCTTACGTGAAGTATCGTAAAGTCGTCTGCTATTCCGCAAGATAAACATTACGCGTGTAATCTGCGATTGGATAGGCAGATTACATTGCACTTTAATATTCATTCCTGACAAAAGCACGGAAGGCAGGCAATCGGACACGCCCGCCAACACACGCGATGTAGCCATTAACGCGTTAACAACCCGAGAGACGGCTCCTTCAAACCAGATTCTCTGCTCTCTTAAAAATCGCATTAAACCGCTCCACACAAGGCTCTCATTGTTAAACTCGCTTAATGCAGCCCGAAATGGAGTGCTTCAACGTGCCTTACCGGCAATCGTACATATTTGCTGATCGTTTGATTGTCCCATCCGCGCGATAAGAATCCACGAAAACGTTCGCACGAGATTCGTAATCCAAACGCATCCCAACACTTAATAATCCCCGAGCGTAATCACTGGCATTCGCTTAATGACGATTCGCGTTACCTTGTTAACCGTAATGGATGACGCTAGATATATAACATTATTAAAATTATACTCCGCGTGCACTCGCGCAGACACTTTAATTCACAGTTGTACGTCTCAACGTGCGTCGTCAACTGTGTCTTCTACAGCTGTTTTCGTTCCTACATTTTCTAATTCAGTGACGATTGAATTAACTAGTTAAATGTGAGATTTCTGTGGAAAATGTGTACGTAAGACGCGTTGCAAGAAACAAGCGATGAAATATAAATGACTGCACCGAAGACATACGTGGCATAATTATCTTAATCGATAAAACTAATAGAATGGATGCACTATATACAGTTTTGTCGCAGTAATTATTTATCCTCGTCAAAAACAGCGAACCGGTTAAACAGCAGTATTGACGGTAGAAAATCGGAGCGCGGTGGCCAAATTCCAGGTTAATTAACAGCGGTGACGTTATAATTGTCGTTAACGCGTCGCTTGTGCAATTTCGAGCGATAATTGATGTTAAACAAACCGAGGCCTACTCGTAACTAGATCGCCAGGTCGCGTTGGATCAACGTCGACCTAACAGTTAATCAGTAATCAACTACACTATCCAATCTCGGCAAGATGAACGATTTCTTTACTCACATCCCTCTGATTTTTTACGACTAATTACGCGGCCTTTGCCACAGGCCCGCTGTGTCATACTGTCACAATACGATTATTATTATCGGGTACGTGAGACAGTTTGTATCGCTTTTTTATTTTCCCCCTTACTTTCACCGCCTCCTCGCTGACCTTGATTACAGGTGAAAGAACAGCGACGTAAATTTCACTGGTAGCTTTTTTTATTCATTCATTATATTGCCGACGTCGTACACAATACCCTTTATAATTAACCGTCAAACGCCTTTTAACTATACCTAGCCGAAGAAAGCAACTGCCGGCGAACCTACAGGCCACTGTTCATAGAAATTCACCGTAAACACCGCTCACATGTTAGACCGCAAGAATTCTAACTGCACTTTAACGTTCCGCCGATGAAGCGTATTGCTTTCACCGGCATTGAACAGCGGATAGGCAGAATCGCATAAAAATAAGTGAAGCGAGCCGGGGATAATGCCGGTAATTCTACTCGCATGTGGCACTTGTTTCCGCGACGGCGCTCGTTAACACGTTGACTGCCGCATTGGTCACTTGTCAGCGGAGATCGTTCCTTCACATATTGTATCACAGAAAGAAAGTACAATGATACAATATTAACCGTTTGAGTCCCAAGCAGCGCGATCGCGCTGTTCAGATTTTATGTCGAGAAAACCCAGCACATTTCGAGCATTGTTGACAACTGACGGTGCATTACGTATTGTCAAAGTCGAACGCTCAGACTTACTGACGCAAGTAGATCACACAGCTCCTTTTAACGTGAATAATACATTTTACAATAGGTAATATAGTATTATAATAATGCAGTAATACATTACAAAATAAAAATTTTTATTTGATTGTTATCTTCTCAATAATTTTTATCGTGCAAAACTTGAAATATTTATAAATTTGCAGTACGCATAATCCCGATTGGGATTCATTGATGTGAAATAAACAAAGCGCTATCGCGCTGCTTGGGTCTTTTTGAACTCATTTAGAGAAAGCGCGGTTGCGCTGTCTGGGATTCTTCGACAGTGTTTTTTCAATACCGTCTGGGACTCAAACGGTTAAAATATATTAAGTGTAAATAAAACTGTTAACACGTTGACTGCCACGGTGGTCACCGGTGACCGGTGCAAAAGATTTGACTAAAAATGCCAAAAATTCGCAATAAAACCTATTTGCAATTTTGTAAAAGTAATTGATATTGGAATGGTGCTTCGATAATTTGGCTTCTAACAACTCTGCGTTATCTTTATTTTGCACGATTTAATTATAGTCTGCAGTATTTCATTGCATCGCGGAGCTAACGTAGCAAAATACGCTTGGCAGTCAGCGTGTTAACACTTTAACTGTAAAATAAATTTTACTGAAGATCCAAAATATTCGCAATGGATAGCAATAACTATTTTATAAATGCAGTTGTTGTCAGAATAGTGATTTTTGTCTCCAATACCTGTACTTTATTTACATTTTGCATAATTCAGTCAAACGCTGTAGTATTTCGTAGCATCGCCGTTCTAATATAGCAAAATACGCACGGCAGTCAACGTGTTAATTGCAATACCCGCAGTATGCAGTGACTTCATTTTTCTCTGTCATTTTCCGTAAGCCCCGCGTTGAAATCTCGCGACCGTAGGACATCGAAGGGCTGACCCTACACTGGCTATGACTACTTTCCTCGCGTTTGACCCGCGCTCGCTGAAGCACGATGGGCAAACGATCGGTCAGGCACGATGGGAATACCGATCTGGTGGGCACGAGTTTAATGACACGTTTGCGGTTGAGATGAAGTAGACAAACGGATAAATCTGGATGGGGGGGCAGACAACGAGACGAAACCGCCGGCGAGGCACGTGATGGGTCAAGTTACCACAAAGATCGACCGCGGTACCTTATACCCTGTAAGACTTCGGGCGATCGCTTACTGTACGCGAGGCACGGAAGCAAACGACTCTCGATTCGTGACGCGATCGGCCAATAATCGAGTCTGTAATCGTCACGTCGGCCGGCTGACGCTTTCTCGAGGTCGAATAGAAAGGAGATGTATTCTAGAGTGCTGGACCCGTCGACTGACGGACGTCAGGAATTTTGGGAGATATGCGACGATTTTAAGTACTTTAGAAAGTTTGGAAAAACAGTCAAGAAATGATGGGGTTGTATCCTGCAGAATACGAACATATGAATTGCCGCGTATACGAGACATTTGCTTTGTTTCGTTGCCAAAGAATGATCATACATTGCACGCAATATTCAACAATTTCCATTAATTTGTTGTAAAGCTTTTTATCGTGTAATAAATTTTATATCTTCAAGGCCGCAATGACACCATATGTTAGTGTTAATTACGAGTGAAAATATTGAGAAACTCCAAATATAAATCTTTTGATGAGATCACATCGAGCAGCTAAATGTTTGTGCACAGTAGGATATATCAGGAGCGTTATATTATTATTATAGACCTCCCCCAAAAGATATCCATCTTCTGCGTAAATTATTTAATACGCCATGTATATAACGCATGGCAAACTGAGCGTCAGTATCAAGTGAAACGTGAGTAAGTACTTCCTCGTATTTTATTAAGACGTTTCGCTGACAATGGCTTATTTCACCGAAGTCAATTTGCGATTATGGAAATGTTGATGCGAAGTACTCGAAAAAAGAAATATTGAACGGTGTCACGTACTAAACCTTCCTTCGCCTTTAACGACACTCACGTCATTACACGCTAATTGAAAATTAAGGCGTTCAGATTTTTACGATCTTACTCCTCCTCTCCTGGCGAATGTTTTATGTTCGACGGAGCGCGTGTTTGCGGATGCTAATTAATATCCTTTCTGTTGACCGCTTGCCCACTTTTTTCCTCGGTTCGCCATTAACGAGATTGCGCCGCGCAATCAACGGGCACTTCGAATCCGAAAGTTACGGGTGTGAATGATCGTTATGGAGAATGCAAAAAGTGAGTAATACCGTAAGATATCGTGGGATTTGGTGTACGAGTATACATGGTCATGGTATTCTTGTTTTTTGTTAAAAGAACACTGATATATTTATAGGAAGAATAACTTGATAGTGTTTATAGACTGAAATAATAATTAACAGATACACAAAAGCCAATATAACTACTACTATATACTACTAGCTCATAATTACGCGTCTCTTTAATGGAATTAAAAGGTGTCGATTCCATCAATTGGTCGTCCCATTTATATAATAATCGGTAGTGCTATCGCACACTGCAATGAACTTAATTTGCCCACTTGCTCCTAATCCTAAGAACAGCCTATTTACCTACGACAACTAAGGCGAGGCCGGCATCGCACGTGTTTTATTGCGCCTCTGGCCTGCCTATATCTCGTCCTACAATAGTCTTGTCGAACAATAGACAGGACCCTGCTTTTCCTATTTTAATTTACTTTACTGCTTAACTTATTTTACTCTCAAACAATTTTACCAATGCCACAATAGACTTTGGCGCTTAATTTATTCATAACGGCAAACGCGTTTTCCATAGCCGCAGCTGGATGCAGACATGACGTGGGAAACGGTAGTAAATATAAGCGGAGTTTGAACGTATGTTCATTCGAGAGAACTGCAACAACGCGGTTAATGAATAAGCCAGCGTTCAGCATCTAAGATTCGCATCGACGTTCGTGAGAATCGTTTTATCGTACGCTACCGTACAAGTCGCTTGTTTCCGTCGATGTCTATTTCCTGAGCTCAACGTACTGGAATCGCAAAGCGGACAATATAATTTCACCAAGTTTCCGTACTGTGCGGCGCATACGATTAAATTAACATTTGATAAATAAGCCATGAGCGGTAATGAAAGTAATTTATCGTTTGACTTCCGTAGATGCCTTAACAGTCGTCTCATGTCAGGAAATAAAGAAGCACAGAATCAACGCGATATGTCTTTTTGATATTCCGCAGGCACAAATAAATCGTTTGAAACTCATGCCCTGAGCAAGCTGCTCGAATACAGCAGTCGACGTAGTTTAGAGTTTGACTTTCAAATGATTACATCGTGCACTGTTTCCCGACACAGCGGCTGTCTGAATTCTATTTGCGCATTTGAATACGTGTGCTCTACACCTGTTGTTGCATCAAGGATAGACATGTCGAAATTGGTACCGACGATAAACGAAATTGCTGCAGCGTGCTTTTATAAGTGCATCCTTATATGTTCGGCATCTATCACGGCATTTTAATGATAAGATGCTTGCCGTCCGTTAGTCGAGTTATGTTCCACAAAAATGTCGAACGTTTGACCGCAACAGCAACGAGTTCTACGTGTACCTTAACTCTGAAATTATTGTTATCAGCGGCGGTATGCGCCAGAAGATGCTACGTATCTGCGTTAGTTTGCCTTGCCGTACTGTAACGAATGAGCGTTCTCCATTAAATAGCTTGTACGGTCGTTAGGGACTGCGGTTGGCATTCGGGAATGGCGTGTTTTACAAATCTCGCAAACAGGTTGTTATCGCGGTATGTTTCGCTGCGTATTTTATTGCAGCGGCATATGTACGAGCACGCGTTGTAAATCATTGATTCGTACAAAAGTCCACGGTAAACGAAACTGAGGTCTGCATATTTGACTCTGCTAAAAATGGAACGGCACGGAGTAGAAGATTATCGTTGCGAACTAGTAAAAATACTCGCTACATTGAAACATTTTGCCGTCTGTGTAATTATAGTATGCCTTTTTCTGGCTGATAGATTTTATTGTTATAAGAGCGTCGGCATGTCAAACCTTCGATTGTGAAACATTAATCTCCTTAAGTAGACTGCAGCGTATATTTACGCTTAGTGTATTTAAATTTTAATTGTTCTAACTAACAAAAAAAAATAAAATTCAATGATAAGTTACTCACTACAGAATTCGTCAGCAACAAAAACAAAAATTTTATCATGCAACTGTACTGATAATATTCGTCCCTGTTATACAGTTAAAAATATGCAAAATTAAATTTCACATTTTAAACAAATTCAACAACCTTTTGTTGCGAAGGCATAGATTGCAGAGAAATTCATTCATTTGACACATTTGGATACGTTCTTATGTTTAAGAGGAGTGCCCTATTTCGTCTGATCGTGTTGGTACGTCGCGGCAATGGTAAACCTAACCCCTTACGGTCACTAATTTCATTTTTCTGGACTCAGACGGAACGGGTACAAGATGTGGTTAGGTCTTAGGTAGACGCATTATACTAGAGGGTGTATTTCTATGCTAATAAACAGATGGCTGGGAGCGAAATTTACAGAGATTTCAGGTGTGAATGCACGATATTCGTGGTTTGCGTACAGATGGATAAAACGCCAATACTTGGTCGGACAAAAAATAATTAACTGCAAATATTGCCGCGACCAGATGATAATATTTTAGGTTGCCCATATTACATATTTTTTAGCATATTCAGTAAAGAAAAAACCAATATCATTAATAATTATAATCAGAATAAAAATACACATCTCATATTTTATCGGAGCACACGTGTTCGAAAAAATCAGCTTTCTCGCAAGACCTTAACATGTAAAAAAATGGGGCCTGAAGAGGTTGAACCGTATTCCGTCCTTCGCCGAGGCTCTTTGCGAGTTCTGCCCGAGCTGTTCGCGTCGTTGATTTAAAACGGAACGCTCCGTTACGCCGGCAGTCTGTTGTCTTGATCGGTGTCGTGCTCGGCCACCGTGACGGGTGTTAAGAGAAAGAGAAAGAGAAAGAGAGGGGCCACCTCGGGAGAAAGCAACTCCGCGCACCTCGGGGCCAAGCGCGCAAAAAGAGAGTAAAAATGCGTAAAAGTGAACTTTACAAATCACACGTGTGGCCGGCGCGCATTTCCGCTTTTACTGAACTTGACTCGCGACCGGGTTGTTACGGTTTCACGTTGCACCGTTGCGGAAAACCGCGATTTATGGAGTCACTCGATATCCGCCGGCTTCGCGGAGAGAATGGACCAAGGCATGAACGATGCGCGTTTGCGATATGTGTTTGTCGATACCGCGCAAACGTGATGTATGGCTCCGAGGCTTGGGAATTTTGTGCATTCGCGCTTCCGCTAATTTCGACGACGAAATTATGGAAATGGTATTCGTCCCGTGCGTGTGCACCTACCTATACATCGCTCGAGCGGATAATCTATGCTTTGGGTTGTCGCGTTTCCGATAATGAACGGTGTGGACATGAATATGGAGTAAGGATTAGGTGAAGCGTGTTTAGAGACGTTTTGTCACTGAGGAGGTAATGAGGTCTAAAGAACCTCTAAGTGGATTGAATAAGAGAATGTAGTTGCTTACAGAGTTAGTGCAATTTACAAACACTTGTGGCTTAATTCGTTTTTTTAAGTAATACGTCTTTGCATGGTTGAAACATGGGTTTTATTTGTCGTCTCGACATGTTACGGAACTATGGGGGTTCTCTCTTCGGGAGTGGTTTTCTTATTTGCAAATAAGTTCAAGGGAAAACATTTTTCATCCAAAACATCCCCCCAAAATGGAATTTATTCGCGAAAAGACGTATTACTTCAAATAACTTAAAAGATCGAAGAACTTGTTAAGAGAAATTAATTCTTTTTGTCAAATAAACAGTGCTACTAAAAGATTATTTTTAACTGACCCCAATACTCCTGCTTATTCGCTTAATAAATATTTGATAATACATTGAAGAATATTGTTTTGTTACAGATGCACGGTTGTTTTGTTCAACCCACGGAAGAATACTCAAGCACACGTGCTCAACGCATGCCGGAAGACCGTCACTTCGCTTGCACTCGCAGGCGATGGACGGTTTCTGGCAACGGGCGAATGCGGACATATGCCGAATGTCCGCGTGTGGGATATTTCCGATCCGCAAAATGCAGTGCAGATCGCAGAATTTCCCGGGCACAAATACGGCATCAACTGCGTGGTAAGTATTGTCGAATTAATAGATTCAAAGCAAATTCAAAAACCGCGTTATTTGCCGACTTCCTAATGTACGAATAACAGTAAAAATAACAGCTTCGCGTCTTGTGCAAATTTGGAGAATTATTAACTCTTCGCGCGCTGAATACTCCCTGGGATCGTTGGACACGAGAATAATTTTTCGCCGGTGTGAACTCTGCTGATTGATTACACAAAGCGCACGAAAGTTATAATATTGTAGTGGATAAGATGTTAGGTGTCGTCGAAGCGGGATGCGGAATTATATTGAGTTGAAGAAATTTATTTAAAGAAAAATGAAAACACTAATATATAAATATAAATACAAAATGAAAGTAAAACTATGGCAATTCGACTTCGATTCGGTAAACAGCAAGAAAACGCATCTATACCGGACTGGACTACACTCTGAACTTGACTGATCTAAACTTTGAACTATAACTGAGACTGAGACTGATCTATAACTGAGCTCGCGTCGCAAATCGGGCCGGCTTTTATACGGACCTCTACCGTCTTATCTTAATCCGATAGGGCCCGATGGCCCCGCGACAGTTTTATGCGACGCATCTACGGCCGTTTTCTTGATGCTACAATAGCAATTCTTCACTTGCGTTATCTAAAAAGATCCGTGGCACTAAAACAGTTAAGCAAAAGTTGCATCCTTTCCCAAAAGGCCATGTATATTACAAGTTTACGTGTTTTCAAGGACCTACAGACTTACCAGACATATTACATATATATATAAACTTAGTCCACGCTGGTAGCTTTTGCCGGATACACTCATGTGTCCACAGCACTCCAGGTATTACGCATAATGCGGCCAACTATCCATCCTATCGGATTACTATTTTTCAGCAACGCATTTCTCCCCATTTGAGACATCTAACACGTCAGCCCACCGTACACGTTTCGCTGCAATCCAACAGCGTCTCCGTCATTGTCGGCGATAATAGATCACGGCTCCCAACATAATCGTTCGCCGACCATCGCCGTTGCGCGGATCATTTTCTCCCGCGACCGTTTCCATACCTACGCGCCTTCGTGCTGCCGGGCAAACGGGAACGAGTACATTTAAGGTCAAGATTTCAAGAGCCGCTCGAACCGCGTTGAGCAACTGAATTCTCGGCGAGATTCTATGGGCCCCCGTTCCTAAGCGCGCGCGCGCACTTGCGTTTACTCGGCACGAGCGAGTGTTTCACATATGGTCGCGAGAGAGTCGGCCCGACCGTTCGACACCGTTATAATTTGCATGCAGCTAACAGCGCGCGGCCACCGGTCAAAGGAGCTTAATCGTCGCTGCGTCGTGTAATCGGCACGAAAAGAGCGCGCAGTGCAAGAAACGCGAGCGTTTATGGCCACGCGAACTTCGTGCCGCGCCGCAGAATGATTTTTAGCCGAGCAAATGAGATCGAACGAGAGGCATGTCGCGAGACTGCGCGCCATGTTACGGCTTGCCGCAAAACCGTGGGCGCTTTTTGCGTTTACATGCGAACGAAATGCTTTTTGCTCGATCTGGGGCACATTCGCTAAATGCGAGGGTAATTCTGTCTGGGAACAGAATATGTTGAGATGATACGGTGGAATCAGGAATCATCGATATTTTTCGTCAGTTTAACTAAACAATGAGGTGCCGGTTCAAATTCTATAAATTTCAAGATAAAGTAATAAAGAAAGAACCGTAGGGATTTGTAGAGACGCGTTTATACGCTGATGTGGATGCTTTTTGCGTTTACATGCGAGCGAAATGCTTTTTGCTCGATCTGGGGGCACATTCGCTAAATGCGAGGGTAATTCTGTCTGGGAACAGAATATGTTGAGATGATACGGTGGAATCAGGAATCATCGATATTTTTCGTCAGTTTAACTAAACAATGAGGTGCCGGTTCAAATTCTATAAATTTCAAGATAAAGTAATAAAGAAAGAACCGTAGGGATTTGTAGAGACGTTTTTATACGCTGATGTAGATGCTTTTTGCGTTTACATGCGAGCGAAATGCTTTTTGCTCGATCTGGGGGCGCATTCGCTAAATGCGAGGATAATTCTGTCTGGGAACAGAATATGTTGATAGATGAGATGGTACGGTGGAGTCAGGAATCATCGACACTTTTCGTCAGTTTAACTGAACAATGAGGTGCCGGTTCAAATTTTGTAAATTTCAAGATAAAGTAATCAAGAAAGAACCGTAGGGATTTGTAGCAACACATATGCAGTGGTTGTGGATGCTTTTTGCGTTTACATGTGAGCGAAATGGTTCTCGGGCGTTGTGAGGGCATATTCTGTAAATGCGAGGGTAATTATGCTACACACGAAGCTAATTTAACTGCATTAAAAGAATAGAATTAACGTAACAGAAAATACAAAGACCTGCAGAACCTGTTGCAATTTCGGAACATTAACGTTTGGCAACCACCAATCTCAGACACCTCGCAAAATCTGTCGAGCACATTCGCGTGACAAACAAAGCGCCACTTTTGTTTCAAGCCGAAGTGGCGACACTCGTGAGCAACACTCCGTGCTTTGGCCAAAAGTAGCTTTGCAGCCAGCGTCACTTTGTCGCGGCGTATTCAGCCGAGTAGTCCCACGATTCCTTTCTTTCGGCACTCCGGCGTTCTTTCAGCTCGATTTCGAACCTTTCCTTTCATCATTTTCGTCGGCGAATGACCCGCGGTTCTTAATGAGTCCGGGCAACCCCTTTAACACTTTTCCTGTGTTCAACTTACCCACTGTACTTGTATCCAACGTTTCTGCACTCTGTGCGTGTTCGCTTTTAAGTAATGAATAATTGTTATTACTATTATCTTATGCATGTACATTATATGTTTTGTCAGTATTAATATCCAGATATGCTGCGTTCAAAGTGTAATATTACAGACAGTCAGAGAATATTTATTAATCTCTTAGCTACGGCCGAACTTTCGGCGAAATTGTATCTTTGTACACTAACATTTGACGCGGACTGCTTATAAACAATGTGGCACTGTAATTTGTGTATGGTGCAATATGTCTGCTTTGCACTATGCAATTACATTAAGGAAAGTCACTGTATTTACCATACGAAAGCCACTATAGTGGCGTAGCATTAAAAAGGTAGCATATGCAGAACCCATTATAGTCGCATGTAGCTGAGAAGTTAATGAGTTCGACATATTCCAGACCATTTCAGTAGTTTCGCAAGACTTTTCAAGGCATTTCACAAGAAATCCGGTGATACGCATTTTTAACGGGTAACTTCAACCACCATTTAGACACGGACAACCTTTACCTTGGGTAACTATCATCTTAGATAACGAAACGGTCAAATATGTCTGAATTCTGGTTAAACGCGATGTCAGCTTGAATGTTCGCAACAACGCGGCGAGAGAACCGCACCCATTGCTTTTACGTGGCCGTGACAAGCTTACCGTAGTTGCGCTATTGCTCACATGCTAATCAACAACGGTCCTTCTTTGTCTACCAAGAGGTCTTCCCCTGCTCTCTGCTCTTACTATCCGCTCACACATTTTGTTGTCACTCCCAAATCTTCGTTCCACATTTCACCAAGCCTAGTTCGCCATGGTTCAAGCCATTTCCACTGCTTTGTGTTGGTCGGTCGAACTTTGTTTCGTCAGTATTACAGAACTTTTCGTCACAGCCTCGTGTATGAGTGAGTAATCTGGGAATAAGTAGAACGAATATATATAGGAAGGGACGGTAATTTGTCATGTACGGTGGAGTTAATAATTTCTAGTATGACTTGCGTCACACGACAGGAGACGAGTTGCGGAATATCTTTCGGTAGCGAGGATGTGATGGACAGAGTTTGACGGAGTTAATAATAATTTAATTTTTGACGACATATTAAGGTCGCTTACTCGGTCGCTTCGTTACCGGACGGAGGTCGGATTTAAATTAATCGTCGCCCGGTCGGTTTAGGATAACGAGCACGAATTTCATGCTCATCGCAGATTTCGTCAGCACACCGTAGCTTGTTATACCGTGATAAACGCCACGAAATGTTTGGATTAAAACGTGCATTTTCGATTTTCAATCAGCCGCCTCTGGTTCTACCACTAACTCTTTGAGTGCTATTAATACATGCATTCGGTAAAGGTTGCATTATTTAATTTTGCGTAATAGAAGAGGTACAGTCATAACTTAATTATGCCTTGTACAATTAATCATCAGAATTCACAATGGCGGAAAAATCTCCTCGGCTAAAAGTATTCAACACTTACAGGTTAACAAATAACAAAAGTGATTTTTCCACTGACGTCGCTTTGGAATCGATTTTTCGACGTTATAATGAAAGGGAAGGTACAGCAGTGAAGGCAGTGGGTTCCAGCACCTTTTGTGCCTGCCTCACTTAAGTCTTAATTTCCCATTCGTGTCGCGTGTACATACGATGCAGTTCGGTTACAAGGCGTCGACACGGGTCGTACGAGCATACCAAACGATTTCCAACGAGAATGCCCAACGGTACTCCTTTGCCTTTGTACGACTCCTCATTGTTCGTTTGTTGTACGTTTAACTCGCGCACGATTTCTCGCCCGGCACTTCTTACGACGACTCTTTGTAAGACTCCCTTCTATTCATACACGAAATTCGTCTCGATGGGGTAAAATTATGGAAATTGTCCGAGGGTGAAAGAACGCTGGCGTCACTTTGTCACAAATTCCAAGCGTCTGGAGATAGAATACTCGACGATTTATTTTAAGTTACACGTTTGCGATATAGTAATATCTTCATAAATACGTGTCATTCTTATTAGAACTATACACAAGTTTATAGACACTTGAATTTACTATGTACTTGGTTACTACACAGGGTAATTCTGACATTTGAAACAGGCTGGAACTCTTTTGCAAATGATGATTGAGAAAAGTGGTACGGGACAAAATTGCATAGGGTACTAAGTACTATCTTCCCATTACATCACTATTGTTGCACATTCACTGATGCACATTCATCTTCTCGCTATACTATTACAAAAGAATTAGAGTTAAATCATTTTGAAGACTTCACGAGATATTCGACATTTGAGGTCAGAAATGCATTTTATTATAATAAGTGCTCCAATTACCAGAGTTGCCAGAATCCCTGTACGCAAATAAAAATACAACTCCACGGTCATTATTTTTTAATCACGCGTCCTTCTTATTGCAACGACAATACAGCAATCGTTGCTTCTATAATACGATTAATTGGATTTTCTTGCAACCAGTGCACGTAGATATATCGCCAACGGGAAGCACTGATTTCAATTTCATTACGCAACCGTTTATATCCGAGATGAGAAGTTCGGTTGAACTGCATCGTACGATGAAGCGATGCCTCGCATAGTACATCCTTGACCTTTTCGCGGGCAGCATGACGCACGGATACGATTCGCCGAACTTTCGAAGCACACAACGTTCCTCCACCATCAACTGAGACAGACATCCTATTCGTATGTTTACAGGCATTCTCGCCGAGCAATAAGTACGTCGTCTCTGTGGGCTCACAGCATGACATGATTGTCAATGTGTGGGACTGGAAGAACAATATCAAGGTGGCATCCAACAAAGTCTCCAGCAAAGTCAAGGCTGTCTGCTTCGCGGAGAATGGCAATCACTTCGTCACCGTCGGCAATAGACACGTTAAGTTTTGGTATCTGGAGTATTCGCGCAGTGCCAAGGTAACTGACGACTCTTCTTTCTTCTTTAATTAGTTACTTCCGACTCGAAAGTCTAGTAAAGGCTGGGTTAAAGATAGTTCCACTGCAAATTTGGGTCCACGTTCACAATATGGCATTAATGCCAATTTAAAATTGTAAAACATTTGCAAATGTAGATATTGCAAGTTTACATATGGTTGGAATATTAATTTAGCGCTTCTAATCATCGCGTATATTAGAATTGGGTGTTTCCCACTCGATCTTTTTCCGATCTTTTTTTTACGTATACACGCGCGTGATCTCTGAGGCAACGTGCGGAAAAGCACAATTCTTACGTTCGACGAAGTTTTACGATGCATTTCGTTTCTCCGGCACAGTACAAGGAACCCGTGCCTTTGATGGGCCGATCAGCCATATTAGGAGAGCAGAGAAACAACGATTTCGTTGACGTAGCCTGCGGTAGAGGGGACATGGCAGATTCTACGTATGCGATTACCAAAACGGGCCTTCTGTGCGAATTTAACAACAGAAGGCTTCTGGACAAATGGGTCGAGCTTCGAGTAAGTCTCTTTCAGGATTACGGGCTATTGTGCAATAAAGTAGCTACAGTCGTAATTAATCGGCCGGTGAAACAAAAGGACAGACGATGACAAAACCGAACGGAAAATGTTTTTGACACAACTGACTGCTCTTTTATTTGGATACCCGCAATAGATTTTGTTGATTCAAGCATTTAATGTAATTCGTCGTAACATGTTTTAATGGAACGGCCGATGACGTACATCGTTTAATTGTCATTTTGTACACAGACAACCAGCGCCAATTGCATGGCTGTAGGGGATAAATATATTTTCATTGGTTGCGCCGAAGGTATAGTGAGGTGCTTTAGTCCTTCGACCCTACAATTTATAACGACGTTACCTCGAACACATTACCTGGGTGTGGACGTCGCACAGGGGTTATCCATAAGGTAGGTGCACCCTCCATTCAACTTCCCAGAATCTAGAATTTATTTGCCAAAGTCTGCCACCGCAAAAGTTCGTTCCGTCTAACAGAATTAAGTTAACCCAGCTGCACATTTGCATAAAGCCAACCCATCTGAATCATTCCCGCGTCAAGTTTATTCCCACTTCGACCTCGATGCACTTTGGATTAGGTAACTGGTATCGATTACCTGACATTTACCCCCTTTCATTTTTCTTGACCCTAATCCCGCCGCCTCCTCGTTACAAACACGAAAGAAGCCAAAGCGATTGTCAGTCAATATTACCTGAAAAGCCGTACTGCTGATCATATTTAGATTCCCTACAATATGCTCGTCAGAAAATCGTAGATGACATCAGAAAAAAGAACTTTCCACACTCGCCGTTTTCTTCAAACAGTTTCTCTACGCTTCCATCTTCGATCGCGGATAATTTTTCTTGACCCTGCTCCCTCGTTCTCCGCGTTACAAACACGAAAGAAGCCAAACTGATTGCCAATCAATATTATCTGAAAAACCGTTCCACCGACAATATTTACGTGCCCTACTAGACGCTTACCAGAACCAAGCCTTAGATGATACCAGAAAACAGAACTTTCTACACTCACCGTCTCTTCAGAGAGTTTTTTCCGTCTTCAGTCGCACATGTCTGTACATAGATATTTCATTAAGCCCCTTAAGCCGTATATCGGAAGTAATGAGAAGACAAACTTGTCAAGAGTGGACGTAGGAAAACGTTCAATCGCTCATCTGGACGATCTCTTCTTCGCAGTCACATGTCTCAGCATCCGCCAAACGCGAGGTACCCGGACGCGATCGCACTCGCATTCGACGAGCGAAACAACAAGCTGACCTGCGTATACAACGATCACAGTATCTACGTGTGGGACGTGAGGGACATCAGGCGAGTGGGCAAGTCACACTCGTTCCTTTATCACTCGGCCTGCATCTGGGGCGTCGAGATGTATCCCACTGGGCAGGATTCTATCGGCTCGATGCCACCTGGTAGCTTCATAACATGCTCCAGCGACGATACGATACGCGTATGGAATCTCGAGAAGGACCTACCGCCGAACGATACGCTGTATAAGCGCAATATCTACAGCAACGTAAGTGGATTGTTGGCAACGGGGTCGCACGGATATGAGAGCTCGTGAATGCAATGCTGTCAGTTTCATATCGAGCGATCACTCGCTCTTGATAAGGCACGGTAGAAAAGTTCGATTCTAAGATCTATGATTTAATGCACTGATGCAATGTCATCGAAACGGTGCAACTCGAAATATCAGTAGAAACTAGATCGAATTATCTGTGAACCACGCGATATCTCTTCTGTGCAGGAATTACTGAAAGTGCTGTACGTAGACCCTGAGCTGACTTACCTGAAGGATCTAGACTTGGCCGCAGCTGGTTCTACGGAGAAAAGTGACGCTTCTTATGACGGTCGTAACGGTGTAAGGTCGATAAGAGTCAGCCCCGACGGGAAACACCTTGCTTCCGGCGACAGGTAGTCTTTCCCGGACACACAGGCGTACACGCTCGTGTGCGCAATGATGTAGGATGAAACCGCAACCGGGAAGAATAAAACTGATCCTGCCCGCTTGATTGCAGATCCGGCAATATTCGAATTCACGACGTGTCTTCGCTAGAGGAATTGTGCTTAATCGAGGCCCACGACGCCGAGGTACTTTGCCTCGAGTACTCTAGGTTCTCGCGATACTCAAATGAGCCACCTAGGCTATTAGCCAGTGCCTCGAGGGACCGGCTCATTCACGTCTTCAGCGTCGATCAAGGATACAACTTTTTACAAACGCTTGACGATCATAGCTCTTCCATTACTGCCGTGAGATTCTTCAATCAGACGAACCAGAGTAATCAGATACAGATGGTGTCCTGCGGCGCCGATAAAAGCATTATTTTTAGACAATTGCAGTCGGTGAGACATTTTCATTACTATCTGCGCGAGTAGCGTTAGAGTGTGCATGCGATGCTCGTCGATCTCAAAACGAGTATGCTTGGTTCAGATGTAAAGAAAGTTTCTCATCAACTTTTTTTCTACTTCATTCCTACTTCAGACGCCAGGGGGTATGCCACAGTTCGCCAGGGGTCATAATGCTCAGGGAAAGACGACTCTATACGACATGGAAGTCGATTCCGGACAAAAGCACGTCTTAACTGCCTGCCAAGATAGAAACATTAGAGTTTACAACGTGACTACCGGCAAACACAGTAAAACGTTCAAAGGATCCGTCGGCGAAGATGGATCTCTCATAAAAGTCGTTCTAGGTACGAAAAACGGTGTTCTCGCTTATCGTGGATACTAAACGTCTACAAATGGTGATATATATAATAGCGAACTGATCGTATTACAGATGCATCGGGAATTTACGTAGCTACCTCATGTACAGACAAAACCTTATGCGTATACGATTATTATAGTGGAGAATGCATGGCCACGATGCTTGGCCATTCAGAACTAGTAACGGGCTTGCGTTTTAGTCCAGACTGTCGTCACCTTGTCTCGGCGAGCGGAGACGGCTGCGTCTTTGTTTGGCGTGTCCCACATGATATGGTCGTAACGATGCAGGCACGTCTGGCGCAACAAGCAATGCGTGCTGGCAAGTAAGTCCGCTCTCCTGTTGCATCGATACATCGAACATCCACATTTTGTTTCAATAACACTACTGCTTTTCGATCGTAATTCAGCATTTTTGCCAACTTCACGCGCATATCGATATATCTTTGACAAACTTAGAAGCTCGAGCGACATTTATTCGGAATCTCAATAGCTAACAAAATACACTCCGTAAACCCCGTTCCTGCCTGAGGCTCGAGAAAATGCATCGACATATTCTTCACAGGAGGCCACCGCAGGTGAACGGCGGCGGAATTGAAATCCAGCTGGACAACGAGACTTTTGGTTCGCCACCCCCAGAGTTCCTCGATCCAAATGCGAATCCCACGCCGCAGGGTGTGGGCGTCGATTATAGATTCAGCGTTGGTCAACTTCCGCTCTGGGCTAAGAAGCAGATAAACACTACCAGCACAGAAGAGACGACCACTCTTAGTTCCAACGTAAGGTCTCTTAGCGTCGACCTGCCAAAAGGAAGATGGGCTCAGAGGGTGCAGCAGGGGGATGGGATCACAGTGAAGTCCGTGTACGATAGTGACGAAGTTATACCGTTTCCACCACCCAGAGGAGGAATTGACTCGGACGGAGGTGGTGGAGGAGGCGGGTCGAAGGATAGTTCCATCGACAGCGGTACCGAAACTAAATGCAGTAGCGATTATCGCCGGGAAACGATAATCATCAAAAGGGTTAGTACCTCCGAGACTTCGCTTGTTTTCTATAGACTATGCTATTTTTTTTTATAGTGCATCGCTTTGTATTGAAACGCACAGTAGTGTCTGCGCGATGGCAAGTTAAGTCGGGCGTATGTATTGTATATTGTCATGCTAATAGCCAAGCTTATTGCATATTATTTATTACGCTGGGCAACTAATAGAAGCACACGCGTTTATACTATGCGGTTGTACTTTACGGTTTTTTACTTTGGAGTCATTTTGCGCCGGTTACGTTTTGCTGCTAGGAATTGTTTAAAATTATAGGTTTATTCGTGTTCGATAGTGCAGGTATTTCAGTGATATTCAAGTAACGTGATTGTTATACGATTTAGTAATATCCTGAGAATGACACGTCTTTTGTCATCGTTTTAGGAGGAAGAGGAAAGTGTGTTTCAGCCTTGTCCAGATAGTTACAGAGAATTAACAGATGACTCGAAACAGGTACTAACTCCATCACGTAACAAGCAAATTAAACGAAATCTCGGTACTTCGCATAGAATGCACGAAACGAAGATGCACCTTGGCAGATACAGCACATACTAAACTTTCACCGATAAACCGGCAATTTATTTCATTCATTAATACCTTGCTTCTGCGATGTATTTCAAGCCTGACATTTCATTTAACTTGGTTGATCATCTCTTGTTTCCTATGGCGACATATTGTTTGGTTTGGTTGATCACATTTTATTTCGATCGGCGACATAGGTGATCGGTGGTAACGTGACGATTACTAGAGGTAGCAATATCACGGAATTGACACGCCAATCAAGAAGTCGTCATCACACCGATGATAGCAGTCTTGGCAGCTTTAAATTCGAGGTACATGTCACTAATGCTCTGGACATGCAAAGAGAGCCATTATTGTCAGAGGTTATAGCTCAAAGCAGAATATCGGTCTCGCTCGAATCGTAAGCCAGATCACCGACTCTCGTATTTATGTCCTACCAAAATAACACGAATTACATGTAAACCCGCGTAATAACTATCATCCGATTCGAGTATCGGTTGGCTATCAGCACCCACCAGTTGTAGCTTCTGCAATGTACATTATTTTGTTGCCTTATTCATGTTACGTCCGTCACTGATTAACACGCCCCTGTTGTACGTCGATAGAAAATTATAAAACTAGAAAGACATTTTACACGGAAGAGTCATATTCTACTACACGTCGTTTCTCTCCAATTATTTGTAGGACCATGAAAGCACAGAGCATGACGGCGATGTCGAGGATTACTCGGAGGGTGAGAATGGAACAACTGGGTCGGAAAAGTCTCATCACAGACTAATGTACTATCCTCCGCCTGAAGACATGATTTCGAATCAATTCACCGTTAACGCCATGGATGTAGAAGAACTTCGAAGGTATTGCTCCTTAGTTAACACGTTCGCTACCGGTCGGCTCATATAGCAGCCACATGGTTTCTTCAGGCAGACCAGTGACTCATATGTGGGACGTTGGTAGAGGCGTATTCAATGTATTATTCCCTTTTGCCGCGACTCATATGGGGCACATGGTCTATTTGATAAAGACATAGATGTCATATATGAAACAGTCGGTCCATTCAATGATCTAAACCGTCTTTAGAGCCATGTCTCTCACCTATGAGTTTTTGTGGGAATCACATCAAAATCGTATAAAAATCATATTTTTTGCTGAAACAAGCGAACGTGTTAATAGATGTTTGTATCGTCATGTGCTTGTCTATTACACGGCGCCTCATATGTATAAACAGATCTCAGAGACGACAGAAGAAACCTAGAAGTGCCGAGAGTGGACGTACAAGTGAACTAACCGCGTCTGGAAGTCAAGACGATTCAGATTCCGAAGGTGGTGCGTCAACACCCAGTGCCGAACGAAATCCGCTATCAATGCTTTCCGAAGCAAGCTCTGAGGGTTTCGATCAACTGGCGAAACAAAGTCATCGTGAAAAGTATCTGAAAAATGCATTCGAGTCTCTGAGCGGAGCTGAGGAACCGCCGAATCGTCCAAAAACGACTAGCATCAGTTCACAGTTTCATGGAAGGTGACGATACAATTTCTGAAGACATCCTGCTCGGGTTTTTTATTCTAATATTCCTTCTTTGTGGCTAATGTTCTATTGAATTTTCAGACTTAGCGGTGGCGTTGAACTAAACGCTAACGGCAAGGTTCGTAATGCGTCGGTAGTGAATGCCACAAAACATGCAAGGGGAGACACGGATATTGTCAAAAAGCGCGAAGAATTACAGAGACGTATTGAAGAGACGCGAAGAAAATTACAGAGTGTAAGAATTAATCGTCCGCCGCACTTTTTTTCTTCAACGCATTTCTAACTTATGGTTGCATGTTTTTCTAGGTTGGCTATAGGTCATCGTTAAAAAGCAGCCAGAGTATATCTGACCTCAGCAGCCACATACCGGAGAAACATCATCGTTCAAACAGACTTAGCACAGGTAACAGACCCGGTCAAAGCCATCAATACTCAAAGCCGACTAATCCATGCAAACCTATGCCAAATCCAAAGCCCGCGTTTACGCAACACATTAACAAAGTCTCAGGTGTGGGGAATGCCTTACCAAAACTAGAGTTGTCGAACGAAAGCGCCTTGCCTAAAAGTCAAACTACGTCCTGCGTGAGCGAGAAAACAAAACCATCTCTTAGCCGTCCGTTAACGTTGACATTAAAGAAAACTGAAAAGTATAAGCTGTCCTTAAATAAGGCCAATCAGTCCCTACCGGAGTCTCCGGTCTGCGAAGAGTTAAAGCTGTTGAAAGAACAGTGCAAAAAGAACGTCAGCCGGTTCGCAAGATTTGCTCAAAAGCGAAGGTCGTGCAGCTACTTCATCGGACTCGACGACAATGAGGAAACGATGGAGAATCTTGCGAAGTCATTTGAGAGTTTGCCAGCGATGAACGAGTGCAACGTCGAAAGCCTCAAGCAAGGAATGGACGATGCGGACGATGGAAACGGTAATTTCAGTGACGACTCCCTGGAAGGTGACTTTAAAAATCCTCCACGTCGGTGTGTAAGTGATTACCAGATAAACGTCCACGTCGATACCCACGGCGATCAAAGAAGTTATTCAAATTACCAGCATTATCAGAGGAAGATACTGACGGGTTCTCAGGAGAGTATTTTATCTGACGCGTCCGTAGAGTCGTTCTCAAAGGGTAGCGCGGAAATATTGGACTATAACCCTTATGATCACGACAGACATTCCAGCGCCAGTTTCTTTCTGTCTCGACGAAAAATGCAAGGAGGCAGAAGCCAGGAGAGTATACTGACCGATGAATCCGACTATCAGGTGTTTCCGCTGCAAGAAAATGCCGATCATAGGAGTACCGAGAGTGTACTAACAGACGACTCGGATTCTATGGTGAAGTCTGCTCCTTTAGAGATGCTCTTCGACTCTCATTACAAACGAAAGCGACAAAATTCCGAAACATACAATGGTAATCCAAATAATGTAATGGAAGTCGCGCCCAATAATCAAGCGCCTACCGATGAACCTAGCATGTGCAGAGCAGTGTTCAGGTCCAAGTCCTTGCAAGATACCAGAATTAGTAAATTGAAGAACGAATACGGCGAAGAGAATACACGACCCGCCGCTTGCATCTACTATGAATTCAACTTCGACAACAACGAGAATACGGAAAGCACGGATGTACGCATCACGGCGACGTCGGATGCGATTAAGCGTAGCAATAGCTTAAAAGTTCCTAACGAGCCGCAGTCGATGCTCATCTTAAATGACTTCGTCGCCCATAAACCACCGAAACCGAAGCGGAACACAGCACGTACGCAGAGTATGCGTAACCGAGCGAGACCGGCTTGGAACAAATACAATATGGACACGCCTCAATCGTCGTGTGCGAAGAGTGAGACCGACGAACAACCCACCGGAACTGCCCCTTTTCTCCATCCCGAGTATGCAGCGAAGAACGACATAAGCGCAAGTCCATCTAAACGCGCCAAAGAGACAGTTGGCGAAGCGACCAGAATTGAGCAATTTTTACAGTCGGTCGATTATTCGCGGCAATCGAGTACCGACGACAAAGATGCTCGAAGCAAATTTTTCAGCCTGCAAACCCGTCACTCGGACAAAAACACCTCACGCATCGGCGTGGTAGCTTACGACGCTGGAAGTGCACCGGACAAATTTCCGTACCAGAACATAAACGAGCCGTCCCGTCCATTGAATTACCAAACTCAACGTGACACAGCGGAAAGTCAGAATAGTTTCATCGAGAGAGAGCGAAGTCGTTGCTTCGATAACCAGATTCCTACGAAGGATACCTCAGAGACGTATGACTCCTTAGAACCTAGCGGGGCGACGTCATGTGATTTACAGATAACAGAGTTGCCTCAAAATACGAATTTACAGTCGACGAACGACAGGATTGACAGTCTGGACGCTAGTGTCGATGTTAGAATAACTCGAGCGATTGAGGGTACGGTCAAGTTACTGTCGAAGGAATTTGAAAATCTCGTGAGAAGGGAGCAGTACTTCATGAAAGAAAAACGTCTGCGACTATCTCATTGCCAGGAAACGAGTGAAAATTTCGCGAAGCTGGAAGCCGAGCGCGACAGTAGATATTGCTCTATAAAACGTGACATAAGGATTCATTCTGGAGGCGAAGACAGCGATTGCGCGGATATATCGACGATGGACAAATCTCTTTTAGAGAGTGGCTCCTCAACGTCTGCGTCGAGTTGCACTAATTCGCCAAAACGATTGTGGCCGCCCGCGTCCCGATGTCAAAGCCATATGAAGTGGACAAAGACCTTGCCGACAATAAATCAGGCCATATTGCCCGCGAAGCATCTTTGCACAGGTACAATGGCTGTAGAGGAGAGTACAGGAATGCTGCAAGATTCTGAATTATCTCAATGTTGTGCCGTTGCGAACACGATTCCTAGTGGACTTAGAAATTATCATTATGTTCTTGCCTGAAAGTATAATGAATGCTGTATACAATTTCTTTCTGTTACACCAATGTTATTTTATGTTGCTTTCACGTATCAAGAGAAGTGTTTCTGTTGGATCATGAGAAGCATAATGCAAACACCACTGTGTCCGTTGTGGAGTCATGGAAAAAGGAAGAACTTTTGTGACGACGAGAGAGATTTATATTGGTAGTTAGAGATGCAGTCGCGTAAATGCGTTTATGGTAGAAGCGGCAGCACGTTAAACGGATAGTGACTGTTACATGTCCATTTTCTTTTCATGCGAATGACTTCAGTCACAGGCTACTACAGAACCGGCCATTACATGATTGCCTCGGCGATTTCATTGACAGCTGTATATACATGCGCTCATCGCTTACAACAAGCTAATTTTCTTTCAACAAGGCAGCAGTTACTTTTCAGTTTACACGATTTTTATTTACTAAAGACCATGGCTTCGTAAATAATTTTTAATTATGTTTATTTGGCATGACACCCGACAAAGTTCGGCATGTTTTCGGCCTCTTACAAATAGCGCACCCCATATGTTCATACAAATCACCCCTCCGTTTATAGACCGCCAATATTCAGTTTACAATATATTCCTCAACGTGTTTGTACGGAATATGTTCCACAAGCCACACGTTTTAAATGAGTGTACATCCGTTTTAAGTTTATAACCAATGGAGTCTAGATTCTTCCTTTTATTGTTACATAATCTTCAAGAGCGCACGTTCAAACGAATTAACTATATTTTCAATACTTTGATATCGTTATGCAAATAGTAGCTTAGTGCATGTGTGTGCGTGTTGTCGACAGTTACCAGTAGTGGTGTACGAATCTCGTCAAAAGTAATTGACAGCGAAGAAGAGGGGGGTGGCATGAGACGTGCCTGCTCGCTGAGTGATCTTTCCGTCAGCCCACCAAATAGATTACTGCATGGCCCTATACCAGGTACCCCTTCATTCACTAAGCCTTTCTTTCAATGCTACATTCTTCAGAACAATAGAATGTGCTTCAATGTTTTTTTTCTTTACAAAGTTTGTTCACGTCTAATAATATTTCATTTTAGATTCTGTCGGAACGCATAATCTTTTTTACATTAATTAATGAGTACTGTGCCACGTTTTCTTGCAGCGCTTAAACATAAGGCACCTTCTAATGGTACGTGACAGTTTCAGGAAAATTGAATAATAAAAACGCAACCGCAACGTCAAGATGTGGATCTGGAAACACAAACGCAGGAAATCAGAACAGACATTCGTCGGCGAAGAATCATTCAACGCATATGACGCGCAGTAGTAGTGTCGGTGTATTGAACCAGGTCGGTTTAAAAGGCGTTCATTCAGAAGTATTCTATGGTAATCATCGCACAAAGCAGACATTATTTTTTTTCTCGTAACAGAGTGATTCCGAGTCGGATGCTGGAATGACAGTAGGAGGAAGAGGATGGAACAGTCAATCCGGCAATAATAGAATAAGTGGACTGATGAGGCCAACAATTAGCTCTCAGAATAAAATTAACCACCAAGCTAAGTCGAATTCTTCTTCCGGCAATAACCTGCCTTCTGTTTTGAGAAGGCGTGGTATGCAAGGAGCTTATTCGAGTGGTAAATACACTCTGCATTATTAAAATTTCTTTCTCATTATATCCATTGTGCATTATTGAGATTAAACTGTGATGGTTGCAGTGAATCTAAGTCAAGTGGGTAACCAAGAGGATTCAAGCTCAGAAGATACATCTTCGAACGGAAATGGCGGAAAACCGGCACTTCCACCAAGGCCTAGAAGTATCAGCATTGATCATTCCGCCGCTAGGTAAGCATCGTATTAAACGTTTCTTGTGTGCTGCGGATTCTTTACTGCGGGATATATTGTCACGTTTCTCTTAACTAGTTTAAGTCTACCCGGTACTGCCATGAGAAGATCTGGATCGACGACCATAGTGACGAACGGTCGATCTGCACCTGGAACCGTGGGTCAAAATGGAAATAGAATGTCAGTCGCAAATCGTAATCAGTTAGAACCTAGCCCACAGGAGTTGCCAGTTAAAGACACTGACCGTGCCATTGATGTAGCCAGTGCTGAATGTGAGTACATTGATAAATGCACATTGTGCGTTATATCATTCTGTTCATTCACCGGAATCACCTTTGCATTATTTCAAGGTGTATGCATGCACGATTGCAGTGTAACAATAACACTTGTGTCCGAATTATTCGATGTCTACTAATTGTTCATTTGCGGTTGAAACATTATATAAGTTTTAATCGGTATCTCTGTGTCATTTGATCAAAACAATGTACCATAATCTAACCGAGATTTTACTCTTACAGTAGGCACGGATAAATCATTAGGTAATCTAAAGACACCTATTGAGAATGCTGTGCTGTGAAAATAATAATACTTTCCGTGTATTCAAAAATTTGTAAGTGATCATGCTATGACTGGAAATGTTCTCTGAAAGTCATGATAAATCATAGAGCAGACTAGCATTTAGTCTGTCGATTGCTGTACATAAAAGCTGTATATTACGTCTTTTTATTTCGTTATCGCGAAATTTCGTACATAGATTAAAGATACATTACTCCATAGTGTTTTTCTAGTGTTACGTACGTTTATACATAGTTTTTTAACTCAGCTGTTATTACCGCTTCGAATCAGTGTGATTTTTTAAATGGATCTTTCATACTACGTTCGTGAATCTTGAGCATACCTTCAAATCTAGGATTTAGTTAAATTCATTGCGACTACCATCAAACAAATTGACACGAAGGCAACACATGTGTATATGTAAATAGTGTACATAAAATTGTGTTGCCAGAACTCCTTCATTATCAACCATGAAAGAACACTAGACGTATCACTCATGAATCATACGGTGGTCTCTCCGTATCATCGCAAACTTCAAATATATTATACCCGTCATCATTAGGCAACATTACTCAAGTCTGATAGATATCAATCATAATAGCATGGTCTCATACGGATTTTAGAAAAGCAATGTGACCTGCACGCTGCACGATACCATTTACTGTGTTTATACATATACGACGCAGATGTTGCATTGACACAATTTTAATCCCCCTTCGAAAATCTCTTCTTGTCAGTAGTTGAATTTCGTTCAACAACCGGGCTCTAACATTTGCCTCGTTGCCCATAATCGTATGCGTACCCATCAGAAGCTATCCCCGACGCATTGGTCTACATCGCACAATCTCTCTTTACAGTATCCACACAGCTGTGCAATACGATTGCGGACGAGCTTACACGAACGGCGGACAATGTCGTGCAACTGTACAAACGTTTGACGATAGATAACGACGATGATCCATCGAGAGCGGCCATTGACAGGGACACGATGTTGCGCGGCCTCGAGTCTTCGGTAAATGAAACAATGCGCACCTTGCGACTGGTCGTTTCCGGCGGTGAAAACCACAACGATGGAACAGGTGATAACGCCGGGAGCGGAGTTAGCGCGAATGAGGCGACCGCGAAGTTTCAGGAGTTGCTGGCAGGTCAGGATCAGGGCAAGGTGGTGAACATGATGCAGCAGTACTCGGAATTGCTGCTGAGCATGATGCAGCAGAGGATGGGAGGAACGCAGTCGAGCCACACATAAAATCCGTCCATCTTGCGAGCGACGAAGGGCGAGAGAGAAGGAGGAGGCTTAGAATCGATTTGTGTTATGTTGAATGCACAGGTGCTGTGAGACGTAGCTTAGAATAATTCCCCGGGTCTTCGTGCTTTTCAGCGTGACAAACGCATTGATGGACGTTGAACATACGACTTATGACTGAGACCTGTTAAATGTAGAGGTAGGCCGAGTAAGTAGACTCTTCGTATAGACGTCGCCGAGATCCTGTGCGCGTATTGCAGGCAACGCATATGTTCCTTTCGCTTCTGCCAGTAGTAGATTGTACTGTGTACAGGCTTTTTGATCCAATTTAACGGGGACAGTGTGGTCGCTCGAACGGGCATGGGGTTCTTCGGTATTCATGGAATTGGACTCGATGGGATGAAGCGATGCACGTTAGCGAACAGTACCGATGATAGCACAAACGCGCATTATTGACGTCATCAAGCATAAACGTTGATTCGGTGAAATAATTAAGGTGTGTCCTTCGATGTTATCATTGCGCCGGAAGTTATCAATAGAATTCGCGTACGTTTAGACGAGAATGCGTACGAGTGATCAAGTAAATTTCAGGTAAATGTGACACTATATTTCAAGACAACTTATTTATCCTATTTATAGACCTATATATGTCGAACTTACCTATCGTATCTTGAGGCCATACGCCGCGAAATGCCAATTAACTAAAGACTCGTAGAATAGGTTCTTTTTCACGTAAGTGAATGCGTGTATGTATGAGACATTGGCGCGCTGACGAGTCGTGATCTGTCGAGTATATACACATATTCATGTACTGGAAATGTAAGCGGTATTATAATGTAATAACAGTAGTGGTCTTGTTAATGTAACCAAAGGTTGTCCCTACCTACGGTCTAAAGGGAGTTTCTCTTCCTTCCCATGCGTATAATGCTTTGAAGAAGTCGTAATAAAAGTATGCAGTCTAAACTTGCCAGTATAAGAAAGCATGTAGTTGATAGAGAGCGCATTAAGTATGATTGAAGGAGATAAAAAAAGAAGTGTAAACGGCTTTGTAGACCTATCGACATACGGATAGGGTGCGAATATATGATTTTATATTTCGGACAATGAAAATAATCAAATGGGTAAATAGCTGTTCGAACCTAAATGTAGCCGATCTTTTTAATTGCGGATAATAAAATGTTTTAATTGTCGAAAAAAAGGGAAGCGAAATGGTGTAGCCTTAATGGATGTATTGTCAAGTGAGAGAATTGTACAAATTAATGTTATGGAACGGTTCCGATTACTCTTATTTTCATGAATTGGATCAAGACGAAATCTACAATCAATATTTGCACAAGCCATTACAACGGTGTTACCTTACAATAACTGCATATTTTATGATAGGAATTGACCTATACTTGCATATTTTTTCACAAAGCATAATATCGATGTAAGAACAGAATTTTGCGAAACAGTTCCCAGAGTACCGTGAATTTCAGTTGAATCATTATGCTCAATTAACAATTAACAAAACGTACGAGTTTCACAGGAAGGAATTGTATTGAAAAATCAAAGTATTAAAAAAATGTGTATTATTACTTACTTTAACGCTTCTTGTTATACACGAGATACTTTTCTTTTCCACTGTTACAAATACGTTCGTATCCTCTGTAAAGTCTTCACGTTGTATGTAATGTATAAAGTGTGCCATTTAGGTTTAAATCAGTACCATTAATAATGCATATACATAAATACGTTAAAGATATGATTTACCGCTTTTTTTTAGCGCACCATTAATCTCTGTTAATAAAACCTGTATTATATTTTAACTAATCATTAATAGTAACATAAATGCAGAGCTGTTATTCCATTTCAATAATTTATTCGAAACACGGTGAACAATGCTGTAACTGGTTGTCTTTCATTACACTTACATCGCGATGATGTTCCTCGTAATACCATCGACAGTACGTAGAATTTATAATCCCACTTACACTATACAATTCGTTTATAACTTAAGAGACTCGTAGAGGCAAACATCAGCAGTTTCGGCAAAACGATTTATTTCCGAATAATACACATTTTCTATATCGTAAATAAAGTATATTAGACTTTAGAATATTTTGTATCTAGTATCAACATTTTGTAATATGACACGGTAGCATTAAATCATGATAGAAAAAGCGATTTATTCTTCGAAACGGAACTCCTGAATCTCGTAACACGCATATTTTCTATTTAACTCACATGTCACAACGGTTATAAATAATCATTCCCGATTATCACTTCCTCACCAAATCTTTTCACGGAAGACAAGAAGTACTTTTGGACATATGTGCTGAATTACGTTAGTTTTGTATATTGTTAAACACGTTAAATTAAGCTGTATTGTTATTGATTATTGTGTAATGCGTTACATGTGTTTGAATATGTACATATTTATTTGAGGTCCGCAAAATAGTGAACAAGTTGGTAACATAGATGCCAAATGTAACAGTTCTGTCTTATTATATTAATAATTGATAATATAACAATTGAAACGATCTTGCATCGTTAATTATTATTCATTCTCTCTTTTTAAGCAAGGATCTGATCTCTCTGCGATATTTGCACCGCTTCAATATCGCAGCGCACTACTGCACAGAAGATTTACTTTCAAGAAGATAACATAACAGTGCAACAATTGCGAGTCATAAATATTCTTCACCCGTAAATTCGAACTAGGAAGTTTAACGTAATTTCTTTTATATCCCACAAATATTGATTTTCCGACTAAAAGTTCGCGCGAGCAAATGCATATCAGGCTTGTCGGATAAAAGTGACAGTGTCATTTAAAGAACATGGATATTTGAAAATGATGGAATTTTTTATTTGAGTGCCAACGCTAATGAAAATATAATTATTTCTATACAATAAGAAGACAGTCCACTCACAACACGTATATATATATATACATATAACGCGAAATATAATTTTTCAAATGTAACAATGTTATCTTATCTGTAAACATAGTTTATTTCGTTATGCATTCGTGTGCACGAGGACGTTTTACATGCATACATGCATTTACACACATGTATGCATATAATACTTTAGTGACCTAATTGTGTGCGTTTACTTGTCGTTACGGATTTTATCATTGCGTTAAATATTTGTTTCCACTAAGAAAAAGAACACAAAAAGTTACCTAATTGACGTGAACAATTTGTGCGATTCCATTAAACAATAATACTAATGAGATTAATAAATAATATTATTGCTCGTGACGCTAATGACGAACTCTACGTTTCACATAGATGCCATTACGAATAATTCGACTATAATAATCTTTGATTATTTTTGTTCGATGGGATACGGTGCGTCTGGCAGTGGCAGTAAAAACAATACAATTCTGCTCATAAGCATTGCAAATTGAGGGCGGACGTTGCGCGGTACTCTAACAAAGAACTGTTGCATACATCATTTTGGCACTGCTGTCACAGAAGGTCGAAATGTAATCTGTAGATATAAAGCGCATAATTATTCTTACCGTAACTTCAGCCTGCAGAACAAATAATTATCTTCCGGTCTGCTGTCGTAACTCCTCGAGCTGCAAATTGGAATCATACAGTTATGCAACGTGCCATAAGGTGACATATTCCAATATAGATGCAAAGAAAGCCTATCAAGGCTATTTACGCGGACGCGCTTACATATCATTAACACATGTGGTAAATTGCATTTTTATGTTTTGTCGCCTCACTCACCTCTTTCTCCTCATCAACTTCGTCCTCGTCGTCAGAACCGTGAACGGAAGCGGCGGGAGTCGTGTGTCTGGAGGAAGAAGGTGATGGTGGCTCGCTGATTGGTCTTGGGTAACTGAATCTGCCAACACCACCTTCTGCATATTCGGACGCAAGCTCAGGATAGACGGTCACTAACGCCTTTATTCTTGCTTGGCGATAGTACTGTAATAATTTGTCAATTCTCATTTATCAATTGTCCGATTCGTCAAATAAAGAAGTAAAAAAAAATAACAGAGAAAATGTACTTACGATGCCAAGATTCCTCCAGTCCAACAGGTCGCTAAGGCGTTCAGTTCGATTTCTCTGAATGATACGTTGCCTACGGTTGAGTCGCGCGAAATCGAACATGTATTGTGCGAGTTGCTGGACGCTGGCTTCTAAGCTGATGAAACGTCTGTCTACGATGTAAATACCGTAACTCATGGGATCTGCTATGTGTTCTTGCATGAAACAACCAAAGCCGGACAAATTCGTGGTAATACTAGGAATGCCCATCACTGTACATTCCGCCGGAGTGTATCCCCACGGTTCGTAATATGATGGGAAGACGCCTAAATGGCAGCCGCGAACAAATTCTTCGTAGTCAAGACCGAACAGAGGATTCGTTGACGAGAGGAACTCTGGGTGAAACACGATCTGTAATGAAAGAGTCAAACCTGTAGAGTTACGAATGTTATTTGTTATAACGGCATCCACTGTTTTACTGACTGCTTTTGATCGCGTGAATTTATATTACCTTGACACGGTCATTTACGGTGTTGAAGAGATTGCATCTTCTTATGCCATTCAGAACGGGATCGTTCCAATCATCTACAACATTGTGTGTAGTGACTGGAGGTAACCCGTTCCTCTGTAGAGCATACAGACATCTGCAAATTGATTTGATCGTGTAATTCTAAACTCAGGAAGTCAATCCGCATATACGTACCGTTTGATCTTTATCGTGTCATCTTTCAATAAAAGATCTTGAGCCTCCGGCATTCGACCCGACAAACATAATTCATACATCCGCTTTCCTATCTTCTGTTGTATGTCGTTAATCGTGTCTCGCAAAGATTTTGTTACCTGATATTAGAAGCCGATATGAAAAATTCTAAAATGTGCAGATATGGCAGATACAGTAAGAAAAATGTATTAACTCACGGCATGTCCACGAAGCGATTCGACGTTAAAATTATTTGTCCGTGTCGGAAAAATCAAAAACGCAACTACTGTCATGTCAGGACGAGACGTCTTCAGATAATGATTCAATCTGGCCAACGCCTCAATGAAAATGTCTGCACCCTTATTTCCAAATTCGTATCGTCCCGCGATAAAGAAATATAAAGTTTTATCCAAGTCGAAATCATAATGACTGGAAACACATATGAAGTAACGATTAAATTATCGACGTTTCCGTTAATACGAATTTACGGTTTGTAGCTTTAAATACACACCCATAGAAGTGACCTCTTACGAATTCGTGTATCTTTTCTTTGCTTACGGCATGCAAATTTTGGAACTCGTGAAGAGCAGCAAACTTTTTGACATTCAGGCCATTGGGCGTAATGATATCGGGTTTACGTTTAAGCAAATGTTCTGCTTCTAAGCCAGTAATATCGGACACTGTGGTAAATACATGCGCTAAATGTGAGGCCGCACGTTCCATACAGTAGCGATGGTAAATTTGTCGTTTACCCGCTTCCTCGTCTACGCTGAACTGTTGAATCGACAATGGATCAGTAGAAATGCGACACCGTATTCATTAACTGTATATTGCGGAAATAACTGAATGTGCAATAATCACTCATTGCAGTCAATTGTACCTTATCTAAATTGTTATAAAAATCAGTCTTTCCTGCACATAGATATCTGCCGAGTAGAGTGGCGTGGGTGGTAAAAACGGTGGCTACGTCCACATGTCTCGTTCTCAGTGCAATTAAACCGACGCCAGCTTGCCATTCGTGACAATGAACAACTACACGCGGTGGAACAGTGGAATACCCTTCAGCTGCCTTCCTGATACACAGAAAATCACCAGATATTAGCCCGTAGCAAGCTGATTTTCGAAAGGTGGGATAAGCGAGTGGTGAAAATTGTACCTAAACTCGGAAATAAACTGACAGACTAAATATCCGAGAATAACAGCGTCGTTTGCTTCGACGTCAAGATGCGGAATGCCAAGGTTGCATGTATTCCACATTTCCTGTTTGTACTCATCCAACTTCCAAGCTGCACTTCCAATATCGAATAAGATAATTTGTGGATTACCGTCCACGAGCCATGTTCCTGTTACCACCTGAATAAAAATATGTTCCTTAATACTTATCCGAGGTGTTTAAGACGTTTACGCAAATTTAAGCTATTAAATGGAATATGTAGCTAATTGAAGAAGTAGGAAAAAGAATGGCGAACTTCGGTCGATAATGTCTACCGGTATGTTAATTAGGTAATAGGCATAGACCTTAGCATTGGAATACCTTAATGCATGCAATGAGTAGTACATAGATCTTGAAACCAGTGTGTGCGTGCCCTTGCATTAAATTTACCCGCGAATTTGGAGAGTAGCCAAAGCAACATTCGAGACATGTTTGCCAACAAGCACAGTCAGATCTATTCATTGGCAAAACAGCTAATTTTCTTCTAATATGGCATTTTGAAAATTTCAGTATTCTTTGTAACTTTCACAATTTTAAATATTAATATCTTTTTGTTTCTAATACCCTACAATAGGGTTTTACTGCATAAAACAAAATATATATTTTTTGCCTAAATCTTCAACTATCTCTTTTATTAAATGTTTGATTGTAATTACTTGCGGGGATACCAATTGCATTTACACCTACTTTGAATCCCTGATCACGCATAACTTGAACAGCTAAATGTAAAGGGTTGTGATGTGGAAAATCAGCTTCTTCAACTTCTGTTCTTGCAGAAAGTTCTTTATATGGACCGATAAGACAGTATTGGTCTCCCATTTCTTCAGTTGAAACATAAGCTTTTGACCTTATAACAGTATAGATGCCACCAACTAAAATTGGAGCAAAACATAAATCTCTTGGTTGCAAAGGAAACATTTTATTCACTCGTGTAAATATGTACCTTTGTTGGCAGCTTCCCATGCAACTTCAAAGTTCCACCGGTTCTCATGTTGTGCAGTGTAACCACGGTCCATGAACTCCAAAAGATCATTACTGCTATCTATACGGTAGAACCTCCTGGATGCTCGTTCTCTTGACATCTCGCTTCTTTTATTGCTTTACAGTCTTACACAGGATATGCTACAATACCGTAATATATGTTAGAACAACAATTTTGCCAAAATATAAAGCACATACATTTTTAATTTGAACCCAGTTGTACAAACTAAAAATAAATATAAAAATTATTTATATTTTTAATATGCCAAGTGCATAGAATCAAAATTGCTTAGTTTGCCCACGCATATGCATTTATTATTAATTATATCATTATTGGCACGAAAATCGCGGACTATAAAATTACACAGTACCCAGCTTCCAACATACATGTCAAATAAGTTAACATAAAAATTCGCCAAACAGCAATAAACCCATAATATACGGTAATCAGCTAATCCCATTCACAAAATCGTGACACACATAATGCCCAAAACGCCCATAATCCTCAGTCCCAGAATCGAAGACCCAAAGCATGCCAATAATGAAGTTCGAACGCGTGCCTCAGCCTTCCGACTAACCGAATGAACGAAATTGCTCGCCACTTAGCCGACTCGATTCTTTTTATTTGATTCCCCGTCCGGTCCGCGTGCCGCCAGAAAAGAACGTGCATCCGGCCCGACACGAGAGTAAAAGCGCAGTTCAAAGGTCAATGGCAAGGAAGATGTCACCCTCGATTGACTCTTACCGGCACGCCGAGCAATTCCAAAGATGACGAGCCGGTACGAACGCAATAACGTTCGATGCCTCGATGAACCCGTGTCCCTTTCGGCCGACGTATCTTCACTTACCGCAGGCAAATTTTGTCTCGCGATAACGTGAACGGCCCCGGAGAAGAAGGCACCCGCGAGGAATACGAGTGGCACGAAAAGCTACAGGCAGGAGGGTATCCACGGTCAGGTTCACTTGAAGGTCACCACAAACTACGAAAGGTCAGCCAAGGCTCAGATCGGACGTTCTTTTAACCGTTAGAGCCGACGATAGCCGCCTGATAAACGCATAACTTGTGCTCTCGGGCGAATTACAACAGATGGCACGGGATCAACGTGCGGGAGAGGCACGGATCGCGTTGGGAGGATGACGAATTGGACCGCGGGGTTACGACATTTTCGGCGGTTGTGGGAGATTCTTGACGCGGCACGACATGCGACGTGGTTATTATTACCTGCGGGATGCAAGATTGACACCCGATGCAAAGCGCACCAATTTCGTTTGACACTGCTTGTGGAATAATGTCTAGCAAGGAAAAGTTAAGGGCAGAATTTATTTTGAGCCCTGCTAATTGCGGCGTATAGGTTGTTTGTTGTTAGAGTGCGTTATGCACGCGGTGAATGGGCTATGGAACAGGTGATAAATAGATGCTATTTAGTGAACGTTATGTAATACGAGATACTGATTTCGAATGCTAATGATAATGTTAAGTTGAATGATAACGGGGTGTAGATCATTTCGGCATTTCAATTCGTATTCCCGCTAGAAAAAGTAGGTGGTTCTATTGTAGTTGAATTCGTAGTCGATAGTTTCCTGTTTAGAAGGGGGGATGAAAGCAGTCGTGTTTTGTTAGATTCGAAATATGAAGATCGCATCTGTGTAAAGATGAAACAAACGTAAATAGTTGTGCATCAATTATTTCATAGTCGGTGATGCTCATGAAATTGGAGAGAATACTAGGTCTTTAATTTATACGACGTGCAGCGCTTCGTCGAATGTAGTGTGCTTATGATATGCATTGTGCATCATAGAGGCCGCTGTTCAGATTTATGCAGTTCTTCCTTAGAAGTAAGTTTCCCTTCTAATGTTTTACTTTCGGGCAAATTAGAACAGATGGCACGGATCGCGTTGGGAGGATAACGAATTGGACCGCGGGGTTACGACATTTTCGGCGGTTGTGGGAGATTCTTGACGCGGCACGACATGCGACGCGGTTATTATTACCTGCGGAATGCAAGATTAACACTCGGAGATTGACACGGCAAAACGCACCAATTTCGTTTGACACTGCTCGCGGAATAATGTCTAGCACGAAAAAGTTAAGGGCAGAATTTATTTTGAGCCCTGCTAATTGCGGCGTATAGGTTGTTTGTTGTTAGAGTGCGTTATGCACGCGGTGAATGGGCTATGGAACAAGTGATAAATAGATGCTATTTAGTGGAGCTGGCTAAACGTTATGTAATACGAGGAGATTTCGAATGCTAATGATAATGTTAAGTTGAATGATAACCGGGTGTAGATCATTTCGGCATTTCAATTCGTATTCCCGCTAGAAAAAGTAGGTGGTTCTATTGTAGTTGAATTAGTAGTCGATAGTTTCCTGTTTGAAAGGGGGGATGAAGGCAGTTGTGTTTTGTTAGGTTCGAAATATGAAGACGATCGCATCTGTGTAAAGATGAAACAATAAACGTAAATAGGTGTGCATCAATTGTTTCATACTCGGTGATGCTCATGAAATTGGAAAGAATGCTAGGTCTCTAATTTATACGACGTGCAGCGCTTCGTCGAATGTGGCATGTTTATGATATGCATTGTGCATCATAGAGGGCGCTGTTCAGATTTATGCAGTTCTTTCTTACAAGTAAGTTCCCCTTCTAATGTTTTACTCTCGGGCGAATTACAACAGATGGCACGGATCGCGTTGGGAGGATGACGAATTGGACCGCGGGGTTACGACATTTTCGGCGGTTGTGGGAGATTCTTGACGCGGCACGACATGCGACGCGGTTATTATTACCTGCGGAATGCAAGATTAACACTCGGAGATTGACACGGCAAAACGCACCAATTTCGTTTGACACTGCTCGCGGAATAATGTTTAGCGCGAAATAGTTAAGGGCAGAATTTATTTTGAGCCCTGCTAATTGCGGCGTATAGGTTGTTTGTTGTTAGAGTGCGTTATGCACGCGGTGAATGGGCTATGGAACAGGTGATAAATAGATGCTATTTAGTGGAGCTGGCCAAACGTTATGTAATATGAGATGCTGATTTCGAATGGTAATGATAATGTTAAGTTGAATGATAACGGGGTGTAGATCATTTCGGCATTTCAATTCGTGTTCCCGCTAGAAAAAGTAGGGGGTTCTATTGTAGGTGAATTAGTAGTCGATAGTTTGCTGTTTGGAAGGGGGGATGAATGCAGTTGTGTTTTGTTAGGTTCGAAATATGAAGATGATTGCATCTTTGTAAGGATGAAACAATAAACGTAAATAGTTGTGCATCAATTATTTCGTATTCGGTGATGCTCATGAAATTGGAAAGAATGCTAGGTCTCTAATTTATACGACGTGCAGCGCTTCGTCGAATGTAGTGTGCTTATGATATGCATTGTGCATCATAGAGGGCGCTGTTCAGTTTTATGCAGATCTTTTTTACAAGTAAGTTCCCCTTCTAAAGTTTTACCGTATGCGTGGTTAAATAGAAAACCTGGTATTTTACTGACAGAGCTGTTTGGGTTTAAGTGTAAACACGTGCAAAAGTTGAAAACATGGCGGTAAGGTCTAATTAATTAAATAAATTTAATATAATTTACATCAATTTGTAGATTTCTTCTTTGAGTACAGATTTTTCTTATTGCCATACCATGATATATATATGAGTCAGTTATTTAGCCTATACCGGTTAACCTAATATTTTCACGAATCCTACAATTTTGCTAAAAACATTCGTGTCAGGGTCGAAACATGCTCGAAAATTTATATATTTCTCATGAACTAATCTCAGAGAACAGTTTTTCGATAATTGATACATTTATTCTTACATGTAAGTATTATATGGGTTGGCATGGCAACATGTTTAATCTATAATGCTAATGAGTAAATCAACCAGAAGAGTATTTATTATGTTATTTGATATTACAGGTAATTAATGCAGTATCACAACTAGTTCTCTAAAATTTACATATCAAACTTTCTGATACTATTTAATGTAACACATTTTTGTTTCTATCTTCATACAACTGCATTATTATTTCAGGCTGTCTCGGCAGCAAAGGCCCAAGAGGTCCGAGAAATAACCCGAATAGAACGTATTGGAGCCCATTCTCATATCAGAGGTTTGGGATTAGATGATAGTTTGGAGCCACGCAATGTAATTTTTTCATACCAATATTATTGAAATTATTATTCTGTTGTATACCTAACCTTATTCACTTTCCTCATTTATCAGGTATCCCAAGGTATGGTCGGACAACTTACGGCACGCAGGGCTGCTGGAGTTGTTCTTGAAATGATCAAAGAAGGAAAAATAGCTGGTCGTGCAATATTATTGGCTGGTCAACCTGGTACAGGAAAAACTGCCATTGCAATGGCACTGGCCCAAGCTTTAGGGCTCGACACTCCTTTCACATCAATGGCTGGTTCTGAGATTTATTCCTTGGAGATGAGCAAGACAGAGGCTCTCACTCAGGCTATCAGAAAGTCAATTGGAGTTAGAATTAAGGAAGAAACAGAAATCATTGAGGGTGAGGTAGTTGAGATTCAAGTGGACCGACCCGCGACAGGTGTCGGAGCTAAAGTCGGAAAGTTGACGCTGAAAACCACGGAAATGGAGACAATTTACGATTTAGGAAATAAGATGATTGACAGCCTAATGAAAGAAAAGGTACATTTCTGAGTACAGTGATGCGTAGCACAGCTGTTAACACGTTGATTGCCGTGCGTATTTTGCCGTATTAGAACAGCGATGCTATGAAATACTACAGCGTTTCACTGAATTATGCAAAATTTAAATAATGTGCAGGTATTGGAGACCAAAGGATCGCATCACTATTCTAACAATAATTGCATTTATAAAATAATTATTACTATCCATTGCGAATATTTTGGATCTTCAGTAAAATATTTTGCGCCGGTCAACGGTGGCTATCAAAATTAAAGTGTCAACACGTTGATTGCCGTGCGTATTTTCCCGTATTAGAACAGCGATGCTATGAAATACTACAGCGTTTGACTGAATTATGCAAAATGTAAATAATGTGCAAGTATTGGAGACCAAACAATCGCATCACTATTCTAACAATAACTGCATTTATAAAATAATTATTACTAGCCATTGCGAATATTTTGGATCTTCAGTAAAATCTCTTGCGCCCGTCGCCGGTGACCCCCACGGCAGCCAACGTGTTAAAATCATAAAATCATAGCAGTTGGATGTTAGCAACTACCGTCATCGATACCGATATCGGTACTAACTTTAGCACCGATATTATTCTTTTAGGTACAAGCCGGCGATGTAATAACAATCGACAAAGCTACCGGAAAAATTAACAGGCTCGGACGTTCCTTTACCAGAGCGCGAGACTATGACGCGACTGGTTCCCAAACTCGTTTCGTACAATGTCCGGAAGGCGAGTTGCAGAAGCGAAAGGAAGTAGTCCATACAGTGACTCTGCACGAAGTGGATGTGATAAATAGCAGAACCCATGGCTTCCTGGCGTTGTTCTCCGGCGACACAGGCGAGATTAAGTCCGAAGTGAGAGAACAGATAAACGCGAAAGTCGCCGAATGGCGGGAAGAAGGGAAAGCCGAGATTGTACCTGGTGTACTTTTTATTGACGAGGTGCACATGCTCGATATCGAATGTTTCTCGTTCCTCAATCGCGCGCTGGAAAATGAAATGGCGCCGGTCGTTATCATGGCAACGAACAGAGGTATGTTGAATTGACTAATAATGAAGGATTGAATTTAATTTCATGGTGAATTCAACCTTTTTGATGCTGTTAAAAATTGATAAACGTAGTGATTCTATTATCTGTTCGGTTTGTAACCGGTGCACATGCTCGATATCGAATGTTTCTCGTTCCTCAATCGCGCGCTGGAAAATGAAATGGCGCCGGTCGTTATCATGGCAACGAACAGAGGTGTGTTGAATTGACTAATAATGGAGGATTGAATTTAATTTCATGGTGAATTCAACCTTTTTGATGCTATTAAAAATTGATAAACGTAGTGATTCTATTATCTGCTCGGTTTGTAACCGGTGCACATGCTCGATATCGAATATTTCTCGTTCCTCAATCGCGCGCTGGAAAATGAAATGGCGCCGGTCGTTATCATGGCAACGAACAGAGGTGTGTTGAATTGGCTAATAATGGAGGATTGAATTTAATTTCATGGTGAATTCAACCTTTTTGATGCTGTTAAAAATTGATAAACGTAGTGATTCTATTATCTGCTCGGTTTGTAACCGGTGCACATGCTCGATATCGAATGTTTCTCGTTCCTCAATCGCGCGCTGGAAAACGAAATGGCGCCGGTCGTTATCATGGCAACGAACAGAGGTGTGTTGAATTGACTAATAATGGAGGATTGAATTTAATTTCATGGTGAATTCAACCTTTTTGATGCTGTTAAAAATTGATAATCGCAGTAATTCTGTTATCCGTTCAGTTTGTAACCAGTAAGATGGTCGATCATTAGTCAAAAAAAGTTGATTACGCCATACGGCATCTAGCAATAAATAATATAATTGTTACGAATGTCATGAAGGTGCGCTCTTAATTACTTAACTGGATTCTCGTAGGCATCACAAGAATCAGGGGTACAAATTACAAAAGTCCACATGGTATTCCGATTGATCTCTTGGATCGGATGATCATCGTACCTACAAGTCCCTATCAAGAGAAGGAGTTGAAGGAAATTTTGAAGATTAGATGCGAGGAGGAGGATTGCGAGATGGCGGATGATGCGCTAACAGTTCTTACGCGAATCGCTTTAGAAACGTCTTTGAGATATGCAATTCAGTTGATTACAACCGCTTCGCTGGTTAGTCGTAGAAGAAAGAGTACAGAGGTGGGTATTGTAATTGAGCTGCATTTTTTTTTAATCAAGGGTGGCTAATAGGTGTTATTCGTTTCGTATAGGTGAGCATTGAGGATGTCAAGCGGGTATATTCATTGTTTCTTGATGAGAATAGATCGACACAATTTCTTAAGGAATATCAAGATGACTTCATGTTTAATGAATTAGGTAAGTACGGCATATAGGATTAAATGTTTATTGGCTTTGTTTTTTTTTTCTTAGGTAGCCTGAACACAGTATTTGTGAGAAAGTTATAGAACATAAATTTTCTTAATGTTTCAGCTGAGGAAGCAATGGAAATTGTGTAGTATACAAACGTATTTTATTATATTTGATTGTGGAGGTCTTCGAAAATATTCCATCTTAAGTACAGTATGTTCTTAATTTTGCTTGTAACATCGTTTCATTGTTCATAGTATTCATTGACCGAACGTAGCCGGATGATTGTTTATTTTGTATCGACGCACGGACAGTAAAATGTTAAGGTAAGCACAATAAAAGGAATATTTTTTGACATATTGCTTGAACACGTTATTTTTAAGTATAACTCGTGAAATGGAACTTTATATGTACAAACATAAGTATGAGACTTATAAGTTCTTCTAATTTCCGGCTCTGGTAATCAGTATTTTGATAACATGTATTTATATATAAATACATATTCTACGTGCAAAACATCGAAATATCTCTGTGCACGTATCGAATAAAAGGACAGCAACAAATGCAGAGGTAAATTACTTTTTGGTCTGAAGCTCCTATACTTACACTACACTTACACGACCCTAGCTACTTCATTTTAACGTTGTACATTCAATACATATGAATATGCGTTGACATATTCATACACACATGCACATTGTTACAAAACGTTCTTCTACTTCGAGAACTCCGAATTATTTACATTAACAGCGGAGCGCCAAATGTTTCTCCGACAATTATGCGAATTCTCCTCGTACGTAATGCACGTCATCGCTTTTACCCGTTTTTACGCGTTGTGGAAATGAGCATCGCTCTACACAAACGAGTTTGACTGCGTTACGTGTCGAAAGTGTCGTCATCGATCCATTTACGTCTTCTTCTCCTGACTCTTCTTGACTGCAAATGAAGGCGAGATGAATGTAAGTCAAGTCCTTCGATCGTGTCCACAAGGAAAACGGACGACCTTAAAACCTTGTTCGGTACGAGACACGATTCACCATACGATTATACAGTTCTGACCGAAACGAGCATAGATATTATAATTTGCTCGTGTCCGACAGTTTTTTTTATCTCCGGTATTTTTAACCGGCTCTCACAAATCTCGACGATTTTAAATGTACAGAAGGAAAAGAGAAAGTTGTTCGTCGTCCGTATATATGAATTTAGAATGATCATTCGGCAATCGATATAAATATAGCCACTACGAAAATACTCACTCGTTATTAATTTCAGTCCACCTTCCGGCTTGAAAGACGATTGGGCTTTCTTGTCTTTCGAGATGAAACCTAGACTGTATTCCACCTTGTAGACGGGGAGCGGAATTACTGTTGACGATACTGGTACCATGACTGTAATAAAATATTTATTTACTGTGTCAGAGAGAACTGTAATATTTTTGTGATTGTTCTCGTTGAATGGTTTCACTTAATTCTCTCGGACCTCTACATGTTTCGAAGCTTCTACATGAAGCACCTTCCTTTTCAGGAGTCTGTTGTATAAGTAAATTTACATTTAAACTGTTGTCCGTGTGCTTTCATATTACATTAAAAATCGTGCTTTTTATATTGGCGCGTATAATATAAAAACACAGGAACAGTAGTGTTACGACAGATTTATTTGTGCGATAGGCCCCTAAAGTGGGGACAACATGTAGAGCAATGCAGCTACAAAAATCATTAACATTATAAAAAAAAACAACGTTGTATTCGCAATCAACCCAAAGAGAATTGCTGAAAATTGAATGGTTTTATTCAGGAACGCTGCGAACGCATTGTTTCGCGAAGCCCTTGAGTTTCTCATATACGGACTGATCTTACAGCGTTCTTTTCCTCTCGGTTCCCAGTAATGAGCGTAACAGATTCTGTGCTTGGCCATATGCCGGTTGCGCATTTTACAGACTACTATCAATCCGTGCCGATCAACTCTATACGTTTACGCCGTATCCGTCAGGCCTTTACCCGCGCAGAGTCTAACGGAAAACATTTGCTTATCGCACCCGATCGGCGTATCGATTAATTAAAGGTACGCCGCACGAGTCGACCAGATGTTCAATTACAGGCTCGGTGAAATCGAAATCGGATCGATTCGTGTCAAGTACACACCCATGCCCACCACTCAATATTGTCCCTTTGTGTTCCTCTTCATTAATGGTCACATCACATTACGATACATAATGACACATTATGGCACCTTACGTTACTGCATCGTGTCATTGCACCCTACATTTGCATCGCTAAACATATTTCTCATTCACCATTCACCACTAATGCGCTCGATCATTTCGGTTTCAGTACACAGTAGATTCTCGTATAACGCGGTTAACCCTTTCGCTACGAGCGGTGACTATAGTCACCGAACGTTTGACGCTCGCTATACACGAACGGTGACGGTGATAGTTTGGAACTCATATTGCTTATATAAATTCAGAACACGTAAAGATATGTCTGTAGCTGCTTTTCATCTTAAATTGATAAGAGAAATTTTACGGAAATACCATACAGACGATTTTAGAAAACTCACTCTCGGCGCAGCGGCTCGTTCAGCGGGAGTAGCGCGCCGGAAAATTGGTCCGTACCGAAAGGGTTAAAACGTTACGCGTTGAATGAACTCGCCTTCTAGGATATCGTGCTGCACAGAACTTTTTCTCATATAACGCGTATGTGCTACAGCAACCTTTGAAATGGTTATTGACATATTTGCACAACAAGTGTTGCATTGCTTAATCAAAGAAATATAGAATCAATCGCAAGACATTACAAGCATTGATACTTGTATCGTTATACTAAGAGTGATCGTATTAAACTATGATCATTTTAGTGTTCAACACTGGTGGATTCAATTTTTGAATGCACAGCATTCCTGCATTTTATTACTTGGCGCGTTGTAGGGGAATCTAGTTTTATTAACCACTTGCGCTACAATTTAATTTTCGGCTTCCGCGCTCTACAATGTAACATGCCGGCGCAAAAGATTTTACTATAAATGCAAAAAATTCACCATAAAGCCTAGTAGCAGCTATTGATGTAGTAGCAGCGTCTATGTAAAAGACACATCGTTTTTGCTTCTGCGACAAATGCCTATTGACGTGGTATACATGTCGCTGGCGGGTTTGGAATAAAAGCATCTCGACGTGCGTGGCACGTCTTTATAGCGCAAGTGGTTAATACAATTATTGCGCAACGCGCACAATCCAAATATTTATCTGTGCCAGATTTAATTCTTAACACTTGGCATGCGGGCAACGTATTTTTACGTTTTTTGTAGTCTGTCACTGGAGCGCGGGTCACGTAAAAAGACGTATTCAGTAGATTTGTTGTTGTTGGTGGATATCTACCACAAATCTACCAAATACGTATAATTACATGAATGTGTGACATTTTATGCGTGTTATTAGCGTTGCTAGGCAACGCTTTGCATTTTTTTTCCCGTAAGTTATGATTGTTGAGTTACTCGATCTTTTGCTGAGTTATTTCCTCTTCAATCGAATTCTTAGCTCGAACGTGTTTTATCAATTTGAAGCTTGATTTTTTATTATTGATTACAAAATTGATCAAATGAGCCGTTCTGACAAAGATAGTGATGAAGAAATATGCGCTGACAAATTATCGGACTTTTCGTATGATAGTGTGGAAAACTTTAAAAATCGCTTATTTTTATGATTTCGTGAAAATATCGTTTGTTTTTTGTTAAATAATCATACAGTATATATTTAAGTGTGAAATAAAAAAAGTTTCGTCCATAAAAACGAAGTAGTTTTCGATTTACAGCGATTTTTCTGAATAACCAAACTTCCACGCGATTCAAGAAAAAACGCCCGCTGCACGCGAAATTCGGCGGCGAAGTATGCCCGCATGCCAAGTGTTAAATATGGGAAATTTGTGGTTTTTTTTATTTGGCGCGTTCTATTATACGAAAACGGTTCTCTAAGTATCTTTGGCTCGTTACTAGAATTCGTAGTGCAGAAACTCGGTGTTACGGGCGTCCTGATTGTATCGATACAATCGTTACGCAACACGCGCAATCTCGCAGTAACGTGTTACGACATATCCCGTAATCGAATTATTACAAGCGATGCCAAAGAACGTCGATTAGGATAACATGAATCGCGCACGAATCGGGCGAAAGTAAACGGCGGATCCTGAGATCGCGCTCGCATTTACCAGGTACGCTCGCGCGGGACACGGAGAAAGCTGTAGCGCAAGTGGTAAATTCAAAATCAAGTCTAACGACATTTGCGGGATCCGGCGGCGAATTAAAATCGCACAGGTGTGTTTCGTATTCCGTGCCGTGCCCTGCGCGCGACGAGAACGTCATCGTAAATATCGTCCCGCGGGATTGCCTCGATATTAATTCTCGTTAATCGCTACACCTGGCCTGCCCACTGCGACACGCGCGATATTATCTATGGCCCGCGTAGCAATTGCTATTTATATTGCGTTGGAACGGAGCAGATACCGTTCAGGTCGGAAAAAACGACAGCGTGAGAATGACCTAGGAACTTAACGCGTTGATCGCCCAGCATCCATTCAGTGTTTTCCGTTGCTGACTACCAGTTCGTTTTATTCGTAATTCAAACGGAGCTGCGTGGAAATAAATTACAATGACGAGAATTGGGAAAGTTTTGCTTTCGATAGAATATAATGGGAAGTAAAATATGATGTATATAGAAAGATCCTGTGCTCAAAGTAGTAGTGCTTTTGATAGTTAGAGAAAAGTCGGAAGGAAAAGAATTAGAAAGAAGAGTGTTTAGATTCGCATAAAAATAAATTGCAATAAGTTTGAAATTAAACACATACTTTTTTGCAAATTAGTTAAAGTGATGTTCAAAGCGGTGAGATGGAAGAGTGATTGCCGTAATTACTATCCACTCCGGAAGAGTGGCGCCGAAACATGTTGGATTAGAATAGTAAAATTCTGTAGTCAGTTTTTCAACCAAAAGACGGCTTTATGTTCCTTAATGACTTTTCCCAGGTTGCCTCGTTCACTTACGTACTGTGGCACGCGCCAGATCGTTTCCTCGAACATCTAGCTCTCTTCCGCGAAGGGGAAGTAGGACAATTGTCAAAAACGCTTCGGTGATAAAAACGTTTAGTAGCGCACTTGACCAGAATGCAGAGCGATTTTGCCAGATGTCAAGTGACGGTGTCAACGCTCGTTAGCATTGATATCTCTATAGGCGAAGCGTGTGTACGCGAAGTATGTGTGGCCGCCACTCTGGCCCCGTCACGACACAGGATATCACTCAATAAAAATCGCGATCCACCTAGGTACGTAACATGCACTCGCCTGATGGACGCGGTCACACGATACGAATCCACTTTGTTGCGATATGTCGGAGGAAACCGAGACTTACGAAACGACACACTTTCGCAGGTAATTACCCTGCAACTCGCTAACAAAGACTCGCGGGCCCTCGAACAAAATTCAGCGATACTCGACACGCTGTTTTTCAAGCAATCCCTCGGCAACGCAATTAACCGAGCCACTTTTCTTATGTGCAATTGCGCCATTCATTGTGCGAAGAGAGACTCTCGAAAGAGTCGAATGAAGTTGCCGGGTGGTTGATCATTAACGCGCACCATCACGTGCAGCCTTAATGTAAGTAGCAGACTGAGCACGCTGCGGAAGGGAGCCCCAGGAAGAATCGGATTCCCTTTAAAGGAATTAATTCATGCAAAACCTGCGGCACTGCGATCTAATGCACTTTGTTGCAGTCAACGCGAGGGAACGGAAGGTTGCGAAGCAGCGCGCTTTTACGATAATTGAGAGGAACCCGCGATAACGCATAGTCGCGTGCGCTCCGATACACCCTGGTTACGACAAAATTGTTACTGTAATCCGTCGCTGATTTTCCACAATCGTATCTTGCGCTGGATTGGAGATTGCAAAATTCGAAATACCGAATGCGTGGCTCGATGTTTCATCTCTGTGGAGCCAGTGACCCCAATATTCCGCGCGCTGTATCGGATTTGCCGCGAGCAAAAAGTACTTCGCGTCGGACTCAAAACGACAAGCTGATTACACCGAAATGTGTCCACGGAAGTTCATCCTCTCGAATGTTACGCGTCGAGTTCGTTATTGAAAGAACTGCAGTAGCCGGGTTATCAACATTTTTTAAGACACACGTATATACGAGATTTTACACATATTTGATATTTCAAATATATAATTTGAATTATATATATTCATATATTATATAATTTCAAATATTATAATTTTGATAATTCAAATATTCAGTATGAAAATCCGCGACGAATCACTTTGATTACATTGGTTTTAAGAACATCACAATGCACAATTACGTTTTCAATTCTTATAATCACTTGCATAGATTCGTATGTGTCGTTACTATTAAATACCTTTGTTACTTTTAAAAAGTCTTCAAGCATATTATGCCCATCACCCATATTTGCGTAACACGGCATTCGTCAAAACTGCGTGCATTCCCGTCACGCGAGATTCACTTTGACGTCGAAAAGGAAGCTCTTAGAATTCAATTACGACGTTCTGAGGGAGTGCGGCCGGTGGACCGAGTTTTAATTAAAACGTCGCCTTGGCCTGCATTATTACCGTCAATTAATGCAAAGCAACGGGACGCGTGCGGAGGGTTCTCGAAGTTTTTCTAAATTCACCCGCTTCCGCCAAGCCCGCTTCTTTTTCATTTTGTGTCTTGTCGCGAGCCTACAGGATTGGACGCGGTGAGTGTGTCCGCGTATGACGCGTGGAGAAACGCAAAGAGAGCCAGGAGGAGGCATTTGCTGCGTCGCTCGACGAACTTGCGTGTCAACTTCTGTGACGGGAGACGCAAATTGAATTTCGAGCGGGACCGTACACGCTCGGAATTCGCTTTCGACACCTCGTGCGCCGTCCACTTTGTGCGGGCCGAGCCGCTCGTCATTACGCAATTTTGTTTACACCGACTTCGATGGGAACGACTTTCGCGAAGGAACGCCTCGACGCACTCGGCGAACCACTCGGCGGAGCACTCGTCTGCGGGGGAAATTCGATTTTCCGATGCGCGCCCGTTGTTTGTGTTTAGAGTACCGATTCTATTGAAGGCTGCGCAAATAGCTCTATGCTATCACGGGTTTGTCGCGACGTACAGAGAGATGCAGGGTTTAGCGGAGGAACTTTAGTAATTATGTACTGCGGAAGTTTAGATACTCCGGGGTAAAGTCTGGAGCACTGTATTATGTCAGCTTGATATCAGATGTCCAGCGTAGTATATAATATGTAAAGTGCTATCGTGAGATAATTATTTACTCAGGCATCATCTTGGTAATAATGTGCCAGGTAACGAGAAGTCGTCGAACTTCGATATTTATGTTAAACAAATCTGATCCGTAATTTCCGAGACAAGGCGACAGACGGAGAGTTGTTCAACGCAATTTTCCATATTCGCTTGGGTACTCTCTGGGGTAAACTTTGGGACACTGCATTACATCAGTCTGATATTAGATGTCCGGTGTAATGCATAATATGTTACGTTCGATTACACAATCATTTTTTATAAACGCATAATTTTGATAGTGACCTATTTGATAATACCGACAAGCTGACGAGTTTCGTTATTTATTTCAAAGGGCCCTTATTTGCAAATTCCGAAACAAGGCGACAGACCGAGGGCTGTTCAACGCAACTTTCCAAATTCGTTTAGATACTCTCTGGGGCAAACTCTGGGACACTGCATTATATCAGCCCGATATTAGATTCCGCCGTATTGCATAATACATTACGTTCGATTATACGATAATTTTTTCTAAAGGCATCCTTTTAATAATAACGAGAAGCAATCGAGTTTCTCTACTTATTCCAAAGGACCCTTATTCGTAAATTCCGAAACAAGGCGACAGACCGAGAGTTGCTCGACGGATTTTCCCAAATTCGTTTACAAATGGCAAACAGTCAGCGTGTCGGGTAACATGGGAACAATGCCAGATCAAAGAAGAGTTGTCCACAAAGTTCCACGACGAAGAACTTAGCTATCCGCGCACATCGCGTTGGGTAATGGCTAATGGTCGTAACTAGGAATCGGTGGAACTAATATTAGAAATGACACTTCCGCCAACGACAGTTGAATTGTTCAGTTGTTGAATAACGATTGAAGGAAGTCTTAAGCAGGTTCGTGCAAATAGTGATGCCATCGACGTAAATGCAACGCGGTGCAGCTGAGATCAATATGTAGCTAAGACCAGTTAGTTGGATTTGTACAGGGCCCAGTGGCAGTAATTAACCGTTTGAGTGCCAAGCGGCGCGATCGCGCTTCTTCTGTCTGTCCTCAAAACTGCAGCGTAATCACAGCAGGCTCATGCACAACATTACGGCTTTTCAATCTTAGGTAAAAAAGATAAAATAATGTTAACAGCATGCTTTTATTCATATAAAAATTGCTGTAATATAACAAGCGCTATAGCGCCGCTTGGCAAGTTTCGACACGGAATATAACAAGCGCTATCGCGCCGCTTGGCAAGTTTCGACCGGGAAATGAGAAAGACCCGTGGCACTCAAACGGTTAATAACAGCACAAACTTATACAGTACGACTATAGTAACAGAAAAATTGAGAAGAGATTTACATGAGAAGAGAAATAATGAATAAATTTAGGTTGAATAGATATCAATGCACAGCTTAATAAAAGTAATAGAATATACCGTATGACATAACAGAACGTAACCTAAATAAGCGTATTAAAATAGATGATGTGGCAACAACAGAATTCGTACACTAAATACTTCAAACAAGCCAACTGGAATCAACCGCGGAAAGTAAATGGATGGTTTCACCGTAATAAACTCTGCCATTAATTACAAGGTTAGCGTTACGTCCAAAGGGGTGCGCATTTGATAGTAGCTCGGAAAACCAAATACCGTCAGCAATATTTCATGAGACAAACGAAAGGAAACCCCTCCACATTTAATTTCGAAACCATTCATAATCGGCAACGTTCAACTATAACGCAACCCTTAAATGGTACCAGGCAAGCAGTATAAACCCGACGATATACGGCAATTACCGAGGACTCGCTGTTGGCGAATTTTAACGTGACGAATGCCGGCATTAAATTGTAACCGTTGGCGCCGAAAGAAAATTCGCCCTCGAACTTACCAAACAGGCGAACCAGGGGAAGCGTAAAGGAAAGTGGCAAAGACGTGACGAGAAAATTGTCTGATTGATGCCGATCATGGCGACGTCAATTATAATGTGAAATCAGAATATAAGAACACGCATGTAATTTCTCGAGCAACACCATACATACCGCACAAGATAGAGTTTTCTCTATTCTGCATTATATTTTAACCATAACAAGGCGTTCATCGGAACAACCAACATTAGTACATTAGACAAGGTTGATAATACAAGAAAATGACAAACATAGCTTTCTATTAAAAAAATACGTTTTTGTTTTTGAATGCCGCCACACTATACTATAATGTTTATTTACTGTAATTGGAAAAAATGCAAAGCAATGCGATCGCGCTCACTTGTTTCTTAACCGAAAGATGCTATAATGAAACTTGTGAATTGTGTATAGATAATTAAGCAACCGCGCAAAGAAGAATTATATGCGATACGAAAATCTTTGTATCTACCCTATCAATTATCTTCTTCTCACATAAATCCTATGCACATACGAAAGAGTTGTTTGAAGGAAAAAGAAACAGCCAACAAGCCGGCTTCAGTTTTATCGCGTTATGCTAAAGCGTTATGTGAAAGCGAAGAGAGATTTTTCCAAGTGAATTGCCGTGAGTCCTGGTCGTCAGAGATGTCCTTTGCAGATGAGCGTCTAGTCAGGCAGTCGAACATTGTTCTGAACGTGCGAGTACTCTTTTATTATCGGGAGACGTGGAAGGAGAGGCTGCCAAGGGGAATCGAGGGTAGAGAACGAGCAGCTTTGGATGGAAGGAAAATACACGAGGAGGATGAAGTGGAACGCATGCTGATCGTGACTGGGAGCTGCATCGAGACTATACGATCTACTCGGGATCGTGGCCTCGCTATAATCGAAACCCACGCGCCACGGACTGACGTCATCTTCCCGTTATTCCCACCTGTCAAAGATCGGCTAAGCGTGGATCCTGAATTTTCGAGGACTCGTCGATGCGCCGTCCCTCGGATCCCTTTATTTGGTCAACGAGGCGACGTCCCGAGTATAAGCGCGACCAGAAAGACGAGTGTTGTTTATCGTAGCGAACACCGCTCTTACTAGACGACGGTCATCCTACTTCACACGACTTTATGTGTTCAACGCATTGAGCAATACTGAAAGTGTACGTTCAACGCGGACGATGGAAGCCGACAAACATGCGGACCAGGAGCTTCATTTCGGCTACTGCCACTTTTCCAAGTGATAAGAGTCGTATGGGAAAGTTCTTTGCAGTATGTGCAATTCAACTGCCTTTAACACTTTGACTGCCATGCGTATTTTACTATATTAAAACTGCAACGGAATGAAGTACTACAGAATACGATTGAGTTGTGCAAAGTGAAAATAATGCGAAGGTATCGGAGACCAAAGAAATCAAATCACTACTTAATATTAATTGCATTTACAAAATTGTAAATGCGACCGATTGGGTATTTTTTGAATTTTTCGTGTGACCTTTTACGCCGGTCACCGATGACCAACATGGCAGTCAAAGTGTTAAGACACTGGGTCTGCATGAGACAGATGACGATTGCACTTTATCTTATTCATATTGCACTTCTACCTGAATCTTTTCTTTGCTGACTTTTTCACAATTTCTTATTTAAATAATTTAGTAAATCGGGCGCATGAGAATTATCGACTTTCTGACATTTGTAAACTGATCATGCAGCGAATAGAATACAAAGTAAAAGCTGACATTGATACCATATCCCGACGAAAAGGCAACGCGTGTGGGATCTCAACGCGAAAGAAAGGCTTCGCGAAGCAGCCGGGACTAATTAGCGATCGACAACGATTAAAGTGAAAGTTTTTCTGCGCCGTCTTCCCAGGCAGTGAATCGTGCACGCGACCAAGACCTCATTCGCGCTCTCTCGGTCTCCGACGATCGGGAGAAAGAGAAATCCCGGACTTTCGAGCGTTTGATGTCTAAGTCATTCTCGTTTGGGACGCCAAATACGGAGTCGTCTCTATCAGGGAACTACTTCGTGAGAACGAGAAACAACAAGTATTGCTTTCCTTACCCGTTTTCGAATGGCATTGACAAAATTGTCAACACTGACAGAATTAAGTCGCACACAAAAGGTTACGAGATCAATTTTTTTCTTATTATCGAAGTGATTATCAAGTACAAAGTCTAATCATTCGTGTTCGATATAATATATGTATATAGAACATTTATTTGTCAGCGCGATATTTAAATTATAAAAATGTGGTATACATATACATGTTGTATAGAATATGGTACATAATATGATATAAAAATATAGTATATGTATACCGTATTATTTCGTACACAAATAATTAAATTTTGTATTTAATAATCACTTGGATAATCAAAAAACCTGATCTTATAACCTTTAGTGTGCGACTCATTCAGCCATAAAAAGACGTATTTTCCAGATAATTTAGAAAGTCAAAGAAATTATTTGTACTCGGCCGGTTTGAAACGAAGGATGGCCATGGGGGAATGTAATTTTATCGGAAGGAAGCCCTTTCGGACCCTAGTGGAAAGGAAAACTGTGCACGGAGGACTCTTCTTTCGAAAGTACGCGCCGTGCAACACGTGCCCTTCGATCGTTAGATCCTCGTGCTAACGAGAACTCAGGTTTCACGTGCCATGTAGTATATGTATAACCTGTATACACGAATGTTGCGTACGCAGGGAGCGTCGTCAACTTACTATCCAATCTCGTATGTACACGTACGTACATGTACAGAAATAAAGAAAGTCCAATTAGACTGCCATAAAAACGTCTAAAGGCAAATTAAACATGCAAACTGGAAAATGAGGGAAAAACCCATTAATTTCACGTGACATAAAATTTGGACAAATTGCACATGTGCATAAGTGTACAGAAATAAAGAAAGTCTGATTATACGATCATAAACAACAGCAAATGGAAATGTTAAACATGCAAGTTTAAAAATGCAGGAAAATTTCATTGACTTTATGTGACGATAGCTGAAATTGTGCACCGTATTCAATGAAAAAGAGCTAGGCAATTTTAACATATGTACCTGTACCTGGAGGTACAATAAACAAGAGAGACAGATTAAACGGTCATAAACAGCGGCAAAAAATATTAAACAAGCAAACCGAAACGTGCAGAAAAGTGACATTAATTTTATGCGGCGATAACTGAAATCGTGCGCTGCATTCAGGGAAAAAATGAGGAAATTTCAGTGAAATTACTGGACCGCGCGAGCGTGCAATTGCTGTTAAAAATGACAAGCGCCGTCGCCTAAGGGCGCAATTACGTTTCATGGACAGTTATTTAAGCGTACGCGCGGGGTCATTGCTTTTTATCGAAAACACGAGAGACACTGAAAAGTTTGACGCAATCGAATATTCCGCTGACATTCCGCCCGCGCATCGATATTGCCGTTTTTGAATTCGTTAGCCTTCCGCAGGATTCTTTTGTCTGGCCGTTCGACGTCGCTTTCGACACTGATTTCCACGTGGGCAACGAAACGTCGCTCGTTGATTTGGCACAGCTTGTCGGTGAACCGTTCTAATTAACGCCCACAGAATGCCAAAGTTCGTCTCGAAATGGCAGAATCTATTACGTGATGTACACAGTGACACGCGATATCGCGGAAAACTCAATTCGGGACGATCTTGTTTCTCGGCGCGTTCTTACTTTCAAGGAGTCTCGCCGGTGTACGGTGTCACGGTTTTCCTTGAAAACAATAGCGTCAGTTCCGCGCGTTTCATTCTTTACTCGTAAAGACGGCTCTGTCCTCGTCCGTCGTTTGAGAAACGAGTCAAACAAGCGATCCGTGAGTTTACTTGTGTCGACGACGCCGTTCCAGCTTTTCTTCTTGCGTTTACGTGTTTGTCGCTGGGATAGGTAAACGAATGGGAATAGTATGAGAGCCCTTTATCCCGACTGCCGTGTCATCAAATTTTATGTTTACTTTGAAAGGCGAATGTGGCGCGAACGTTTCACGTTGTTAAGGATGTTGGTTTAGATAGCGCGAATCGGTTTACGAATGCATTACGCGTGAAATCGGAAACTATAATGTTATTTGCTTATTTTGCTTTCGCACCTGCGCTTGAGTGAAAGTGAAAGGTATATTTAAATATTAATAATGTTAGTAAATGTAATTGTGTTGACATCGGTACGATATTCTTATTTACGCGAAATAATGAAATTGTTCGAACACGTTCCGACCATAACATATTTCAGTTCTCATCACTTTCCACAATGTTGCAACGTTATAAAAATTGACAAGAACCGAAAAAAACGATGGACGAAACATTAGTCCAAATTCCTTCGTATCTATTCGCACCGTCATCATCATTGGCCTCAACTGATAAAACTGAATAGACGAAACGTGAATTTCGCGACAACTTATTAGACCGTCCGAAGTCCCGTAAAGATCCGTACGTACGCCGAATCGCTTAAGAGCAATTTTCTCCCTACCCCGAGGTTTTCTTCGCCGCGCCTTTTCGCCGACACGCCGCTCAAAATAGAATCCCCGCGAATCCCTTTACCGTCCCGATCGCGTGAAATTGAAAATTGATTCGATTTGAAAGACGAACCGACCCGGAAATCGTCTCGCCCGGCCTCCTCTGCTTCTCAGTTTCCCGAGCTGACTCCGTCCTCGCCTTTGCCTGGCACCGAAAACGTCGTTTCTCGAAGCGACAAACAGACCGGTAACCATCCATCCGAAATCTCTTGATCGCTCCTATCCGAGGAAAACTCGCAACGAAAAGGTTTCACTCCGCTTCCGTTCTCGTTTTACCTGGCTCGAAGACGTTGTCCTCGTTCCTCTTGTATATCGTGGGCTTGGCGCGTGTCTCCTTCAACGTCGTCGCGACGACGAGCAGACAGGCACACGCGATCCAGACGTTCTTCATCGTCCGACGTTGCGGAGCAGCGGGAGTTCGGGAAAAATGGTGCGTCGCGCGGAGAAGTTCAGATGTTCGACTGTTCGATTCAACTGTTCAAGTGTTCAACTGTTCAACTGTTCGCGGCGTTACTTCGCTTGGCGCCGTTTCGACCGGCACTAGAGACGAGCGGCAAACGAGCAAAGAGAGGTGAAAACACTTGCCACGAGTGGGGAAAGTCGAGAATAATCTCGCGAATTCGCGGCGATCGTGGGGGATCGGCACGGCGCTGGCGATCCACGAGATCGATTAGCGGCCGATCGGCGGTAATAGTTGTCGACTGTCGACCGATAGTCGCCTGATAGTCGGCTGATAGTCGGCCGGCGGGAGGGGGCCGATCGGGTAATGATGTTTACGGCCAGATAAACGGCTGTGGGAACAAGTGCGAAGAGCTTTACGTCAGGTGACGCGGACCACGTCATGGAGGAAGCATAAATGTGCCGCAATGGAACGGGGCTTTGAAAAAATCATCGGTGCACGGTGTGTTTGGGTGTCGGTTGAATGGAGAAAGTATTCTATGGGAACAAAGTCGGAACATAGTTGATTGTCTATGGAATATAGAAGAAACGTAGTAAGAGCAACGCTGATACCAGTTGCGTGGGTGCTCATGTGTCACTGAATGAGTGGCCAATGAATTTGATGACCATAGAGTCGGAAGAATAAATGTGTGAGTTTGTCATGTCAGAAAAAATGACGGACATATTTGAATGCGTATGGTGGATAGAAAAAACGGAGCAAGAACAACGCTGACGTGGGTTGCGTGGGTGTTGATGTGTCATTGATTCAATGAGTAGCCAATGAATTTTATGAATATAGAGTTGGAAGAATAAATGTGTGATTTTATATCGGCAGGAAAAATGTCGAGCAAATTTCGAAGTGTACAGAAAATAGTACCGTAGTAATTTACCGTAGTAACCAACATTGACACAGAATGCGTTCATGTACTATTGCGTGAGTAGCGAATAAATATCTGACTTTGCAACGTCGGAAAATATGTCGAAAAGAGATATGTGTATACAGAAAATAATACCGTAGTACGTGTGTGCTCACGTGTTATTACATGAGCAGCGAATGACTTCTATAAGTACAGAGTCGAAAAAATAAATGCCTGACTTTTTAGAGTCGTGAAAAATATCAAAGAGAGATAAATGTGCACAGAAAATAATAGCGTAGTAATGGCACCGCTGACGCAGGTTGCATGTGCGTTCGCATGCCGTTGAATGAATGTCGAATGAATTCTAAGAGTACAGAGTCGAAAGAAAATATATGACTTTGCGGACTCGTGAAAAATAGCGAACAGCGTTAAAGGCGTAGAGAAAATAAAAGAAGCGTAGTAATAGCAACGCCGACGCAAGTTGTGCGTGTGTTCACGGGGCATTGAATGAGTATACAGTCGAAAGAAATACGTAACTTTGCGGAGTAGTAAAAAATACCAAACAGTGTTAAAGGTGTACAGAAAATAGAGGTACCGCCGTAATGGCGATGCTGATGCAAGTCGCTCGGCGCATGAATTAATGAGATTAGAAGTGCACGAGAGGCACCTGATGATAGAACGAATGAAATTGGAGGGACGGTTTCGTAAGGTGAGAAACAAAGGAAGGAGGAAGAGAAAGAGACAGGCCGTGCACTATTAGTTGGGGACTGTCACGGTGAAGAACGCGTGAGAGCTTTACTTTCCAAACGAGGACTCGCGTCTGATTGATCGCCCGTGGGATTTTTACGCGGCCCGAGAACATTTAATAACGTCACCGGGACGCTTCCGGCCGTTCTTTACCTGCGAGTACTGCGTTTTATGATCTTTCCAATTTGTCTTCCGTTTTTAATTTCACCTTCAACGTTGCGGTACTTTGAATAATGCACGCGTTGGAGCTTTTGCCGTAGCGCTGCAGTTTATTCCTTGAAATAATAAGCATTAAAAAATTATAACATACAAAAACTATGGGGAAGGTATTTTGTTGTACTGCATTACATGTAGTAATGTTCGCCTGTTTTACCTATTATTGTCATTATTGTTTCTTATTACCGTCTCATTATTTTCTTCTTATTTCACGTTTTATTCAGTTATCTATTGATCACGGCACATAGACATTATAATACGTCTTTACCTTTTAGAGTAAAACCACAACAAAAGGCTGTAACGGAAGACGTGTCAAGAGTTCCAAAAAGGTGTAACGTCTTGGAAGAATTCTTGTCACGCAAATACAAGACAATCAGACGTGTTACCATTTTCTTCAAACTATTCAATTGCCTATACATAGCTAAAAAATATCAGAAATCACACATTAGTTGAAAATAATTTCGAAACGTCGAATTAATTTTTTCCTGCTTTCAATGTTTTAGATACTTTAATTTCGTTTCGATCAAGAGCAACCGGGATTCTCCGATAATAAAATCTTGCTTTCAAACAAGTTTAACGCATTCAGTGGAAATATTTTAATCGCATTAACAAAGATAATATTTTTCCCCCGTCAAGTAGATTATCGCTTGTTCATAAATAGTCCGCATAACTGAACAGATTGTTTGGCCCCGACGCGCGTTTTATCGGCTTCGAATTTTTCCGCGTTCCCTTTCGTTGCAATATGCACGCTCAGTCGGCCATAGGCGGAGAGCGTATTTATTGGAGCATTACAATTATGCACTTGAGCCTGTCCCCGGCTGCTGCGTTCGAAGGGATCGCGTTATCTGACAGGCTCGTGATCCAGTGCTCGAAATTCAGTGTCCGCAGAAAAAAAGTATTGTCTGTTCTAATAGTGACTGGCCGCTGTCACTCGATAGGCGATCGACGATCGTCGGTCTTTGCGAAACATACGAAGTCCAACGTACAGTAGGTTTTGTATTGCCGCCCTCGCGGCCGGTATTAATTACTTTTTTCCCTGCCCGTAGCAAGACGCGATCTGCACTCGACGTTTCCAATGTCCAAACTATAACACGCACTCATACTTTCTTACCGCGTTTTTGACATATCGGCTCAATAACTATTAAAAACGACGGTAATTATTAATACTAGCAATTTGTGGGGTACAATTTATGAAAATGTAATGCAAATAACCCGTACACAGTTACTAAATTCTACGGCAACGCAACGTTTGCTGGCAGCATATAACATATAATAATATCTGAAAATTGTTGCTTTCTCTCACTGCACTGTCAGTCGCATGCAATTTCGCAAACAAAAAATTTGCTAGTTGCTTGATCCACGCATATCGCGGATTATGCATACTGATTATTCAGCGCCGATCGACGTTAATTAACCGCGGACGCTGAAATCTGCCGGAAACGTACGTATTTATTTAAGTCTGACGAATGCGTGACACAAAATCAGCATGTCGCCGTCTGAGGATTAATACAGTGACACGCCTACGATGTGGCCAGTGAACGCGAACCGGTCGAAGGTGAACCGTAGCAAAAGCAAGGTGCTCGGGAATACGGCGAGGGAGCGTCAAGGATTTGTATTAATCATTCTTTATACACGTCGACCTGACGTTCCTAGGACGCAAGTAAGGAGTGCGACATAACGACCGGCGGAGACGGAAAATTCGTGACTCAGAGTAACGACGCAAAAGTCGGCACTAAAAACCAGACATTGGCAATATGCCAGACACGTTTCTAGTGTCCTTTCATTAACTCAATTAACGTTTAAGAAAATTGTCTCCAGCTCTCCACCTTTGCCGGACGAAGAATGTGTATTGTATCTTGTTCTTTCATGTTATAGACATATTATGCACGGTGAAGGGAATGGGATAAAAGCTGCAGTAGGAGATTATATGTTTAATTTCAATCCTACGATAATTTACTTAACACGTTGACTGCCGTGCGTATTTTGCCGTATTAGAACGGCGATGTTATAAAATACTACAGCGTTTGACTGAATTATGCAAAATGTAAATAATGTGCAAGTATTGGAGACCAAAGAATCGCATCATTATTCTAACAATAACTGCATTTATAAAATAATTATTACTACCCATTGCGAATATTTTTGATCTTCAGTCAAATCTCTTGCGCCGGTCACCGGTGACCCCCACGGCAGCCAACATGTTAAATATCGATTTACTTAATTTGCTTAATGTGACGCGTTCATATAAATATAAAACATTTTTTTTCGTTGAAAATGCAAAACCAAAAAGATCTTTATAATAAACGTATAATTTAAAAAATACGTATTGAATAACGTTATAAAAATCATATTGTACGGGACAATGGTAATGTAATAGTATTTTAGCGAAACTCTGCTTGACGCCAAATGTAATTTACAATACAAAATTAACATGACTGCATTTTCCGTGTAATGCAGACAATGCGCCTGCAAAGTAGTTGTATTGAGCTGTTTAAATCCTCAGCCGCATAAAATACCAGTCGACGTCCCGATACAACAGCCACCGAATATTCATCCGACCGACGCAGAACGCGCATTCAGTCAGCGATGCATATTGGTACATTACGAAATGACAAAACATCGAGTAGTGTGTTATTTTCCACCTTATTAATAACCGTCAATGATGAGATAAAGTCATTTTTAATTGAAACTGGAATGTTCTCAGTCGCTGCATCAGACAAATATATCTACACACAAACCATTATTATTTATAGTCTCCTCACGAGGGTGACTGGTTGCCCCAATAAACACCCAGAAGAGTTCCAATACATATTCTCCATGGATTTCCAATTCCACCAGAAAAAAAGAGTTTCATTTAATTATCTACAATTAAAATGAGAAATCGCCAGCTAGATCTCTTGATGTAAAGAACGCCGGGCCGCTGGCGAGTTTAACATTTTCGTCAGCGCTCGTACGTCACATGCCTCGTGCACTCAGCTCAGAAAATGATAACGTCGCTGAAAATGGAAAATTGCGGGAGGGGGCAGCTAGAGAAAGGCACGCGACGTTTGAGTTCGACGATATATGTCGCTAATTGCCGTCGGTTCAGTAGTCAGCGGGCGTGACAGGAGCAGCGGCCGGGTGGTCTGACAATGGAAACTGGGTTAAAAAGTGAAAGGATCCAGATTCGAGAAGGAGCGACCGTGGAGCACTATTCGGCTCTCTATTCACACGGACATGACAGGTCGGCGAAGTACGGCGCGAGGCGAATATCGGGAGACTCGACTTTTTTCCACCTACCCTCCCAACCCTCGGAATTTCCCGGAGAAGGGTGCCGTCGGCACGGGACGAGGGAAGATTGGAAATGGCCTTCGAGAGGACACAGCCGCTGACGTACTGACGAGGAAGGCTCCATACTCCTTTTATTACCTACGCGCGCATTTGCGATAATGCCCCTGTGTGCGAGATTTTTATGAAAATCCTTACCTTTTCCCTAGTTAAAAAAAACAATTTTTGCAGTACTCATCCTTTCGGGTTCAAGAATTAGAGGAAAGAGGACTTTCACATTTTCGACGTGTGGCCAAAATGTGGTGAAAAAAGTCAATTTTTATAGTTTATAGTTTATTAGTTTAGAACTCTTCATAGTTTCCGAGATATGACGATTTTAAGGAAGTGCAAACATTTTTTTTTCAAAATTGCTGATCGCGATTAGTCCCACGGGAAAATGCGTCCAAAGAACTTTAAGAAAACCTATATTAGTTATAGGTTTCGATCACTAGTTTAAACGGAACAGGGCCTTGAAGAAATCGAGAAAATCTTAAGGTGTACCCCTTGCCATTTTTGCGAAAAAATGATGGGTCACCGATTGTATCGCCCTTTTAATATATCAAAGGGGGTTTAAAATTACTAAGAAAAACGCAAGGCGCACCCCGAAATTCGCAGTAGTTCCGGAGATATTGGTAAAAATGTGTGGAAAAATCGTGAAAAATGAGCCTGAAAACAGGGTCAAAAATTAAAAGCCTACCGACCGATTTGCTATTGTACCAGGTGAAAAGGGGTGCAAAGAGACTCGGAAAAATCGCAACCACGTTGAAAAATTCCAAACAGTTTCCGAGATATGACTAAAAATAGATTGAAAAATTGAGAGAAACATAAGAAAATAACGGGTTTTTTAACAACCACCATCTGAAAGTAAATAATCTGATTTACTCACCTATATGAAATGAAAGAGGGTCGACAGAAACTCAAAAAAATTTAAACCGCGCCTCAAAATTCGTAATAGTTCACGAGTTATGAGCAAATATAGAGAGGAAAATAGGAAAAACAAGCTGAAAATCGGCGAAAATAGGCGAAAAATGTCACATTTTTTTTTGTTTCGGACCGACACCATTCGATAGAGGGTAATTCGCCCTGAAGATAGACCACTTTCCGCGCGCTGGACTCTTCATAGTTTCCGAGATATGATAATTTTAAGGAAGTGCAAAAAAATTTTTTTCAAAATTGCTGATCGCGATTAGTCCCACGCGAAAGTGCGTCTAAAGAACTTTAAGCAAACCTATATTAGTTATAGGTTTCGATCACTAGTTTAAACGGGATAGGGCCTTGAAGAAATCGGGAAAATCTTAAGGTATGCCATTTTTGCCAAAAAATGATGAGTCACTGATTTGTCTGCCCTTTTAACATATCAAAGGGGGTCCAAAATGACTCGGAAAAATGCAAGGCGCACCCTGCAATTCGCAATAGTTCCGGAGATATCGGCAAAAATGTGTGGAAAAATCGTGAAAAGCAAACCTGAAAACCAGGTCAAAAATGAAAATTCTACCGACCGATTTGTAATTGTGCCAGATGAAAGGGCGTGCTAAGAGACTTGGAAAAATGCAACCGCACTGAAAAGTTCGAAATAGTTTTCGAGATATGACTGGAAACAGATGAAAAAATGGGGAAAAATACCAGAAAAAAAACCTGTTCTTTACAACCAGCGACTGAAAGTATATTATTCAACTTGCTTACCTAAATAAACTGAAAAAGGACCGTAAAAGGTTAAATAAAATATAAATCACACCCCAAATTCGGCATAGTTCTCGCCATAATGCCCAAAATGTGGGGAGAATTGTGAAAAGGTACCTGTGAAATAGGCTAAAAAGATAAAATTTCTCTAATCGGCTTGACCTAGTACGTATTCAAAGCAGGTGCAAATATACTCGGGAAAATAGAAACCGCGCCGAAATATACACAATAATTTCAATAAAATGACCAAAATTATGTAGCAACCTAATAAAAACTCTAAATGAAATAACTGCAAGTGTGTGATAGTCTACATTAAGTTCATACCACTATGCCGCCCGCCTGAATGTATGAAAGAAATAATTAAGTTACATTTTAAAAATGACATCGCGTATAATTTGCAGGCGACGCGTACTACGGCGAAAAGACGTTCACACATGCATAGAGAGTTAATCCGGTTTTAATCACTCTTTCGAAAGTTCTCGCCATGCGCAAGACGTACTCGTCCATCGAGTTGCCTTTCCGTCTCTCTTTTCCCTCCGTCTCCTGTGCCTTCATTTAATTAATTACGTCGCAAGTGCGTGCATTTCTTACGTGAACCTGCAGGGGGCCCAGCATTAATGTTCCGTGGATTCGCTCGCGCCGCCCGACTCGTTAGAATAATTACGATAATTAAGGATTATTAGCTCAATCAAAAACTCGCTTCCGCTTTAGCACGTGTATCCTGTGCACAGCACTTAATATCAGGACGTCCCGCAGGACTATTCAGCGTCGCGCGAAAAATTCTCTTCGCGCGTCCTCCGGCCACTCTTTAATAACGTTCGCTGATTAAACGGTAATGGATTTTCCACCTTGCACACACCGACTGCCGCCTTGTATCGATCACAGTGCGTCCTCGCGTGAATGCGATCTATTCAACGTTCCAAGCCACTCGTCCTTTTATTTTGTTAATATCAAGTCGTCTATATTAATCTGGATTAGCAGATTGTTGTCGAGTCATTAAGCCTGCCGGGAGATCATCGGCAAACTTTTCCAGACAACAAAACCGCAGACAAGTATCCTTATTACTCGTCCTTTTAACGAATAGTTCGACGTCTAGGAGGCGGATGGACTAACGCTGTAATAAAGCGTCTTCTGCTGGCGCCCATAAAACACTTTGAAAAAACTCATATGCTGACGTTGGAAAATAATAGCGAACATTTTGGTTGAATATCTTTCCTGCGTCAGTCACATCATCATTCTCCACGAACCCGGCGTATGACCGAACTTCTTAAAACGCGTCTGACGTCAGCCCGAATCAGGGTGCCCATAATATACACCTGTGCGTTGGCGAGAGACGGTGAACGACTTCACGACGAATCCGAAAATCGCTTAAAATACATCCCAAACCGCATCGATCGCGAGACAATCAAGCGTGAGCTCTTGGCAGTACATAAAGAGGGTACATGGAAATAGCCGGTTATCGCTATTATAAAAGCACCGCGCACAATAACCTTACGACATACGATCGGCAGCTTCAATTAATTTTCTAATTTTAAACGACACTACTTCGATTTTAAAAACGATTCACTGTTATTTCGAGTTATTTCGCAAAATATCTGTAGCAGTGCGGTGCTGCCGATCGATCAACATGCCACGACGTCATGTCGAAGAATGACGGGCATCAGCGTCAAGTCTCGTCCAGTTCCCGTGCGATCCGTCTCATTTCGGCATAATACACACGTTTCCTTGTTCCACCCTCTTCCTGTATCGGCGGGATACACAGACCGGAATTATTCCATCCGCCCTGGTCGTTTGCACGAAAGCGCTCATGGCTTCGGGTCCGCGTGTGGGTGGACGAGCAAAACGCGTAAAAGCGCTCGCACGAACGAGCAAAGATGCATGTGTGGGCTTGTGCGATGGAGGGGTTGCTTGGATGTTGGGCCAAATGGTCCGTGAAACCGTGACGTCATGCGCGCTCTTAAAACGTCCAACTTGACGAATATAAGAGGGTCACCCGCGTACGCAAACCAATTCGTATGCGCACACGTGTGTGCACCTATCGTACGTCGGGCCAGTTTGCACTCGCAAACAAACGTGTGGGTGTGGGTGAACATGGACAGACATGTACCCCACGTGTACGTGTACATTATATATAACCGTTTTATACGCTTACACGATGCATAGAGTTACATCGCGCGTTCCGGCTATGTGGCTGTGTACACGGGCAAATGTGTTGTGTGGAGACGAACTTGCGAGTCTTCTGTTTGGCATAATAATGTATGGGGCCTATCAGCAGCACTTGGGCGTCTTTGGATTAAATGAAAATAACACATTTTTGATAAGTAAAACTGAAGTGACGAAACTTTAAATATGTAGAATGCACGTATGTAGAAGTACGATTGTACAGAAATTTCCGGTAGACCTAACATTATTTAATGGTACTTCAGTAACATATACTCGAAGCATATGTAGAATGCACATATGTAGAAATACAATCGTACAGAAATTTCCGGTAGACCTAACATTATTTAATGGTACTTCAGTAACATATACTCGAAGCATATGTAGAATGCACATATATAGAAATACAATCGTACAGAAATTTCCAGTAGACCTAACATTATTTAATGAAACTTCAGTAACATATACTCGAAGCATATGTAGAATGCACATATGTAGAAATACAATCGTACAGAAATTTCCGGTAGACCGAACATTATTTAATGAAACTTCAATAACATATACTCGAAGCATATGCAGAATGCACATATGTAGAAATACAATCGTACAGAAATTTCCGGTAGACCTAACATTATTTAATGGTACTTCAGTAACATATACTCGAAGCATATGTAGAATGCACATACGTAGAAATACAATCGTACAGAAATTTCCGGTAGACCTAACATTATTTAATGGTACTTCAGTAACATATACTCGAAGCATATGTAGAATGCACATATGTAGAAATACAATCGTACAGAAATTTCCGGTAGACCTAACATTATTTAATGAAACTTCAGTAACATATACTCGAAGCATATGTAGAATGCACATATGTAGAAATACAATCGTACAGAAATTTCCGGTAGACCTAACATTATTTAATGGTACTTCAGTAACATATACTCGAAGCATATGTAGAATGCACATATGTAGAAATACATCGTACAGAAATTTCCGTAGAAATACAATATACGAAGCATATGTAGAATGCACATACGTAGAAATACAATCGTAAGATTTCAGGTAGACCTAACATTATTTAATGGTACTTCAGTAACATATACTCGAAGCATATGTAGAATGCACATATGTAGAAATACAATCGTACAGAAATTTCCGGTAGACCTAACATTATTTAATGAAACTTCAGTAACATATACTCGAAGCATATGTAGAATGCACATATGTAGAAATACAATCGTACAGAAATTTCCAGAAATTTCCGGTAGACCTAACATTATTTAATGGTACTTCAGTAACATATACTCGAAGCATATGTAGAATGCACATACAATCGTACAGAAATTTCCGGTAGACCTAACATTATTTAATGGTACTTCAGTAACATATACTCGAAGCATATGTAGAATGCACATATGTAGAAATACAATCGTACAGAAATTTCCGGTAGACCTAACATTATTTAATGAAACTTCAGTAACATATACTCGAAGCATATGTAGAATGCACATATGTAGAAATACAATCGTACAGAAATTTCCGGTAGACCTAACATTATTTAATGAAACTTCAGTAACATATACTCGAAGCATCTGTAGAATGCACATATGTAGAAATACAATCGTACAGAAATTTCCGGTAGACCTAACATTATTTAATGGTACTTCAGTAACATATACTCGAAGCATATGTAGAATGCACATATGTAGAAATACAATCGTACAGAAATTTCCGGTAGACCTAACATTATTTAATGAAACATATGTAGAAATACAATCGTACAGAAATTTCCGGTAGACCTAACATTATTTAATGAAACTTCAGTAACATATACTCCAAGCATATGGGTGCATAAAATATTATATTATAAACACGCATTGTGTTACTATCTCCGCCACATCGAAATTGCCTGTCCACCCTGCGATAATGTAGAATGCAGCCTCCGACGCACGTGTGGTTACTTATGCACGCGCGCATATTTACATCGATAAATGCATACATAAACATATCGTGCGCACGGCCAGGGACATCGGAATATCAGTCACGTGCAGGATGATGCACCGGTAGCGATAGGATTGATTCGCTCCGCACTGAGCCAGTAGTTCTGTCTTTATCAGCGGTGGTCACGAATAGATCGATGAGAATGACCGCGAATCCGATACGGCTATCGGCGCATTTCGCTTGCAGGACGAGCAATCAAACAGAGAAAGAAGAGAAAGATTGGGAGATACGAGATATCGAGAAACTCCGAGGGCATTGGGTGACTGGGCGGAGGTACCCAATCCAATATGGAATGTCCGGACTTTGATGATGTTGACTTCTCCACGGACGATTGCCCGCACTTTCTGTTACAGTTTCTCCTAATACCGGATTCTAATAGAAACGACTACGGCGACCGCGTCCCCTAGCAATGTAAATGACAATCTATAATAGACAGTAGACATGTCATTATGTTTGAGTACAATAACAGGGATGATAAAAGCAAGTACCTAGAAATTTCTGCTAGTACGCTTAAACATGATTATTGGACCAATGTCAACACAATTAACAAACACCGGCTATACAGGACAGTACGCATATAATTATATTTAAGCGCAATAACAGCGATAGTAGGAGCAGATAGACAGAAGTGTCTTCCAATATGCTTAAATATGATTACTGAACGAGAATCGATTACCAAGCAAAATAATAGAACACATATGTGTACGCAAATCTCCCAATTCACAATGTTTTTCCACATAATAAAATCTGAATTATCTATATTTTATCCCACCGTTCCTTTCCACTACTCCTTCCCACTTTATCCGAAATGCCTCACGCACTTTTTGAAAACCGGGAAAATCGTAATTAGATCAAAATATTTGACATGTCGCATTTTCATGAAAAATAACAATTTGAAACTAGTCCCAAAAGTCCTAACTCTTGTTTGGGATTTGAACAAAAGTTCATGCATTTAGTGCAAGATATACACGTATTGGGTTGGAGGAAAAATTCTGTCGTATTTTAAAGAAAATATTTGACTTAATTTATAAAAACATGTGTTTAATATTAATCATAATACATTTAATGTGTTGTATGATGAATGCCAAACTCTTCTGCAATTTCTCGACTTGTTAAAAGTGGATTATTTTCCAACATGGATCGTAAAACATCATTATCGATCTTGGATGGTCGTCCAGATCGATCACTTTCTTGGAGGCTCAGATCCCCGGAACGAAATTTGCTAAACCATCTTTGACAAGTACGAACATTTACAATATCTTTTCCAAATACCGCACATAAATTTTTACATGCAACCGATGCGTTGCTTCCTTTTTGGAATTCATACAAAATGCAGTGTCGTAAATGCACTTTATTTACTGACATGTTTTTCACTTTAAATATCACAAGTAAATGATGAACGGTAAAAGAGGACTCCTTTTATATTATACAGCAGCTATAAAAAAAAAAACAAAAAAAAATCCGAATGACTCACTAGTCAGATGTTTTTTTTTTATTTACAAGAAAAATTACCTGCCTATTAAAAATACGACAGAACTTTCCCTCCAACCCAATATATTGTCTTTACCAGACCATTAATGGTTCGATGCTTGTATCACAGTATGTAGATTGTAACGTTGTACGCAGTGTTAATTGTATTTATTCGTCGAACGATGTGTGCATTGTTACTGATAATAATCAACACGGAAGAAGCTCCGAACGTCCATAGTGTTAATTGGCACTTTGTTCCGGGACGTCCAGGTCTATCGGGTAATAACTAGACGATCGTGTAGCTATGCACATGCTGGCATGTACGCTTCTATTACATCACACACGGAACTGTACACAAATATACGTGCATGTAATGAGGCATCGCTACTTTGGAGCACTTCACGGTTTCTCGACTAAGAGATTAGTGACGACCTCGAAACTTTGTTTCGCGCTGATGGAAGATTCAGCCCGTAACTTTTCAATGCCTTAAATGGATATTATGTAAGACGCTGCATCAAAATTCTGTACTTAGCGGTATGCTACAATTTTCCATCGTGCGTTGGCCCTTCAAGAGTTTTGGAAAATTTCTATGCGCTCGGCGTCGCCACTTTGATGTTTTCTATATAATGTTTCGGGATAAGCGTAACTGTCATCTCAAAATTCGCGTCAAATGTGTCGTCCTCCGCTGAGACTTTCGGTGAGTTGGAGAGTAAAACTTTTAAAGGCATTAGATGGTACGGTTTCTGCCGAAATTGGGAAGTTAGCGAGTTGGCCTTGTTTTCGTCGCCGCGATTTGGCACGGCGTACTATTTTCCACATACACGAACATCATTTATAAGTGTTGTAACACGCTGGAATTTCGATAGTTGAGCGCGGTTAGGTGTTCTAGTATTTTTAAAATAATTTAATTTAATTAAATCAGGGATAATGTATATATTATTGCATAATCTATAAAATATTGAATACTGGTCTACGAAAGTTTTCTACGTGGAGCTTGAAACTGCGTTACGAACCGGTAAAATAGCTTTGTAAATGTAACGTGTTTTCTCTTTCCTTCCAATATTAACTGCATTAGCTTTACATTCTACAGCATAGATTTACTATGTCAACGCACATTGTCACGCGGTCTATATTTCACAAAAGCGTTTAGGCTTGTCTGGAACGTACAACCAGCTGTCTTTTTTAACATTTAATCAACGTGTGCATTATTGAGTATAGCCTACGTCACAACTATGCGAGGAAATATGATTACTCTTCGTGCACAGTTTCAGGGACGAAGCTATAGACAGTTGCAGTCCTGACAATAGTTTCTGCATAGTGTTAACTTTATCATTTTCATATGATACAAGAATATGTTCGAATAATTATAATAGCAGGAGAGTCCACAAAAAACATAAGTAAGATATGTGCAACATACAGAAGACGAATGTTGACTTTGTGTTCATATGATACACGAATGTATTCAAGTAATTATAATAGGAATAAGTTACACCGACAGCGTAAGTAAGATACATACAGAAGCATTAGAAAATTCGAAAAATCATTTGCACCCTCCAAATGCGTCACGCCACTCCCTCGTTCTGCTACCAACAAACAAGACCATCGTGTTTCCCAAAGGTCTCCCGCCCGCCAGTCCTTGGGACCCCGCCGTACGGACACATTCTTTTTCGATTTCGACCTTCACCTCTTTTTACCCGCGCATTAACCGCAATCCAGTTTTCGGGGGTGAGTGCGCGTCCAACTTAATATTAACCGACGCAATTATTCACGCTACCGGGCTGCGGTCTGGCCGTTTGTTTAACTTGCGCCGCACGTAGTCACCATAAAACATCTCGATATTGATTTGAGCCGGCCGTGCCGATTCGCTTCCGAGTAAACCGGTAGGTCCGAGTCGAAACTCGAGCTCGCTATAGTCCGACGGATATAGGCGTCGTCAATCGCGAGAGCGGTGGACCGATAACATCCGATATTCATGAAAATTGCCCGACAGCCGTCAAAGTCTATCGCCGCTCGTTGCTACGAAAAAGGGCTTATACCTCTGTACCGTTCGTTGTCGCGTTTTCGACATGCGGGGTAGATGAGATATACGGTTAATGCGTTAACGTGCGCGCAAAAATGCAAATTCCAGGACGCCCGCGGTAATGCGCGCGGGAAAATGTGCAGAGTGCCGAACAGAAAAGATTTAATTAATTCGTCGGGCTGAAGCGTTTATAAAATAACGCGCGGCACTCGAATGGGTGTCTGGGATAACAGTTTTTAAACGTGGCCTCACGCTAACGTTTCGTCGTGTATGTAGGCACCGCTACCCCTTGCCATGTTTTTAATACACCGCGCCTCGACATATGGCGATGCTTTTGCGGTCTTTTAAAGGGGAGTAACTAAATTTCAAGCTCGTTAAAATATCGGAATGGCACTATCGCGTTTCAATTCGTCTGGGATGTACTGATGTTAAAGTTGATATAAAATTGAAACGTTGGTTGGATCCTTTCGTATCTTGCGAATTATGCGTAAACGTCTTTTATGGTTTTTAAAAGGGCAGTAACTAAATGTCATGATTATTAAAATAATAGAATGACATTGTCATGTTTCATCTGCGCTCTGCTGAAGTTAAAATTTGCATGAAATTGCAGCATTAGCCACGCCTTTTTGTATCTTCCGTATTACGCTTATGGGTGTCTTATGGTTTTTAAAAGGAAATTTCATGCTCTGTGAAATAACGGAATGGCACTATCGCGTTTCAATTCGACTACCTTTACTGCAATTGAAGTTTACATAAAATTGTACCATTAGCCTGATCCTTTCATATCTTGTGTATGCGTCTCTTAGTATCGCCGGATACACATTTGTCTCTACTCAGGAGATACATTTCTTTTTCAGTAAATAAAAAGCACACTACCGTCGTATACCTAAGCCGCACGGATAAAAGCAAGATCCATCGAATTCATTGAACGTCAGAATTCTCGTCGGTATTGCCATTACCGGCGTCGCAAACGTAGCTTATACTGCCTCGAAGATATCTATTTCACATAAAACCGTCGATCGAGGGGTGGATTCGCCGGGGCTGCGGATCGACGAAGTTCGTCGGTCACGACACCATAGGATATCTGGGAATTCGACGGCACCATTCCTCACGGATTTTACACGAATGTGCACTCAGTCAGGCACAATGGACACCCGGTGACTAAGCCGCATTTCCGGTCCATGGATGAAGAAATCCCTACACCCTCTACCGATGACGTGCGTAAAGTACGTTCGTATACTCAAACCTTTGCGTACGTGCCCGTTTTCGGATAATCCATGCAAATGCACATGTATATAAAGCAAAGATGGCCAGCGTGTACATTGCTAGTATATATGCATATACATATGTACATTTGGAGTACAACGGCGTACATACATGTAGTATGTATGGCTAACAGTGTGCATGTAGAACCGTATACAAGGATGCCTAGGTGCACACCTTTAAAATCCACACACTTGCGTTTGGACGTGTGTAACAAATCTGTATGAAGGGATAGTGCAAACAAATGTATTACATGCGACGCTACCATGCGACCAGCACATATGCACATTCACATTTATATTTTGAATAGAACGCTGTATATACTATACATAGGATGTAGCCTAAAGGTGTGCATGTATTAATGCATGCAAGCACGTATACGTGCGTATATTCAAAATTAACAAACACATGAACGCATGTAGCAAATATATGCTCATGTATAAACGTATACAACCGCGCTCATTACAATTCTCACACCTACCCACGGACGCGTCCAACAAATCCGTATGACTAGACGATAGTGGAAAGCCACGTATTCTATCTGTCGCTAACCGCAGGCCACCCCAATGCACCCGCCTTCCGCGTAATTATGATGACGAAAGCGCGACTATCATAATTTTATAGCATACACACATACCGCCTCACCGATTAAACTACGCCCACACGTTGAATCGCTCGCCTCGCAGCATCCACTTCACATGTTGGTGTGCAAACGAACGCGCGCGGTCCTGAAACATTCACGCATGAGCACTACCAGGTACCCTGCACGCCACGCGCGCACGCCACCCGCACACGCGTGTGCTCTGTACGTTATGACGCGCAGCGATAACACACGCACGGGCGCAACAACGTACGGTCGTCGCGTAATTGTACGTATCCCTGACAAATAACCGAACACAGCTACTCGGGCGCACCCCGGAGGCTCTTCTCGGCTTCCCATGTGAGGGTGAGCGAAAGCGAGGGCCCGCGCGTTGGAGGGGCATGTAACGACGACCGAGGAAATGTACGACGCAGAGCGAGACACACGGGCTGTCAGATCGACAGAGACACGCAGAGCAGGCCTAAGAAGGGTGCATCCCCCTTGCAGCAGTCGAGTCTTACCGCGTTAATTGCAAGTACTTCCCTCGGGGTACCGCAACGGACCCCGTATCCCTGGACCAGCCAACCCAGTTCCCCCCTCAGCAGCCCCCGCGCCAACCGACGTCGAGTTTAAGGGTACGCAGGAATGATTCGCGAACCCCTTTTCATGCTCGACCAGGTCCTTTCATTCCTCGCCGGTGGTTAAAATATTAGGATTTCCCCGAGGTCTCGTGCGTGGAGGAGCCCGTGGAGGAGCCCGTCAAGCCACCCTTACTTTCGTTCGCTCTGGCCGACGGAGCGAAGTCTGGCCTCGCGCCCCGCCCTACCCTTCCGACTTCTGTCTTCCTTCTTCCCGCACCCGCTTATGTGCTCCACCGCCTTGTCGCTGCTAACACCCAGTGCCACCCTCGTCGGCCGAAGATCCGAATCAAAGGAGCGAGAGCGCCTCTACGCGAACGCGGCTTGTGTATACGTATTGCGAGCCAAGAGTTTCGTGGCTCTCGTGAATATCGAACGAGATAGCCCCATGAACGCGAGGAATATATGACACGGAGACAGGAGAGTGTTAAAGAGCTTTCAAAGACGCATCTCTTCGGATCTCAATATTCAAGCACGCGACATTATCTTGTAATTAAATGTAAATTTTTTTGCCTGTGTGGTTGAATCGTTTGGTTTAATCCTGTGGAGCTGTACATATTCCTCTTCACGGGCATTATGGATTTTTTTCAGAAGTTCCTCTGGGAAGATACTCATCCTCTGTTTCACTTTGTGCATTTGTATAACTTTGTATACTTCATACAAAGTAAATCAGAGGTTGAGTATCTATATGGACCTCCTCTTCAAGAGCACTGTAGATTTTTCATAAATTCCTCCGGGAAGATACGCGTCCTCTGATTTTTTATTCTTTTGTCTACTTAGTGTACGCAGTACTACTTATAAGTATACTGAGTACACAAAATAATACTCGCAAGTACACTGATCATCCAAAGTAAGACTTTTAAGTATACTGCGTATACAAAGTGATACCGAAGATGAGTGTGAATAATAGGCACAAGCATTATGAACGTTATCTCGTAATTAACCGAATGCGTCGTCGTTGCTGCTGCACTTGCATCAGAGCACCGAAGTTTTTATTTGACGCGTATAAATTCGGCGGAGCGCTCCTCACGGGTCTTTCAGCTTTCTTCTCGCCCCTTGTCACTTTCTCTTTCTGGCTTTGCTTACTTTATCTCCGCTGGTCTCGAGAGAGCCCCCGGCATGGGGAGCATACTCGAGCAGAAGAGATGGTATAAGAAAGAGAAAAATGGCGAGTGCTCCGCGGCGATGAAAGAGGAAGAGGAGAGATGAAGGAAGGTGGGAGGGAGGAATGGAGAGAGTGGTAAAAAGGAGATTTCGCGATGGCAGGTGTGGAATACCAGTATATAGAGCGCAATGAGTCACTCTCGTATCGAGTACTCGCGCTTTTCTTTCGAGCACGTTTACAGGTTGCCGTGTTTCGGAGTTTTTAATTATCGTGTCATGACGATCGTGCCGAATTTTCAACTGCATATTGGGGAGTTCATAGATATTCGGCCAAGCTTGCTGGCGTAATGAGGTTGGCAACTGATTAGAGTTAAGCACGGTGTAAGACACAAGTACATATAAGGGAACCATAATTCTGTGATACATTTCTTTTCGTGATAATTTTAACAAAAGTTGTTTTTCCAAGTAATAGTAGTGTAGCGTTAAAGTTTTGTTCCATAGTAAATAATACACAGTTAATTTTTATAAATTATTCATATATTAGTTAATTTCACTCTTAAAGATGACACGCAACTGCGTCAAAACGTCGAGTTTTTTCTAGATAATTGTTCAAAGATAAAGAATTTTCGGCGGGTATTTATCCATAAGCATAAATTTGATCGTGAAAGTAGTTGCGAGTAAGTTTTTTTATATAAAAACGCATTCGTTAATTTCACTACCATAAAATCGGCTAACTTTCCCTTACGAAACATGGATGCATGTATCAATAACATATCGGAAAAGAAAATAAATTACTTGATGCACCATGCATTGTTAAAGAGCCACGCGCGCGAGCTGGTACGACACGAATAACATCATCGTAAGTAAAACCATCGCCATAATTATTCGAACCGGCCGGGGAGGGTTGTTCCACCGTGACGAACTTCGTACTTAAGAGGGCAGCCGTACTTTGTCCCGCGGGAGATGGGTAATAGACCCTCGCATGATTTACCACTCGACGGGGTTCACGTAAAATATACAGATTTAATAGAGATCACATGCGCAGTCATATAAATCGCAGCGCTACCGGCGTAACGAGCTTATTAATGCGCGCGTGACGCGTAAGCGTTTTCGCTGTGCACGCCACTCATCGCAGCGACGGGAGTCAGTACATAAACGCACCCGTACTCACGCGCAAACCTTTTCCCCAACAAGACATAAAGCGGAAACCGCATTTTCCCTTGGAGCCCGACAGATCCTTAACCGTCGAGGCTCGCAGCGGCTGCTTTTCTCTTCATTTTCGACGCTCAGCCGAAAGGGAGGATCTTCGGAGTCCGGAGCGAAACAAAAAAATTGGCAGGCTGAGCGTAGACGAGAAGGCATTGATACAGGGAAATGGATGGACGGACGAGCGAGAAACCGATGAGGAGGGTGCATCAAAGGGATGACGGACGGAAAGAGGGGGTTGTACCGAGCCAGGCGAAGACGTGGGTGGAGGGCAGGTTGCGAAGGGAGCGTGAAGTGTCTGCCGCTGCTTCGGCCTGTGTTAACACTTCACACCTCCCTTTTACGTATTACCACCCCGGCTACCCACCCCTGCTGCCCTGCTGAAAACTTTCCTACGAACAACTTACACGGTCTGACTCATAAAATGCTGCATCGCCGCGCACTGTTACGCGCAGCGTTGTCTCGTTGAAATGAAAAAAGTTCGCGACCGCGAACAAAGCGGTGCGGTCCAAGTCGAGGCGCTCAAATTGACAGGGAGGAAAGGATTTCAGGCTATTTAGAGGTTTTGATGTTTGAGAAATGTGATTTGACGGCGGTCTATTGGTGGGTGCGTTTCTTTATGAAGATCACGGCTCGATTTGCTCGAAATGTTTTGTATTTTGTATATATGTCGATTCTGCGCGTCATGTGATATGATCGCGTTTGAAATGCATATCGTAAACTGATCGGTGTAAAATGAGAATGGCTGATGAAAAGAAACACATGATTTTTTTGTCATCGCTCGTGTCTCAGACTAATGACGTGTACGGCTCGCATATCTGGATTTGTTGCAGTGATATCTTTGTAAAGGGAGAGAAATTCCAAATGACCCTTTTATCAATTCGTACAAAGGAACAAAGAAAGTATAGGTAAGTGTTTGATGCACGCAACGTGTGGCGGTGTTCACATGGTACTTTAAAGTGGGGCGTATGGAGAATTATGAATGTAAGCGGCGAAAGTGCGTTTTTTGGTGTGAAATTGAAAAGTATTCAAAGAGCATCGTGAGAGAACGTTTATCACGCCCTGGGGAGGATCAATCTGTCGATGGGAATGCGCGAAAACTTTCATGGGCGACGATTTGCCTTGATATCGCATTCGTCGTATAAAGACTTCACGCCGACACCTCCGTTCGCATAAATCATCAGTCCGTCTGATCTCGCGCCTGATCCCAGTTTCAGACGTTAAACTTTCGAGGAACACGAGAGAGTAGCGTACGGTCAGAAATATTTTAAGAGAAACTTTCGACTGTGGAGTGTCCAAGAATGCTTCGAACAGAAGGAGAATAAAACTTTTCCTAATCGTACATGTTAATTCAAATCATGGTACACCTATCGTCAGTTTTATGTTTCGTGCCGAATGAACCACTCCTATATAGTAAATCGCTATTATATTATAATATCTCTATATTATATTAACACGTTGAGTGCCGTGCGTATTTTGTCGTATTAGAACGGCGATGCTATGAAATACTACAGCGTTTGACTGAATTATGCAAAATGTAAATAATGTGCTAGTATTGGAGACCAAAGAATCGCATCACTATTCTAACAATAACTGCATTTATAAAATAATTATTACTACCCATTGCGAATATTTTGGATCTTCAGTAAAATCTCTCGCGCCGGTCACCGGTGACCCCCACGGCAGTCAACGTGTTAATGCAATCATGCATGAATCCTTTTTAATACATTTTTCATATTGATGTGTAGTTTTTCATCTACTTTAAAAAAAGTGCTCCTAAACTCACTATCAATGTGTGCATACACACCCGCAACCCGACTCTACCAATTTTCGCTCGCTGACAAATTCGGCACACCTTCCAACACATGAGCTGTCACCACACATTCAGCACACAGCTCTGTCTACATGTTGCGTTCATCGCTCACATTTTCGTCTGCCTACAATGCCGTTGCTCCTCTATCCAGTTTCATTTTCGTGAAAGCGTTCGAGCGTCATCTGCTTGTCGAGTGGCATATCCGTGTGGACGCATTGCCGTGTGGATACGTGCACGGTTCACAGTTTTAGAGACTCGTGCACGTCACTGGGACGAAATCGCAAGCGCACTTTAGTAATGGTTTAGGCTTGAGGTCTATTGAGAAGTGCCTAGCCTGTGCAGAAGCATTGCAAGTCTCAACTGGCGAAGTACGTAAGGGCAATGTATCGAGTTGCCCAGCGTTTCGCCACAATCCTGCATGAACATTGCCAACGAGCAATAGGACGAATTGTTAACCTTTAATGGAAAGCCCTACAGACTGTTAGCGGAGATTCCCTGAGATGCCACAGTAGCGTTGGGTATCGTTTATTGAACCGGTATTTGTCGTTCTCTTTTTGGAGAGGCGGATATAATAGAGAATCGTACAAATGTCGTATTGTCGTGATTCGCGGAAATACGTGTGGAAATCGGATCGGACAAATTAAATTGGCATCAATGTTTTAGGGAGACTGAAATCGATACGCTGGCGTGTCGTTGCGGAAAATTGAAAATTAATGTATTGCGTTAGAGAGTCGAACAACCGAGCACGAGAACTATGGGCCAAAATTGCTCGAACGTAATAATATTGCACACTTTCTGTCATAACAATTTAAAATTCCTAATTCATTGATGTAGAACATTCGCATATACATTGCTGTCCGATATACGGCTCCGCACGGAAAAAACTATCAGCGCGTCAGTTAAAATATTCATACTAGCGTAAATGTTATCAAAGTAGAATATCAGCGCCTCACGTAGAGCCGAGCATTTAATCGTAGCTGGTGACAGACAAAAGCACATCTTGCCGGATAATTTGTCTCACCGACGATCACCCGCTCGCTCTGGACCCATTCAACTTTCAGCAAATCTACTCTATTATATACTGTTAAAAACGTACCCGGTGTTCGCCAAACGCACGTCCCACCGGATAAGTTGTTCTTTCCGACGGTCGCGCTATCAAACTCGACCCATATGGCTTTTGGCAAAAGTCCGACATGCGACATCGTCATACCACGTACGCGCGCTTTTTATTTCGTAACGTCGCTTAATCCGTGCGCACACGCGAAATCAGCAATATCTATTCCAGCGCCGTGCCGAAGTCCTTCGCTCAATCCCGATACAGGCCAGCTCCGTGTGCATCTGTGCTCTTTCCCCTATCCCACACTTCTACCCCTGCCTCTTCTACCTTCCCATTCAATCCATTCCGCCGCTCCTTCTGTCTACGCCACCGGCAGACTCATCTTTTTCGCCGTGGAGCACAGTGCACACACTGTGGCCAGTGGTATGCAACGGTCGTGCATACGGCGCCATGAATAGGGGTGCAGGCGAAGTGCCAACGTCGAACTTTGTTTACCCGTGCCGGCGGAACAAGTCGGATCGCGCTCCAACGTGATCCGTGCACGAAGCACACCAAT